>OX467716.1:30350832-31580149 GCA_950111635.1 Agelastica alni
AAGTGTGTGTAATACAGATTTAGAAAAGTAAGTTGATTCTTCTTCTTAAAGTGCCATGCAGTCGTTACTACGTAGGCGTCCTCCATATTCTACATATATATATATATATATATATATATATATATATATATATATATATATATATATATATATATATATAAATATATATTTTCTTTTTTTTTTATGAAAATAGTCGCAAAAAGGGTAGACCTATTGTGTGGGCCGCGGACGGCCCGCACTACGACTATTAGAAGGGGAAGGGATTATAGAAAGGAAATGATCGTGGACCCCGTGACTATCAAAATCGAGATGGAGGGACTTGGTTCAAGGGTATTTCCGGACATTGTGATGGAATGACTTGAGGAATTCACTTTCTTGGAAAACGTGGCACTTTGTGTTTTTTGGGCGTTGAACTGAACAAGATTGTTGGTTCCCCACTCGACGATTGCTTCAATATCTCTATTGATGGAATCAACCTGTTCCTGCCTGAGTCTATTTGTATCATTTAGCGAAAGTGATCGATAGGATGTGAAAGTTGAGACAAGTGTGCTATCGTCTGCGAAACTGTAAATGGGGTTCGTGGTGGTTTTCAAGAGGTCGTTGATGTGTAAAAGAAATAAGGTGGGGGACAGGATGGAACCCTGGGGGAACCCGGCATTGGTTTTAAACGCATCAGAAGAAATACCGTCAACTGCCACATGTAAGGAGCGATCTTGCATGAAGCTCAAGAGCCATTGGCGAAGTTATATATATATATATATATATATATATATATATATATATATATATATATATATATATATATATATATCAAGTAGCAGCCTAGGTATTTAAATTTCCGTACTTGTTCTATGTGGTTAATATCATTGATGGTTAATCTGAAATTTGGCAGGACGTTTTTTGAAATTGTCATAAACTTGGTCTTGACGGCATTTATTTTTAGACCAAACGCATTGCTTGCATCATTTACGGCATTCAATAGCGACTGTAAATCATATGCTGTGTCTGCTAAGATCACAGTATCATCAGCGTATTTGATATTGTTGATAGGGATGCCGTTAACTTTAATTCCTAAAGTGCTTGTCGCAAGTGTTTCCTGAAAGGCTTTTTTGGCCTTGGAGAGTCCACAGAAGGGTTCTGGGCCGGAAAATTCTGTATTTGCCCCTTCCTTGGCAAGGCAGTCTGCTTCCTCGTTGCCTCCAACTCCCTAGTGACCTGGAACCCACATCGGAGTGACCTAGTTGTTTGCTGTCAGTTGTCTCAGTGATTATTTACAGTCCCAAGTCAGCTTAGACTCACAAGTGTATGACTTCAGTGCTTTTAGTTGGTGCAGAAGTGCTTGTCGCAAGTGCTTCCTGAAAGGTTTTTTTCACGTACAGATTGAACAGCATTGGTGATAAAATGCATACTTGTCTTACTCCTTTTTTAATTGGGAATTCTTCTGTTTCACTTCCACATGGCAGACGTATTTCGGCGGTTTGGTTCCAGTAGAGGTTGCGAATTATTCTAACGTCTTTGTCGTCCAAATATATGTGATTAGCCCATTACAAGAATATTTTTAAAACTTTTTCTTTGGATACTGAAAGTAGATGGTATATTTTTTTGCGTTTACCGAAGAAACACATTGTATAACATTCGCCGTCTACATCCACGTAATTAATGTTTGTCCAACGAATAATTTTCATCTTAGACGATATTCTTAAGGTACGACAAACATACTTCCAATTTACTTTAATCGTTAGTTTAATAATTTCGAAGAAAATAATTATGATCGAATCGAAGAGTAAAATAGTCCAAGAGATGATAAAACTTTCGATGTACACATAGCACGAAAAGTACCGCATAATTTTAAAATACGATATTTACTTCTTTCTTGGGTTCGGTGATTTTAAACTCTCGATAGGGTAACAAAACAATTTTTTTTATTCCAATATTTTTTCACAATAAATTTTACTTTTATAAATCACTTTTTTTTTTTTTCAGAGGTGAAGAAAATCCTTTATGGAGAGGTTATGAGTCCAAAAGTTCAAGGTCTACTGTGAAACTCCACTGACTGTGTCAGGACTACTCACTAAAAACTCGACCCCTGTTTGGCTATTGGCTCCGGTGACACTTTGGCCTATTGGCCCATTGTTTTTTGCCTATGTGTTTTTTGTATCTTTGTACAATGGAAACCCGACCATTAGACCACCCGGCAAGGATCCGAAAACAGTATAACACACAGTGCGTAGCCGCGAGGCACTGGTCCGAAAAGGACAGGGACCTAGAACCACGCTGCACCCAATCCACTACCCTCGTACCTTGTACAAGTTCTGTACTGGGTGGGAACAATGTAGTCACCCAAGAACCGCCCATTCCCCCAGCGCCCCACAGCAGCACAGCAAGCGCTCCACCGCCCCCAGATCCCCGCCGCACAACCCGCAGACCAGACCTCCATTATACAGTCTTAGCTGTTTCCTGTTCATCGGTAACAGTTCTGCCGTCTTTTTATGGCACGGTCCTTTGATGTATTATTTCCCGTGTTTGTTTCCCGGTAAACTTTTCCAGTAGATTTTGTGTTTTTCCGAACCTCTTCTTGCAAGTTCGTCTACTTCCTCGTTACCTGCAACTTCCTGGCGTCCTGGAACCCGATCAGTTTGACGTGATTACGGTCTACCAGCGTTATCAACGAGTCAACGAGTATGAGAGAAGGGGTGGTCCGGCCCTAAGGTGCCTCCTGCACAGGACTAAGGTTATCTACAACAGGATTTCACCCGGTTTTCTGTAGGCTCTGTTAGCGACAGTGCTCCCCCAGCACCCTTGCATCCATTAGCACGGGTCGCATAACACTTTGGATTGGGAGTCTTTTAGTCGCCTTTTACGACAGGCTGACCATAATTGGGATTTATTCTATTTTCCCCGTATCCCCAGGGGATTTATAAATCACTTAGATATTTAACTAATTACAACTTTTACAACTATTTAAATTTCATAACTCATAGACACTTATTAAAGAAAACTGTCCCCTTCGCGGCCGCTTACCTTTTTATACCTCTAAATCATAATTCCAGAGTAATCGACCTTTTTCTCGAGGTTCCGTAACAATCCTTCTATCATATCGAAACCGCTAGACACGTCGAGAAGTTACCGGTCAAATCGCGGGCCGGCATAACAAGCACCATAAATTCGGTCGGCGCCGTCGTCTCTAGGTAAGGTCGACAGAGACGGACCCAAAAATAGTAACAATATTATAAAAAGTACGCAATTGTAAAATAAACCGTAGATTGTTGATTGTAGGGGGGTCGTGAAGGCTATGCAGCCCATTAAGCACCTCGACCTATCACATATTTGTGCATAACCCTTAATTTATTCGAAGCCCGGGATTCTAAGACTTCGTACAAAGTTTATCAATTTCCTAGGAGCTAAGTTCCTGACATCAGAGGGTTTTAAGAAGGCCGCTTCCAGAAACTTGACCCTCTTGCAAAAAAGCGCTGGGCATTCGCAAAGCAAATGTTCTGCAGTTTCAGCGAAGCGACTATCACTCACCCACATCAGTTGTTTGCTGTCAGTTGTCTCAGGGATTATTTACAGTCCCAAGTCAGCTTAGACTCACAAGTGTATGACTGCTTTACTTGTCAAAAACCCAAATTCTGACGTCTTTCGTTAAATAAAACACAAAAAAATGAAAATACAATAATTGGTCGTTCGGTAATTTGTGTTTAAGTCAGTTGGCGCATATATTTGTTGATAATATCGTTAAGAAAGTACATTTGAATAAAAATGAGTACTTTGATGCAAAAACAAGCAGAGGACTGAAACTGCTTGAGCACCCTTCTTACAGTCCAGACCTTGTACCCTGCGACTTTGAACTGTTCCCCAATGTGAAAATGAAGCTGAAAAGAAAGATGGAAGACGGAAATTATTTTTAGGAAATTAAATAGACAGAGGAGTATCGCAAAACTTTCCTAGTTCCTTTCATATTGAGCGTATAAACGCAGAAATACGAATCACAATAGCTTTAAAAGTTATTACATGCGAACGAGTAAAAAAAGGAACAATTTTTTCGTTGTTTTTCATCAAAAATGGGCGTGTTCGCGTTAGACGCCGGCCGCCTATCTAAAACCCGACGCTGAGTTCGTTCATAATATGCGTTTACCGGGGCCTAAGGTTGTGTATATGTTATTTGCTAAGCCCTCTACGATACATGTGTCAATAAATAGTGAAGTGCACTGCTAAGGCACAAGTCGTGCCCGGCTCACTTAGATAAGGATTACGGAAAATCCTCGAAATCCCTGCATGCATCTCTGGATCAAGTTGGTTCTTGATGCCTTTGCCTACTCTCTTCTCTAGATTGATATATCGCAACGGCTATTGCGTGCAGCGCTTTTTTTTTTTTTTACTAAACATTCATTGCCAACAGTAGAAAATTAATGGTGGCAGCTCCCGATTGGCAGGCGGGGCAACTTAACTATCCAAACGGACTGATATTTACTCTGTCGCAATCACAGTCTGCCGTGGAATTTTTTATTGCACTAATGCAGTTGAATCTTTACTCGGACGTCATCAATAAATTATTTACGATCAAATGAAATATCATAAAAGACCTCAAGCTCGAAATTAATCAAAATTTTTGTCTATCAAACAGAGAAGATAAAAATCTCCTGGCATTTTTAATTTTAAAGTAGATAAATATCACACAACTATTTTATACAGAACTGTACCAAACATAAAGGGATCCACCGGGAGAAATCATTTCTAACAATTGAAATTTTTTTTTTTTAATTATCATGATCAATAATCATTTATTAGTAACAATATTCAATTGTTATAAACAATGCTTGATTATTACTAATAATAATTTTTTACTGTTATAGCGTCTTCAATGCTATTCTCTCAATACTGACACAAGTTTAAAATTCGCCAATTCCTATTTTTGTTTTCTAAAACTATCTCGTTTTATGAAATATTGTCATCATATTTTTCATACGAATATTCCTAAAATGCAATAATCATATTATTCAAAAGATCTTAAAATTCTGTATTAAAAATAGTATAATTTATAATTTGCAAAATTCAAATAGTTTACCATTTTTTTCAGGTTTTTGATTCTCCATAAAAAACAGCTTGACCGATTTTGCTGAAAATCCAATCAGTTTTAAGTTGCGTAATTATGCGTCGAACGCAATTAGTCCTACGTCGATATCATTTTTTGTTCATAACGAAAGTTTACCATTATTTTCAGTTTTTTTTCTCCATAAGAAACAGTTTAAACGATTTTGCTGAAAATCTAACCAGTTCTAAGTTGCGTGATTATGCGTCGAATGTAATTGGTCCTACGTCGATATCATTTTTTGTTCTCGAGATAATCGAGACGAAAAATAATAACGAAAGTTTACCATTATTTTCAGTTTTTTTATTCTCTATAAGAAACAGCTCGACCGATTTTGCTAAAAAACTAACCAGTTCTAAGTTGCGTGATTATGCGTCGAATGCAGTTGGTCCCACGTCGATATCATTTTTTGTTCTCGAGATAATCGAGACGAAAAATAATTCCATAAGTTTACCATTTCTTTCAGGTTTTGATTCTCCATAAAAAACAGCTAGACCGATTTTGCTAAAAATCTAATCAGTTTTAAATTGCGTATTTATGCGGCGAATGCATTTCGATATCATTTTTCGTTCACGAGATAACCGAGACGAAAAATAATTCCGAAAGTTTACCATTTTTTTCAGGTTTTTGATTCTCCACAAAAAACAGTTTGACCGATTTTGCTGAAAATCCAATCAGTTTTAAGTTGCGTAATTATGCGTCGAATGCAATTAGTCCTACGTCGATATCATTTTTTGTTCATAACGAAAGTTTACCATTATTTTCAGTTTTTTTCTCCATAAGAAACAGTTTAACCGATTTTGCTGAAAATCTAACCAGTTCTAAGTTGCGTGATTATGCGTCGAATGCAATTGGTCCTACGTCGATATCATTTTTTGTTCATAACGAAAGTTTACCATTATTTTCAGTTTTTTTTCTCTATAAGAAACAGTTTAACCGATTTTGCTGAAAATCTAACCAGTTCTAAGTTGCGTGATTATGCGTCGAATGCAATTGGTCCTACGTCGTTATCATTTTTTGTTCTCGAGATAATCGAGACGAAAAATAATAACGAAAGTTTACCATTATTTTCAGTTTTTTTATTCTCCATAAGAAACAGCTTAACCGATTTTGCTTAAAAACTAACCAGTTCTAAGTTGCGTGATTATGCGTCGAATGCAGTTGGTCCCACGTCGATATCATTTTTTGTTCTCGAGATAATCGAGACGAAAAATAATTCCATAAGTTTACCATTTCTTTCAGTTTTTGATTCTCCATAAAAAACAGCTCGACCGATTTTGCTAAAAATCCAATCAGTTTTAAGTTGCGTAATTATGCGTCGAACGCAATTAGTCCTACGTCGATATCATTTTTTGTTCATAACGAAAGTTTACCATTATTTTCAGTTTTTTTTCTCCATAAGAAACAGTTTAACCGATTTTGCTGAAAATCTAACCAGTTCTAAGTTGCGTGATTATGCGTCGAATGCAATTGGTCCTACGTCGATATCATTTTTTGTTCTCGAGATAATCGAGACGAAAAATAATAACGAAAGTTTACCATTATTTTCAGTTTTTTTATTCTCCATAAGAAACAGCTTAACCGATTTTGCTTAAAAACTAACCAGTTCTAAGTTGCGTGATTATGCGTCGAATGCAGTTGGTCCCACGTCGATATCATTTTTTGTTCTCGAGATAATCGAGACGAAAAATAATTCCATAAGTTTACCATTTCTTTCAGTTTTTGATTCTCCATAAAAAACAGCTCGACCGATTTTGCTAAAAATCTAATCAGTTTTAAGTTGCGTATTTATGCGGCGAATGCATTTCGTTATCATTTTTCGTTCACGAGATAACCGAGACGAAAAATAATTCCGAAAGTTTACCATTTTTTTCAGGTTTTTGATTCTCCATAAAAAACAGCTTGACCGATTTTGCTGAAAATCCAATCAGTTTTAAGTTGCGTAATTATGCGTCGAATGCAATTAGTCCTACGTCGATATCATTTTTTGTTCATAACGAAAGTTTACCATTATTTTCAGTTTTTTTTCTCCATAAGAAACAGTTTAACCGATTTTGCTGAAAATCTAACCAGTTCTAAGTTGCGTGATTATGCGTCGAATGCAATTGGTCCTACGTCGATATCATTTTTTGTTCTCGAGATAATCGAGACGAAAAATAATAACGAAAGTTTACCATTATTTTCAGTTTTTTTATTCTCCATAAGAAACAGCTCAACCGATTTTGCTTAAAAACTAACCAGTTCTAAGTTGCGTGATTATGCGTCGAATGCAGTTGGTCCCACGTCATTATCATTTTTTGTTCTCGAGATAATCGAGACGAAAAATAATTCCATAAGTTTACCATTTCTTTCAGTTTTTGATTCTCCATAAAAAACAGCTCGACCGATTTTGCTAAAAATCTAATCAGTTTTAATTTGCGTATTTATGCGGCGAATGCATTTCGTTATCATTTTTCGTTCACGAGATAACCGAGACGAAAAATAATTCCGAAGTTTACCATTTTTTTCAGGTTTTTGATTCTCCATAAAAAACTGCTTGACCGATTTTGCTGAAAATCCAATCAGTTTTAAGTTGCGTAATTATGCGTCGAATGCAATTAGTCCTACGCCGATATCATTTTTTGTTCATAACGAAAGTTTACCATTATTTTCAGTTTTTTTCTCCATAAGAAACAGTTTAACCGATTTTGCTGAAAATCTAACCAGTTCTAAGTTGCGTGATTATGCGTCGAATGCAATTGGTCCTACGTCGATATCATTTTTTGTTCATAACGAAAGTTTACCATTATTTTCAGTTTTTTTTCTCTATAAGAAACAGTTTAACCGATTTTGCTGAAAATCTAACCAGTTCTAAGTTGCGTGATTATGCGTCGAATGCAATTGGTCCTACGTCGATATCATTTTTTGTTCTCGAGATAATCGAGACGAAAAATAATAACGAAAGTTTACCATTATTTTCAGTTTTTTTATTCTCCATAAGAAACAGCTTAACCGATTTTGCTTAAAAATTAACCAGTTCTAAGTTGCGTGATTATGCGTCGAATGCAGTTGGTCCCACGTCGATATCATTTTTTGTTCTCGAGATAATCGAGACGAAAAATAATTCCATAAGTTTACCATTTCTTTCAGTTTTTGATTCTCCATAAAAAACAGCTCGACCGATTTTGATAAAATCTAATCAGTTTTAAGTTGCGTATTTATGCGGCGAATGCATTTCGTTATCATTTTTCGTTCACGAGATAACCGAGACGAAAAATAATTCCGAAGTTTACCATTTTTTTCAGGTTTTTGATTCTCCATAAAAAACTGCTTGACCGATTTTGCTGAAAATCCAATCAGTTTTAAGTTGCGTAATTATGCGTCGAATGCAATTAGTCCTACGTCGATATCATTTTTTGTTCATAACGAAAGTTTACCATTATTTTCAGTTTTTTTTCTCCATAAGAAACAGTTTAACCGATTTTGCTGAAAATCTAACCAGTTCTAAGTTGCGTGATTATGCGTCGAATGCAATTGGTCCTACGTCGATATCATTTTTTGTTCTCGAGATAATCGAGACGAAAAATAATAACGAAAGTTTACCATTATTTTCAGTTTTTTTATTCTCCATAAGAAACAGCTCGACCGATTTTGCTGAAAATCTAACCAGTTCTAAGTTACGTGATTATGCGTCGAATGCAATTGGTCCTACGTCGATATCATTTTTTGTTCTCGAGATAATCGAGACGAAAAATAATAACGAAAGTTTACCATTATTTTCAGTTTTTTTATTCTCCATAAGAAACAGCTAAACCGATTTTGCTTAAAAATTAACCAGTTCTAAGTTGCGTGATTATGCGTCGAATGCAGTTGGTCCCACGTCGATATCATTTTTTGTTCTCGAGATAATCGAGACGAAAAATAATTCCATAAGTTTACCATTTCTTTCAGTTTTTGATTCTCCATAAAAAACAGCTCGACCGATTTTGCTAAAAATCCAATCAGTTTTAAGTTGCGTATTTATGCGGCGAATGCATTTCGATATCATTTTTCGTTCACGAGATAACCGAGACGAAAAATAATTCCGAAAGTTTACCATTTTTTTCAGGTTTTTGATTCTCCATAAAAAACTGCTTGACCGATTTTGCTGAAAATCCAATCAGTTTTAAGTTGCGTAATTATGCGTCGAATGCAATTAGTCCTACGTCGATATCATTTTTTGTTCATAACGAAAGTTTACCATTATTTTCAGTTTTTTTTCTCCATAAGAAACAGTTTAACCGATTTTGCTGAAAATCTAACCAGTTCTAAGTTGCGTGATTATGCGTCGAATGCAATTGGTCCTACGTCGATATCATTTTTTGTTCTCGAGATAATCGAGACGAAAAATAATAACGAAAGTTTACCATTATTTTCAGTTTTTTTATTCTCCATAAGAAACAGCTCAACCGATTTTGCTTAAAAACTAACCAGTTCTAAGTTGCGTGATTATGCGTCGAATGCAGTTGGTCCCACGTCATTATCATTTTTTGTTCTCGAGATAATCGAGACGAAAAATAATTCCATAAGTTTACCATTTCTTTCAGTTTTTGATTCTCCATAAAAAACAGCTCGACCGATTTTGCTAAAAATCCAATCAGTTTTAAGTTGCGTATTTATGCGGCGAATGCATTTCGATATCATTTTTCGTTCACGAGATAACCGAGACGAAAAATAATTCCGAAAGTTTACCATTTTTTTCAGGTTTTTGATTCTCCATAAAAAACTGCTTGACCGATTTTGCTGAAAATCCAATCAGTTTTAAGTTGCGTAATTATGCGTCGAATGCAATTAGTCCTACGTCGATATCATTTTTTGTTCATAACGAAAGTTTACCATTATTTTCAGTTTTTTTTCTCCATAAGAAACAGTTTAACCGATTTTGCTGAAAATCTAACCAGTTCTAAGTTGCGTGATTATGCGTCGAATGCAATTGGTCCTACGTCGATATCATTTTTTGTTCTCGAGATAATCGAGACGAAAAATAATAACGAAAGTTTACCATTATTTTCAGTTTTTTTATTCTCCATAAGAAACAGCTTAACCGATTTTGCTTAAAAACTAACCAGTTCTAAGTTGCGTGATTATGCGTCGAATGCAGTTGGTCTCACGTCGATATCATTTTTTGTTCTCGAGATAATCGAGAAGAAAAATAATTCCATAAGTTTACCATTTCTTTCAGTTTTTGATTCTCCATAAAAAACAGCTCGACCGATTTTGCTAAAAATCCAATCAGTTTTAAGTTGCGTAATTATGCGTAGAACGCAATTAGTCCTACGTCGATATCAATTTTTGTTCATAACGAAAGTTTACCATTATTTTCAGTTTTTTTTCTCCATAAGAAACAGTTTAACCGATTTTGCTGAAAATCTAACCAGTTCTAAGTTGCGTGATTATGCGTCGAATGCAATTGGTCCTACGTCGATATCATTTTTTGTTCATAACGAAAGTTTACCATTATTTTCAGTTTTTTTTCTCTATAAGAAACGGTTTAACCGATTTTGCTGAAAATCTAACCAGTTCTAAGTTGCGTGATTATGCGTCGAATGCAATTGGTCCTACGTCGATATCAATTTTTGTTCTCGAGATAATCGAGACGAAAAATAATAACGAAAGTTTACCATTATTTTCAGTTTTTTTATTCTCCATAAGAAACAGCTTAACCGATTTTGCTTAAAAACTAACCAGTTCTAAGTTGCGTGATTATGCGTCGAATGCAGTTGGTCCCACGTCGATATCATTTTTTGTTCTCGAGATAATCGAGACGAAAAATAATTCCATAAGTTTACCATTTCTTTCAGTTTTTGATTCTCCATAAAAAACAGCTCGACCGATTTTGCTAAAAATCCAATCAGTTTTAAGTTGCGTATTTATGCGGCGAATGCATTTCGATATCATTTTTCGTTCACGAGATAACCGAGACGAAAAATAATTCCGAAAGTTTACCATTTTTTTCAGGTTTTTGATTCTCCATAAAAAACTGCTTGACCGATTTTGCTGAAAATCCAATCAGTTTTAAGTTGCGTAATTATGCGTCGAATGCAATTAGTCCTACGTCGATATCATTTTTTGTTCATAACGAAAGTTTACCATTATTTTCAGTTTTTTTATTCTCCATAAGAAACAGCTTAACCGATTTTGCTTAAAAACTAACCAGTTCTAAGTTGCGTGATTATGCGTCGAATGCAGTTGGTCCCACGTCGATATCATTTTTTGTTCTCGAGATAATCGAGACGAAAAATAATTCCATAAGTTTACCATTTCTTTCAGTTTTTGATTCTCCATAAAAAACAGCTCGACCGATTTTGCTAAAAATCTAATCAGTTTTAAGTTGCGTATTTATGCGGCGAATGCATTTCGTTATCATTTTTCGTTCACGAGATAACCGAGACGAAAAATAATTCCGAAAGTTTACCATTTTTTTCAGGTTTTTGATTCTCCATAAAAAACAGCTTGACCGATTTTGCTGAAAATCCAATCAGTTTTAAGTTGCGTAATTATGCGTCGAACGCAATTAGTCCTACGTCGATATCATTTTTTGTTCATAACGAAAGTTTACCATTATTTTCAGTTTTTTTTCTCCATAAGAAACAGTTTAACCGATTTTGCTGAAAATCTAACCAGTTCTAAGTTGCGTGATTATGCGTCGAATGCAATTGGTCCTACGTCGATATCATTTTTTGTTCTCGAGATAATCGAGACGAAAAATAATAACGAAAGTTTACCATTATTTTCAGTTTTTTTATTCTCCATAAGAAACAGCTTAACCGATTTTGCTTAAAAACTAACCAGTTCTAAGTTGCGTGATTATGCGTCGAATGCAGTTGGTCCCACGTCGATATCATTTTTTGTTCTCGAGATAATCGAGACGAAAAATAATTCCATAAGTTTACCATTTCTTTCAGTTTTTGATTCTCCATAAAAAACAGCTCGACCGATTTTGCTAAAAATCTAATCAGTTTTAAGTTGCGTATTTATGCGGCGAATGCATTTTGTTATCATTTTTCGTTCACGAGATAACCGAGACGAAAAATAATTCCGAAGTTTACCATTTTTTTCAGGTTTTTGATTCTCCATAAAAAACTGCTTGACCGATTTTGCTGAAAATCCAATCAGTTTTAAGTTGCGTAATTATGCGTCGAATGCAATTAGTCCTACGTCGATATCATTTTTTGTTCATAACGAAAGTTTACCATTATTTTCAGTTTTTTTTCTCCATAAGAAACAGTTTAACCGATTTTGCTGAAAATCTAACCAGTTCTAAGTTACGTGATTATGCGTCGAATGCAATTGGTCCTACGTCGATATCATTTTTTGTTCTCGAGATAATCGAGACGAAAAATAATAACGAAAGTTTACCATTATTTTCAGTTTTTTTATTCTCCATAAGAAACAGCTCGACCGATTTTGCTGAAAATCTAACCAGTTCTAAGTTGCGTGATTATGCGTCGATTATCCAACCGAGTCACTCCGGCTATACTTCTCAGACTACTCATCTCCGCAGCATTAATCCTATTTTCATGCTTCTTCTACCAAACCCAACATTCACTTCCATACATAAGTGTAGGCACCAACACACCTCTATGCACCGCTAGCCGTGCCTTTTTGGACACTTTCTGGCTATTCATAAAGCTATGCAGTGCCCCATTAATTTGTTTTCCTGCCAACACCCTTCGCTCAATGTCACTGTCATACTTTCCATCTCTAGTAAATTTTGAACCCAAGTACACAAATTCATTAACTTTTTCCACTCTTTCTCTCCACAGTTTGTCATGCTTTCTTCTCTTTCAAAAACCATTACTTTCGTTTTGCTCACATCCCTTTGATTTTCAGGGAATCATGCATAACATTAACTGTATCGAGAGTTTTAAATCGCCGAACTAAAATACGTAGCAGTATTATAACGCATGAATAAAGAATCAACGAATAAACTATATCTACCCATAAACGGGTCAATGAAACATAATTTTTAAAAAAATTTGGAAAGTATTAAAAAAACATTGTGGAGTTTTGAATCTTGTGTATTCTTTTTTTTTTTGGTATTCAGTGAGAGATAATGGGTCTGCTACTGTATTTCATTCAATTTTTGTCGAAATATTTACATTTCGCATTGAAATTCACCCTATCGGTTTCCGCTTACGGGGCAATAATAGCGTGTTTGTAGTCGACCGATAGGGAGACAAACTTTTATTTCAGAGTCATTTATCTTTACTTACCAACAATGGGGTGTCAAAAAAAGGATGACACGGACACCTCGACCCCTACACGCCCCTCAATGCGGGGAATAATAACGATTTCAGTCTTGATTTTTCACGTGGTGATATACGATGGATGTAGGTACGACTACTGTGAGAATATTTTCCTTTTTCATTACAGTTTGCCGTGGAATTTTTATTTCTCAATGATTTCTCAAATTTGTATCTCGCGTTTCAAGGGTATTATCATTGCAATTTTTAGTTATAAATACACTAATGGTATTATATACGATTTAAAAAAAATTTCAGGTTCCACCGAGATTTGAACTCGGATCGCTGGATTCAAAGTCCAGAGTGCTAACCATTACACCATGGAACCGTACGCTTTAAATATGGTATATGGTTACAAGAAAATTCAAAGTCTTTGATTGTGTTTAATTTTTTTTTCTTGTATGTAAATTGGGTGATTCAAAATTTTTTTTTTCGTCAAAACATGCTAAGAATAATGTTTAGTTGCACTCCTGGATTTTAAAAGGTTACTACATTGACTAACACATTTAACAGCCGAAAATTGCATTCAAATAATCTTCTTCATCTTCCTCCTCCTCTTCTTCTTCTTCTTCTTCGTCTTCTTCTTCGCCTTCTTTTTCGTCTTCTTCCTCGTCTTCTTCTTCGTCTTCACCTTCGTATTCACCTTCTTCTTCGTCTTCTTCTTCGTCTTCTTCTTCGTCTTCTTTTTCTTCTTTCTTTAATGTAAGCAAATTGGTTGTTTTTCTTCGTATCCTCTGCCGTTCAATTGTTAGAGAGATTGTCGCTCCATCTCTTGCGGGGTCTTTCAACGCTTCGGCGCCCTAAGGGCGAATCGTTTCTAGTTATTTTGACCATTCTGTCGTCATTCATCCTATCTATGTATTCGTACCACTCTCTCTTTCTTTCCAGTAACCATTCATTTATATTGTCTTTTTTACATGTTCTTCTAATGTCCTCGCTTCTCTCCTTGTGTTTTTCCAGCGATCCTGCGCACTCTTTTCATTTCGGTGGTTTCTAAGATTCTCTTTGTGTTCAATGTATCTGGTCCGCTGTGTATGTTAATATAGGTCGGATGACCTCCTTGTAGTTTCGGGATTTGGTGTCGATTTTGATATATTTGTTTTGGAGGATTGTATCGTTCAGGTAAGCTGAGGTTCGTGCTGCTTTTGCCGCTTGGTTTCTTACCTCCGCCTCGATGTCACCGTATCCTGATATTTCTATGCCTATATAGGTATTTAAATTTCATCTCCTGTTGTATAATTTTATCATCCACAACCAGTTTGCATCTGATAGGTGTTTTTGAAGTGGTCATGTATTTCGTCTTTGCTGCAGATATATTCATTTTTAGACTTTTTGCCGTTGTGCTGAATTTGAATGGTAATCTCTGTAGGTCATCTTTATTTTCTGCAATCAGGACAACACCATCGGCATAGCATAGGATTTTGACGTCTTTGTTCCCCTTTTGATACCCTTTCAGGTTACGAGTGCTTTTTATTATTTCGTCCATAACGATGTTGAACAATAAGCGGCTAGGGGAATCAATCTCCTTGTCGAATACCACTATTTACAGGAATTTCTTCGGTAGATTTGTACCACGTCCTCCAAATGTATTCGGTCAAACGCCTTTTCCAGGTCTATAAAACATATGAAAGCTGGTTTGTTATACTCGATGGATTTTTCAGTTATTCATCGCAGGACAAATACCGCATCTGTACAAGATCTTCCTGATCTGAATCCTTGTTTTTCATCGCCCAATGTGGTGAGTTCATTTGTTTTATTTGTTATTATCTTTGTTACTAGTTTTAAGGTTTTATTTAGAAGGTTTATGCCTCGGTAAGTTGCGGGTATCAAATCTGTTCCAATAAATACTTAACATTATCAAAAATTAAAGCCAAAAATAAAATTTTGAGAGTATCTACTTTTGCAATAAAGTTAAACGCACTACAACATAAAGATAATATACAAAATTATTTATTAACCCATATAAAACGTCATGAAAATGCCCATTTGGGTTGTGTGTATTCATATTTCACGCTAGATTTACTTCTAAAGGGTGATATTCGCGATAACATGTGTTCGGGGAGGAATAGTAGAGACTTCCAAGAGAAAAACATCATCGACCCCTTTTGTATTACAACAAAAGACCCCGGTTCGATTGCCATTTTTTATCATTACACCGACATAACGAATGCAGTAGTCCCTGAGGACCCTGTACGTGATTCCTATTACATTTTCATTTTATCAATCAAGATTTGTTGCAGCAACTTGTTAATAAAAAATCATTTTGCAAGGTGCTTCAAAATGCAAACAGTTAAGGTACAGGTTCTACTTACTCCTGTTGCTGCCGACAAATGACGTGAACTTACTGCAGGATTTTCAGCTACTCGAATCAACATTTCATCTTCTTGATTAGGTGCGATTGGTTTCGGATATTACAGCAACAATAATTCACTCACAAAAAATGACATTTACCAGCAACAATTATCTGACAGTTCAAAACACACTCTTTAATAAATTTAATAATATTTGAAATCCATTTCTGAGACTCTGAATTGTTCAATAGCGTTTTTCTCGATAACGGATGAAATTATACTGTTTAAACGGGAGTACCAATATTACGTAAAAATGATGTCTGCGTCATATTTTCTAATCAAAATCACTAAAAAGTTTAGTCAAAAAAAAGACTATTTCATCATCAGGAATCATTCACATGGAGACCCCCCCTATAACAAAATGTAAAATAATACATAAAATAATATTTCTTGTCTAAAGCTATGCCTCTCTGCCGATTTTGATAACAATTAATAAATTTACAGTGAAATTATTAGCAAAAAATAAAAAGAAAATTTCACAGTAATATTTTATTAAGGCATGTTTGGTCCTATCGTCATATTTTGGTCCAAATCATCTGCCCTTACCTATATACCAATAGTTATGAATCACCCTGTATATTCGTTTCTCAAAGAAATTATTCTACTACTTTCCATGACGGTCTGACGCTTATCTATGGGCTGTACACATTCGTTCTGTCAGTTGTACGGAAGACCCACATTTCGACGCGTTTTCACCTACAAACAGTCAGCGGGAAACTGGATGAAACGAGTGTGTAGTTGTTCGCTCTCGTTTTCGAAATGACGGGACGTCAACGTCAAAAAGCACGTGTCATTGTTTCAAGCGAATGTCACTGTCACAATGTGACTGGGTATAAATGACAAGACGTGAACGTCAAAAAGCACGTGTCACTTAAACGTTTCAAGCGAATGTCACTGTCACAATGTGACTGCGTTTAAATGACAAGACGTCAACGTCAAAAAGCACGTGTCAGTAAAACGTTTCAAGCGAATGTCACTGTCACAATGTGACTGCGTTTAAATGACAAGACGTCAACGTCAAAAGGCACGTGTCAGTAAAACGTTCCAAGCAAATGTCACTGTCACAATGTGACTCCGTATAAATGACAAGACGTCAACGTCAAAAAGCACGTGTCAGTAAAACGTTTCAAGCGAATGTCACTGTCACAATGTGACTCCGTATAAATGACAAGACGTCAACGTCAAAAATCTCGTATCACTAAAACGTTTCAAGCGAATGTCACCAAGAATTATTTTTACCCCATTCAATTGAGCAAGATTATTATTTCAACTCCAATGAAATCTCCATAAAACGAAATTAAATTTCATGAAGAGGCCCACATCTAATACAATTGTATCCCATTTTAAAGACAATCATAACGTGTTGCATTTCAAAATCGAACAGTGATATTTATGGAATCCGAAGTAGCGGCGACCGATATATTTCTGTATCTCGAAGAGGCAGTAAGTTTATCAGTTTAAGGACCAAAAGAATAAGAAGGAACTCCGGCTAAACCGATGTGGACCTAAGATTTTTTATGCGTACCATGTCAGGCCTGCCACCGCCAGTTAATGTTTTTGCATCTCTCACCAGTAAATACCTATTATATTTGCATCTCGCCCATAACTATTGGCGCGGCCGTACATATACTGACTTATTTTGCATAAAGGAATGGTTGAAATTAATGGGAGCATCTTTCGTTTTCTCTCTTGACTGTTGTCGTTAAATTTTGTTTTTTTTTTTGCGATCGTCAGCCTCCGGGACCGCTTTGGAACGTTTTGAAAGGGCCCCCGCCGGGCGATGTCAACACTGGAAAACGATCAATTAGAAATATTGAGTGGACGCCCCGCCGCTATCGGCCCCACCGAAAAGATGAATTGCCTTCCTAAATGTTTTACTGTGTTTGTGCACCTGATGATGCAATTAGTCTTCATCATTGAAACATCTATCAATATGACACGACAAACGGTACACTTTTAATTGTCGTTTTTACGCGTCGTCGTTACTCTCAGGTCGTTCGCGAGCTTCCCGCTCACCTACAGTTAGCAGAAGCAAACAAAAGCTCTGGTGGGCGTGTTCATGTCGCTGTTGTTGTATTTTTGGTATCGATATATTTCATTTCATATCGAAAACGGACTATCGATAACATTAAGTGTCAACTGTCAACCCAATTAGTAAGGTTAGTTTTGTTTTTAAAATTCCAATAATTTTGTAAACAAGGAAAATTAGATCTAGGTCATTTGTATTGAGGTACTATTAGGAAAGTTAAATAAATTAAAATATTGGAAAGCTAACCACAAATGTTTTAAATAACAGCTGTCAGCACCTAACCAAATTGCGCAAATGGCTCATGAGCTTCATGCAAGATCGCTCCTTACATGTGGCAGTTGACGGTATTTCTTCTGATGCGTTTAAAACCAATGCCGGGGTCCCCCAGGGTTCCATCCTGTCTCCCACCTTATTTCTTTTACACATCAACGACCTCTTGAAAACCACCACGAACCCCATTTACAGTTTCGCAGACGATAGCACACTTGTCTCAACTTTCACATCCTATCGATCACTTTCCACGTTTTCCAAGAAAGTGAATTCCTCAAATCATCCCATCACAATGTCCGGAAATACCATTGAACCAAGTCCCTTCATCTCGATTTTGGGAGTCACGGTGTCCAATAATATGTCTTGGCATGACCATGTTGCTAACATCGCAAAGTCGGCAAGTCAGAGGCTAGGTTTTCTGTGGAAAGTCAGAAAGTTTTTTACTCCTGATCAACTGTTGACGACGTACAAGGCTCAAATCCGACCTCTACTGGAGTATTGCTCGCATATTTGGGGTTCAGCACCAAGTCATTCTCTTCGTCTTCTAGATTCCATTCAGAAAAGAGCCATTAGCTTGATAAACAGCTCAACTCTCACAGATACCCTTCACCCTTTAGAACATAGAAGAAGAGTTGCAGACCAGTCATTGCTCTACAGATATTTCCATGGCAGATGGTCCAGAGAAATAAGAACTCTTGTACCACCATTGGCCACATACGGCCGAAGAACTCGGCACGCCGATCAGTCTCACCCATTTACTCTCAAGATTGACACTACAAGGACCAATCTTCATCAAGAATCCTTCTTTTACAGGGCTGCTACGGAATGGAATAAGCTTCCAAAATCAGTTTTTCCAGAGAACTATGACCTGCAACTTTTTAAAAAGCGTGTCCACAATCATTTCCTGTCTATAATCCCTTCCTCTTCTAATAGTCGCAGTGCGGGCCGTCCGCGGCAACTCTGTTCTCTCTAGTAAGCAAAGGTGCAGTGGCTAGTCTCTTACTGTTTAATCCAGATTTATTTAAGTCTTCTAACTGTTTGAGACGAAATTGTGATCTTGCGGACAGCTTCGAGTTCGGTTCTGAACACAAAACTAGTGACAGTCCTGTTTTTTAAAGCCTGAAAGTACTGAAAATTGGGGGTTGATGCGGGGTTGCAGGGGGTTGAATTTTTGGGTATGAATTTTATATGAAAATTCGTCATCCCAATGAAATTTGATGTCTTTTTTTAAATTATGAACAAACTTTTGGTTTATGAGATCCTGGGGGGGAACTTATTTTTTTTTCCAGACCTCGTAGATTCACTAACATATTTTTAGTAGCGACCCTGTAATGTCTTAACAAGCTTTAAAAAAAAATTCAACCGTGGAGAATAACAACATTTTTCTATCCTGTTTGTTTGCGAAGGATTAATATATCTTGGGGTTATTTACAACTGAACGTCTGGTATCAATTTGCTGTTGCTCGGCATGTGAATCAAAGACGACGAACTCGATAGATTCAACGATTTGTTAAAAAGCTTGTTTGTAATGCCTATAAAAGAGACACTTATACACTTTAGAAATATTTGATAAAATGCCGACGTACTCTACAAGATACTAACCAAAATCTGACAACATAATAAGAAGACACAGTTTTTATTCATCAACTAAGTAGTGCGGTCGAAGAAGGTCTCGTAACAAGAAGAGACACAATTTTACAAAAAAAAAATGTTTAACCGAAGATACCTATTGAAATATCAAGAAGTTTTTATTGTAAACTATGTTGACAGCTTTAAAAATCGGTGTCAAGCTACTACGAAAAAGAGTAATAAGTAATGAAAAGTAGTTAAAAAATTAATCTTCATTACGCTCACTCCAACCCTTTCATCCATCTTGGATCCGTTAGTGTACCACACTAAAGCATCCCTTTCTAGTTGTGCAAACTTGGTGGTTGTTTATGACCACTTCAAACTGCATTTCGAAGTCGTACTTATTTGGCATAATATCTGTCGGCTTAGACATGGATTCTAGGGAAATATTTTCCAAAATCTTAAAATGCCAATCCATTATCCATTTATTGTCTGAAGTCAGTCTGAAGATACTGATTGCTGCTTCTTTCATTACACATAATTGCAATGGGGGAAGGTTCAGCATTACCTCTACGGCTGCAGTAGGGCACGTGAATATTGCCCCTCTGATTCCCAGACAAGCTAACCGCTGCACTTTTTGCAGCTTGACTTGTGCCGAAATTTGTTGCATTTTTGGCCACCATATCAATGAAGCATAGATGATCATGGGTTTAATGATCGTTTGGTATGATCAGTAGATCATTTTTGGTTTCAGACCCATGTCTTGCCAAAGACTCTGCGGCATGTCCAGCTTGCCGCTATAGCTCTGGAAAGAATGTGGTTGAGTTAGCTGTTCCGTGTCAGTTTTTGGTCGATTTTTACGCTCAAATATTTAACTTCTTAGGAAAAAGTAAGCTGGATTCCATTCAGAGTTGGGGATTTAAGTTCGTACTTTCGCCTCCTGGTAAATGGAACCAGCACTGTATTGCTAGGATTAACATTGAGTCCTACCTTTGCGCACCAGCTTCTGATTGTGTTTGGGGCTACTTGCATGCGATTAGAGATTACTTCGTTATGTCTGCACTTAATGGTGACGACCAAGTCATCGGCGTAATCTTGAGTCGTGAAACCAGAGTCGTGTAGCTTGAGACACTCCACCATAGTTTTAATATTCTTTAAATGAAGGGAAAAAGCGGAAATGTTTTAAGAAAAAGCCCACGAAGACGATG
The DNA here is from genome assembly GCA_950111635.1 of Agelastica alni. Lineage (NCBI taxonomy): Eukaryota > Metazoa > Arthropoda > Insecta > Coleoptera > Chrysomelidae > Agelastica > Agelastica alni. Next base: position 30,371,613 of record OX467716.1, read on the forward strand.
CCCAAGAACACGACAGTACAGTGGATATCTAAATGGATGCGAGTTAGTTTTGGAGATTTTCAGGTTAGCAGAAAAAGAAAAAACTTCACATGAAATTAAGTTCCACGATCTATAGACTCTCCAACAGAGTTCTAATCACCTCCAAATGGAAGGAGTAAGAGAAGATGGAAATAAAATTCTAGGAAAACGATTTCCAAGTACCCAAAAGTTGCTGGGAGTTTTATTACTAAAAACTTTACTTGTCACCTGTAAAACTAAATTCTTTCTATTATAGTTATAGTCCGTTCATAATTTGTCGATAGCACAAAATGTGCGTCCAAGTCATAAAACGGCCGTAATAGTCGTAAAATCATAGGCGGAGGTTCCTGAGGTGTTTATTCATGTCCGTACACAATTTGTTGATAGCTCACTGCAAGTTTGACCCTCATTAGGTTTAGTACGTTTTTGATCGCATTTAATTTACGGCTCGTTGGTGTTTCGGCGTCTACGGCAGTAATTAACGTCTCTAATATTTATTTTGCGAATTTTGTGCAGTGCGTGAGTAACTTTTTTTCATATTCCTACAAACATATACGTACCTTTCGTTCCTGCTTGTTTTGTTTGATTGCTTGCGATGGCTTCGTCATCATCATCAACATCATCAAGTTTTACACCGGTACTGTTGCGTACAGTCAGTAAGTCTGTCTATTCACCAAGAGAGAAGACTATTGTTTTGAACGTTCACGATGCTCTGCTTTCTCAGAATCCCACAAACACTGTTCAAAACATAATCAAGAGTTGTGCCCACATGACGGGCGTAGGGAAGTCAACAATATATAGGTTCCTATCAGAAAGAAAAAAACAAGGTATAGCTAACCCAAATACAAACGAATACTTAAAGAGGGGGAGAAAACCTATTGAAATTGATGAATTTGCCAAAAATGGTATTCGAAGGAAAATTCACGAATTTTTTTACAAAAAAGAAATACTCAACTTAAACAAAATTTTACAAGAAGTTAGAGACGACCCGGATTTGCCTCATGTCGGACGAACCAAATTGTGGCAAGTTTTAAAAGAATTAAATTTCCGGTGGGAGAAATCAGACCGAAAATCACTTTTGATTGACCGGGAAGAGATAATATGTTGGAGAAGAAAGTATCTAAGATCTATACGAAAATTTCGGGCTGAAGGAAAGCCAATTTACTATCAGGACGAAACGTGGGTAAACGCAGGTCATACTCTCACAAAAATTTGGTCAGATAAAAATATATCAAGCTCCAGGCAAGCCTTTATGGAAGGTTGGTCTACTGGTATTTCCCCACCCTCTGGTAAAGGCAGTAGATTAATAGTTTCTCACATTGGCAGTGAAAAAGGATTTGCTAAGCATGGTTTGTTGGAATTTCAATCCAAAAGCACAAAAGACTATCACGAGGAGATGACAGCTGATGTTTTCGAAGAGTATTTTGAGCAGATGATTGAACATATACCACCAAACTCAATTATAGTATTAGATAATGCACCTTATCATTCACGACTAGTAGAAAGACTTTCAACGACTGCGTGGAAGAAACAGGATATCATTGAATGGCTGCGGAATAAGTCCCTGCCTTACAAAGATGGAATGGTTAAAGCAGAACTTTTAAAAATTGCCCGGCAACACAAATCTAAGTTCAAGAAATACGTAGTTGACAAAATGGCGGAAAGACGAAACATCACAGTCCTTAGACCCTACCACTGCGAATTAAATCCAATTGAACTCATTTGGGCACAAATGAAAAGCTATGTGGCTAGAAAAAATACGTCATATAAAATACAAGCTGTACGTGAATTGTTATATGAGTCTTTACAACATATTACAGAACAAAATTGGCGAGATGCAGTAAGACATGTAATAGAAGAATAACAAAAAATGTGGGATCTTGACAATATAATTGATGCGACTGTAGAGACACAACCGCTAATTATTAACCTGCAAGACGACTCGGATTCCGAAGATGATCCTGTTTATTTTGAATTTGAATAGTTTTGTAAGTAATCGTAGTTTATATCATTTAAAAATAGGTATTAATTAAATAAATGTATCTTTTACAAATTGCAAGTAACTTTTTATTTTTAAATAAAATAAAGAAATTTTATTAAAATAAAAATACAATTTACAGTACCTACAGTTTAAGAATATTAATATATTTATTTATTTAAAGTAACGTAATGATTTAATCATATACTCTACGACACTGGTCAGTCACTTCCACTCAAAATACCTACATAATCGGATTAAAAGTTCTATAGCTGTATTGTATTTCTTCAGATACAAGGTGGGTTAGTCGAAAACATCTTAAACTGCCAGTTTTAGGTTGGTTTTTGTTATTATATCATACTACCTGTCCTCTCTGTATTTCAGTTCTCTAATGAGGGTCAAACTTGCAGTGAGCTATCAACAAATTGTGTACGGACTATAGTAAAAGAAAAAGCGAAAATCCGTCGAGAAAATGGACGTCGTTTCCAAATAGAAGCAAAAACGGGAACATTCATATCGATCTGACAAAACATCTCTTAATTGACGAAGATAAAATTAAAACAATAAAGCAATTTTTTAAATGCATATTAACGTAATTAGAAAACCCGTTTCGACCATCTGTCGGTAATTTTGGAATCCCTAGCTCCCCGACAGCAGCGCATACAAATTTGAATTCACGCATCCATTAAAATGGTCATCAGCGTAAATATTTTGCGCGATTTTAAAATCCCATTCAGAGATTGTCAGCGCCGATGATGGATCGTCGATGCGTCCATTAAAATTGGATTATAGAAAAATAGGACAGATTTTTTGGTTTACGACATTCGAAAAACAATTCTCTATCACTAGGAATCACAGTTTGTCGTCTACCGTTTGGATCTTCTACAATTATACTACAATTTCTACAATTACATTATATATTGCAGATGACACTGCATTAGCGATATCGGCATCCTGTCACGAGGAACTGGTGTCATCATTGGAGGGTGTTTTTGGATTGGTCGAGAGCAAATGATTTGATGGTAAATGTTAATAAGACTTTCCATTATCATTCAAATTTGACAATTTACTTATTACAATAGTTCCACCAACAAAATTTCTAGGTTTAGTGTAGATGACAGATTGAGATGGACTGATCAGATTAATGCTGTTAACTTCTTTCTTTCTATTCGGTCACCCGTTTCGGGTATCGTGGCATCGTGATCTGTGATATGTGAGATCTTTCCATATCCGCCTGTCTTCCGCGGCTTTGAAACATTCGTTGAGTGGTACTCCGGTTTCCCTGACAATGTGGTCCACATATCTGATTGGTGATCTACCTCGGCTTCTCGTTCCTGGACGGTGAGTTTTTCCAGTCCGTTTCTTCGGACGATATGTCCGAAAAAGGATGTTATTCGCTCAGAGACGATAGTGCGCAGTCTTTTTTTGATCTTCAATTGGTTTAGAATCGACTCGTTTGTTATTCTTTGTGTCCATGATACGCGTAACATCTTTCGCCAACAGCACATTTCAAAAGCATCGATAGCGCGTTTATCCGTTTCCTTGAGTGCCCAGCACTCTGATGCATATGAGAAGACTGAGAATACTAGAGTTTTAACGAGTCTGGTCTTGGTGGATAGGGTTATGTCATGACTCTTCCAGATCTTAGTAAGCCTTGCCATGGCTTCTTTTGCAACTGCTGACCGCATTTTGATTTCCGAATTCCCTGAATTCGTTATAAGCGATCCCAGATACACGAATTGATTAACCACAGCTATACCATTTATTTCCTTGGTTTCTGGCCTGTTGTTTCTTGGCCGGTCGATAATCATTATTTTTGTCTTTGATCTGTTAATAGTTAACCCTGCCTCCTGACCAGCCATCTCGACCCGCTGTAACAGTTCTGTTAGCTCTTGCTCGTTGCTGGCAAATAAAGTAGTATCGTCAGCATACCTAAGGTTATTGATTGCTGTTAACACAAAGCTTAATAAATCTTTTTATGCCATTTCTAGAATAAAGGATACCATGCCAACAACAGCACTTGTCAATATTTATTACGGTCTTGTTTACAGTCATCCAAGTTACAACATCTTACTGTGGGGAAATTCTATTAACAGCAACAACATTTTTGTAACTCAAAAAAAAATAATTCGGAAAATATTTGGGCTACAATTTAAGAAAACTTGTAAGCCCACATTTATAAAATACAAGATCATGTCATTCTATAGTAAATGTGTTTATTATACTCTTCTATTTGTAAAAGAAAATTTCAATAATTTTGAAACTAAATCGTATGGACATGATTACTATACAAGACATTCAAACACCCACTGTAAAATTGGAGAATAGTTTTGAATTTATGGGAATGAAGCTGTACAATAAGTTACCTAATGAATTTAAAGACATTGTCTCTTTCAACACATACAAAAAGGAAATTAAGAATTTGTTATTGACTAAATGCTACTATTCAGTTAAAGAATTCCTAAAAGATTCTCTGTGAAACATTTTTATTGATGGATCTATCTACTTTATTATATACACTATTTTAACCAATTTAATAATGTCACCTATCACTTTTGACTTATCCTATACATTTGTATGAATGTCTTAAGGGATTTATAAATAATATTATTATTATATTGCAAATATTGCCGATTCAAGCCAAGCAATACGCTCTATGGTGGCGAAGTTTGAAATTTCAACAAATCAGATAGATTCGTAAACAATTCGTGTGTGAGTTTCCATGACCATTGGTTTTGATTGGCATCGATTCATCGAAGTTGCGTTGGTTATTGATACTGCAATTTATGATGGAGTTCGGATGAGTTTTTGCGTGCGGAAAAAGCACTTTGCGCATGTGTTAGGAACAATATTTTTCTTACGAGCTTCAAATCAGATAACAACAAAAATAAAAAAATCATAATGTATTCAATAGCACTAACCATGCAACAAAAAATTACATATCGATAAAATTAATGATGAAGGTTGATTTAACTCAGAATGGCTGTTTTTTATGTGGCTTGATGAAGATTGATTCAACGCAGAAAGGCAGTAGGCTTGTTGTAGCCGAAGAACGATACTGCTTAGTAACAAAACAATACGATAAATTTTACTTTTATAAATCCCTTAGATATTCACTTACATATACAACTTTTATAACTATTTACATTTCTTAATTCATAAACACTTTTAAAACTAATACTGTCTCTCCTCACGACCGCCGTCCTCTTTATACCTGTAGATCATACTTCCACCTTATTAGCGAAGGCGACAGACCCCTTTTCGATCGGCGAGAATTTGCTGGAGGTTTTCTTTTGTTCTCCGCGCCGACAGTCTCCCAATCGTCGCGACAGAAAGGGTCAACAGAGACGGACTCAAGAAATCGTAACAATATATAGCTTTTTTTTAAGGCATTTTGTCGAATGAATTTATTTCAACACATTAAATACTACATACTCTTTTTCTATCCAGCACAAAAAAACACCTACGCGGAGTGTAAGGTTTTCGCAAGTTTGCATATTTATGATAGAGTTGTAAATAATGTCCTCTATTTGTTTCATTGGATACTACATAAGTTCTTGAAGTATTGTTTTTACTGTCAGGGATTTTGACGACCATCGAATTTCCTTTAAGCGATCGACCTTTATTTTGCAAAGCTTATCGCGCCTGCAAGCACCATCCGACCCAAAAATGGAGACGAATTTTGTCAGAAGGTAAATTTGATCAAGTGCTTCCTCCATATATATCTAGAAACTTTACTTTTGTCAAAAATATTGGCATCCCGTATTTTGCTCTTTTTTAAAACGATGTAGGCTCAAAATATTGACTCAAATCCAAGTTTATTTTGGAATTAAAGAACACTTTTTAACATGGAGTATTTACTCTATAAAGTATTTGGCTGAAACGTTTTTCGTAAATCTTCAAAATGGGCTAGGAACACTTCCTATTTGTAAATTCTTGCTGACAGATACGGAGAAATAATCTGACATCGTGCGTCAAAGTCGAGATTTACCATTAAATCAAGGTACACTTAAAAAATATTAGTTTTAAGCTGAAATACAATACTTATTATATAAAAGTGATCGATTTGTTAAATGTTTCGTGAATGTTTTTCTAAATAGACGAAATTGTAGACGAATTGTTTGCTATTACTGGCAAAAAATATTTCGAGTTATTCGTTACATCCAATAATTTAAGTCCGGTCCTGGACCGGAGGTGCTGAATTTGTGAAAGAGAAAAAATTATTTCCTACTTTAACTGAACTAAGTAATTTTTGGAGGAACAAAACAACTCTCGGCCAAAAAATCGACGATTCAGTGCAACGAAAAGTCGAATATTCTGAGCTGCGACCAAAACTAACGCGAAAATACCGCGGCGAGCGACAGACACGTTCGAGCATCGCGATCGCAGTGAGCCAGGATCGTTCGTAGCGCTGTGCGACGCCATATTGGTTCCTACGGCCCCTCCTTCACCCGCTTAGTGGTTGATACACAGTTATTTGGATAGGCGGGGCCGAAGTCTGTTTCGTTGCTTGATTGACAGCCTGACTTTGATAAGGATGCACTTGCTGCTACCATAGACGAACGAGATTGTCATTTCTGACGGGATCCCTGAATAACAATCATCGATTATCCTTGCAAGCTTTTCCTTTCCGTTGCAATATAATAATCACAATCACCTACTTCGCTAGATTCTAACTTTAATTCGATCCAAGTTTTGACGTTGACATTTGGCATTTTGTTACCAAAAAATAAAAAAGGTCGCATAAATTTTAATAACATTGCTATTATTTCTATGTCAGGTATTCTCAAAAACGTGATCAATCCTTTACTTATTTAATAAACAATAATCAACGATTTTCCTTACAATATTTTCCTTTTTTCTGCAATAAAATAAAAGCTCCTTAGTTCATTTCAATTATCATATTATGGACTGGAAAGCTGGACACTTAAACAAGAACATATAGACTAACTGCAGTCGTTCGAAATTTGGTGTTATAGAAGAATGCTCGGTACCTATATATCATGGACAGAAAGAAAAACAAATACGGAAGTACTTCTAGAAATGGGTAAAGGATATGAAGTAATTAACACCATAAAAGCAAGAAAGTTACAATATCTAAGACATATAATGAGTAGTAGTAATGATTGGTAGAAAAGGAATTGGTTTAACTGTAGCTCCATAGAACTTTTCAGAGTGGCGGCAAATAAAGTAAGAATAGCAATGACGATATCCAACCTCCGATAAAAGATGGCACCCAAAGAAGAAGAAGTTTTTTTCACAGAATAAACCTTTTTCTTCATATATCCCCGTTCCTATTCAACGTAAATATTTAATAGGGCCAGCGTTTATTTCCAACAATTTCATCGGAGAACACTATTTGTCATTTTTACCAAACGATCTACAAATTTACTTGAAAGATGTACAGTGCAACAGAAGTAGCTTGACGGGCAAGAGATCACAAAATCTGCGCGCAACGAAAATATTCGAATAACGATCCGATCGGGGACGACGAAATTTTCAGTAATCGTGAGTCTCAAATACAATCGGAGGAAGAAGTTTACGAATGTGAAGTATATTCAGCCGAATATTTGTTATTTTAGAGGCTAGTCGCCCGCCAAGCTACTTTTTTTTGCAGAGGTAAAGAAAATCCTTTATGGACAGGTTATGAGTCCGAAAGCTCAAGGTCTACTGTGAGACTCCACTGACTGTGTCAAGACTGCTCACTAAAAACTCCACCCCTATTTAGGTCCGTCTGTCTAGCAGCGTTCTCAGTTCTTATTTGCAGTTAACGAGTCTGGGGGAAGGGGTGGTCCGGCCCTGAGGTGCACCCTGCACAGGACTAAGGCTACTACAGGATTTCGCCCGGTTTCCTTTAGGCTCCGTTGGCGACGGTGCTTCCCCACCGCCATGCATCCATCAGCACGGGTCGCATAACACTTTGGATTGGGAGTCTTTTAGTCGCCTTTTACGACAGGCAGACCATACCTGGGATCTATTCTATTTTCCCCGTATCCCCAGGGAAAGCCGAGCTACTTCTACTGCACTGTACCATTAGCAATTAGACAACGTGGTTAATGCACGATGGTGCTCCACCACATTTTATTAACGACGCTAGTGCGTTTTTATTTTGAGATTATCCAGGACGTTGGATAGGAAGAAGACCAGATGCACCAATTGTATGGCCACCGAGCGGTCCTTAAGATTTTTGCGGAAATAACCAGTGAGCAAAAATTAAGGGACCGAATTTTACAAACTGCCAACGAGTTAAGAATTTTTAGTTTTTCAAAACATTCGCTTTTCCTTGTTAAAACGATGTGGAAGGAGAGCAGGTCATGTTGAACACTTGTAAAAAATTAGGAAAAGATTATTGATTTCGGTAGCGTTTTATATTTCACAAAACGTATCCCTAAAAAAAAGTTGGGGTCAAAGGGGCGTTGACCCCCTCCGAAAACCCATAAAATATGAAAACAAATGAATGATACAGATTTTTAAATTAAACACCCTGTAACTTTTTTGCGTGAATTTTGCATATAGGCAATCGACCTATCTTTGACCACAGAATATAGGTGTAATTTACGACCAATCTTTTCGGGACACCCTGTATATTAAGTATTTAAAAAAAATTTTTTTTAGCAATTTCCCGTTTAACTTAAGCAACGATCTCCCCCGCACGTTACGTCAATGTCAGCTGGCTCTCCATTTTATTTTTCCGCGACTTGCTCGAAATTTCTGTGTATCGAGTCCGTAGGAAAATTGAAAAAATTTATTTTCCCTCGAAGATGTGGACGATAAAATCTCCAAAGAAGAATAGGAAAATTGTGTACGCATACTTCATTGATTGAGAGAAAGAGAGAACGACCGCAATAAAACGTAGATGATGATAATTCTAGTCGGGCGGCTGGTTATACTCACGTTGTAATTCGTAATTACATTTTTAACTTAGTCAAAACTTTTACTTGAAATAAAAAATCTATGATACAAAGTATTGGCCGGAGGAGATACAGTGTGCAAACGATGGTGTCTGTTAATCGACTGATGTTTTTAGTAGCTAAGCTACGGATACTCTGCTCTGCCAGGTCTGCAACCATTTTACCTGGGTAGGTTTTTCCATTATCTCCAGCTCGGTCGGCCCGTTACAAATGCTGCAAGCCATATCTTTTTAATGGGCCTACCGACCGTAGGATTACTTATCCCTATCATAACCCAGAAGACGGGACTCGATCATGCGAGTGTGTCTGCTTTACAAATGAATTTAAGCGGTTTTTATTGCACCTTCAATGCAATAAAACATTTGCATTTGCAAAACATTTGCATTTGGCCTTAGCAAACCCACTTCCACGACCAATACGTCGATGCGGAAACTGTTCGATTGAGTATTGACGAATATTCAATGTGGTAGTGCCCCGTCGTGCAAAAACCACATGTTTTGTTCTTCGTGAATTGCGACGGAAAATAGAACTAGCCGCGAATGTGACTTAAAATAATAGACAAGGTTTATTTGATATTAAAAGATTTTTGCGAAAGCGGATCATAAAGTTTATCGAAGTAAATGGTGAGCATGTTGAACATTCACGTTGAAGTTTTTTATTTGTTATTTTAGAAGCAAATAACTCGATAACCGATCGAGCTACATGAATCAAACAGAAATTATTTTTTTGTAAAATATAACGCTTTTAAATTTTTTTGTATTATTATAGGCGGAAAAAAAAAGCGCTCTGATTTACTAAACACAACCAAGTGTAACAAGCGTCCTCTATTAGCAATGCTAAATTAGAGTCCAAATTGGCAATCCTCATGAGGAAAAACGTAAAATTATCAATTTTCAAATAGAAATTGTGAAAAATGAAAAATTATTGGGAATAATTTTTGACAGTTCTAACAACCATTCAAATTTTGTCATTTTGTGTCACATGAAACAGTTTTACCCAATCATGTTACACTGATAAATGCATTCAGTGCAATTAACAATCACTATGACAACACGATTGAGTTCACGGAGTTCATTCCAAATAAATTTCAAAATGTCACGTTTTGGCAATGCTAATGTTCAAAGTATAAATTGCGCTAATCAAAGAAAAAATTCCCAGAAATACAACCAACAGTCACAAATATATTTGGGGGATATTTATGGCATTTTGCTGAGAACGAGAATATGAATTAAATAAACATAGATAAAGTACAAAATAGTGAGATAAGAAAACGCTGTGGTGTAAAAGAAGATGTGGCTACAAAGATAGATAAAGAAATGCTTAGATAGTTTGGACACGTAGAAAGGATGGATGAAAGAAGATTGACGAAACAAATTTATAAGGCGAGTGTGAATGGACGATTTTACGAAACAAATTTTTAAGGCGAGTGTGAATGGACGAAAGTCGGTAGAGGTCGACCTCGGCGAACATATCTCGATCAGATCAGCATTGTTTTGAAGAAAGGCCAGGTCAAGAGTACCAACAACCGACTAGCAAGGTAGACCTATCGTGTGGACCGCGGACGGCCCGCACTGCGACTATTAGAAGGGGAAGGGATTATAGAAAGGAAATGATTGTGGACACGCTTTTTAAAAAGTTGCAGGTCATAGTTCTCTGGAAAAACTGATTTTGGAAGCTTATTCCATTCCGTAGCAGCCCTGTAAAAGAAGGATTCTTGATGAAGATTGGTCCTTGTAGTGTCAAGCTTGAGAGTAAATGTGTGAGACTGATCAGCGTGCCGAGTTCTTCGGCCGAATGTGGCCAATGGTGGTACAAGAGTTCTTATTTCTCTGGACCATCTGCCATGGAAATATCTGTAGAGCAATGACTGGTCTGCAACTCTTCTTCTATGTTCTAAAGGGTGAAGGGTATCTGTAAGAGTTGAGCTGTTTATCAAGCTAATGGCTCTTTTCTGAATGGGATCTAGAAGACGAAGAGAATGCCTTGGTGCTGAACCCCAAATATGCGAGCAATACTCCAGTAGAGGTCGGATTTGAGCCTTGTACGTCGTCAACAGTTGATCAGGAGTAAAAAACTTTCTGGCTTTCCACAGAAAACCTAGCCTTTGGCTTGCCGACTTTGCGATGTTAGCAACATGGTCATGCCAAGACACCGTGACTCCCAAAATCGAGATGGAGGGACTTGGTTCAAGGGTATTTCCGGACATTGTGATGGGATGATTTGAGGAATTCACTTTCTTGGAAAACGTGGCACTTTGTGTTTTTTGGGCGTTGAACTGAACGAGATTGTTAGAAGAATTGGCGTTAAAACTAAAAGATTGGGCGGTCAATATGTGAAAGAAAGACGGAACCGAATTTAAAGAACCAACGGTAAAGACAATGTGGAACGTTTCGTGCAAACTTTTGCAAAATAAGTACTATAATAAAGTACTTACTATTATGATTGACCCCTTTAACAATATAGTATTTAAACCAGCCCGAAATTCCCGCGATGCAATCAGGAAGAACTACAAGCAGATCCATGTAAACCTAAGTCCAGTTCAGTTTCGTTAAGTTTGTCTGAATTTAACAAAATAATATTGCTATGGGATGAAAATACTCCTGAAGGTCTTATTCGTACATTTTACCATATTGCTGCTGTAGAACTAGCGTGGCGAGGAGGGGAGGCAGTTGCTTCTATGGTGGATTTTTTTCATATCGTGAAAAATAATGATGACTCTCCAACAATCGAATACAATCAGGTGTTCACTAAAACGCCGTGCCAAGGTGGTTCTGAAAGCTGTACAAGTAGTAAATGGTTGGTTTCTAATAGTGAAAGACAAAGCTGCCCGGTACGTCTTTTTCATAAACTGATATTAAAACGAGGCGACAATATTACCTCACCACGACTGTTCCTAAAACCAAATCGACACTGCAAAAATAAAACTGACAAATGGTACGATAATGTACCTGTTGGAAGAAATACAATACATGGATGGACTAAATCTGCTGCTGAGGCAATTGGCTTGAATGTAAAGGACAAAAAGATAACAAATCACTCGAATAGATCAACTGCTGTTAGCGAATTGGCAAAAAGTGGTGTAGAAGAACAACAATTTAATAAATTAATAAATGTTTCGTTGTGTTGAGTTATCAATTTTTTTGTCAAAAATTTTTCCGCCGAATATCCCTCGGACATTGACAAACGCCTCATAATTTTATGACATATTCCTCAAGCTCGTTGCTTGGTAACAGCCCGAAGCCAAAGGCTTTCGGTTGTCAAAAAATTATCTCGTCTATTATCAATATTACTACTAAAAATCAAAGTCAATATTTAAACTTTAACAAACGGCATCTCGGAAACTAGCAATATTTGTATGAATATTCTAAATGAATCACCCTGTATACTGTATTATAAAACTAATAAATAAAATAAGTTATATTCGTATTTTTAAAAGTTTAAACGATTTATTAAATATACGTAGGAATGATATTTCAACACATTGACAATTTTTGCAAAATAAAAAATACCGTGTGGGTAATCAATTAGGTATTATTCTAACTTATACTTTCTCTATTCTATACGAAAACTTCTATCAAAATAAAGTTAACGCTAAGGAATCCGAAAATTAAGAATCAAGGCATATTACTCCATAAACAACCGTAATCCTGTATCAATATACAAGAGATGAACTAATATCCTGTATCGTGATTCCCTTGACTTAGCGCCTTCTGGTGCCCGCCCCCCATCAATAAGAGTAGTAGCGACAAAACATCGAGTTTTCAACGAGACAGAGCGGGACGAACGTAGAGAAAACATGACATACTCACGCATGCTCCTTAATTTACCAATTAGGGGCGTGACTACGACTCACGACCGACGGAAAATGTAGCGACGTTGCCAGAGCCGCTCAGAATACAGCAATATCACCGATACGCGTACGCGGTTCGCGCGCTATACCGGGCGTCTGATGAGCGACACGCTACGTTTTTTCGACGACCTTCCAACATGGGGCGCAATTTTTTCGCTTCGATATGTTTCTAAGGACACATTCCTTTGGGTTTTAGTCCTGGTCTTATCAAAAGCATATGATTCAATAAACTATGATATACTGTTAAGTAAATTGGATTGTTACGGAATTAGAGGATCAACATTAAAGTGGATAGAATCTTACTTATCGAATAGGCAACAAAAAATTAAACTCAAATACCGTAATGATGAAGTAACTTCTGACAGTATTGAGATAGGCCTAGGAATTCCTCAAGACCGATATTGTTCATACTATATGGTAATAATATAACAGAAATTATTGAGAATCCATGTTGGTGTTCAATAACAACATTTGCGGATGATACGAATATATTGGCGAAAGGGTCTAAATTAGACGTACCAAATGTTTATAAAATTTATGACACGCATATAAGACCACAAGAAAATGTTTAATTTCTAGGAACGATGTTAGATAATACCCCGTCATGTTCACAACACATTAATTATATTCGAGTTACGAGTTACGAGTTGGTGAAGTGATTGTCAAAAGCAGAGTAATGTGCGTGTTGAAGTGTACGTTAATAAGTGTACAAAATGTATTAGAAATCTAAGGATGATGTTGAGTAAGACCTTAGATAGTTACAGAGTAGTAATTTAAGTTAGCTGTAAGTTGCTGATTGATCTTATGATCAGATCCGCTCAAAACCGACCTCTACTGGAGTATTGCTCGCACATTTGGGGTTCAGCACCAAGGCATTCTCTTCGTCTTCTAAATTCCATTCAGAAAAGAGCCATTCGTTTGATAAACAGCTCAACTCTCACAGATACCCTTCACCCTCTAGAACATAGAAGAAGAGTTGCAGACCAGTCATTGCTCTACAGATATTTCCATGGCAGATGCTCCAGAGAAATAAAAACTCTTGTACCACCATTGGCCACATTCGGCCGAAGAACACGGCACGCTGATCAGTCTCACCCATTTACTCTCAAGATTGACACTACAAGGACCAATCTTCATCAAGAATTCTTCTTTTACAGGGCTGCTACGGAATGGAATAAGCTTCCAAAATCAGTTTTTCCAGAGAACTATGACCTGCAACTTTTTAAAAAGCGTGTCCACAATCATCTCCTTTTTATAATCCCTTCCCCTTCTAATAGTCGCAGTGCGGGCCGTCCGCGGCCCACACGATAGGTCTACCATTTTTGCCACTATTTTCATAAAAAAAAAAAATTCGTTTTATGTTATTTTGTAACACACTTCTGAAAGTTTGTTTATTATTATTATGGGCTCTTCCATGCGATGAACGTGCGATTTCGATTCCGGTCCACGCAAAATATAAACGCGAACGGCAACGTCGTCGACGAGCGCCAGAGTAAGATCGAATGTAGCCGAATGGGGGGCGACATTCGGGTCTGCCTCTAAGGCTCCAATGATGATATATAGAGTAGTCGGACTTACAGTTAAACCGCGCTGGGAAGTGGCCCAGATTACTGAGACTTTACAGTATCAACCTCCTAAACCGATATCCTGTGAGGACGCTAAGCATTTAAGACTTTTTAATACTTCCTGAGGATTTTCGTGAAAACCGCGGACTTTTGCGATCGACGTCGAGATTTGTAAGATCCATATTATTTTGTTGATGTCGATATTTCCATTTTTTTTTTGACGCGAATTCGTCGATACAGTGATTTTTTTCGGACATTGCAGTGATTATTTTTGTGTGTAAGAATTGTGATAAGATTTGTGACTTTTGAGTTAGAACTGCTGACATCCTCCTACTTCAGAAGGTGAGTCTCGCGATATTTTTATATTAACAGACACATTTTGCACGAAACACCGTTCAAAATCGCGATGCATCGCCAAGGACAAGGACTTTAAACGTCAAAAACTGACATGACTACGAAAAGACTTATATTTCAGTTCTGTGTTTCTAACGAAACCTATTATTTTTTTTAACATATTTACGGCAAATTTAAGAAAGTTATTTAATTTTATTACGTGTATGAATTTAATAACTTTGCTCTTATCGTGAAATCAACGATGATTATCTCTCACTTCAACTACCGTCGGAAATTTTTTTAGTACAAATCCAATAAAAAGTCAAAATGATATGTTGCACAGGAAATCTGGGAGATTGCTTCAAAAAAATTATGTAAAAGATAGAATAATTACCAGGATAAAGGATACAAATGTAAGGTCTCGAAACATTTAATATGCTTTTCAAATCACAACACGTCCTTAGCCTCAAAAGAAACGGATAATAGATTTCTAGCACCAACGGCTTGTCATTAGCAAAGATACAATACAAATATTAGCACTCCAAGAATGCTCAGCGCTAATGGATCTCCTGTACAGATATAACATTACTGGAACGGATTATAAATCATTTCTTATCTAGAAACCACATGTGCCGTAAAATGTGGCCTAAAATAATTTTTATATTGTTTATTGACAACTTATCTTTGTTCTGATAACGCTCGCGTATAATGACACTATTTTGGACTGTTTCGTTCAATCTATCAATATTCTGCATTATTTTATAGCACTGTAAACAAGAGGGGCTAGTATTGACATTATACTATAAAAATATATACGTCAAACGACCGTGCGCTATAGCCGCACCCTGTATGTAACGTATGCAAAGGGTACAGACTAAAAAATCGCACTATTTTCTGGATAAAAGCGAGAAGCGTGATATTACCCGACGGTGAACCGAATGTATCTAAAGATAAATTTTTACTAAATTCCATCCAAACTTCAAAATTATAGTTTTCTGGTCGATTAGCTAGTACTTCAGTATATTTATAATATGTAATAGCCTGGAGTTCATTAATTTATTATTACGAATCATCGAAAGACTGAGCTAAGTCCTGGGGATATGTTGGCTTTACTTTTAGTCCAAACACATCGACCGTGGATTTTGCACTCAAGCCGAAGCTTTTCTGCATGTATATATACATTTTAAACCCGCAGATTTTACTCGGATCAGATTCGGTTCAAGGGATGTTCTTCAAGTTGTATCCATTAAATGGTGAAATTGAAATTGTATCATTTTTTCGTGAAAGACTGTCAGACTGTCGAATTGATCCGTCAGGAAATCTTGTTCGTATCATCTTGACATCTTCTTCTTCTTCTCCGGGTGCCATACTTGTATTCAAGCGTTGGCAAACGCCATGTCAATTACATTTTGGTATTCTTCACGATCAACGGCAGTTCTAAAAAGCTGTTCCACGTCTAGATCTGTCCAGTGACGTATATTACGAAGCCATGATAGTTTTTTTCGTCCTAATAATCTTGTACCCTCTTTTTACTTTCCCGAACCGAAGGGTAAAGAAAGAAAAAAGTATTGGTTTACCCCCAAAATTCAAAATCGCCAAAAGCATGTGCGCTGCACGTTTCATGGCCCCACGCGTCGAACGGCACCATTTTGTGTGTGTGTGTGTGTGTGTGTGTGTGTGTGTGTGTGTGTGTGTGTGTGTGTGTGTGTGTGTGTGTGTGTGTGTGTGTGTGTGTGTGTGTGTGTGTGTGTGTGTGTGTGTGTGTGTGTGTGTGTGTGTGTGTGTGTGTGTGTGTGTGTGTGTGTGTGTGTGTGTGTGTGTGTGTGTGTGTGTGTGTGTGTGTGTGTGTGTGTGTGTGTGTGTGTGTGTGTGTGTGTGTGTGTGTGTGTGTGTGTGTGTGTGTGTGTGTGTGTGTGTGTGTGTGTGTGTGTGTGTGTGTGTGTGTGTGTGTGTGTGTGTGTGTGTGTGTGTGTGTGTGTGTGTGTGTGTGTGTGTGTGTGTGTGTGTGTGTGTGTGTGTGTGTGTGTGTGTGTGTGTGTGTGTGTGTGTGTGTGTGTGTGTGTGTGTGTGTGTGTGTGTGTGTGTGTGTGTGTGTGTGTGTGTGTGTGTGTGTGTGTGTGTGTGTGTGTGTGTGTGTGTGTGTGTGTGTGTGTGTGTGTGTGTGTGTGTGTGTGTGTGTGTGTGTGTGTGTGTGTGTGTGTGTGTGTGTGTGTGTGTGTGTGTGTGTGTGTGTGTGTTTTACCCGAAGAACAAGAACGAGTTCGAAGATGGGCCCTAACGATACATTCCTTCGGGTAGCTGCCGTACAAGGTGATCCTCAAATTTACCGCCTTTTGTTCTTTTCGCACGATAACTTCAGAAAGAGTGCTAGGGCGATGAAACTTTCAGGTATTACGTTTGGCCCGAGATCATTATTCAAAATTTGGTCAGTATCTCCATATAAATTATAAATACAAATTCAATTTAATGAACCGATAAGACTATAGGACAACTATAACTATATTAAATAGAAAAGAGCCCTCGGTTTGGAAAAGTTAGTTTTACTACGGCAATACTGTTTGTTTACCATGAATTATGAGGGGAAGCATTTGATTCTTAGGGCCTCTCATGATGTGCCCAAAATATTGTAGTTTCCTCTTCATAATTTAAATATTGTAGTTTCCTCTTCATAATTTAGTTTAAGAGTTCTTAATCTTTATGCATTATCTGCAGTACTTTTAGGTTAGTTGTATGCGACGTCCATGGTATCTTTATCGTCCGCCTGTAACACCACATTTCAAATGCTTCAACTCGATTCATCTTATCGACCGTTAAAGTCTATGTCTCACGACCATACATTAAAATGGACCAAACGCAGCAACGGAGCACTCTTACTCGTATTTGGACCTTTAGTTATCTGCTGCATAACATCTGATTTCATGTCCTGAAGGCATTCCTGAAGATTTCAATACGGGCCATGATTTCTTCAACTGAATTAATCGCGGAGACTTCCTGGACTAAATTCAGAAAGACTTGCAGATCTTCAATACTTTCTGCTATAAGTGCGGGATCATCCGCATATCGAATGTTATTGATATTCTCTTCTCCTATTTTTATTCTTTCTATGCGGTCGCTAATAGTCTCTTGGAAAATGGTCTCGGTAAACAGATTAAAGAGAGTTGGTGATAACACACAGCCAATTTTGATTGGAATTTTGCCCGTGAGCCTACCTTGTATGCTGACGCTTGACATACCTGCAAGAAATTTGTTACTGTCATAAAAGAAGACTAAAAGACCAAAAGCAAGATCTATTAGACCAGTCGTCATCCACAGAAGCGAAGCATGGATCCCAACTCAAAAAGAGTAAGAAATATTTGAGAGCAAAATAGCTTTTAAAAACATAAGGAGCAGTATATGAAAACCAAGCCTGTCGAATCTGATAAATGATAAGGACGTAGTTCGATCCAAAAAGAATAAAAAGAGAGAAAGACCAAAGATGATAGACAATGTGACAAGATTTAGGGACTATGAACATTAAAGGATGAGGTAGCAGAAACTTAACATTGCAGCGTCTAAATGGTGACTATATTAAGTTGATCTTCTGAAAATATGTCTATAAAACTTTAAGCGAAGAAAATGAAACTAGAGAATGATAGTAAAAAAACCCATTTTAAAATTGTTGTGTCTACGGAGGCCGGCGCTAAAATAAATGGGATTTAAATCGGTATATGTGGAAGAAAGATAATTGTGTTTTGACAACGATTCGAATTTAATTTAATTCTTTATCAGGGCTTTGTTATAGTGAATTCGAATGCAAGAGTATTTTTAGTAATTGCAAGAAAAATTGGTGATAAACAATAATTAATTAATAATTATTTACTGCAGCATTTGTGTAATCAATTTAAATAAACAGTATTGCCGTAGCAAAACTAACTTTTCTAAACCGTGTGCTCTTTCCATTTAATATAGTTCTAAAAAAAAATACCTGAAAGTTTCATGGCCCTAGCTCTCCTTCTGAAAAGTACAAAATGCGGTAAATTTGAGGATCACCTTGTACGGCAGCTACCCGAAGGAGTGTATCGTTAGGGCCCATCTTCGATCTCGGTCTTGTCCTTCGGGCAAAACGTCTACCCTGTAAGTTTTAGTTACCTACCGCCTCTCCGTCTCAAGATATCGTGCCCACACGCTACACACAGACAAAATTTGAAACAACCGTCACGCTGAAAATGGTGCCATTCGACGCGTGGGGCCATGAAACGTGCAGAGCACACGGTTTTGGCGATTTTGATTTTTGGGATAAACCAATACTTTTCATTTTTTACCCTTCGGTTTTTAACCCATCTATGTCCTTTCTGGTGTTGACCATGTCATGTTTAAGAATTTGTATCATTTCACTCAAAAGTCTTTTTGATAGATTTGCTTGTACATCAAGAACAACTGGATTTTCGAAGGTGTTATTGTATTTATTTACTCTAGCATGTTCAACTATAGCCGACAACGTTTCTGGTGTCTTTTTTATGATCTGATATCCTTTACTTTAAACACCTTCCTGTTTGTCCCACGTAGCATTTATTAATATTGCTGCAGTTAATTTTGTAGACAACATTTCATTGTAATTTTAAAGGAGTTTTAGTCTTTTGTCGAGTAACAAAATAAGTAAACTATTAGTGAATAATGAAACTCATCACATTTTAAAAAAGGTAATGTTTTTAATTATCTAAACACGGTCCTCTATAATTTATATTCTCATTTCTCATTTGATTCCAACGTTTCATTATCTTAGTAGCAGCTTTATTAAGAAAAAACATAAATTTGTCACTAATATGAAGGTTTGATACGTGTAATCTGACACCTTCATCGTACTGTTTGACATTTTTCGCAGTGGTGGATTTAACTACTGAAAAGTCTTGTGTCTAGGAATCGTAATTTGTTCTTGAAGTGAAAACTTCTTTACACGCGTTGAGTAATTTTTGGTAGGGTGAAAACTTATGGTTTCGCGTGACCTTGGTGACGTCAGCGATAGATAAGTGTTTTCGATGTAGAAGGTGACAGCGGCTGTGTCAGCAGTGATCAAAATTAAAGAACTTTCCATGTAATCAAGGGGTAAATAATTGTTTTTGTTTGTTATTGCGAAGAAGCAAATAACGACCTGTGTATCGCTATATTTTTGGTTCGAACTGAAAAAATGCCAGCATTTCGAATACACTCACATACATCCGATCGTCGCTTTTAATCTTACGATCGCCATTTGTAGGCGTCCATTGTTTTAAATGGCAACGTATTTACCGCCGGTTTGAGCGTAATTGCCTCGGCAGTTAAACTAAATATTAACTTTATATCAACCAATCCAACCGCTCGTATAACTGCAGCAGGAAAATCTGTTTACAGCAGAAAACGTTTATTTCCAGTGGGTATGCACAAAAAAATAATTTTGGAATAAAATTTCCTATCGCAAGTTGCGGAGATCGGGGTTAGCCAGCAATTATGTGCGTAACAAGAATACGTTAGTCACTGTCTCTATTCCTCTACGCTTACTGCCTGCAGAGAGAGGGAGAGAGAAAGAAATCCGACTCGCACACTACATTTATTGATGTGTAACATCTTTCCTCTCGCTTTCTCGCAATTTGTGCGAGTGATTTCGTGAAATGGGACGGAAGTGTGTAACAGAAAGTGTGTAACAGAAAGTCGCGAAAGCACGCGCTATTTGATTTGACGAATGAGCGCGCGGTGGTAGAGTTAGCCGTCAGATAGCGTCAACCCATTTTCCGAGAGGTCGGTGGTACTGTCAGCCATCAGCTGTGCACTTAAGTTACAGTGTTACGTATAAAGTTTGCTGTTATATGCGTAAACTGTATAAATAAATTGTTACTGTTGATAATAAGTCTCAATAAAGTACAGATCATTGATAAAAAATTCAAGTAAGTAATAATAAATAATTATTCGAATAAAATAATTCGGTATTTAGCTTTTTTAAATTTTGAAGTTGATTTCTGTCACTCTCAGTGTCAATTAAATAAAATACAATTTTCATTAAAAAGAATTGTTGTTTAGAAGTAGGACTGAAAATAAATATGTCTAAAACACAAATTATGGCAAATCTAATACTCAGCGATAGATGGGGAAAGACTGAGCCATCTAAGATTTGCGGATGACATAGTTCTAATGGCAGATGACATGCAGGAAGCCAGGGAAATGCTAAAAGATCTACAACGGGCAACACAAAGAGCAGGTTTGGAAATAAATTATAACCAAACAAAAATGTTAACCAACCTAGTACCAAGCGAACCTGTAGAAATAGAAAACAAAATAATCGAAATCACAGAAAAATACACCTACCTTGGCCATGAAATCCGGATCGGCAGGGACAACCAGACGTGTGAACTGTCCAGACGAATATCTCTGGGATGGGCAGCGTACGGAAAGCTTAGGGACATATTTAAATCAGAAATTCCTGTAAGTATGAAAAGGAAGACCTTCAATCAGTGTGTTCTCCCAGTTATGACATACGGGGCTGAAACTCTAACCTTAACAAAAACAATAGTTAAAAAACTACAAGTAGCGCAACGGAAAATGGAGAGATCCATGTTAGGACTTTCCCTTAACGACCGAGTCAGGATATAAGGAGAAAAACGGGGGTAGAGGACATAATAGAGAGAATTACAAAGCAGAAATGGAGATGGGCAGGACACGTGGCTAGAATGAAGGACGGAAGGTGGACAAAGAAAGTTCTGGAGTGGCGACCGAGATCGGATAAGCGAAGCAGGGGTAGACCACCGACACGATGGACAGATGACCTCAAAAGGATAACCACGAACTGGATCGCAGAGGCGCAAAATAGGGAAAGATGGAAATATTTCGAGGAGGCCTACGTTCAGCAATGGACAAGAGAATAAGGCTGAATGATGATGATGATGAATACTCAGCGAAAGCATAAACATTGCTGGAGCAGCCATCGATCAGACTACTTCTTACAAATACCTAGGACACGAGATTTGACTTGGAAGATATAACCAAACGTGCTGCCAGTTCTTAGCTATGGAGCAGAGACCCTGACACTTACGAATAAAATAGTGCACAAAATTCGCGTAGCACAAAGGGCTATGAAACGCGTCATGTTGGGTATCTCTCTCAGACAACAACTTTCAAACCGAGAAATTCGACGCCGAACAGGAGTTCTAGACGCGATAAAGAAGATAACAACCCTCAAGTGGAATTGGGCAGGACATGTCGCCAGAATGACGGACAACAGATGGACAAAACGAATATTAGAGTGGAGGCCGAAACAAGCAGCCTACCGAAACCGAGGCCGTCCACCAACAAGATGGACCATGATCAAAAATCATTTCAAATAATACCCGACCAATTTTTTTCAGAATATAATTTTAAAATTGCTTTTGACTAAGGTGAGATGTCAAATGTTACACATCATATGGAGACATGTTGCATATAATTTTTAGAGATTTTACGGAGGAAAAAAATTAAGACCAATCTGGATTTTCTGTGGCTCTTTATGAAGCAAGGCTAGCCTATAATTTCCATAATAGAGTATTATTAGATTTAATTATTAATATATTTATGTTAGCAATCATTTTTTATAACATTAATTCATAATTTTGATTGTTGAGTCAGTGAAAATTCGGTCGAAGTGTTGAAGAAACTCAATTGTTAAATTGTCGACGTTTCGAAATTTTATTGTTTCATCTTCAGGACTCTGAAGTATAAAAACAAGAAGATACATATTACAATGGGATTCTAGAAAGTAGTTTTCATGAACAATTAAAATTATGTAAAATAGCAATCGTTAAAAAATAAAACGCTGCGAACATTTAACAGATAACAACGTTGATGAGTACTTACATTTAGTTTAAAAAGGGTGAAGTAAATAAATTCGACATAAAATATAAATAAATACACATTCTAGAATCCTATTGTAATATTATGTTCTTGGTTTTATACTTCAGAGTCCTGAAGATGAAACAAGAAAGTTTCGAAACGTCGACAATTTAACAATTGGTTTCATTTCGACCGAATTCCCGCTAACTCAACAATCAAAATCATATTTAACGGTCGCTATTCACTTCAATTAATTCATAAGTGTACAAATAATTGTAAATTTATGGAACCTCATATGATAATATTTATAATTAAATTTATACGCGAATTATTTTTTTTTTGCAAAATACCTTGATCAAAATTTAAAAGTAAAAAAATATTTGTCGAATAACGTAATAAACTTCGTGTCTTCAATGACACCACACGGCTTGCAGAACGTGTACTAGTACTAGTTCACGCACTAGTTCTATCTCTCTTGCTTTCATACAAAGGATCCCTGAAGAAATTTATGAATCCTGGCGAAAGTAATCAGGATAATCGGATATTTTGATCGTCGGTATTTGACAAGTGTGCAAAGTTTAAATTAAATCTGATCGCTTAAAGTCAGTTACAAACAAACAAACATACATACATACAGGTGAAACTAATATAAGTGTGTTAATAAGATATTGAGATACGGTTTTCACTAGCCATTTTAGTATCATTTCACATTTTTATGGAAAAAAAATTAATTATTGCATTTAATTTTTCAAAAAATTAAGCAATTTTCTGTTATTTATGTAAAAAAAACGCGCTCTAGCGGCATCACTTAAAACGGGACATCACAGTTGAGATGGGTTTGATGGAGCAGTAAATGCTTTTTCCAACGAGGCCAAGTTTGTTAAAATCCGTACTGTCGTTTAAGAGTTACAGCTGTTTATTTAAAAAAACATTGAATTACCTCCCACCACTTTATTTTAATAGATATGTCAAAAAGTGTCAAATAAAAATTACTTGAATAAAGACTAGCTTCAAGCATATATTCTTTTGGTACATTTACTTGGTGTATTTCAGTGTAAAAGTTTTAGATAGCGGTTACGCCTCCTGGCGGCCATCGCGGAATGCTGAAATTACGTTTCTTTTGGCCACTTTAGTCATAACGTTTTTCACCGCAAGTCTCTACAACGATTAGTTTCCGAGATAGAGCACTTTGCATTCTTATCGGCCATCCGGTACGTGTTTCAAAATTTTACTATAATATTGTTACGATTTGTGAGCCCGTCCCTGTCAACTGTCGCCTTAAGGCGACAGCGCGTTGACCACAATGATAAAAAAATGCATGTCAACCGCGGGCGTAATGGAAAACATCGGAGGATTTATGGCCGCGGCCTCTAGAAAGGTCCAGTGTTTTCGAGGAAACGTCGGAACAACGAAAGAGAATTCTGGCTCTTTTGAGTAATAATTTGTAAAAATATAAAAGGACAGACGTTCAGTTTAGTTTGAAGTCAAGTATTTGAAGAAATTATAAAGTGTTTACAGTTGTGAATAATAGTGAATTTTTAAGTAAAATTTATTGTGTAGAAATATTAGAATAAAATTATAAGTTATTGTACCGAATGTTTAGAATCATCGAACCCAAAGAGTAAATATCGTAACACGCTTCCATCATGTCGAAGTATTTTAGAGTGTATTTTCGTGACTACAAATTTGTAAATGTCTAAGCTGACGTTAAATGATTGCTCTTAAATCGTTTATTTTTTAAATTTTCTCGTCTCGAGGAATAGTATCTGTATAAATGTATAACTCGCGATATATTTGAATTGATAATTGCTTTGCCAGTTTTGTTCATAATCGCTCTCCTGAAGATGGCATCGATTAGTCGAAACGTCGTCGCTAGCGGCGTGTACAGTTGCAAATTATCGAGAACGTGTAGGGCGCATCGTGGTAGCAATACGCTTTAACATCGAAGAGCGGCAAAAGCTTTAGTATCCGCTTAACTTCCAGACCCCGACGACGGCGTCGTACGACCGCCTCCAGTCGCCGCGACGCCTCACGATCCCATCTAAACCTGGCCAAAGCCGTTTTTAAGCTCCGCAGCTTTTTCCGCGGACTCGGTCTTTGTTTCACGTCGCACCTGGATTTACTTACTAGACTTTTTTTTAATGCCAACCACGCGGATTTTAACTGCTGAGTGATTTCGGTTGGTGTGAACTTTTCATAGGATGTACCTAAACTAATGGTATCGTTTTTATGTTATTAACTCCAAAGTATTTTTTTTATTAACCAACTTAGCAATAAATAATTAATATTGTATTTTAAATTATTATTACGTTTTACTCATAGATACTTCATCTCTTAAACCGGTGTTTTTCGACCTTCTCGAATACGCGACCCTTTTACAAATTCTGGCGACCTCCGGGTCCAAAGTAAAACTATGTCAGTGCCAGTGATTAAAGAAAGAACGTATTTTTCTTTTATTCCATAGAGAGTACATTTACTGATCGAGAAATCAAGTACTGAGCTGCGAGACAAAAAAAATGGTCGACCAGTCTTTCAACAGAGTTCGAAAGATATTCGAAGAAACTACTGCGGACCTGGTAGTAAATTCTCTTGTTCCTTCCTTGCTTACTTCAGAGCTGGATTTTGAAATCGACAATGGGCAAAGATAGAGACCAAATTCCTTTTTGAATATGTTCGTATTCTGTTAAGCGTTCTCCATGTTTTCCAGTTCAAATTTGACTCTGCACAGAGGGCTTTCGTTGATAGGGAAGTTGTCGAACGGTTCCATGGTGGCATATTGAAGAACATTTTTCTTTGATTTAAGCCTTTTCCGTTGCTGTTCTTGGCCACAGAGGAAACGGCTTAAATTTGTCTACGTGCTCTATAACCATTCTTCCTTCGCTTGGTTCTGCGAAGCACGCTGCTTTGTACCATTGATTGATTGGTGTTGGTTTCGTGCAGCCAGTAACAATCCTACAAGTTTGGTTTAAGGAGATATCGACCAGTAATATCAAACAAACAAAAGTAAAATTAGAAAATAATGGATGTGTATGCAAAGGGATGAAAGAGAAGAAAGCATGCTGATTAGAGGTGTGTTGGTTCCTACACTTATGTATGGTAGTAAATGTTGGTTTTGGCAGAAGAAGCATGAAAGTAGGATCTGAGTCGTCTGAGAAGTATAGTCGGAGTGACTCTGATGGATAAAGTGAAAAATAGTAAGATAGGGAAATGCTGTGGTGACCTCGGCGAACGTATCTCGATCAGATCGACATTGTTTTGAAGAAAGGCCAGGTCAAGAGTACCAACAACCGACGAGCACGTAAAAGTAGATGAAGCGAAAGATGTGTGCCCCTAAGGGCAAAAGGCGTAACTATATGTATGTACGTATGAAAAAGATTCACGTTGTGACAAAAATTTCAAAAGCCTCCATTATAATTGAGGAATGTCTTTCAAGATATAAGCGGAATCAGAGATCAATTTATGATGGAGATTATTAGAAAAAGGTTGTATAATTTTTATTCTAATAACATTTTTCCGTATTTTCATTTGATAAAAAAACAGTTGGTACCGGGCTTTCCATAAAAATTCAATAATACTATTAGAAAAGCGTAGAAAAGTCTTTGGGTTTGAGATACCGTATCATCAATAGAAGACTATCATGGAATTTAAAAAAATAATATTATTTACGTAACGAATACCTCAGTGGAATAGATGAAGTTTATCGGCAAGATAGATTCATCGTTTATCTTGATTAAACTAAATACGTCACTCATGATATTGTGAAAAAGCGATGGAGAGATCAATCTGCTAAATGTTTCGTAAATGCTTGCTTAAATAGAGGAAAACGTATTATAATATGAAATTCCGGTAAAGAAAACGGAAGAATTGTTTCATATTATCAGCAAATAATATTTTGAGTTATTCGTTACATCCAATTAGTCCAGTCCTGGATCTGCCGACGGCTAAATTCTTTGACATAAGCTCATTTTGCTCGCGAGTGCTGCAATTCACACAAGTATAAAATTACCACTTTAAGCGAGTTGCATACCACACTTTTTCTACGACAACCTACTCTACGTTCATCGTTCTAATAAACATTCGATACAAATAAATACAATGTTAAGTTAATTTTTGCATTTCTATTTATTTAATTTTTTTTTAAATTGAATGATTTGTGTTGTTTCTTTAACTTTTTTTTTCTTTTCATTTTCCCACTCAATAATTGGATGAAAATTTGTGAAGTGGTGTAAAAAAAAAAAAAAAATAAATTAGTTTCCAAGTTCATATTTTTTGCGCGAAATGTAGCTGCTTTTGACTTAGCTTACAATCGTTTGTTGTAGAAATAAATTATAGTTTAAAAAACTAAAAAACACGCTTTTAGACTTAATCAAACTAAAAAGTAAAAAATAATTCTTAACATAAGAATAAAATTAAAATTATTTAGTTTAGATTTGGTTTTAAAATATCATACAAAGCACCCCTCGCTTTTAGTACAGTGACATTTTCTCGTCAGTAATTTTATGTTTAGAATTATTTTTTACTTTTTAGTTTCATTAACTCTAAAAGCGTGTTTTTTAGTTTTTTTTTAATTATAATTTATATCATTACTGTTTTTAAAAAATTACCACTATACTTTTATGCAACACAAAATACCAACTACCATTTTGATTACTGCAAATTGCTAGTGGAGCCATCTACTAGATAATAGGCAAACTACTTACTTTGGAAAGTAGAAAACTGACGCGTATTTATGTTTCATTAAAAAAAAAGTGCGCATGCGTAGTTCACGCACTAGTTCTATTTCTCTTACTTTTATGCAAAGGATCCCTGAAGAAATTTATGAATCCCGGCGAAACTAATCAGGATAATCGAATATTTTGATTGAATTATAGCATTGTCGTCGGTCTTTGACAAGTGTGCGAAGTTTAAATTAAATCTGATCGCTTAAAGTAGGGCAAAATCAAGGCCAAAGAGTCAATTACAAACATACAGGTGAAACTAATATAAGCGTGTTAAAAATACGCCCCAACTGCAATATTAACAACGACATTTAACCCATCAAATTTTTATATTTCAGTCGAAGAATAATGACAGCATAACCGACAAATTGAAGGCAATCAAACGAGTCGTTACATCCGAAGAGAGCATCAAACAAAATGGAACGTTTGGAATCCCTGCAAGATCCTTCGTTGTGCCTACAAGACTTGGTCACCGGAGTGACGACGTCTTCCGCCAATTCAGACATTCACCACGGTCACCACTCGCTGCACGATACCGCAGTCTCGGTCAGTTCGGCCATATCTGGAATCATGAGCGGCACATCTTCGTCCGTGCTCGGACATCACGTGACGTCGCACGAGTCGCCACATCACGCGGGCGTGGTGCCTCACACTCCTTCGTTGCATCACGAGCCGTTGGAGAAACTAAAACGTGGTGAGTTCGTTTCGATTAGAAGGGTTTTTTTTTTATATTTTTTCAATTCAAATCCTCACCCTCAAAAACCAACCAATATAAGGGGCGGGAGGGGGTGCCAAAATGCGAATATCTTCTGTGTTTTTTGGTTGATTATATTGTCGGCATTGTAAAAGTCGTCAAGTCTAAAATTTTACGGTTTCGTATCAATTTGTTTCAAAAGTAAACAACGCTGTAGAGATAAGCCTAATCAATACGATGATAAATATGTAGGTATCTGTGTAAAGATGTTTACAACCGATAGTCATACTTTTCATATACAGAGTGATCGATATTATTTTTTAAATTTCACACCTTCGACATCTTTTTTTTATTTATTTGTCAAAAGATAGGATTAAAAAAAAAAGCGTAAAAAAAAACAGCAATATTTAGCCCCTTTTTTCATCTTTGGAGATTTGCAACAGTATTAGTAAGCTTCTAAGCTTATAAAGTTGCCAGATTATTGTAGATTGTAGGGGGGGTCGTGAAGTCTGTGTATGCTGCCTCTCAAGCACTTCTACCTATCAGATATTTTGTGCATAACCCTTAATCTATTCGAAGCCCGGGATTTCGAGACTTCGTAAGAAGTTATCAGTTTTCTGGGAGCTAAGTTCCTGACATCGAACGGCTTTAGGAAAGCCCCTTCCAGAAAGGCTTTCTAGCCTTTTCGCTTGTCTTTGGCACTTTATTCCAGTGAGATTTCATTTCATCTGTTTCCCAGCGTCGAAACTCTTCTTTCAAGTGGGCTTTGGAAAGTCCACAGAAGGGTTCTGGACCAGAAAATTGTGTATTTGCCACCTTCTTTGGCAAGGCAATCTGCTGAAAAAGCTGCCGCCGCGTTGGGTGCCTCATATCTCGATCAGATCAACATTGTATTGAAGAAAGGCCAGGTCAAGAGTACCAACAACCGACGAGCATGCATGAGAGCACTGATGAATGTAGAGCAAAAGATGTGTGTAAGAACCGCAGCGGAAGTGGAAGGAAGTGGTCTCTGCCTACCCCTACGGGAATGTACGCATGTATGTATTTCGATGTTATTCTTAATGCAAAAATGACTTTTGACATACAAAATCAGTCCTACTAAGAATTTAGTATATTCAGAGATTAATTAAACAGGCTTTTGATAGAGTCAGACTGAAGGATGTGCTTGCACTGCTCGAGGAAAGAAATTTGGACTCTCATCTTATCGCATTAATTAAAGAATTGAATACCGGAAATTCTACGTTTATAAGAGTTGAACAGAAGCTAACAAAAAGGATAGACATATCAACAGTTATAAGACAAGGAGATAGCCTTAGCCCTATTTTGTTCAACATCGTCATGGATAAAATAATCGACGAAGTCAAAACGGCGGGAAAAGGATACGGGATGGGAGATCAGGAGTTTAAAATAATCTGTAATGCTGATGATGCGATCATTATATCGCAAGACGAGAACAATTTACAGAGAATGCTATTTAAATTCGAGCAAACTGCACAACAGTATAACATGATCATCTCGCAAGAAAAAACACAATCTCTTACAATATCACGAGATCCCAAAAGATGTAAACTGGCATTATATAACAAGAGCGTGGCACAGGTTATGTCATTTAAATACTTGGGTGCTCAAATAACCAGTAACCGTGATCTTAAGTCGGAAGTCAAGTCGCAAACAATCAAAGCAGCAAGACTATCGGGATTCCTACGAGATGTGATATGGAGGAACAAGCACATGTCTATAGCGAGCAAAACAAGAATCTATAAGACCTGCGTAAGACCGGTAATGACCTACGCTACTGAAACGAGGGCAGAAACAGCAGCAACAAAGAGAATTTTAAGAGCAGCCGAAATGAGAACCCTAAGGACCATAACAGGACATACTTTACTCGACAGGCAGAGGAGCGAACACATCAGAGCTACCTGCGGCATTCAAGATGTAGTGAGATGGTCCAGAGTCCGAAAGAGAGCTTGGAGGGATCATGTGGACAGAATGCCTGGAAACCGCCTCGTAAGAGCTGCTAAGCACAACAAGCCTGAAGGTAACAGACCACCAGGACGACCGCCCAAGAGGTGGCACGAGAGCTGCGGCTGCTATGAGTGCTAATATATGAGGAAAAACAAGACAAATGTCTTAAGAAAAAGAAGAAGAGATTAGTCATACGTGACGGTTTCTCTGTCTACAGCTAAAGATAACATTTTAACATGACATTAAGTTGTCCGGGCACGTGATATAATTTAGAGGAGATACGAAGGTTAGGCTTTGCGTCCACTAGCATTTCTAGCAGCAAAAATGTAACCTATTATTTCCGAATGAATCACGCAAACAAAAATGACAATTAATCATTGCGGCTGCTGATGCAGCCTATGCATTTGGCCAAAGCAATTTTTGAGGAATTGCGAAATATCATTAATGATAACAGTCCCAAAAAAAAAATAATAATCTATCACACCCCGCGCCATCATGTTCGCGGTAAAAAATTTATGATTTTCTAATTGCCAATAAAAGTTATCAATTATGGGATTACATTTTATCAGAGATGATAAATTTTATGATGGAAAGTAACGACGCAATGATTTTTATGGGTCCCCCATAAGCGTCCATTACAACGAAAACTGACTAAACGAACTTAGAATTCTATTCTCGGTGCTATTTATCAATATTTTAGACGCCAATAAGCCATTTTTTTTTAATTTGTCCCTCCCAAGAAATATGGCGGCGGAGTATTCAATTCATATCCCATTAGTTATTAGTCCGATTCTCTGACGATGAATTTTTTCTTACACATATTGCCACGAACATTTCATATGTGACGAGGAATCCAGTGTGTGTTGTTTCTTCTTTTTCTTCAAGTGCCATCTCCGCGGCGGAGGTTGGCAATCATCAACGCTATCGTAACTTTTGAGGCAGTTGCTCTAAAAAGTTGTTTGGAGCTGCAACGAAACCATTCTCTCAGATTTTTAAGCCATGAATTTCGTCTTCTTTCTATGCTTCTTCTGCCTTCTATTTTCCGTTGAATTATTAGTCGTAAGAGGTTGTATCTTTCACCACATTTCGAAAGAGTTAAGCCGTTTCATTGCATCCGCATTTAACGTCCATGATTCTGCACCATAGTAGAGCACACTAAGTACATAACGTTTCGCCAATCGCAGGCTCAATTCTTGCTTTTTTTTTCTGCGGTAGTCATTGTTTTAAGTAATAAGCGTTCGTAAGTAATTATATCTTTTTACTTTTTCAATTTCTTGACCTCCAACCATTGAGATTTCATTTGTGTTGTTGTTCTTACATATTTTCATGTACTTGGTTTTCTTGATATTGAGGGAGAGTTCGTAAATCTCACTAAACCTTTCTATTTTGTTAACAACTCCTTTTAAATTCTTCAAACTATTGGCTATTATTACTGTGTCGTCGGCATATCTGATGTTGTTAATCAGAACTCCATTCACCTTTATAAGGTCAGTCTCATTTTCCAAGGCTTCTAATATAATTTGCTTCGAATATGCAGCCTCGTCTGACTCCTCTCTTTACTTCCATTTCTTCAGATTTTTTAAGTCCAATTTTTACTGTGGTTCGTTGATTGTAATACAGATTTGAGATTAATCTTACATCCTGTCTATCCAGGTTTTTGTTTTTAAGAAGGTCTATGAGTTGGTCATGCTTTACCTCATTGAAGACTTTATTATAGTCTATAAAGCAAATATAAAGGTCCTGATTAACGGCATCTTTGAGTTAACACGTTGAAAGAAAATAATGCCTCCCTTGTACCACTTCCTTTCACTTGCTACGGTTCCTCTACTTTCATCAGTGCTCTCATACATGCTCGTCGGTTGTTGGTACTCTTGACCTGGCCTTTCTTCAAAGCAATGTTGATCTGATCAATATATGTTCGCCGAGGTCGACCTCTACCGACTTGTTCATTCACACTCCCCTTATAAACTTGTTTCGTCAATCTTCCTTCATCCATCTTTCCTACGTGTCCAAACCATCTAAGCATTCCTTTATCTATCTTTGTAACCACATCTTCTTTTACACCGCAGCGTTCTCTTATCTCACTATTCTTTACTTTATCCAACCGAGTCACTCCGGCTTTACTTCTCAGACTACTCATCTCCGCAGCATTAATCCTATTTTCATGCTTATTCTGCCAAACCCAACATTCACTACCATACATAAGCGTAGGAACCAATATACCTCTATGCACAGCCAGACGTGCCTTTTTCGACACTTTCTTGAAGTTCATAAAGCTAAGCAGTGCCCCATTCATTTGTTTTCCTGCCAACACCCTTCGCTCAATGTCACTGTCATACTTTCCATCTCTCGTAAACTTTGAACTCAAGTACACAAATTCATTTACTTGTTCCACTTTTTCTCCCTCAATGGAAACTTCACAGTTTCTCATGCTTTTTTTTCTTTCAAAAACCATTACTTTTGTTTTGCTTATATTTATTTTCATCCCTTTGATTTTCAGAGCATCATGCATAACATTAACCATTGCCTGCAACTCCTCTTC
Source organism: Agelastica alni (assembly GCA_950111635.1). Classification (NCBI taxonomy): domain Eukaryota; kingdom Metazoa; phylum Arthropoda; class Insecta; order Coleoptera; family Chrysomelidae; genus Agelastica; species Agelastica alni. The sequence continues at coordinate 30,403,999 of OX467716.1, forward strand.
AGATGACGCTAATATGACTTGATCATCGGCGTAAAGAAGGCATTTGACGATCAAATCATTTATTTTCAATCTATACGCACTCTCTTTTAAATCTTTTAAACAATCGTCTATGTATAAATTAAACAGCAATGGTGAAGCCACACATCCCTGTCTCACACCTTTTTCGATGATAAACCAGTCCGTGCAAGCTCCGTTTATCCTGACACAAGCAGTGGAATCCTCGTAAAGTGATTTTAGTGCTCGTATTAAACTACCGTTCAGCCCATACATAGACAATGTCGACCACAATTCACTCCTCACCACTCTGTCATAGGCCTTTTCCAAGTCTATAAAAGCGCAATAGTCCTTCTGACTTCTATCCAAGAATTTTTCGACTATACCTCGTAATGAAACGATATTTAATCAGGCGATAAGGTATTTCCCTCGGGAAATACTCCGAGTTCTTTATGCAACTCTTTACTTTTGAGAATGAAACTTTAGCAATCAGAGACACAATTTTGTAGGATGCTCAGATGTTCGCAAGCGAAAGGATCGTCCAGTTTGTCTGACATTTAATTCATAATAGTATTTTTCGGGTAAACGGTTAATCCCAATTTGAAATCTCATCCGGTACGTATATATATATATATATATATATATATATATATATATATATATATAATACAATATAAATGACTGTGGCACCCCACTGTTTGTATTGAAAGTCATTAATTTTTCTTTCTATACTCAAATAGATAGAGTATAATGGTGTGGTCAACCCCTTTTCTGGGATGCTTCCCTAAAAATAAGTCACATCTGCCGAAACAATTTTAGATAATCTCGCCAAAGAATTGCTCTCTCTCAAAGTCAATATCATTTAGTAGTGACACTTCATTTGGGAAATAGGAGGGTTCAATTTACCTCTGAATCATTTTTTTTTAAACGCCCGTTGTATACTTTTATCCCTCCTATCGATTGTCATTTGATTGAGCAACAATATTGAATGAATCGTAATCATTTGTGTTGCTTAATCGAATATCTAAAAAGAAAAATCCCACTTAATGCGCACTTAAGACAATGATTAGTTTTAACTTTTAAATATATATATATACACACAAACCGTAATCTGCATTTATGCCGCGATTAAAAAGTCAAATCTTGAAAAGCGCGAAAAATCTTCGAGTAAATACACCAACAAGGTAAAAAATAATTTAGAGAGTACTTTTTCAAAACATGCTGATCCCATGCTAATCTTCGACGCGCTATCAACTTTTACAACCACGATTCCCAAGCATAATTTTAATGATCCCCATAATCCGCAGTATTACACTTGTAAGCCGGATCTAAGGGGAATTAGTGTCTGGCAAATTTCTTGTCAGGTCTCACAAAACGAGCGGCGTTCGCGTTTTAAATAACAACAAAAATAAAAACAATGTCCCCACATGTTCCGAAATCGTTTTGCCCTTCGAGATGTTCTTCTATTTCTTCTTCTTAATTTTAGAAACATTTTTTCTTCGAAATTATTCGGTACAGAGTCTGGTTCGTTCGACAAGTGACAGGTCTGACGTTTACTAGTAAATTGATGCAACTCGTAGACCTATTTTATGAAAATGAAATAAATATTCTGCACAAGAGATATCAGTTCGGCATTGAAAATCAGATTGCTGAGATGCTATGTGCTGTTTTATGGCATGAAGGCATGGATATAACAAGACTAGAGGCTTTCGAACACTGGACATACCGGAGAATACTAAAAATTAGCTGGATAGACAGAACAACAAATACTGAAGTGCTAAGACGGATGAACAAAAAAAAAAAAGAAATAGTTCTGACCATTAAAAAACGAAGATAACAGTATCTGGGACACTTTATGAGGGGATCAAAATACAGCTTGTTACAACTGATAATACAGGGAAAAATTCAAGGAAGAAGAAGTGTCGGAAGAAGACGCCATTCGTGGTTGAAGAATCTGCGTGACTGATACGGATGCACAACAAATCAGTTGTTTATATTTGCTGTTTCAAGAATACGCATAGCATTGATGATTGCCAACCTTCGCAACGAAGACGGCACCTGAAAAAGAAGATAGACCTATTATCCAGATGAAACGCAACATCCCATTCATAAAACTCAGCTTGTTTTGTCGCAATGATTGCACGAGAGTGGCCATGAATATGACAGAATACCAATCGATTATCTTTGTCCAGTTCTCGTGCTGGCAACGCTGTAACATTATTGTGGACTTATGGCCACGCTGGTAATCAGTGACGTGCTGTTTGTTCAAAATGAGAATATATTTATCGGGAAATATTTAGTTTTTTACGAGAATATATTTATGAATAGGTGATACTCAGTTTTTTATCAAATTGCAGTGTTGTAGCCTACTAAAAGTATTTTTCTAAACCCCAAAAGTTATACAATACTACTATAAAATGGATCAGAAAGGTATATAGTTCTTCATTAACAACGAAAGAAAGATAGTACCAGTGAATAAGTGTTGCTGAATAACAGGGAAATAATATATAATAATAATAATAATTTTTGAGAATATCTCGGAAAAGTATTGATTTCCGCATCGTTTGGTATTCAGATTCGTGTTTTACGCCTCAAAATAATACATGTTTATTTTGATATTGAAATTATCATCGCTTCACCACTGGATGAAAATATCGTAAACAACGAGATATTTCAACTTACTTGTGAAAAGAAACACTGGGGCTTAAATAGTCCGGTTTTTTACACACTTGGCGATGAAGAAAATAATTTCTTATTAAATTTCACTGAATTTTATCAATTTCATGCTGAAAATCACCGATAATAATTCAAAAGCTCGTTGCAACACCTTCGGCAACATCGCTACTAATGATAGACGAAACTGTCAGATTTTGTAGTACACACGGATCTCTGTACGTGGAACCATTCAGACAAGCCGTGCGGCGTTGTCGCTTATTGAGTAACACATTTCTATGATCTAACGGAATGAAATAGTTCAATGGTTCAACATTCCAAAAAATGGGTTGTATTATTCAGGTTGTTATAATTCATAAAATATTAATAAGAGATAGAATTATGGTCACAATATTGTTGCAAATATAATCACAAATCTCTTGCCATAACTGGAGATCAGGCAACATCACAGCACAACACAATACTGAAGTTCTTCTCGCAATGAAATACTCTTGCGTGTCGCAGAAAGAGATGAAAGCGGTTCATCATCAAATTCTGCAACGGTGGCAACCTCTCCCCATTTCGTCCGACCTACCGTACCGGTATCCGCTTACGCATTTCTTCAATATGATAGATTGTTTCTTCTCATTCATCTTTCCTTTCTCTCTTTTTCGAATAGTTGCATGCACGAATTTTCAATCCCTCTCGAATGTCACTAGGCTTCTCATAATATTATTTGTGCTAAATATCCTTTCTGTTCCTCTCATGTATTCTTCTCTTTCTTGGTGCAATCTAGGGCATTCAAAAAGTGTATGTTCCAATGTTCCACATCGTCCATTTCTCCACAGTAGGTGCATATATCTATCCGATCTTCTCTTGTCATAGAGGTATTTTCGGAAGCAGCCATGACCAAAGAGAGCTTGTGTGGGGTAAATCTTCTCTGTGCGGTCTATTCAACCAGACTTCAATGTTTGGTATCAATCGATAAGTCCATCGGCCATAAGTCCCAGTTCTCCAGCATTTCTGTCATGAGTGTTCTTCTGGTTGTGCTTTTTTCTACTCCATTATAGGTGTCCGTTCTTTCTTCCATGAGAAGTTTAATCGGAGGTACCCCCGCTATTACTCCCACTACTTCTGCTGAAATGCTTCTATAGGCACAACATATCCTTATGCACATTAGTCTTTGGATTCTCTGCAATTTTGTCCAAGTTTTCTGTTTTCGGTAAATGTATCTGGGAGTATCTGGGAATGTACTAAGCTCGATAGAATTCTTCTTTTCGAAGCTCTTGGTCCACCAATGTTAGGCATCAGATTTGTCAAGACAGCAAGGGTTTTTTTAGTCTTTTCTATAACTTTATTTACACGTTCTGCAAACGTAAGCTTCGCGTCTATCTGCACACCCAGATACTTTATAGCCTTACTCGGTTTTACTATGATGTATCAGGCGCTAGCTGGAGCTTTTTACCTTGCATTCATCTCACGATTCTGATGAGTCCAGTGTTTGCCTTGTTCATTAGTGTACGTTCTTCTTTGGCAGTTACTAACATTGCCACATCGTCTGTTCCACAATGTGGGTCCCAGAAAGATCCCTGTGGAACTTCGATGGTGATATCTATAGTCTTCCTAGCCCCCTCGGTCTCCAGTATCACCTTTATGAGAACTTACATTACAATCTTGCGGTTGGGCCTTTGGTATCGGCACCTATGTCACCTAGATCTTTTGATCCTCTGTGACTACCGCTGTGTCTTCAGGGCATCAAAATTCTAGACCGCTGATTTTGGCAAACCTCAGGATTTCAGTTGGCCCTGTCTCTTTTAGATCGCTTGGATCCATAATCATACGGCCCCAGGTTTAATACCTGTACCTCGCTAGCATCGGGCAGTGACACAAAATTTGTATACTGCTCTCCTCCTGCTCTCCGCATAGTCGACAGTTTTTCTCGACCACCAGCTTAAGTTGAAGAGGTGCGCTATTAGTGCGATGTGTCTTGTGACGGGCCAAGCGTGCTGCTTAGTCAACTCCGGTCCATCGTCCAGAGTACGTCAGCCCACTTCTGGAGAGGTCTTTTCATCAGCTGTTTTGATGTTCTGCAGCCAGTATTTGCATTTCACTGAGCAATATGTTCTTGCTTAAGGATTAATTTCAATAAATGTTTTGCTTCGGCAATTGGCAATCCGACCAACTGGCTTCTTGGTTCCACCAGGGTCCCTTTTCTTGCCAGTTCATCGGCTACCTTATTGCCGTTAATCCCTGTGTGCCCAGGAAACCATGTAAGAGTGACTTTGTTTACCGTCGCTAACTCAGTGAGGGCTTGAATGCAGTCCCACACCACCGATGATGTTGTGGTGTTACTCACGAGTGCCCCAATGGCCGCGCGACTGTCAGTGAGAATATCAATCTCACTGTTGGTTACTCTGTTTTCTGCCAGGTGCGTAGCGCATAGACATCAGCCATAAAGACCAAGGCGTATTTCCCCAGGAGTATGCTTTTCCTGTTGTTGCACGATGCTCCGAACACAACTGCCCCGTAGCGACCCTGGTACCCTGATCCATCAGTGTACCATCGTTTTACTCCTGGGCTGGTCAATGGTGTTTTCTTCAACCAGTCTTCTCTGGTTGGTATTTTTGTTTTTCCCTATTAAGGTCTGTATGAGAATACTAGCAGTGGCAACTGATGTGTATGCGATCGACCAAGATGGATCTGAATTTGTCTATGTCTGTGAATTAGTCAGGCTGTGTTGCGATAGCGAATGCAAGCGCTCTATTAGTGATTTAATTTCAGTAGTCGCTTCGAATAAGACGTTTTTATACTCGAGTGCAATCTCGTTAAACTCGCGAGATCCTGCTCATTTTTCGGCCGAGATCAGCAGAGTACCAGCATCCGACGAGCACGTATGAAAGCGCCAATGAAAGTAGAAGAAGCAAAAGACGTGTATAAAAACCGTAACAAGTGGTAGGAAGTGGTCTCTGCCTACCCCTACGGGAAAAAGGCGTGACTATATGTATGTATTAGAATTAATATTCAAATATGCAAATACATAAATATTAATTTGCGCATTTTTAACAAAGTAATCAAAGACTAAATGAAACGATTGAAACGTTTCTTACGCATAGAAAAATCACTAAATAGACTGTACTATTTCGGTGATTAGCTAAAAAAGATAATACAGAAATATTTCACGTTCTAGTGTTACTTTTGTTATCTCGAATTCGTGACTGCATTAAACAATTTTCGGGATAGGGTCGTTTCGGTTGGTAATAAAGAACAAAAAAAAAAAAATAACGTAACACGTGTCCGTTGTTATTGGAAAAATTTTCGAGCATAATTTAAATAAAAAAAAAAGTCAAAAATGTGCACATATTTACCGAGACGATTGTTGGTATTTCTTATCATTTTAATGACATTAACAAATTTATTTAAGCAATAAATTATACGCGTATGACAATAAACAAATTCCATTGTGTTAAATTTTGCGACAGCTCAACCAAATCCGAAATTAAACACGAAATCCAAATAGACCGACCGTCAACACAACGTTTTGTACATTTTGTAATTCATTATGAACGGTTTTTCTTTCTAATTATTCGAACAGAAATCGCCCGGTCGGGCTTCTGCAATTGGCGTTACATTTACTGCCGTCGAACTTTCCAATGACTCGCCAGCGGTGTAAATACAACAAATAGGTACTTTGAATTTCCAAAACAGCACATCAGTTATTTTTTGAGTCATAAGTAGACTTCGGATAAATATGCATTAAAAAAGTACAAAATATGCATGCCAACATGCATTAAAAAATCGTTTATTAGATATAAATAAAACATATTTTAAAGATTATATAGGGTGGCCTACCGAAAACGAAACAGAGCCTCGTAAACATTTTAGAAAAACGCTCAGACCCGTCGATTTTTTATTAAAGGAGGACGCTCTTTTCCGGTATTTTTGACTCCACTACTTTAAACCCCAAGACATCTTATTCGACCACCAATGCCATTTAAAAAATTTTGGGGTAATTCTTACACTCGCTTGGGGTTGAAAGAAGTGGAGTCAAAAATACCGGAAAAGAGTGTCCTCTTTTAATAAAAAATCGACGGGTCTGAGCGTTTTTCTAAAATGTTGACGAGGTTCATGCAAATGGCTCTGTTTTGTTTTCGGTTGGCCACCCTGTGTTAGTCTATTTACAATAAATTTACAGATTTTTACTATTACACTTCATATATGACATAATGTAATAAATTGTCAAATATAAATTTACGCCTATTATTACCTAAAATATTTTTAAATACTGAAAAACATTGCTCCACGTCACAGGATACAATAGGAGCAAATGATAAAGCCACTAGGTCAGTAAGATTCAAATTACTGGGAGCAACAGCAGTTTCCTTATTTTGCAAAATCTTAGACATAAAGCTGACGACATTTTTTTTTGCAAAACTATCATATCTTAATTTACTTAACCCATCAAAAACATGTTCAACAATTTGTATGCTGTTTTCTTAAGAAAGTCTCTTGGTTTCCAATTTCAAAATAGCCTCGGAAATACAAGTAAAATTTAATTTTTTGAAAATCAAATCTTCGCGCAATCCTCTTTGTGTGCCTTTTGTCGGCAAGCTGGTATATTCTGGAGTTCCGAGAGCAGTGTGTGGCGGGTACCACCGAGGGAGCCTATTATCAGGATGACTAGTTCAACAGAATGGTCTGGATAAAGTCTGCGGAGTTCGAAGAGAAGGCCTCTATATTCTGTCCGTTTTTCCTCTTCTTTTAAGGCGATGTTCGGTTCGGCTGGTGCCGAAAATTCGATCACGAACATCGTCTTAGTTAGGTGATCGAGGAGGAACTACGTCAGGCTTATATTAGCTTGTATCTGCCTGACGGTGGGGAATTATGAGTTTTATTGTGATTATTATTATTATTATTGTTGGGGGTTGCTTCCCATTAGTATCGAGAGTTGGGTTAGAACTGAACATTCCGGCCAGAAACCCGTCGATTCACCTTCCAATGCTAATTTGATAACTAACTGTATATGTTGAAAGGTAGAAGCGACAAAATACATCCTTGTCGAACACCCTTTAAGACACCAAATGGTTCATTCTCAAGATTATTGTTTATTCTGACTTCTGCCTTCTGATTTCAATAAAGAATTGGTAAACATAAATAAGTTGAACGTACAATTAAGGAGAGAAAGCTACAGTATTTGGGAGACATAATGCGCGGCGAAAGATACAACCTCTTACGACTACATACATACAAAAAGTCACGCCTTTTTCCCGTAGGGGTAGGCAGAGACCACTTCCTTCCACTTGCTACGGTTCGTACACACATCTTTTGCTTCCTCTACTTTCATCAGTGCTCTCATACATGCTCTTCGGTTGTTGGTACTTTTGACCTGGCCTTTCTTCAAAACAATGTTGATCTGATCGAGATATGTTCCCCGAGGTCGACCTCTACCGATTTGCCCATTCACACTCGCCTTATAAATTTGTTTCGTCAATCTTCCTTCATCCATCCTTTCTACGTGTCCAAACCATCTAAGCATTCCTTTGTCTATCTTTGTGACCACATCTTCTTTTACACCACAGCGTTTTCTTATCTCACTATTCTTAACTTTATCCAACCGAGTCACTCCGGCTATACTTCTCAGACTACTCATCTCCGCAGCATTAATCCTATTTTCATGCTTCTTCTGCCAAACCCAACATTCACTACCATACATAAGTGTAGGAACCAACACACCTCTATGCACCGCCAGACGTGCCTTTTTTGACACTTTCTGGCTATTCATAAAGCTATGCAGTGCCCCATTCATTTGTTTTCCTGCCAACATCCTTCGCTCAATGTCACTGTCATACTTTCCATCTCTAGTAAATTTTAAACCCAAGTACACAAATTCATTAACTTGTTCCACTCTTTCTCCCTCAATCGAAACCCCACAGTTTGTCATGCTTTTTTCTCTTTCAAAAACCATTACTTTCGTTTTGCTCACATTTATTTTCATCGCTTTGATTTTCAGGGAATCATGCATAACATTAACCATCGCCTGCAACTCCTCTTCAGATAACGCTAATATGACTTGATCATCGGCGTAAAGAAGGCATTTGACGATCAAATCATTCATTTTTAATCCATACGCACTCTCTTTCAGATCTTTTAAACAATTGTCTATGTATAAGTAAAACAGCCATGGCGAAGCCACACATCCCTGTCTCACACCTTTTTCGATGTTAAACCAGTCCGTGCAAGCTCCGTTTATCCTGACACAAGCAGTGGAATCCTCGTAAAGTGATTTCAGTGCTCGTATTAAACTACCAGTCACCCCATACATAGACAATGTAGACCACAATTCACTCCTCACCACTCTGTCATAGGCCTTTTCCAAGTCTATAAAAGCGCAATAGACCTTCTGACTTCTAGCCAAGAATTTTTCGACTATACCTCGTAAGGAAAAGACCTGATCCATACATCTCCTTCCTCTTCTAAATCCTGCTTGCACATCCCATATCATCTTCTCAGTTTCATTCTTACGACTAATAATTCGGAAAATATAAGGCAGAAGAAGCATAGGAAGAAGACGAAATTTAGGGCTAAAAAATCTTGAGAAAACGGTTTGGTTGCATTTCCAAACAACTTTTTAGAGCAACTGCCTCAAAAGTTACGATACCGTTGATGGTTGCTAACCTTCGCCGCGGAGATGGCACTTGAAGAAGAAGACACTGTACACAATGGTTATGAGTGGGGAGGGGTGACAATGGGACCTAGATGATGAGTTAAACTGCACCACTATTTTCCTCACATTCGATTCAAATTAAAAATAATGATTTTAATGAAAAATCATCCCCAGTCGATATCGTCGGAAACAATAAAAAAAAAAACGAAATTAAATATTGACAGTTTCGCGAGATGACAGTTACAAAAAGCGACACATAAAACGTTCCATTAAAAATCATGTCGAATGAAAAATGGTCGAGATTACCGAAAACAAAAAAAAATAAAATAAAAAATATATATAACCGCCTGAGAACTAGAACAAGTGTCGGCATTTCAGTTATGACGGTACAGCGTCGGCGGTAGCGCCCCCTCGCGCTAGATTAGCGAATTATTTCGACTGGCTGAAGCCATTACAAAAGGTCCTCCCCGATGTGCGGAGTGGCACGCATCCATTCGTCGTCGCTATTTAGGATACCGTCGACGTGGAATATTTGATTGATCGTCAGGACCGCATAAAAGAGCCGTCACACAGGGGTAGTCGACGTTTCTGAATGTGTGTATGTGTGTGCATGAATTGGCCGTCGCAAGGGGTTGCCGCGGATACCGTCAATACGTTCCGTATTAGATATTAATGCCGCTTTGTTTAGATTCATCGAGGGGCGAATTATTGTTGTCGTTGATTCGGTAATCAACTGCAATTGTGTCGCATCCGCACAAATTATCCATCCATTATTATTATCGACGATACGCCTCTCATCCGCACCTTACACTTTCTCGTACGTAAAACAACACTCAAGTCATTTTAAAACGCACCATAATAACTTTATCTTTTTCCTGTTTCAGTTTTTGAACTTTATCGAGTACGAGAGATGGAAAGTATGACAGTGACATTGAGCGAAGGGTGTTGGCAGAAAAAAAGATGAAGCTTTATGAACAGCCAGAAAGTTTTAAAAAAGGCACGTCTGGCTGTGCATACACGTGTGTTGGTTCCTACACTTATGTAAGGTAGCAAATATTGGGTTTGGCAGAAGCATGAAAATACGATTAATGCTGCGGAGATGAGTAGTTTGAGAAGTATAGCCGGGGTGACTCGGTTGGATAAAGTAAAAAATATCGAGAAAAGAGAACGCTGTGGTGTAAAACAAGATGTGGTTATAAAGATAGATAAAGGAATGCTTTGATGGTTTGGACACGCATAAAGGATGGATAAAGGAAGATTGACGAAACAAATTTATAAGGCGAGTGTGAATGGACGGAAGTCGGTAGAGGTCGACCTCGGCGAACATATCTCGATCAGAGTACCAACAATGTACCATGCATGAGAGCACTGATGAATGTAGAGCAAAAGATGTGTGTAAGAACCGTAGCGGAAGTGAAAGGAAATGGTCTCTGCCTACCCCTACGGGAAAAAGGCGTGACTACATATATGTATGTATGAGTACTTGACCAGTAGGCTAAGCATATTTTGTCTCGTAAATGACAGTTATCAAAACAGTTCGTTTAGATTTACAGTTTTAAAGAATTTGTTAGAAGATAAACAATTTTGGGCACCACAATTGTTACTTTATAGAGTAGGCACCTATTACGTCTTTAGAATGTATAATTTTTGACCCCAAAAAATTAAAAAAAATGAATCGAGCAAGGAATTTAACTGCACACGAGGTAGTTTTATTAAATGAGGAATAGTTATGTTGCCAACTCGTTAGGCAAAAATCGTCTCACAATAAGTCGTATGGTATGACGCTTGAATAAGGTAGGACATTATTTTAGAAGGTTAGGGTAAGGGCAAAACCGATATACTAACGAACGTTTTATTAGACAATACGCTTTAAGAAAAGAACTGTCACTAGTTTTGTGATCAGAAACAAACTTGAAGCTGTCCGCAATGTCACAACAAAAATTCTTTTTTCCATTGTGATCGACGCGCTGTCGCCTCAAGGCAAAAAATCGAACAGGGAGGGACCCTGCCGGCCGCAATCCATAACAATATTAATATGTAGAAGTCGCGCACCGAGGATTTCTATTTTCCACTTGAAAAACACTGGAATTTTTTTTTTGGAATTTTGTAGATTACAGCCCAATAGACGGATTATTTTGAGCAATATATGCTTTTGTAGGAAATCGAACGCTCTACAAAAAATGTATCCCATAATTTTTCGACAAACCGACTCGCTCAAAAGGTATTCGAACTGAAAGTTAAATTTATGCCACAATTACACTTTATACTTCAATTTTAGGCGAAATGATTAAAATTATCACAGAAAATTGTAAAATTTTGCTATGAAATCACTGCCTTTTTAACAATGACAATTACACCGTATTTAGATTTTAATTCGGAACTATTATTTAATCAAAATACAAATGAAAATACAAAAAAGGGTGTGCCATCAAAAACATAACTCGTAAAAAACACCAAGTCTCGCAACTCAAATCTTCTACCGTAAAAAGTTGTGAGATCCATGTAATACCAAGTCGGTTCCATACCATACAACAGTACGGACCATACGTAACATTTTGTGAATCTTATTCTGAGATTGAGGTCAAAATCAGAGTTCGTGAATCTCAGAAAAGAGCTCCTCGCTTTTTCTATCCGGAATTTGATTTCTACGTCTAAAGACCAGTCTTCACACAACCAAGTCCCCAGATAGTTAAACTTTTTTACTCGTTCTGTGTCTTAACTATCGTATGAGAGTTTCGCATTCTGGAACTCATCCAATTTCCGGGTGATTACTAGGAATTTTGTCTTTTTTATATTGATATTAATTCCCATAAGTCGGCTGTGTATTCGAACTATGTCCAGGAGCCTTTGGAGGTCATTCATATTATCTGCTATCAGGACTGTGATACCGTATATTGTTGATCCATGTGCCATTTACTTTGATGCCTAATTGTTGTCCTTCGAGAGCTTTTTGGAAGATGTTTCAGAGTAAATGTTAAATAGAAGTGGGGAGAGGACACATCCCTGTCTTACACCCCTTAAGGATTTTCTGTGCCTTTGTAACTTCGTTGTCAAATCTAACTGCAGCTGATTGGTTCCAGTACAAGTTTTCAATACGGCGTTTGTCTTTTTGATCTGTCAAGTCGCCTCAGCGTTTGAACGAGTTTATGATGTTGCACTCTATCAAATGCTTTTTCGTAATCTATGAAACATACTACTACAACTTTTCTCTGATCGTAACAGTTCTGAACCAACACTTGGGTGCCTCTCTCGTAGTTTTATCCACAACGAAGTTATAGGGGGGGGGGGGTCGAAAATGGACTGAATTGCTTCGAGAAAAGGACGGTACGGCCGTGCTCGATTTGGCAGTGGCGGCACTACCGTGTCCCCAGATTTTTGGTAAATTAGTGACGTAATAAAAAAAAATGCTGCCAAACATTATCAATATTTTAAAGCGTCAGTCGCGCATCACCGGAATTCGAAATTGATATCGAAACATTTACTTAAATAGGTTATAAATTTCGAGGGTGGCACATGAAAATATCGGCTCGAATTACAAAATGTCGATTCGACAAATCGTTCTCCGCCCCTCCGCTGCTGCTAAATTCCGGCAACATCTCTCTTCTGAAACGGGATATTTTCAGAAGCACCAGCGCCACCAAGTAAAACGAATTGGTCAATAAATATTTGGCAAACGAGCGACACCTATCATCTGCAAAATTAGGGGGTGAATATCGTATTTCAATTTTTTACGATGCGGAACACGATTGATTGGTGGTTTATTATAAACATTTGTACATTTTGATCCTTCGAATAAGTCACCCTCAACATCTGGGGATGTGTTTGTGACGATATCGAAACCGCTTTGGGTGTTTTTTTACATTACCGGGAACAGATGTTAAGGATTATTTTGCATTCTTTAAACTCCTCGACACTAGTTCAAAGAAAATTTATACTCGTCAATGATGACAGTAAACTTAAAAAGAGCAGAGAAACATTATTTTCGACGAATCAAACACCCGAAATTATACGCCCTTTTTAAAATCCACCGTTTCTTCCAGATATAGAATTTCTAATTTCAAACATAGTATCCCGACAAATGTAACACAGATAACACTTTATAATCTTTCCCGTTAATCCAATGAATCCGCTCCAAAGTGTTAGTTTATGGGCCCGCCACCTGGCGGTCTAATATCTGACTGATAAATGACTTCCTAAAATCCTAAAGGAAAGCGAGATTAAGGGCTTAGTGGACGTGTCGTAGTCCTGACGGCAAGAATCAACCCTCCTAGTCGCACTCCCCCCCGTTTTCTTTACGTACAACTACCCCCCCCCCCCCCCCCCCCCCCGAATCGCCGAAAGAATCAACTGCAGTGGACTCGTCACCGACACGTTAACGTAAACGATGAACAAAATCATATACAGTGTGTATCATCTAAATGGAATAAATTCGAATATACGGGGGCGTCTTCGAAAAAAGCGCATTATTTTCAACAAAAACTTTCTATACAGGATGTGTCATGTAACAGCGGCCAATACCAACTTTCTTATTTCAAATGCAACAAGCAAGTTTTTCTGCTATTACCGTGTTTACTATTTTTGTCTCTTTACCTACTCGCCTCAATATCTCTGCGTTTGTTACCCGTTCTGTCCGAGAAACCCTGAGTATCCGTCTGTAGACCCACATTTTCAAAGCTAGGAGTCTATTTAAATAATCTTTGTTCGTTGTCCACGACTCCATTCTGTAGAGAAAAATTGAAAAAATATTACATTTGGCTAGTCTGATCTTAAGTTTGACACTCAGGTAGTGCAGAATACTTTCCGCATGTTTGTAAACGCAGCTCTTCTTCTTCTTCTAGCCGTTAGTTAAGTCCGGCTGTACTTTTGATGTCATCATACCATCTTTGCTTTGGTCTGCCGGTGCTGTTTTTCTTCCCCTTAAGGTCTCCATCTTGTTGTTTTTCCGCTCCAATTGGTTGTATTTCGCAATTTCCACTAAAATAACAGTCTTGGCTAATTTACTTGAAATAATTTAAAAATTAATAATAACTAAGGGATAATTAAAATAAAAACCTTGACTGATTATACCGGAACTGGTCCCTAACAATGTTAATGGACCTATTTCACGAAAAAGTAAAGGTAATCTGTAATTGTGTTTATGTGATGCAGAACAAAGACGTCTATAATGCTGCTCGATAGGGGTAGGCAGAGACCACTTCCTTCCAATTGCTACGGTTCTTACACACATCTTTTGCTTCCTCTACTTTCATCAGCGCTCCCATACATGCTCGTCGGTTGTTGGTACTCTTGACCCGGCCTTTCTTCAAAACAATGTTGATTTGATCGAAATATGTTCGCCGAGATAGACCTCTACCACCTTCCGTTCATTCACGCTCGCCTTATAGATTTGTTTCGTCAATCTTCCTTCATCCAACCTTCCTACAAACCATCTAAGCATTCCTCTATCTATCTTTGAAACCACATCTTTTACACCACAACGTTTTACTTATCTCACTATTCTTTACTTTATCCAACCGAGTCACTCTGGCTATACATCTCAGACTACTCTCATCTCCGCAGCATTAATGCTATGTTCATGCTTTTTTGCCAAACTCAACATTTACTACCATACATAAGTGTAGGAACCAACACTCCTCTATGCCCATTCGTGCCTTTTTGACACTTTCTGGCAGTTCATAAAGCTATGCAGTATCATAAAAAAATCTGTCGTTTCAAGGCAATTAAATCGTTTCTGTATTTGCCATGGTAAGAGTTTTCATCGTCGATCTAATGTCAAATTTTAACCGCGTCCACAAGCTTCGTGCGCAACACAGGTTAAATGAGATATACGTCTATTCTAGCATCGTCAATATTGTTAGGGCGGCGATGCACGTGTTAAACAATCGATAAACGCGCCAGTGTGGTACTGAAATCGACTAATCAAACTCGTTTTGATGGTGACGTTAACGAGAAAGGCGTCAGGTGTCTCGAGCTTCCCAAAAAAACGCGACATCGTCATCGACTTCTCTGTCCAACTGTACAACCTTTTTGGTATAAAATATATATATTTTTTTTAAGAAAATAGTCGCAAAAAGGGTAGACCTATCGTGTGGGCCGCGGACGGCCCGCACTGCGACTATTAGAATGGGAAGGGATTATAGAAAGAAAATGATTGTGGACACGCTTTTTAAAAAGTTGCAGGTCATAGTTCTCTGGAAAAACTGATTTTGGAAGCTTATTCCATTCCGTAGCAGCCCTGTAAAGGAAGGATTCTTGATGAAGATTGGTACTTGTAGTGTCAATCTTGAGAGTAAATGGGTGAGACTGATCAGCGTGTTCTTCGAGTTCTTCGGCCGAATGTGGCCAATGGTGGTACAAGAGTTTTTATTTCTCTGGAGCATCTGCCATGGAAATATCTGTAGAGCAGTGACTGGTCTGCAACTCTTCTTCTATGTTCTAGAGGGTGAAGGGTATCTGTGAGAGTTAAACTGTTTATCAAGCGAATGGCTCTTTTCTGAATGGAATCTAGAAGACGAAGAGAATGCCTTGGTGCTGAACCCCAAATGTGCGAGCAATACTTCAGTAGAGGTCGGATTTGAGCCTTGTACGTCGTCAACAGTTGATCAGGAGTAAAAAACTTTCTGGCTTTCCACAGAAAACCTAGCCTCTGGCTTGCCGACTTTGCGATGTTAGCAACATGGTCATGCCAAGACATATTATTGGACACCGTGACTCCCAAAATCGAGATGGAGGGACTTGGTTCAAGGGTATTTCCGAACATTGTGATGGGATGATTTGAGGAATTCACTTGCTTGGAAAACGTGGCACTTTGTGTTTTTTGGGCGTTGAACTGAACAAGATTGTTGGTTCCCCACTCGACGATTGCTTTAAGTTCTCTATTGATGGAATCAACCTGTTCCTGCCTGAGTCTATTTGTATCATTCACCGAAAGTGATCGATAGAATGTGAAAGTTGAGACAAGTGTGCTATCGTCTGCGAAACTGTAAATGGGGTTCGTGGTGGTTTTCAAGAGGTCGTTGATGTGTAAAAAAAATAAGGTGGGGGACAGGATGGAACCCTGGGGGACCCCGGCATTGGTTTTAAACGCATCAGAAGAAATACCGTCAACTGCCACATGTAAGGAGCGATCTTGCATGAAGCTCAAGAGCCATTGGCGCAGTTTGGTTGGGAGACCGTAGGCAGATAATTTACTTAACAATGCCTGGTGCCAAACGCGGTCAAAGGCTTTAGATATATCCAAGGCTATTGCTCGATATTCACCAAACTTTTCAATAGTGTTTGTCCAGAGCTGAGTGACATAAGCCAGCAAATCTCCAGTAGACCGAAGTTGTCGAAATCCATATTGTCTGTCATGGATTATCTCAAATTTCTCCAGATATTTGATGAGTTCTGTGTTAATCGCTTTTTCCATAACTTTGGATATGACTGAGAGCAATGCAATAGGGCGATAATTTGCAGGAATAGTCTTCTTTCCTTTTTTCGGAATCGGTTGGACTTAAGCGTTTTTCCACATGGACGGAAATGTTCCTTTGCTGTATGATAACTTGAAGAGTCTATATATAAAAAATTTACAACCCCCAACATAAAACGGTGTGCCGTAAATGATCAAGTTTTGCCATTTAAGCTTCAAGCATCAATTGGCAAATCATTTCCGAGCATTTTTTAAACCTCGAATAGTTTCGTTGAAGATCCTGATTGGTGTTCCTTGGTGTGTACGTGTGTGTAGGAAATCGCCTGCTAGAGAGTCCGGAGAAACGACATTCGGAAGAGACAAAAGTGGACAGTTGGCAAATGCATTCAACGATAAAGATCAAGTAATAAAAAATACGAGGTGACACTTATTATCATTTTGGAGTGTACAATTCTAAAAGTTGTCGTTAAAAATCCAGATTATTTGTGTCTTATAAATTTGTTTTAAAAAAGGTGACAGCGCACTAGCAAGTCAAACAACAATAAAAAATTATGTAATTCGTAATTACATATTTAATTGTAGAAACAAACATCCAACGACAATGAATATTTATCTTCATATTCAAATGTGTACATTTTACGCACGAGGATGCATTGTTGCTTTATATTTACCTCAGAAAGACGGATCTGAATAAACAGAAATTTTTGGAGAAACAAGGTTTTCCTCAAATAAACAATGTTTGTTCTTTTTAATAAACGTTGTAAAAGACTAACGTCTCTACTTACACAAATAATAGTTTTATTGCGCACAGTGTTATAAAACAACGTCCCTATCTACAAAATTATCATCGTCTTTATCAATTATTACTACATTATGAAATGTTACTGCGATTTTATTAATTATTATTCAACCATGGAATCATACGGTGCGCTATTTATGTATTACAAAAAAAAACTCGGACAGGTCGATTTTTATAATAATCATATCATGCTACGTATACCAGTTTCATTAATAAAATAATAATAATAAATTATTATAATTATTAATGAGAATCGTAACAAACAGACTAACATTAAAGCTTGACCAATTCCAACCAGTAGAGCAAGCTAGGTTTAGAATAGGCTACAGTACTTTGGATCACGTCCAAACACTAAAATTACTCATTGAAAAAGCAAATGAATATAACATCCAACTTCACCTAGCCTTTGTAGACTATAGAAAGGCCTTTGACTCTTTAGAAATATGGGCCTTCCTCTCATCATATACATATACGAAAATGCCACCTTCTCTGTCCAAATAGATCAGGATAATAAGACGAATACAATCCCGGTAGGTCGAGGTGTAAGCCAAGGATACATAATTTCCCCAAAATTGTTTACGCTGGCCCTAGAGAACATGTTTAAGAAGATACAGCGGGAAAAGAAAGGAATTAAACGGCTCTTATCTAAATCATCTAAGCTTTGCTTATGACATTGTACTTATTAGTTGCGACATAAACGAACTTAAAACAATGCTAGAAGATCTAAAGCACATATCGTCAACAGTGGGACTCGAGATGAATGTCAGCAAAACTAAAATAATGAGTCCAACAGGAGAACATTTGGAAATTCAAGGCCAAATAATAGAAAACGTAGATCAGTACATATACCTTGGACATGTAGTAAAGCTTGGAAAGAAAAATCAAACGGCGGAGATAGGCAGAAGAGTAGCTTTGACATGGTCAGCTTTTGGAAAGCTCCAATATATATTTAAAGATGCCAATATGCCCATAAGCTTGAAACGGAAGGTATACGAAACTTGCATACTGCCAGTCTCAACTTACAGTCTAGAAACCGTCACATTAACAGAAAAAAGCGTAAAAAGACTTAGAACGACGCAACGAGCAATAGAACGAAGAATGCTTGGGATGCGTCCTAAAATCAGTGTAAGTAAGACTTAGCTGGCTAAAGATTAAAAATATTACCTTCCAAAACGTGTACCTCGTGGTCTTAAAGTCCTAAAGTCAGTTTTAGTAAGACTGATAATTAAAAATAACACCTTTCAAACCGTGGATTTACTTATAGACCGCTAGTTGAAGATTGAAATATTACCTTTCAAATCGTGGATTTACTTATAGACAGCTTTTGTCTGTATTATTCTTAATGATGCATCTTAAAATCAGTTTATGTAAGACTTTGCTAGCTGATGATTAAAAATATTACCTTCCAAACCTTGGATTTACTTCAGTTGTTCGGCGGCAGATTGTTTATTACGTGGCCAACATCTATTATTTTATTCATTTTGGAGGTAATTTGAAAACATATTGATAGCTGTTAATTATTTCAGGATATTTTTGTATCTAGTAATCTTAATGATGCATCTTAAAATCAGTTTTAGTAAGACTTTGCTAGC
Organism: Agelastica alni; assembly: GCA_950111635.1. NCBI lineage: Eukaryota > Metazoa > Arthropoda > Insecta > Coleoptera > Chrysomelidae > Agelastica > Agelastica alni. The sequence continues at coordinate 30,423,108 of OX467716.1, forward strand.
AGAAGATTAAAAATATTACGTTCCAAATCGTGGATTTACTTATTAGACAATGATTTTTTAAGTAGATTCTCCAAAATTGGTTGTAATTTCAAAACCTATTGTTAACTATTAATCATTAAGAGTATATTTTTGTACCATGTTGATTCCTAGACTTATGTATGGTAGTAAATGTTGGGTTTGGCAGAAGAAGCATGAAAATAGGATTAATGCTGTGAAGATGAGTAGTCTGAGAAGTATAGCCGGAGTGGCTCGGTTCGATAAACTGAAGAAAAATGAGATAAGGGAACGCTGTGGTGTAAAAAAAGAAGTAATTACAAAGATAGATAAAGGAATGCTTAGATGGTTCGGACACCTAGAAAGGATGGATAAAGGAATATTGACGAAACAAATTTATTATGTGAGTGTAAATGAACAAGTCGGTAGAGGTAAACCTCGGCGTACATATCTCGATCAGATCAACATTATTTTGAAGAAAGGCCAGGCCAAGAGTACCAACAACCGACGAGCATGTATGAGAGCACTGATAAAAGTAGAGGAAGCAAAAGATACGTGTAAGAACCGTAGCAAGTGGAAGTAAGTGGTCTCTGCCTACCCCTACGGGAAAAAGTCGTGACTGTATGTATGTATGTAAGTGGCCCCTATCTATTATTTTATTTATTTTGGAGATCAGTTTGGAAGACCGATATTTTTGTACATGTTTACTTAGTTTAAGTAAGACTTAGCTAGCCAAAAATTGAAACTATTATCTTCCAAATCGTGGATTTATTTATTAGACAACTTTTGTGATGTAGATTTTACAAAATTGATCGTTATTTAAAAACCTATTAATAACTATTGATCATAACAAGATATTTTTGTACTTTGTGGTCTTAATGATGCATCATCAAATTTAGTAAGACTTAGCTAGACAAATATTGAAACTATTACCTTCCAAATCGTGGATTTATTTATTAGACAGCTTTCGTGCTGCAGATTTTACAAAATTAATTGTTTTTAAAAAAACCTATTATTTACTATTGATCATTACAGGATATTTTTGTACCTTGTAGTCTTAATGATGCATCATCAGTTTTAGTACGACTTGGCTAGCTGAAGATTAAAAATATTACTTTCCAAACCGTGGATTTACTTATAGACAGTTTTTCTGCAGCAGATTTTTATTAAGTGGCCAAAATCTATTATTTTTTTTATTTTAGAGGTGATTTGGAAACCTATAGTTAGCCGTTGATCATTACAGGATAAAAGACTGCGTCGATTTATCTATTAGATACCTAATTAAAAACATTCAACAGTAGATTCTTTCCGTGATTGTTTTACACTTAATTTTGTCTTAGAGGTTACTCGGCAAAATTAATTTTTATGCGTGAGTACAAAAATCAGTTTTAGTAAAACTATCAATCTTCAATAATCCATTACTCTTGCAATATATAACTGATTGTACATCAATTAAGCTTTAATATGTTTTATGATTATTATTAAATATATGCAAATAAAAAATAACATACTTTAATTCCTAAATCAAAGCTGTTAAATCGGTTGATTATTTAATAAATTTAGAACAAACAATGCCACTTACCACGTTATTTACGTTCTTCTCTACTGCTATATACTCTGGATTATACCACGATTAAGTGACTTAATTCTAAATCTGTTCAACATACATTATCCTTCTAGTAGAAAAATGGATAATTGTTTAGGATTTTATTGTTTATTTATAGAGATATGTAGCGATTTTAGGCGCAATAAGCAACAAAAAAATATGAAATTAGTTATTAACTTTGGTGAATCCCGTGCAATAGCCTTGGATATATATAAAGCCTTTGAGCGCGTTTGGCACCAGCCATTTTTAAGTAAATTAACTGCCTACGGGTCATTCCTCAAATCATCCCATCACAATGTCCGGTAATAACCTTGAACCAAGTCCCTCCATCTCGATTTTGGGAGTCACGGTGTCCAATAATATGTCTTGGCATGACCATGTTGATAACATCGCAAAGGCTAGGTTTTCTGCGGAAAGCTAGAAAGTTTTTACTCCTGATCAAATGTTGACGACGTACAAGGCTCAAATCCGACCTCTACTGGAGTATTTCTCGCACATTTGGGGTTCAGCACCAAGGCATTCTCTTCGTCTTCTAGATTCCATTCAGAAAAGAGCCATTCGTTTGATAAACAGCTCAACTCTCACAGATACCCTTCACCCTCTAGAACATAGAAGAAGAGTTGCAGACCAGTCATTGCTCTACAGATATTTCCATGGCAGATGCTCCAGAGAAATAAAAACTCTTGTACCACCATTGGCCACATTAGGCCGAAGAACTCGGCACGCTGATCAGTCTCACCCATTTACTCTCAAGATTGACACTACAAGGACCAATCTTCATCAGGAATCCTTCTTTTACAGGGCTGCTACGGAATGGAATAAGCTTCCAAAATCAGTTTTTTCAGAGAACTATGACCTGCAACTTTTTAAAAAGCGTGTCCACAATTATTTCCTTTCTATAATCCCTTCCACTTCTAATAGTCGCAGTGCGGGCCGTCCGCGGCCCACACGATAGGTCTACCCTTTTTGCGAATATTTTCTAAAAAAAAAAAAACTAATATGAGGGTCACTATCAAAACTAAGCAAATAGCCTGGGATCAACGAAACTCGTAACGTTGTTTATATTTCAGATTCGTAGACAGAGAGACGTTTTTTTTTTTGTGAAAGAAAACGATAGAACGTTAATCGTTATTCTTAAAAATACCGAAATTTTTTAGATTGTTTATTCAGTGACACATTTATTTTTAGTCGCCTACTTTATTGCCATTCGCCTTCCAACTATTATCCCGAAAGCCACGGAATGTTTGTACAAGTTCAGAAATTAGTGAGGCCCATAATTCACTGTCCTCCTCCCGCATTAATCGGTGCTAACTACCTTGTCATTTTTCCTAAACGTTTCTAAAGTTAAACATGTGCTCGCACACACTCACAAAAAAGAAACGGGAAATCTTGACTACATCGCGTTTCTTCGACACATTTCTGGCGGGCAAACATGTTTTGATCAATTTGCAATATTATTTATTCACGGGCCTTTAAATTATATTAAAAACAACAGTAACATATAAATATATAATGTACAAAAAATTCAGCCATAAACACTAAAATGAATAAACATAGTTTTAAAAACATGATATACAAAAATCATGGAACGGTAAATAATAAATTACTGAAGATTCTTATCACGAATATAGCTTTTAAATTTGCTGATTAAGACATCAAAAAGTGAAAGGTCCTCTAGTGAATTAGCGAGTCTCATAGATCTAGAAAGAAATGTGTAGAATGCATAATTAAATCTATGGATTGATATGTGAAATGTTCGACTCTACCTATATATTAGTAATGCCTCGGCCAAAACCAGCAACAACTGACAATAAAATGAGTTCACAACACATCTGACAAGATGTTATGGCTGTGATGATGATGTGGTGTGTGTGTGTGTGTGTGTGTGTGTGTGTGTGTGTGTGTGTGTGTGTGTGTGTGTGTGTGTGTGTGTGTGTGTGTGTGTGTGTGTGTGTGTGTGTGTGTGTGTGTGTGTGTGTGTGTGTGTGTGTGTGTGTGTGTGTGTGTGTGTGTGTGTGTGTGTGTGTGTGTGTGTGTGTGTGTGTGTGTGTGTGTGTGTGTGTGTGTGTGTGTGTGTGTGTGTGTGTGTGTGTGTGTGTGTGTGTGTGTGTGTGTGTGTGTGTGTGTGTGTGTGTGTGTGTGTGTGTGTGTGTGTGTGTGTGTGTGTGTGTGTGTGTGTGTGTGTGTGTGTGTGTGTGTGTGTGTGTGTGTGTGTGTGTGTGTGTGTGTGTGTGTGTGTGTGTGTGTGTGTGTGTGTGTGTGTGTGTGTGTGTGTGTGTGTGTGTGTGTGTGTGTGTGTGTGTGTGTGTGTGTGTGTGTGTGTGTGTGTGTGTGTGTGTGTGTGTGTGTGTGTGTGTGTGTGTGTGTGTGTGTGTGTGTGTGTGTGTGTGTGTGTGTGTGTGTGTGTGTGTGTGTGTGTGTGTGTGTGTGTGTGTGTGTGTGTGTGTGTGTGTGTGTGTGTGTGTGTGTGTGTGTGTGTGTGTGTGTGTGTGTGTGTGTGTGTGTGTGTGTGTGTGTGTGTGTGTGTGTGTGTGTGTGTGTGTGTGTGTGTGTGTGTGTGTGTGTGTGTGTGTGTGTGTGTGTGTGTGTGTGTGTGTGTGTGTGTGTGTGTGTGTGTGTGTGTGTGTGTGTGTGTGTGTGTGTGTGTGTGTGTGTGTGTGTGTGTGTGTGTGTGTGTGTGTGTGTGTGTGTGTGTGTGTGTGTGTGTGTGTGTGTGTGTGTGTGTGTGTGTGTGTGTGTGTGTGTGTGTGTGTGTGTGTGTGTGTGTGTGTGTGTGTGTGTGTGTGTGTGTGTGTGTGTGTGTGTGTGTGTTGTGGAAAATCTTGTGAGCACGATATCTTGAGACAAAGAGGCGGTAGGTCACTAAAACTTACAGGGTAAAAGTTTTGCCCGAAGGACAAGACCGAGTTCAAAGATGGGCCATAACAGTACATTCCTTTAGGTAGCTTCCGTACAGGGTGATCCAAATTTACCGCATTTTTTACTTTTCGCACGATAACTTCAGAAGGAGAGCTAGGGCGATGAAACTTTCAGGTTTTTTTTTCCGAACCGAAGGGTTTGGAAAAGTTAGTTTTGCTACGGCAATACTGTATTTATTATTAGATTTTGAAGGAAGACAGGTTTATATTGGGTTATATTTCAGAGTGCCTGCCTACCGGGTACGCTAGTCAAATATAAATAAACATTTCGATGAATTAAAAAAAATTAAATATTTGTAGTACCAACAACGAGCAATGAGATATTTTTTTTTGTTACAGTGTGGGCAGAAACGGGCGACTTTCGAGATGCCCACAACGGGATGTCAGGATCTACAATGGATCATCCTCAGCTGCCTTTTCCCGCGACAGTTAGAAGCAGGACGAGAGAACGAAAAGGTAATGATTATTTAAAAAAAGTAACGGTAGCACTAAAAATCCAAATCCTCTTAAATGCCATCGTAAACTACGAACGATTTCGAATATGCCACGTCGCAGGGAATATGACGAGCGAAAAATGAGAGTGTGGAAAAACAACCGATGTGCACTTTTCCATCTATATATATGTCGAATGAAAAGAAAGCAAAATAAACGTGAAATCTTCCAATCGGTTTTGGTGGCACTTTCCGAGGCTTAACGCCACAATTTTTAATCAGTTTCTCAAACACGGAAACGCTCCAGACGACACCGCATTGAAATTCACGATTTACCGTGAGATAAAAAGACACAACAGACAACGCCAGTGTGTATTATTAAAAAAAAATTATCAAGATCGATCCCTCTGAGCTAAAAAACCATTTCATCATTACGAATGATTCAGATACATCAATTTATCTATCTTATATTGACAATTATGACCCCGTCGATGTCTCAAGAATTTATGCACAATTTTAGACATGTAGGATCAGAAAGACAACGCCCCCACACGGTATAATATTTGCTAGCAAGGCTATGCATATTTTTATTCCACTAGAGCAGCACTTTCGCAATTAATTTCGCTGCTAGTGTTCTATTTACACCATAATATCAGCATTACAACTTTGTTATTAAGTTTTAAGTATAATTTTAAATCCAATATTATAGAGAAATATTGTTAATTCATAAAATAACTACTACTACTACTACTCCATGGCTTTACAACTCAGGGTGGGTCTTGGCCGACTTCGTCCTACTGGTGCTTCTTCCCAAGCCAATTTTTCCATCCGTGTGTCTTTGCACATGACCTGCCCATTGTAGCTTTCTTGCATTTATCTCCTTCACGATTGGCATTTTAAACTTTATTTTCCCGCGATGTCATTCTGTCGAAAAACATATACTTTTGACGCCAAGTGTGATCGCATTTGCTATAACCTATGTGTTTACTAATGGAAGCATACAATCTAGTGAAAATTTCGATATTTGAACGTTATTAAATTCAATATTTTATATTAGAAGGAATTCAAATATGTTTCTACCACTATCCTAAACTTTTCTGTTTATCTGGCTGCTACTCCAAGAAGTCGATGCTTCGTGGAGGGTGAAGCAGCTCTTGCAGCAAACCATATTATTGTTTGTGGAGTCAAAGAAAGCGAAATCTCGAAACAGAAAGCCGGACACCAACCCTCTCACCTCAACTCTTTAACATAGCATTGGAATATGTAATTAGGAACTCCAAAATTGAGAAGCCAGCTGCCATCTTTCACAAAGGAGGACCCAACCTGCTCCTGGCTTTCGCAGACGATGTTGATGTGATTGGCAATAGCAGGATTGACCTCAAAGACACCTTCATAAAGTTTGAAAATGAAGCAGAGAAGATAGGCCTCAAGATAAACGAAGACAAGACCAAGTATATGTACCTCAGCAGAAAAAATCGGAACCGAGATAGAGTAGGACAAAACTTTTCTATCGAAGACTACAACTTTGAGCGGACAAGACAATTTAAATATCTGGGTACAAGTATTAGCGAAAACAACGACATCACAGAAGAGATAAATAACAGGATACAGGCTGCAAACAGATGCCTTTTTGCTCTTCAAGACCTAATTAAATCTAGAATACTTACCAGGAAAACTAAGCTGAACATATACAAAACAATTATAAGGCCTGTCGTAATGTATGGATGTGAGACCTGGACTCTAAAGGTTGCAAACGAAGAACGACTTAAGGTCTTTGAAAGGAAATTGCTAAGAAAAATATTCGGCCCAAATAGAGACGAAAATACAGGACAATATAGAATAAAAACCAACCAAGAACTCAAAGAACTCTACACTGATACCAACATAATAAACGACATAAAGGCCAGGAGACTACAGTGGGCAGGACACGTTGAAAGAATGCCGGATGATAGAATAGTAAAACTGGTGTGGGAGGAGGTCCCGGGGGGGAAAACGCCCATTAGGTCGACCCCGCCTCAGGTGGAGAGATAATATTGCAAAGGACCTAAAATCCATGAATATCGAAGATGGACCCGATCGGATGCTAGATAGAAAAAGATGGAGACGTGTGGTTGAGTCGGCAAAAACCCACCCAGGGTTGTGAAGCCATTGATGATGATGATGATGAGTCAAAGAAAGAAAAGATGACAGTTGAATAATCATATCTTATTGTTTGCAGACCAGTGCTATTAAAAGTGATCCCCATGAAATCAATGGATGAGATAAATTCTTTCAATAAGTTTTTCATATCTTTTCTTTTCCTCTTCTATCTTCAGACTTTTGAACTTTGTTATAATGCTGGACACAGGTAGATTACTTGGTATAGCAGTATGTTTCAGGTAAAGTTTATGATAGTCCCTGGAAAGATTGATGGGTAATATTATTAACCACATAAAATATAAAAAACAAAATATGTACTTACACTCACTAGGAGTTATGGAATATTTCTCAACTTAATGTTTAGAACAAACTCTCATGTTTTTGGTAACTCTCTTTCCTATTTTCAATTTGATCTCCCACAGTTTCTTTCTATCCACCATAGTCACCATTCCCAATTCTCCAATATGCTCAACTCTTTGACCCTCATTTGGGAAATAATGAAAAGTCAAATTGGGGTTTTTTTACACACTGAGTTACATCCAGGTACACAACAATTTGCTCTGCTGGTCATTTTCACTATTAACAAATTATTAAGTCACTATTAAACAACTATAATCTTCGCACAAATGCGAGCTTCAGGGTATAGCAATTGTTTTTGTTAGCCCTACATTATGTGCTGTTTTAAATTTAAATAAATTTATTTAAATGAAAGATTTAAAGAAATTTCTACTTTCGTTAATGGTTACAGAATAGTTTTTTTGTGTATTAGTAGCAGGCAAAATAATTATTAGTGAATATTATATGACTCTCATCTAAATTTTCGACTATTTTAAAACAGTAATATGGAATTGTTTAAATTGACTTTAACCAACAGCAATATTTAGTTATTTATAACGCAAAAAAATACTGACGAGATAAACAAACAGCGGAAATATTTAGGCACACGACAAAGTAACAGTAGCCATTTTTGACTCATTGATTCATTTCGCGAGGTTTGTAGGTATGACGTCAGGGTAAAGGTCAATTTGTTCTACTATAAGTATTAAGCACTAGAAGAAGCTTCATAACGTGTAAAAGAAAGCTATCTAAGGATTAACAAGCAATATTGCGTAAACGAAATAATAAACAAAATTGTATATATTGAGTATAATTCTGGTCTACAAATTACAGTAACAATGTTTTTGCTAGTTAGCTGCCATTGTACAAAAAAATGAAACCCCGGTAGGAATATCATCGTAAAATTAAATTTTTTTATTTCTCTTGCTTGAAGGTTGATCGTGCGCTTTTATTTTGTCAATGGAAACATCAAAAGCGCGAAGATACAAGTTAAACGTCAACAATACGAGTGGTGTATTTTCGTCGCTAGATCGCTACCATATTTTATTTAAGAATACCGTAAAGACGTTTCATATCAAATTTATTTCAGCACCATCTGTCCCAACCATAAATTATGAAGCTTAAGCAGCATGCTTTCGGAGTATCAGAAATAATCTTTGTTTATCTTATGTTTATAAAACGGATTTTGGGATTTGCGGTCGGATGAAATCGTGTATGTGTAATGGGTCATTTTCGATTAATAAACACAATTTGAGATCTCCTTTCAAAATGTCGTTACGGTGTATTTATGTCTTCATACATCACAATAACTTTCCGTTTAATTGGATCATTGTTGACTTTATTTTTTTTTAAACTCTAATAAAATCGCCATTGCACATTAAAACAAAAATAAAACTAAGCCACTCGGTACTTTATGTTATTTGCCACTTCACGAATAATACCATTTTATTTATTTAATAAAAAAATAAATATTTAATAAAATAAAATAAATATTTAATAAATTAAAATAAATAAAAAACACTGCCGGTAATATTGTTTTTCGAAAACTGTCATCAAATGTTGACATTTTCGTTAAAATATCAGTTAGCGAAGTGGCTCTTTTATGTCACTCACCTGTTCTAGAAAGACTTTTACGTTCTGTTGAAATTGTTTAGGTTGACTGCGCACGTTGTATTATTGACCAATTCCGTAGGCTTTGCTGAAGATGGTAGCATTTTATTTGCTATTGAAATTTTATTTTGTATATAATCTTCTATATATGTCTCAGCTACTATACTATAGCGCCATCCGCCATGTCGCTTAATGGTTGTAATATCGGCTCCTGAGTCGGCTAACAGGGTTGCATAAGAGCGCCTGAAGCAGTGTCCTGTATAGGTTTCTGGGTAAGGCAATTTAAAAGTTGCTATTTCTTTTGGTACATCTTATTTTGTTGACATCAACCACTTGATTTACACATTTTTCTTTGACGTTTTTCTTCTTCTTTAGGTGCCCTGTCCTCCTCGGACGTTGGCAATCATCAGCGCTATCTGAACCTTGTCTACAGATCGGCGAAACAATGTGGTTGTGCTCACTCCATACCATTGTACAAGTTTTTTAGCTAGGATATCTTTCTTCTACCCGATCCTCTTCGTCTTTCGATCTTCCCTTCTATAATAAGCTTTAAAAGTCGATACTTGTCATTCCTTAAGATGTGACCAAAATACTCCAGTTTGCGCTTTTTTAGTGTAAACAGAACTTCCAGCTACTTATTGAGACGTTGAAGTACCTCGGTGTTACGCACTCTTTCTACCCAGGAGATTTTTAATAGCCTTCTGTACGTCCACATTTCAAAGGCTTCCAATTTTTTGCACATCGCATCTGTCAAAGTCCAAGCTTCCATTCCATATAACAGTATGCTGAACACGTAACAGCGAAGCATTCGGACGCGCAGAGGCAAGCTTCAATTTCTGCTGCAAAGTACCTTACGCATCTTCAGAAACGAAGCACGAGCTTGGTCTATTCTGGCACGAATCTCCTGCATGCCGTCCCACTTCTCATTTAGTTTAGTTCTTTGACGTACTTCACAAAAAATCTTCGACTAGTGCTAACTGCCGGTCGTAACGCACAGTATCTGCGGCATGTAGTTTGGACTCGAGATTACGAAAGTTCTTGGAGTATGAGTTTTGGAATCGGGAATTCATATAATAATAATCACGGTTAATATGAGCAAGACGAAATATTTGTGTATTGGGGCAGAAACAACAGATCTGGATCTGGACAATGTAAAAATAGGAATATGTAAGGAATACACCTATTTGGGTACAAAAATCACATGTAAAGGTCGTACTGAGGAGGAAATAGAACAACGGATATTAAAAGGAAAGAAAGTTGTAGGATGCCTAAACTCGCTGTTATGGGCAAAAATTATATCTAGGGAAAAAAAACATATGATATATAATACTCTTTCAAAGTACTGTTCTATATGGCTGTGAAACGTGGCAACTTAATAAAACATTAGAACGCCGATTGCTAGCCCTGGAGATGGATTTCTGGCGAAGATCTGCTGGCATATCACGTCTCGATAGGGTTACAAATGACCGAATTCGACAAATTGTAAAGACCGACACAACTATAATAGATGAAATCCAAAGAAGACAACTTATATGGTACGGCCATGTTGAACGTATGACAGATAAAAGGCTACCCAAACTAGTGCTAAAATGGACCCCAACAGAACGAAGGAAAAGAGGTAGACCAAAACCAACATGGATAGGGGGCATTCAGAAAGCGATGTCCGAAAGAAATCTAGCCCCAGGAGATTGGACTGACCGAAGAGGCTGGCAACTGGGAACCGGAAGGCGAAAGACGCTATAAACCGGATTAATAATAATAATATAATAATAATCGAATCCTTGTGATCTATATCATACATACATATAGTCACGCCTTTTTCCCGTAGGGGTAGGCAGAGTCCACCTGCACTTACACAGTCAGGAAAAGAATTATGAAAGACACCAGGACTATGAAAGACAACTAAGAATTTGTAGGAGTCAGCACGTTGTAACAATTGCTTCCAGTTAGAGTCAGAGAAGTTAGTTGTCTAAAGCTGCACGATGTAACGAGCGAGCTTCTTGTTAGATTCACTTGTGGTTTCTACAGCCATAAAAGCGATTATGAAAGAAGACAGTTCTATAGAGCAAGCCACAAATGAGAGTTTTATTTGAACGCTACAAGAGTGCAAGGAATTCACTATGTATACTCCGTTGTACGTCACAGAAAAAATGAGAAATTTTAAATATATCCCAATAAAATTGAAGAGTACGATCAAAATCCGTCTCTCGCCAATTCATTAAATGAATAATCATATATAAATTAATAATTACGCTTTTGGCATCAAAAAAATATATATACATAACCGGATAACTAACTTATTTAAAGCGGCACGATGCGACAAAATTCCATTCAAATAATAAAAAAAATTATCAATTATTGTGATAATTTTACAAACGACCAGACAAATAATAGTTACAATCTGTACGTGGAAATGCGTCGCAGAACGCGCGCACGACCGTCTATTTTGACAGATAAAGATGTCGGCTGTCATCGAAAGTTTGATCGATGGAGGCGGTACTCACAAAAGATTCGTTATCATATTAGGCATGTTTTTTGCTTATCGGTTAATGGTCGCTCTCGTCGATCACATTGTATTTTCTATTTTTCTAATCCAATCGCTTATGAATTTGGAAATTATGAATCGTGATATATTCTATTTTATATGAGCGATAATCGAATATGGTTGTAACGTTAAGTCGCGGTAGGCGGGGTTTCGAACATACGCTCACTACCATTCGGTCAAAAATCGAATTGTTATCTTTACTAGATAAAAACGGATTATTTTATTTTCATAAAAGTATATTGTATTCGGGTAATAACTTTTCCTTCACGACGTAAGAACATTCTTGCCACCGGGTTGCGCTCTTGGCTTCGTCTGTCAAACTTTCTGTCAAAAAATTCACCTCACCAATAAAATTTTTCGACCTAACAATTAATATTTAATCCCGATTCGAATATTATTTTTTTTTTTAAAGAAAAAATCAAATCATTATTAGTATCGATTCTAGAAGTAATTCGTTACATTGTTCAATAACAGTGGGAAACCTACAAATTAAAGACTCATACAATACGAATACAGATTGTTTTAAGTGCCAACTCAAAGTATTTATTATTTAATGGAGAAAATTTCTACAGGTACAAAAAATAGGAAAAATAAAAGCTATAACAAGCTGTAAATTTTTAGTACATGAACGTATATCGATCGCATCGACATTGTTTTGAAGAAAGGCCAGGTCAAGAGTACCAGCAACCGACGAGCATGTATAGAATAGAATTTTATTTGACCAAGTTACAATTACGTATTTAAGTACAAAATATTATTTAAAAACATACGTACATACATATAGTCATCCTTTTCCCGTAGGAGTAGCCAGAGACCACTTCCTTCCATTTGCCATGGTTCTTACACGCATCTTTTGCTTCCTCTACTTTCATCAGTGCTCTCATACATGCTCGTCGGTTGTTGGAACTCTTGACCTGTTCTTCTTCTTATAGTGCATCTCCTATCGGAGGTTTGCTATCATCACAGCTATCTGGACCTTATTGACTGCAGCTCGGAAGAGTTCAACATTGCTGCAATTAAACCAGTCCCTTAGGTTTTTAAGCCAAGACACACGGCGTCTTCCAATATTCCTCCTTCCACCGATCTTTCCCTGAACTATCACCTGGGGAAGTGCGTATTTGGGTCCTTTCAGTATATGACCTAGATATTGAAGCTTTCTCTTTTTGATGGTGTTAACGACTTCACATTCCTTATTCATCCGATTTAGGACTTCCATATTAGAGATCTTTTCTGTCCAGGGAATACGCCACATTCTACGGTAGCACCACATCTCGAAGGCTTGTAGTTTGTCTGTGTGATTCTTCTTGAGAGTCCATGCCTTCATTCCGTACAAAAGCGCGGAAAACACGTAACAACGCAGCATCCTCATCCTAAGTCCAATCTTGATATCTCGACTGGTGAACAACTTTTTCATTTTCGTAAATGTAGACCTGGCTATCTCTATTCTCGTTCTTATTTCTCTTGTTTGGTCAACTGATTGTTCCATCCAGGCTCCCAGGTATTTGTATGACTGCACATTCTCTATTAAGATGTCTGCTACTGACACGTTTACATGATTGTGATTTTGGGGGAACTTTGTAACTACCATTAACTTGGTTTTCTTAAGATTTATCTTTAGACCGTATTCTTTACATCGATCATTTAATTTCTCTAGAAGATATTGTATGTCTCTTTGATTGCTCGTTAACAAGACGGTGTCGTCAGCATATCGCATATTGCATATTACCTGGCCTTTCTTCAAAACAATGTTGATCTGATCGAGATATGTTCTCCGAGGTCGACATCTACCGACTTCCGTCCATTCACACTCGCCTTATAAATTTGTTTCGTCAATCTTCCTTCATCCATCCTTTCTACGTGTCCAAACCATCTAAGCCTTCCTTTATCTATCTTTGTAACCACACCTTTTACACCATAGCGTTCTCTTATCTCACTATTCTTTACTTTATCTAACCGAGTGACTCCGGCTATACTTCTCCTACTACTCATCTCCTATTTTTATGTTTCTATTTAAAAATATTAAAAACTATCACAAACGTACATACAAAATTTTCACAAATCGAAACATGAAATTTCGAATTTGATCGAGACACATTATCGATAAAAGGGGGTTTTCTCAGTAATCCGTAGATAGAGTAAAAACAGTGAGACAGGATGTGTCTTTTTAGTTTTAATTTGAAACTGTTGTAATTGAAAATCTTGTACTCTTGAGGCAGTAAATTGTAGAGTCCAGTATTCAGCGAATTCATCTGGGATTTGTTGAGCCTATAACGAGAAGGCCTTAAGTCGTTTGCTCCATATGAGTTTGATAATCACGAAAATCGGAGTTGGCACACAAAGTTCTGTTATTTTTGTAAATTTCCAGAAGAGTAGTATAAATTAATAGGAAAGGAACTTTTTATTATACAAATTAATTTATGGCATAACATCATGCCCAGAATTGCTCGTCAAATCAATTTTAGATTTCACAGAACACCAACTCCTAATTGAATGAAAAAGTAGACGAACTTGTAAGAAGACTGGATTAAATTAGTGAAAAACACAAAAGTTACTGGGAAAGTAGACTAGGAAATAAACACGGGAAAGAATACATCAAAGGACCGCGTCACAAAAGGACGACAGAACTGTTAGCAATGAACAGGAATCAGCTAAGAATTGCTACGGAGCTCTTGAGCTTTTGCGGCAAGGATCCGAAAACAGTAAAACATATACTGTGCTGCTGCGGGGCACTGGACCGCAAAAGACAGGACATTTTTGGGCAGCCATCCGGCGACCCAGTACATTATTGCTCCCACTCAGTACAGAACTTGTACAAGGTATGAAAGTACTGAATTGGGTGCAATGATATAAAACATAGGCAAGATACAATGGTCCAACAGGCCTAAGAGACAATAGCCAGACGGACCTAAATAGGGGTGGATTTTTTAGTGAGTAGACCTGACATTAGTCAGGGAGTCTCACAGTAGACCTTAAGCTTACAGACTAGAATATCTCGTATTATGAGACTAGACAAGATGGTGGACATACTGAAAACAACGGGCATAGATGATAATATTTAAAGAAGCTTGCTTCGACAGTCCAGAAGGAATGAACGCAATCGCAATGAACATTATTAGATACGCGGATGATACGGTGTTGATGGCAAATAGCATAGAAGATCTTCAGAGTGTCCTTGATAGAGTGGTACATTCATGCGAACAGTTCGGCCTTAAATTGAACATCACAAAAACCAAGTTTATGATTGCCAGCAAACGAAATATAAACACTCAGCTATGGATTGGACAAAGAAAGAACAGAGAAGATAGTATATCTAGGACAACTACTAAGCGACGACTGGGATCATTCAAAAGAGATAAAAAGAAGAATTGAGATTGCGAGAAACACCTTTATAAGCATGAAAAAGATACTCAGCGGACGCGATCTTAACTTAACGTTGAGAATGAGAATGGTCCGCTGTTACGTGTTTTTTGTTCTTCTGTATGGAGTTGAGTCGTGGACACTTACAGAGAATTCCATGAAAAAACTTGAGGCGTTCGAACTACGGACGTACAGAAGAATGTTAAGAATAAGCTGGATTGACCATGTCACCAATGTCGACGTAATGAAAAGAATGGGAAAGGATAAAGAAGTCATTAATACAGTACAGACCAGAAAACTCTTCTACTTTGGACACGTAATGAGACACCCTGAAATATATAATACATTACATCTGGTACTTCAAGGAAAGATAGAAGGTAAACGCGGACCAGGCAGAAGACGCATTTCTTGGTTAAAAAACTTGAGGCAGTGGTTTGGCCAATCAACATCGGGAATGTTCAGAGCGGCTGTCAACAAGGTGAAAATTGTCAACATGATCGCCAACATTCGTTAAACGAGTACGGCACTATGAGAAGAAGATGAGACTAGGTAATCTTGTTAATACAAATGGTGTATGTATAACTGGTGTGAGATTGAGTACTTTTAAAGAATCTCTTAATGGAGTAGGTACTCTGTAACATCTTGTGATATATGTGTATTACTATCTTTTTATATTATTTATTATACTGCATATTGTCTTTATTTTGAGGTTTGCCGTTTATAAATAAAATACAACTTTAAAACGAGAATTTCTACAGTACGCTCTGTATAAAGTTCCTACGTCGGAAACGGAAAATTTCAACGAAACCAAAAGCAATTAGAATAAACCCCACATCAAAAGTTTATTCGTACAGCTAGCGAGAGACGGTACTTAGAACAACACACTTTCGTTTACCAATTAATTTTAATTTTAGCAAAGTTGGTAGCTAAATCCCTTCATGTTACAGTAATTATTTAAAAGCGTAACCACTACCGAAATAGCCCGCTGCTTCCTCAACTTGCGGGGATTACCTAGCTGGTGGTGGCGCATCCGTATAACTTTTTACAAGTTTACGTCTTTCTTTTAGCTGAGATACACACACGTCGGCTTCGCCGTTACAAAAATTACAAAACGAAATCAAACGCGCGTCATCAATGACCTTCCAAAGCAGTGATACCACCTACTGAAATATTAAGTTTGGCTTTTGGCGCTTCTATAGACTTGGAAAAGGCCTATGACAGAGTGTAAAGGAGTGAATTGTGGTCTACATTGTCTATGTATGGGGTGAGTGTTAGTTTAATACGAGTTCTGAAATCACTTTACAAGGATTCCACTGCTTGTGTCGGGATAAACGGAGCTTGCACGGACTGGTTTAACATCGAAAAAGGAGTAAGACAGGGATGTGTGGCTTTGCCATGGCTGTTTAACTTATACATAGACAATTGTTTAAAAGATTTGAAAGAGAGCGCGTATGGATTAAAAATGAAACGATTAGCGTTATCTGAAGAGGAGTTGCAGGCGATGGTTAACGTTATGCATGATGCCCTGAAAATCAAAGGGATGAAAATAAATGTAAGCAAAACGAAAGTAATGGTTTTTGAAAGAGAAGAAAGCATGACAAACTGAGAAGTTTTGATGAGGGAGGAAGAGTGGAACAAGTAAATGAATTTGTGTACTTGGGTTCAAAGTTTACGAAAGATGGAAAGTATGACAGTGACATTGAGCGAAGGGTGTTGGCAGGAAAACAAATGAATGGGGCACTGCATAGCTTTATAAATAGCCAGAAAGTGTCAAAAAAGGCACGTCTGGCGGTGCATAGAGATGTGTTGGTTCCCACACTTATGTATGGTAGTGAATGTCGGGTTTGGCAGAAGAAGCATGAAAATAGGATTAATGCTGCGGAGATGAGTAGTCTGAAATGTATAGCCGGAGTAACTCGGTTGGATAAAGTAAAGAATAGTGAGATAAGAGAACGCTGTGGTGTAAAAGAAGATGTAGTTACAAAGATAGATTAAGGAATGCTTAGATGGTTTGGACACGTAGAAAGGATGGATAAAGGAAGATTGACGAAACAAATTTATAAGACGAGTGTTAATGGACAAGTCGGTAGAGGTCGACCTCGTAGAACACATCTCGATCAGATTAATATTGTTTTGAAGAAAGGCCAGGTCAAGAGTACCAACGACCGACGAGCATGTATGAGAGCACTGATAAAGGTAGAGGAAGCAAAAGATGTGTGTAAGAACCGTAGCGGAAGTGGAAGGAAGTGGTCTCTGCCTACCCCTATGGGAAAAAGGCGTGACTTTATGTATGTATGTAGGATGAAATAAAGTTTATCAACTATAAAATGAAATTTCGTGCGCCCATGACACATTTCCAAGTCACTCAAAACATAGGTAGTTGGCGGCACTGTCGATCAAAATGCATTGTTGCCACTTTGATTAGTATGTTTTCAGTTCGGTGGATTATGTTCGCAAGCTATTTGTTTCACGTTCAACTGTTAATTTGTGTATTATTTTTTCTGTTGTTTCATAATTAAATTTGCTAGATTTTTAATATTGGTCATGATTCTATTCCAACTTCTAGAAATTGTTAAAAAGCCCATAAAACTGTGATTACCTTAATATTTTTTAACACCTTTAACAATAACTTAGTTATCAATCAAAACTTAGAGGTAAGGACAAACTGCAGTGAAAGTGCTACGAGATATATATTACGACTCTCATAAAGATAGTCATAATTCTCTTTATGTTTTCAACAGTAGTGCACGTACTTGTGATTTATGTAACGACTCTTACAGTACTAGTCATAATTCTATTCACACTTCAAACAATGTTATTTCTAACGATGATTCTAGACGTATTAGAAATGTTAAAAAGCCTAGTTATCTTAAAGACTACGTTTCTTTTTTAAAAGGGGAGATGTTCTGTCCAGCAATTATTCTGGCAACTATGTAAATATCTTCTTGATGTCAGTCAAACATACAACCTCGAAGGTAGCCATCATTTCTAGATTTTCCTATAAATTCTGACAATTTGACAACGGTGTGTAGCAGTGACGCTACCAAATTGAGGCTGCATAGCCTTCACGCCCCCCCCTACAATCTACAATCTACCAAATTCGACGTCAATATATACAGGGTGATTTCTTGCCTTTAAAACTAACTTTTCGCAAATTTCTTCTGTTGCAGCTAGCAGATCGTTGTCAGACACGATAAAAACAGAAACGGGAGTGGGCGTCGAATCTACAGAACCTGACGACGGCAAAAACGACAAGAAGAACAAAAGGCAACGTCGACAAAGGACCCACTTCACCAGTCAACAGCTACAGGAATTAGAAGCTACGTTCGCACGCAACAGATATCCCGATATGAGTACCAGAGAAGAAATCGCAATGTGGACCAATTTAACGGAAGCTAGAGTCAGGGTGAGTCCATATTTTGTTTATTTGTTACACGAAAATACAAATAATTTAAGAATTGTGTCCTTCTAAGGTTTTTATGATGGTACAAGACAAAATATTACGTGTAGGCTAGAATAATAAGGGTAAAGCATCCTCCTTTTATTAGACAACAATTTTAAAAAGTTTATATCTAAATAAACTCAACAGGAAGTAAGTATGAATTTGGTCCTTGTTCCTCCATTTCAATACAGATTTCATAAAAGAAGATCCGTCACAGCTCCTAAGATGAACCAATTAAGAAATGTTATTTTCAAAACTTGACTGAATACTTGTTAAGTCCATCAGCTCAAATGATAATAAACAACAAAGTTTTTGGAAAAAGATCCACATGAGATCTTCAAATGGACCAATAAAGGAACTGAATGCATCAGCTCAAAGGATATAGCGATGTAAATGTGTCCTTTGTGGTTTAAACAAAAACTGGATGTAACTATTAATTTGGTCCATGGTTCTCCTTCTCAATGTAGAGTTTATGGTATATGATTCATCACAGTTCCTAGGATGAACTAGATGTAAGTATTAATTTGGTCCATAGTTCGCCTCCTTAATACAGAGTTCATGGACAAAGAAACATCGCAGCTCATCGAATGGACCAATAAAAAAAAAATTCTCTAAACCTGAGACAGAATACTCGTAAAGTGCATTAGCTCAAAGGATACAGCGTTTTGAATGTGATCTTTGTGGTTTAAACAAGAACTGGTTGTAACTATTTATTTGGTCCATGGTTCTTCTCCTTGATGCAGAGTTCATGGTAAAAGATCCATCGCAGCTTCTAGAATGGACCAACGTAAAAGTTTCTTTTCCAAAACCTTGGGACTGAATACTTGTAGGGTGGCATCAGCTCAAAGGATAATAAAGGAGCAGCATTTTAAATGTGTCCTTTATGGTTTCGAATAAGAGCTAGATATAAGTATTAATGTAGTTCATGGTTCTTCCAAATAAGGACAAAGATCCATCACAGCTCCTTAAATGGATTATTAAATAAAGTTTCCTTCTCAAAACTTGGGACTAAATAATCGTAGAGTGCATCAGCTCAAAGGATACAGCGTTTTGAATGTGATCCTTGTGGTTTAAACAAGAACTGGTTGTAACTATTTATTTGGTCCATAGTTCTTCTCCTTGATGCAGAGTTCATGGTAAAAGATCCATCGCAGCTTCTAGGATGGACCAACGTAAAAGTTTCTTTTCCAAAACCTTGGGACTGAATACTTGTAGGGTGGCATCAGCTCAAAGGATAATAAAGGAGCAGCATTTTAAATGTGTCCTTTGTGGTTTCGAATGAAAGTTAGATGTAAGTATTAATGTAGTTCATGGTCCTTCCAAATAAAAACTAAGATCCATCGCAGCTCTTCAAATGGACCATTAAATAAAGTTTCCTTCTCAAATCTTGGGACTGAATACTCGTAGAGTGCATCAGCTAAAAAGAATACAGCGTTTTAAATGTGTCCTTTTTGGTTTGAACAGGAACTGTATGTCACTATTAATTTGTTCCATGGTACTCCTCCTTAAGTTCAGAGTTCACGGTAAAAGATCCATCACAGCTCCTAAGATGGACCAATGTAAAAGTTTCTTTTTAAACCTTGGGACTAAATACTTGTAGGGTGGCATCAGCTCAAAGGATAATAAAGGAGCAGCATTTTAAATGTGTCCTTTGTGGTTTCGAATGAAAGTTAGATGTAAGTATTAATGTAGTTCATGGTCCTTCCAAACAAAAACAAAGATCCATCGCAGCTCCTCAAATGGACCATTAAATAAAGTTTCCTTCTCAAATCTTGGGACTGAATACTCGTGGAGTGCATCAGCTAAAAAGAATACAGCGTTTTAAATGTGTCCTTTTTGGTTTAAACAGGAACTGAATGTCACTATTAATTTGGTCCATGGTACTCCTCCTTAAGTTCAGAGTTCACGGTAAAAGATCCATCGCAGCTCCTAAGATGGACCAATGTAAAAGTTTCTTTTTAAACCTAGGAAATGAATTCTTGTAGGGTGGCATCAGCTCAAAGAATAATAAAGAAGCAGCATTTTGAATGTGTCCTTTGTGGTAAGAACTAGATTAACACTTAACTTATCAAATATCTGGAGAAATTTGAGATAATCCATGACAGACAATATGGATTTTGACAACTTTGGTCTACTGGAGATTTGCTGGCTTATGTCACTCAGCTCTGGACAAACACTATTGAAAAGTTTGGTGAATCTCGTGCAATAGCCTTGGATATATCTAAAGCATTTGACCGCGTTTGGCACCAGGCATTGTTAAGTAAATTATCTACCTACGGTCTCCCAACCAAACTGCGCCAATGGCTCTTGAGCTTCATGCAAGATCGCTCCTTACATGTGGCAGTTGACGGTATTTCTTCTGATGCGTTTAAAACTAATGCCGGGGTCCCCCAGGGTTCCATCTTGTCCCCCACCTTATTTCTTTTACACATCAACGACCTCTTGAAAACCACCACAAACCAAATTTACAGTTTCGCAAACGATAGCACAAAAAACACAAAGTGCCACGTTTTCCAAGAAAGTGAGTTCCTCAAATCATCCCATCACAATGTCCGGAAATACCCTTGAACCAAGTCCCTCCATCTCGATTTTGGGAGTCATGGTGTCCAATAATATGTCTTAGCATGACCATGTTGCTAACATCGCAAAGTTGGCAAGCCAGAGGCTAGGTTTTCTGTGGAAGGCTAGAAAATTTTTTACTCCTGATCAACTGTTGACGACGTACAAGGCTCAAATCCGACCTCCACTGGAGTATTGCTCGCACATTTGGGGTTCAGCACCAAGGCATTCTCTTCGTCTTCTAGATTCCATTAAGAAAAGAGCCATTCGTTTGATAAACAGCTCAACTCTCACAGATACCCTTTACCCTCTAGAACATAGAAGAAGAGTTGCAGACCAGTCATTGCTCTACAGATATTTCCATGGCAGATGCTCTAAAGAAATAAAAACTCTTGTACCACCATTGGCCACATTCGGCCGAAGAACTCGGCACGCTGATCAGTCTCACCCATTTACTCTCAGGATTGACACTACAAGGACCAATCTTCATCAAGAATCCTTCTTTTACAGGGCTGCTACGGAATAGAATAAGCTTCCAAAATCAGTTTGTACAGAGAACTATGACCTGCAACTTTTTAAAAAGCGTGTCCACAATGATTTCCTTTCTATAATCCCTTCCCCTTCTAATAGTCGCAGTGCGGGCCGTCCGCGGCCCACACCATAGGTCTACCTTTTTTGCGACTATTTGCATAACAAAAAAAAAAGATGTAAGTATTAATCTGGTCCATAGTTCACCTTTTCAATACAGAGTTTATGGACAAATATTCATCGCAGATCCTCGAATGGACAAATGAAGAAATTTTTCTTTATAAAACTTGAGACTGAATACTTGTAGAGTGCACTAGCTCAAAATAAAACGAAGGAGCAGCATCCCTAATGTATCATTTGCGGTTTTAAACAAGAACTCCAACTTTAACGACGAAATAATCTACAAAAGCACACAAAGTAGTTACGATGGTAATACTTTTAATAAGCTACAGCTAATATCCCTCCATTTCGAGCGAAACGTCGAAATGTTTAGTTACATTTTGACGTCGTCATAATTTAACCGTTCGGGAGATAAATTTCCTTTTTGTTGTCACCTCCGTAATGAAATAATTAAAGCCCGGTTTAGAAGGACCGATCGGCGGACAGCCGACGCGTCACAATAACTCATTTTACATAAACACCATGCAGAAACGACGCGTCACTATATCATAACACATTAATGAGATATGCATCCGAGCGCGCCGTGATATAGTGCCCTTAATTCCTTCGGGACAACTAGCCAGGTACATAGAGCGAGAGAGGGCGCTGCGTGTAGTAATCCCTGCATGATTAACACCATAAATCTGCCTCGGATTAACGCGATCGCCATCGCGGAATGCCATGTATACTCTTATATGAACTATTGCCTTTGCCTGTGCGTACCTACCGCGTTACTGGTGGCGGGCACCGACCGATTCGTTGAGGAGGAGGGGGTGGTTTCGCTCGTCCACCCGGTCACATTCAAACGATAAATATCTCCTATATTTATAACGCATTAGAACAAAAAAAACCTCTTGCTACCAAAAAGTTACAAATGCTCGCGATCACCATGACAATTTTTACTTTATCTGTTGCAATAAGAAAGAATTCTCATTTTCTATTTCAGCTCAGTTGACGTGGGGATGGCATAAGTTAGTTTAGCTTACACTAATATAAAGACCATATGCGATGCTATTTGATCCATTAAATCCTCTAAATTATCGAAAGGGATTGTATGATCTGCAGAGTAGTTGTTATTAAATCTGCAACTTAACAACGTCTAATATTTTAATGAGGGTTCCAAAACTTTTGAGGTAATGGAACACTCACCAAATCTCTCTTACTTTATGGAACTCCACATTAAATTGTTACAAATGAAAGACAATGCAATTTAAATAAAAACAAAACACTTTTATTATAAATAGTTTACAAATGAAACCATTTCATTTTTCACTTTAACTTTTAATGTTTCACAATGAAACCTTGTGACAAAAGGAGTCAAAGTTACAAACACCAAGCCATAAATTGTTCAAAGACACACTTAAATGTATGTTTTACATACATTATACATATAGCTATACATACATACAGCTATACATACATATAGCTCGTGAGGGTAGACAAAGACCACTTTCTTCCACTTGCTACGGTTCTTACACACATCTTTTGCTTCCTCTACTTTCATCAGTGCTCTCATACATGCTTGTCGGTTGATATGTTCGCCGAGGTCGACCTATACCGACTTGTCCATTCACACTCGCCTTATAAATTTGTTTCGTCAATCTTACTTCATCCTTTTTACGTATCCAAACCATATGAGTATTCCTTTATCTATCTTTGTAACCACATCTTCTTTTACACCACAGCGTTCCCTTAGCTCACTATTCTTTACTTTATCCAACCGAGTCACTCCGGCTATACAATTCTCAGACTACTCATCTCCGCAGCATTAACCATAATTTCATGCTTCTTCTACCAAACCCAACATTCACTACCATACATAAATGTAGGAACCAACACACCTCTATGCACAGCCAGACGTGCCTTTTTTGACACTTTCTTACAGCCAGACGTGCCTTTTGTGGCACTTTCTGGCTGTTCACAAAGCTATACAGTGCCCCATTCATTTGTTTTCCTGCTTATACCCTTTGCTCAATGTCAATGTCATACTTTCCATCTCTCGTAAACTTTTACACAAATTCATTTAATTGTTTCACTCTTTCTCCCTAAGTCAGAACTTTACAGTTTGGCATGTCATGTGTGTTTTAATATGGATGAACTCTGAAGATCTATTAATGCTTCGTAATCCAGGACGGTAAGCATCGCAGGTTGACTTTCAAACCACTTTAAAAATTGCTGCTTTAGACGCTCGACTGAACCATAATTTTGGGTCAGTTTCAATGACAGTTGACATCGTTTCCACCCAAAGGATCAGACAACACACCAACATTTCTTATTCATAAAAATGATTATATGTAGTGTATGCATTAGTTTGTTAATGAGGATCTGAAACATTTGAAAGGTAATGGGAAAAAGGCATTACTTCAGACAGATCTCCAGCTAAGATAATAAATGATCCTTTGTAGGGAATGGATCTTTGAATAGGCTTCTTAATCATGCCTCTATCATCTCAAGTGATGATAAAGACGCAGGATCACAAATGGAAACATAATTTCCTAGTTCGATTTTATTTAAGCTTTGTATGGTGTTTGTAGATCACTCGATAAGAAGTACGTTCTGGCTGTTTACAAAAGCACCAAATTTTAGTGATAACAATACGTACATGTCGATGTCGAGGTATACCTGCAAAATTAGGACCAAGTAACTGCTTTATTTAAAAGGATTTAAAAGAAAAAGGATTCGCTTATTGACGAGCTGTTTGGTTTCATAAACAAAGTAAAATTTATTTAAAATCTATTAATGCTTTTTATTAATTAGTAGGAAACTATTAAAGTAAACATTCTCGCATTTTATTTACAGAGATTGGCCAATGAAAAAATTCATTTATGCTGCAACAGTTTAAAGAATATTATATTCTTTTAACTGTGTTGTTGCTGTCTGTAAAATCAATATATTAAAAATTAAAGGCCCAAAGATCATCGTGTTTGTTCAGGTAGACAGTCGAGGCATCGGAGTGCGCGGCTGCAATCAAAGAATAAGAAAGCACAGATGAACATGTGTAAACATGTGTTAAGTAGATAAACGGTGGTTGTTACCCTCTTAGTGTGTGTGTGAGTGTGTTGATTTTCTTGTTATCCGATAACGAAACACGTACTCGCATTATATTCAAATCGAAAAAGAAAAATTACTGTTTTGTTTGTCAGAAAATGTTTATTGAAGTTTGCCGAGGAAGCAATCAATCAATGACTTTTGGTGTGAATGCGTTTCTTAGCTCAACTTAAAGGCGGCACTCATGAAACGTTTTGAAAAAAAAAAGTAAACGATTCAATATCGCGAAAAATGATAGTATTCTCTACTATACAGAACGTGTAAAAAAACGAGCACTGAAATCACTTTACGGGGATTCCACTGCTTGTGTCAGGATAAACGAAGCTTGCACGGAATGGTTTAACATCGAAAAAGGTGTGAGACAAGGATGTGTGGCTTCGCCATGGCTGTTTAACTTATACGTAGACGATTGTTCAAAAGATTTGAAAGAGAGTTCGTATGGATTAAAAATTAAGGATTTGATCGTCAAATGCCTTCTTTACGCCGATGATAAAGTCATATTAGCGTCATCCAAAGAGGACTTGCAGACGATGGTTAATGTTTTGCACGATGCCCTGAAAATCAAAGGGATGAAAATAGTTGTAAGCAAAACGAAAGTAATGGTTTTTGAAAGAGAAGAAAACATGACAAGCTGTGAAGTTCTGTATTCTGTATTTTTCATTCCACATCACATGATATGCATAGCCTTCCTTTTTTTATCGTAGTCAGTAGTTCTAGCATTCCTCGTTGATTATTAGTGTTGTCCAAGGGATCCAAGAGATCTATTTATGAAAGTTACCTTTATCGTCCATCCTTCTATACTTACCGGAAAGGAGCACTGACCATTCATGGGGCATTTAACAAATCTTGTCCTAGATTTAACTGAATTAAAATCGAAGGTAGGTTAGTTACAATGTTCTGCACGACTTGAGGAAATTTTAATTGTTTTAAGTGGGTTGTGTATGTTTTGCAGTCACCATTATGTTCAGACATTCTTTGTTTTAAGTACCCACCTGTTTGTCCTACATATACTTTGTCACTCATTACATGATATTTCATAGATAATTTTAAAATTTAGATCTTCTGGAGTGTTTTTAATCTCGTGAAAACAATGATTTTTCACATTTCATTCTGATTTTAAAATTTAGAATTTCTAGCAATGTATCTAGTTGCGGTGTTAAACCTTCTACAAATCGTAGTTTACAATATTTGACGTACAACTGGTGTTATTTTTTTTATTGTGTATATTTTTTCACTATCAGAATATACAAAAAATGTTAACAAAGATTTAGGATAGCAGTTCTTTAGTAACAACAGTAGTAACAGTAATAATCTTGGAGTTTTGGTTTTAAAAAATATCATGTGTTAAGTGCGTAGCTCTGTGAGATTGTTAATCACGTTTATATTTTGTGTCACATGATGTCACATTATGTATAGAGCATAGGAGAAAATGTGTCAGCAAAAGATCTGATACTGAAGATATAAACATAAACCTTTTATTATATTTAATTTTTATTTGAAGAGCCACTTGAAATATAAGTATTTATAAGCATGTATGTTGGTGTTCTGTGTGATATTCTTTCTTTAAATTACTTAATTTATACCTAAACTATAAGAATTCCATTTAATTATGTATGTTCTTCTTTTTATGCTTCAAAGTCCTGAAGATGAAATAGTAGGTGGCAAGATGCAAATATAGTATAGTCCGTACACAATTTGTTGATAGCTCACTGCAAGTTTGACCCTCATTAGAGAACTGAAATACAGAGAGGACAGGTAGTATGATATAATAACAAAAACCAACCTAAAACTGGCAGTTTAAGATGTTTTCGACTAACCCACCTTGTATCTGAAGAAATACAATACAGCTATAGAACTTTTAATCCGATTATGTAGGTATTTTGAGTGGAAGTGACTGACGAGTGTCGTAGAGTATATGATTAAATCATTACGTTACTTTAAATAAATAAATATATTAATATTCTTAAACTGTAGGTACTGTAAATTGTATTTTTATTTTAATAAAATTTCTTTATTTTATTTAAAAATAAAAAGTTACTTGCAATTTGTAAAAGATACATTTATTTAATTAATACCTATTTTTAAATGATATAAACTACGATTACTTACAAAACTATTCAAATTCAAAATAAACAGGATCATCTTCGGAATCCGAGTCGTCTTGCAGGTTAATAATTAGCGGTTGTGTCTCTACAGTCGCATCAATTATATTGTCAAGATCCCACATTTTTTGTTCTTCTTCTATTACATGTCTTACTGCATCTCGCCAATTTTGTTCTGTAATATGTTGTAAAGACTCATATAACAATTCACGTACAGCTTGTATTTTATATGACGTATTTTTTCTAGCCACATAGCTTTTCATTTGTGCCCAAATGAGTTCAATTGGATTTAATTCGCAGTGGTAGGGTCTAAGGACTGTGATGTTTCGTCTTTCCGCCATTTTGTCAACTACGTATTTCTTGAACTTAGATTTGTGTTGCCGGGCAATTTTTAAAAGTTCTGCTTTAACCATTCCATCTTTGTAAGGCAGGGACTTATTCCGCAGCCATTCAATGATATCCTGTTTCTTCCACGCAGTTGTTGAAAGTCTTTCTACTAGTCGTGAATGATAAGGTGCATTATCTAATACTATAATTGAGTTTGGTGGTATATGTTCAATCATCTGCTCAAAATACTCTTCGAAAACATCAGCTGTCATCTCCTCGTGAAAGTCTTTTGTGCTTTTGGAATGAAATTCCAACAAACCATGCTTAGCAAATCCTTTTTCACTGCCAATGTGAGAAACTATTAATCTACTGCCTTTACCAGAGGGTGGGGAAATACCAGTAGACCAACCTTCCATAAAGGCTTGCCTGGAGCTTGATATATTTTTATCTGACCAAATTTTTGTGAGAGTATGACCTGCGTTTACCCACGTTTCGTCCTGATAGTAAATTGGCTTTCCTTCAGCCCGAAATTTTCGTATAGATCTTAGATACTTTCTTCTCCAACATATTATCTCTTCCCGGTCAATCAAAAGTGATTTTCGGTCTGATTTCTCCCACCGGAAATTTAATTCTTTTAAAACTTGCCACAATTTGGTTCGTCCGACATGAGGCAAATCCGGGTCGTCTCTAACTTCTTGTAAAATTTTGTTTAAGTTGGGTATTTCTTTTTTGTAAAAAAATTCGTGAATTTTCCTTCGAATACCATTTTTGGCAAATTCATCAATTTCAATAGGTTTTCTCCCCCTCTTTAAGTATTCGTTTGTATTTGGGTTAGCTATACCTTGTTTTTTTCTTTCTGATAGGAACCTATATATTGTTGACTTCCCTACGCCCGTCATGTGGGCACAACTCTTGATTATGTTTTGAACAGTGTTTGTGGGATTCTGAGAAAGCAGAGCATCGTGAACGTTCAAAACAATAGTCTTCTCTCTTGGTGAATAGACAGACTTACTGACTGTACGCAACAGTACCGGTGTAAAACTTGATGATGTTGATGATGATGACGAAGCCATCGCAAGCAATCAAACAAAACAAGCAGGAACGAAAGGTACGTATATGTTTGTAGGAATATGAAAAAAAGTTACTCACGCACTGCACAAAATTCGCAAAATAAATATTAGAGACGTTAATTACTGCCGTAGACGCCGAAACACCAACGAGCCGTAAATTAAATGCGATCAAAAACGTACTAAACCTAATGAGGGTCAAACTTGCAGTGAGCTATCAACAAATTGTGTACGGACATGAATAAACACCTCAGGAACCTCCGCCTATGATTTTACGACTATTACGGCCGTTTTATGACTTGGACGCACATTTTGTGCTATCGAGAAATTATGAACGGACTATAGACTGTATTTTTTCTAATAAGAGATGCAAAAACCTTAACCGATTAAACGTCAATGGCAAATCTGAAATGATACATACAAAAAAGTCTGAGACCCACCTCGGTTTTAGCCGGAGTTCTTTCTTATTCTTTCTTTCACTTCACTTTATTTTTGATTGCTTGTTATCCGTCTGACCGCGTTATTTTTTCTGTTCTTTTACATCGATCTGGCATTGGTCGCGCGAAAATTTAGAGATGAAATGTCATTTAAAAATCAAACACATACTGGTCAAGAAAAAAAAAATAATATCGCGACCGAAGTCATACCAATTCAGAAATCAAAATCTTTATCAACGGTCGCTTCCTTTTTTTTTATTTAATTTTAATCGATAAATTTCCTATCAAACGCGGACGCGGCAGATCGAACAAAAATTCAAAACTTTCATGCCCGCCCTTCGAATCCACCCCCCGCGCGCGCACTTCAAAAGACCATAAATTTCGTGACCACTGGATCAAGTTCGCTCTGGCGCAGAAAATGAGGACCATTTCCTGCATTTGGAAGCTTTTCTACAGCTTTTTCGCAAATCCTTCTATACATCTTTCAGGTGTTGATTCCCGCTGTATGTAAATATTGCAAAATCAATGCAAGTAAATGCGTCTACATCACCGCACTAAGTGATATACGGAGTGTTCGAAAAAGTACACGATTTTTTTAAATGTCCCATCAACAATAAGACCGATAATACTATCACGAAAATTGTGTTCACAATATAATATTAATTTTTGTAAATTGCAATCACTGCTAGCTTGATTATACAGAAATTTATTGCTAATTTGTTGCAGCAGAAGTGTCATATAAAAATATTGGAAGAAAATATCGAAATAATTTTCTTTTAATATGATACTGTCCATGCTCGCTAAGGATTTTCAATTATTACAAAATTGTTTACAGATATTTGTAAAATTTAATATTTTAACTATAGAATCCTGAACTCAAAATATGAAGATTCAACCCAAATCACCTAAATAAAATGTGTCTCCTGTCCGAGTTACAGGGTGTTTTATTTGAAAATTTAAAAATCATTTGTGCCCAGTACTTTAAAACTATTTAAAGTATTATTATCATATTTAGTGGGAAGTGTAAGTACTATACACCCTAGTAAATTATGTTAAATGAACGTTTCTGCTACTACCAGAGGCGTACGACAAGGGCAAGTGACTGGTTGATCCCTCCCAAATTCTACGCCACTGGCGGAATTGCAATTTTATCACATTTTTTCGATTTTCCAATACTTTCTACGTGAATAATGTACTTTTTCGGTTTAAACATAAGCTGCACAAATGTTTTGATTTCAATGTTCAATGCGTACATACATAGTGGTAGGCAAAGACCACTTCCGCTACGGTTCTTACACACATCTTTTGTTTCCTCTACTTTCATCAGTGCTCTCATACATGCTCGTCTAGTGTTGTTGCTCTTGGCCTAGCCTTTCTTCAAAACAATGTTGATATGTTCGCCAAGGTCGACCTGTACCAACTTAAACATTTACACTCGGAAAAATAAAAGCTATAACAAGCTGTAAAGAAACTTCCAATCCATGCATTGTAACTTCCATACATAAGTGTAGGAACCAACACACCTCTATGCACAGCCAGGCGTGCCTTTTTGACACTTTCTGGCTGTTCATAAAGCTATGCAGTGCCCCATTCATTTGTTTTCCTGTGATTTGAATCATTTCTCCATTTTATTTAGATAAATAGTAAATTCCGCTAATTTTATTGTCACATTTATTAAAACTATAGGATCGTTTAGCGAAAAAATAATAAACCTATTGAGGTTAACGGGGGTCACATTGAGGTTTCTAATTTTTGTTTATGTGCTTTTTAATATTTTCCTCTAATTAATTTTTTTTTCTTATTTAGATTATAACATATAACATTTTCAAAACTACAATTTGTTTTTGATTGTTTGATGCATCTATTAATTGAAAAAATTTGGATAAATAAAATTATGTCTTTTTGTTAATAAAGATTGAAGTTTCATTCGCGTGATAAATGCAATCGAATATCCCAAAACACTGACAAAATTAATACACATTGAAATCAAAATAATTGTGCAGCTTCATGTTTAACCCGAAATATCTCGAAAAATAATAACTTTATCGCCATGGAGAAAGTCTGCAATATTCACGTGGAAAGTATTGCAAAATCGAAAAATTATGATAAAATTGCAATTCCGCCAGTGGCGTAGAATTTGGGAGGGATCAACCATTCACTTGCCCTTGTCGTACGCCTCTAGTAGTAGCCAGAAACGTTCATTTAACATAATTTAGTAGGGTGTATAGTACTTACACTTCCCACTAAATATGATAATACTTTTAGTTTTAAAGTACTGGGCACAAATAATTTTTAAATTTTCAAATAAAACACCCTGTAACTCAGACAGGAGACACATTTTATTTAGGTGATTTGGGTTGAATCTTCATATTTTGAGTTCAGGATTATATAGTTAAAATATTTCCAATTAGTAATGAAACACCCTGTATAGCACTGTTTAAATTTTACAAATATCTGTAAACAATTTTGTATTCATCGAAAATCCTTAGCAAGCATGGACAGTATTATATTAAAAGAAAAATATTTCGATATTTTCTTCGAATATTTTTATATGGCACTTCTGCTGCAACAAATTAGCAATCTAGCTAGCAGTGATTGCAATTTTCAAAAAACGATTTAAGGAACAAAGTCGATTTTTTGGCAACAAACAATAGAGCTTCCAGTGACCCGGTAACAACTACCGCATTGTTTAAACAAATCAGCGCACAAAAGTTAGGTTAAACCATGTTTAGACTAATAGTTATTTGCAACCAACCAGCAGGGCATCGATTGCATAAAGTAATATCTGTTACTCGATCTGCTAAACCGCACAGAGCTTTTGAAATAATGCAAATCGAAGGATAAATTTTCGAATCCTCGGTAACTATCGTTTTACGACAGCAGGTTTACAGATACAGAGCGAGAAAGAAAGATCGATAAATATTGTTGCTATATAATGACTAATATAAGGCCTGTTCGTTAGCGATGCTCACGCTGCTCAATGAATTACATAAATGTGCAGATTGATATGATTTTCGTGATACAAATCCACGAAGAGCATTTACCTACTGCTGAATTTAACTGTTTAAAAGATCTGAAAGAGAGTGCGTATGAATTAAAAATAAATGATTTGATCGTCAAATGCCTTCTTTACGCCGATGATCAAGTCATATTAGCGTTATCTGAAGAGGAGTTGCAGGCGATGGTTAATGTTATGCATGATGCCCTGAAAATCAAAGGGATGAAAATAAATGTGAGCAAAACGAAAGTAATGGTTTTTGAAAGAGAAGAAAGCATGACAAACTGTGGAGTTTCGATTGAGGGAGAAAGAGTGGAACAAGTTAATGAATTTGTGTACTTGGGTTCAAAATTTACTAGAGATGGAAAGTATGACAGTGACATTGAGCGAAGGGTGTTGGCAGGAAAACAAATGAATGGGGCACTGTATAGCTTTATGAATAGCCAGAAAGTGTCAAAAAAGGCACGTCTGGCGGTGCATAGAGGTGTTATGGTTCCTACAATTATGTATGGTAGTGAATGTTGGGTTTGGCACAAGAAGCATGAAAATAGGATTAATGCTGCGGAGATGAGTAGTCTGAGAAGTATAGCCGGAGTTATTCCGTTGGATAAAGTAAAAAATAGTGAGATAATAAGAGATAAGTGTCGATCTATTTATTTAAAACATAAAAGATTTTTAATATTGCTATGGTCCACTACAAGATGTTGTTAGGTTAGCTAATTACGTGATTACTTAAGACAGAAAGACCCTTAAGTAGGGACTGAATAAATTAACCGACTTGGTATTACATGTATCCCACAACTTTTTACGGTAGAAGAACTGAGTTGCGAGACCTGGTGTTTTTTACAAGTTATGTTTTTAATGGCATTTTGTATTCATTTATAATCCTCACCTAAATAATTATTTGTTATGTTAAATACCTTCAATATTTGATAGTTTTTACGAAAATAATTTGAAGTTGTCACTTCTATCGTGCGTCCTGAGACGCACACCCTTTTTTGTATTTTCATTTGTATTTTGATTAAATAATAGTTCCGAATTAAAATCTAAATACGGTGTAATTGTCATCGTCAAAAAGGCAGTGATTTCATAGGAAAATTCTGTGATAATTTTAATCATTTCGCCTAAAATTGAAGTAAAAAGTGTAATTATGGCATAAATTTAACTTTCAGTTCGAATAACTTTTGAACGAGTCGGTTTTTCAAAAAATTATAAGATACATTTTTTGTAGATCGTTCGATTTTCTACAAAAGCATATATTGCTCAAAATAATCCGTCTATTGGGCTGTAATCTACAAAATTCCAAAAAAAAAATTCCAGTGTTATTTAAGTGGAAAATAGACCCTCCACTTCACATTAAGCTGGGTCTGATCAAAAATTTTGTTAAAGCACTGGATAGAGAAAGAAACGAAAAATTTCCACGTATAAGTGAGGCCAAACTTAAAAAGAACGAATTTTTGTTGGTCCCCAAATTAGGCAATTGTTTAAAGATGCGAACTTCATGGAAATTTTAAGTGACAATGAAAATCGGGCATGGAATGCATTTGAAAGTGTTTGCAACAATTTTCTTGGAAATGATAAATCAGAAAATGATCGTGAACTCGTGGAAGAACTACTTCACGGCCTATCATATTTTAGAATGCAACATGTCGCTAAAACTTCACTTTCTCCATTCTCATTTGGACTTTTTTCCTGAAAATTTAGGAGCAGTATTAGATGAGCATGGAGAACGATTTCACCAAGATATTGTCTCCATAGAGAAAAGGTATACAGGAAAGTGGAGCCCGAATATGTTAGCCGACTATTGCTGGACCCTAATACGAGACACCTCCAGGAGTTCTTATAAAAGAACTAAATATTACACTTATTAAAAATTATTTAAAAATTTTTATACTGTATACCTAAGCTAACTGTTAATTGTTTAAATTTAATAAATCGGCATTGAAAGGGGTTTTTATTGACTTTTTCTTAATATCAAAGCATATGTCCCTCCCTTATCATTGGAGGCTGATATCGAAAATCTGATGCCAGATCCGGATTCAGCAGGCCAAAATATATAAAACCCAGCCAAAATCATCCCAGGGAGGAAAAAACAGTTTTAAAATGTTCGTCAGTGATTAGTCACAAAGATACTGAACAAAAGATATTTTTTTCTAATGAAATATTCCTTATGCCTGCCTAAGGTGTGCAACCTTTAAAAGAAGAGAGATTTCCCTACAAAATTCTATTCGAAAAAGAAAACAAACCCAATTACACAGTTATATAAACTTCTCAACTAAATTAACATGTTCAGTTCTTTTTTTATTTTTATACAGCATAATTTATTTTTTTCAACATTGCAATTTTGTTAATAAGTCTTAAGAATAATTTAAATTCAAATCCTATAGAGAAATATTGAAGCTTATTCACTTTTAAAGCATCCGAATAAATTTGTTCTATCTTTTAATGCAACAAATGTCTATAAAAATTATTAAAATTAATTCATTGTAGCAACCAGAAGAACATGTCTCGTACATTTCGACTTTACAGTGTCATCCGTCTGCGGCGTTCGGTGGGGCGGCAAGGGCCCCAACATGGCCAACGACCCGTCTAATTGCGGCCACTGGAATGAAGATAGACGAGTCGCTCTATTGGCCACGACGCGAAATTCGGGGGCGCGGACGGGAGACGGCGGCGGTGGTCTTGTCTTCCCCCTTTTTTTAGCTTGCGGGAAAAGTCGAGGGCGGAATCTTCTGTTTGGTAAATGTTTCACGAGGTCGGCGTGGCGCAAGGTCTCGCTCCGGGACCAATTTGCTGTATAGAGTGACTCAACGATTGCACGAAGTCAAGTTCTTGACTAGTTGATAAAAATCAACCTCATTTGATATGGTCACAGACTATGTTTATTTTAAAAATATTTAGAACTATAATAGGTGTCCCAAATAAGCAAAGCGGCATAAAGTTTTTTTTTAGATGGAGTCACTCCGTACTTTATTTGTTTTTTAGATTCTGCATGTTGATTCTTTATTAGTCTCATAGTCGTAGCTCTTGTCGTTTTGGAGATATCGAAGATCTTGTTTAAAAAAAAATGTAGGCAGATAAAACACCCAACTTGGCAAAACAGAAATATTTGCTTTCGTAAAAGTAAAAGCCTAAATAAAAGCATCCCTTACTTTATATTGGCATATAAAATATCATATGCTATATCTGCATCAAAACTTAATGAACTTGAAATGGCAAAATTTCGCTTTTTTTTTTTAAAAACCCTGTGTATTTTTTATTTTGTTTATCGAATCGTCAAGAAACCTTAAACTTTTGTCATACAATCCTATACACGTGTCAGAAAAGATATTCCTAAATAAAAAAATAAATATATGCATTAAGCAAGAAGGGCATTTATGTGAACATTTGCTAAGAAAAATAATTAAAAATCTCTGTTTGATTGGCACTTGCTTGATTGACAACTTTAAACTCAACGACTTTAGTCGAGACGAGATGGAGTGTGATTAAACTCTTAACAAAAAAAACAATAGATAAAATAATTTTGGGGTCCAAGATTGTCCTTTAAAAGGCTCCAATGGAATCAAAAAAGTATTTTTTCTACTTCAAATCTAAACAAGATTCAAGCTTAAACGTTAACTCACATATTTAGGAAGCTCATCTCCTAATCTGTTAAAAATTCCATTTAGAGGATAGTCGCTTGTTTAAACACTTAAACCTGAATATGATTATGCTTTGAGGAGCTTTTTTTATATAGGCTTGAAATTTTATTCCCATATTTGGGGGATCATCACGTAATCTGTTGGAGAATCCATTTTAAAGAGCGATATCAGTCTTCTTTACCACCATAAACTGACGACTATCCTCTTAAGAGCAGACCTTCATGGCTCAACCTTAAAAGTTTAATCTCAAATTTGGGAGGCTCATCACATAATATGTTGGAGACTCAATTTTAAAGAGGGATATCAGCCTTTTTTACCACTATAAACTGACGACAATGCTTTTAAGAGCAGGCCTTCATGGCTCAAGCTTGAACTTTTATTCTCAAATTTGGGGGGCTCATCACATAATCTATTGGAGACTTTATTTTAAAGAAGGTTATTTGCTTTACCCAACAATTAAACCCGAATACGACTAAGCTTTGTCTTTCATTACTCAAGCTTGAAAGTTTATTTCCATATTTGGGAGGATCATTTTCTAAGTTGGAGATTCAATTTAAAAAAAAAATTGTCCCGCTTAATCACCGAAACCTGACGATGACTATGCTTTGAGGAGCTATTCTTTATGTCTCAGGCGTTATTCTCATATTTGGGGGGCTCATCACATAATCTGTTGGCAGATTCCATTTTAAAAAGGGATATCAGTCTTTTTTACCACCCTTACCTGACGACTATGCTTTGAAGAGCAGGCTTCATGGCTCAGGCTTAAACGTTTATTTTCAATTTTGGGGGGCTCATCACATAATCTGTTGAAGACTTTATTTTAAAGAAGGGTATTTGCTTGCCCAACCAATCAAACCTGACGATAACTATGCACTGTCTTTCATGGCTCAAGCTTGAAAGTATATTTTCACATTTGGAGGACTAATCATATAATCTGTTGGAGACTTCATTACGAAGAAGGATATCAGCCTGCTCAACCACCCAAACCTGACGACTATGCTTTGAAGAGCAGGTATTCATGGCTCAAGCTTAAAAGTTTATTTGGGAGGCTCATTACATAATCTGTTTAAAAGGCTTTATTTTAAAAAAGAATATTCGCCAACTCATAAACTAACTGGCTATGCTCTGAAAAGCTGTTCGCCATAGCTAAATCTTGAAGAATATTTCCATATTTGGGGGCTCATCACATATTATGTTGGGTATTTCATTTTGAAGAAGGCGTTTTGCTCGTTCAGCCACGATAACTATGCTCTAAGGAGCTGTCCGTGATAGCTAAAGCTTGAAGAATATTTTCATATTTGGGGGCTCATCACATATTATGCTGGGTATTCCATTTTGAAGAAGGCATGTCGCTTGTTCAGCCACGATGACTATGCTCTAAGGAGCTGATGGCTCAAGCTTAACAGTTTATTCCCATATTTGGGAGGCTCATCACATAATCTGTTTAAAAGGCTTTATTTTAAAAAAGAATATTCGCCAACTCATAAACTAACTGGCTATGCTCTGAAAAGCTGTTCGCCATAGCTAAATCTTGGAGAATATTTCCATATTTGGGGGCTCATCACATATTATGTTGGGTATTTCATTTTGAAGAAGGCGTTTTGCTCGTTCAGCCACGATAACTATGCTCTAAGGAGCTGATGGCTCAAGCTTAAAAGTTTATCCACTCGGGAGCTATAATTTGATATTTTCCAAGTGAAACCCAGTGAAAAATTGGTAACAAAAGTTGGTGAAAGTAGAGCTATACATCGTATGCGACCGTTCGTGAAGCAAAAAATCGGGTGTATCGACTTTCTAACTGTATAATTTACAGGACAAATAATAAACACATAGTTAAATAACATTTTTCAAACATACTTAGGTTCGTTTACGGAGATGATAATACCGTGTGGGCGGAAAAGTGCGGGTTTAAATAACCGCCAAATGGCAAACGACGAGGGTCGCGTAATGAAACTTTTGACTGATTAACAAGTTGTACGCGCGTATGCACACACGCGTCTCTATGGGGATCCCCGCATATTGCGGCCTCCCGCGATGCCGACCGTCCATTCGTCCATCGACGACAGCGATAATGACAGGATTTTACAAACCTACACGCATTTATTGTGAACGACGTTCCTTTTTTGCTAAAACAAACACTGTAACGTTTTAATACTCCTTTATACACCGAGAAAACAAACTAACGACTTTGATTCTACCAACATTGCACATTTTTTTTTATTAGTGAAACAATCTACGAAGACGATGCCCAAGCACAAAAGAGAACCATGATTAGTTTAGTCTTCTATTGACAGTCTCGAAAAGTTAAGGGTAGGGAGAAGAAGGAATAACTTTACGTGAAAGTAAGTTTTATAATTGACAAACACTGTTAAAAAAAATGAATATTCCTTTGAGAAAACACTATGTGTCTGAAGCATCACGGTGTTTT
The DNA here is from genome assembly GCA_950111635.1 of Agelastica alni. Classification (NCBI taxonomy): domain Eukaryota; kingdom Metazoa; phylum Arthropoda; class Insecta; order Coleoptera; family Chrysomelidae; genus Agelastica; species Agelastica alni. Next base: position 30,460,781 of record OX467716.1, read on the forward strand.
TTGGATGATAAAACTATTTATTGCAACAACGTACTAGAGACTTAGTCGTATTTGAGTTTTGTATCGTTTTATACCTAGACATTCATTTTTTTTTTTTATTCTTAAAATCATATTTAATAATTATGCAGAATTAGTTAAATTGTGTATTTGCAATAAATGAAGGGCTTTGAAAACACATTTATCTAGAAAAGGTCATATAATTTTCATTTCTCCATTGCAGACATTTGAGAAAAAATTTGTAGCTGCAGCAAAGGCGAGTTTTAAAAACAACTGCATTTCTTCATATCCAAAAAAGGTCGAAGAATCCTAATTGGCTTATCTTAAAGCATTAAGAATAACTTTGTAGCTCATGAAGTAGGGTTTTAAAAATCCCTCTATTTCTCAATATCCAAAAGAATCTTAATTAGCATATCGTGGAGATTTAAGGATAACTTTGTAGCTGCAACTAGAGCTCGTTTTAAAAACCCATTTATTTCTTCTATACCCACAAGAGGTCATAGAATCTTCATTTGTCCATTGTAGATCTTTAAGAATAACTCTGTAGCTGTAACATGGTTGGGTTTTGAAAGTCCTGTTTTTTATCTTTATCCAGAAAAATCTAAAATGGCACTCAGTAAAACATCGAAAAGAATGCTGCAGGTGCAACTAGAGCACGTTCTGAGAACCCATTTATTTCTTTTATACCCGCAAAAGGTTATAAAATCTTCATTTGTCCATTGTAGACCTTTAAGAATAACTCTGTAGCTGTAACATGGTTGGGTTTTGAAAGTCCTGTTATTTTTCTTTATCCAGAAAAATCTTAAATGGCACTCAGTAAAACATCGAAAAGAATGCTGCAGCTGCAACTAGAGCACGTTTTAAAAACCCATTTATTTTTTCTTTTTCCACAAAAGGTTAAAGAATCTTCATATGTCCATTGTAGACTAATAAAAATAACTTTTTTGCTGTAACAAGGGTGGGCTATGAAAAACCTTTTATTTCTCTTTATCCAAAAGAATGTTAAATAGCCCATAGTTAAACTTTAATAATTCTGTAGCTGTATTTATGGCACGTTTCAAGAACCCATTTATTCCTTCTATACATACAAGAGATCATAGAATCTTCATTTGTTCATTGTAAATCTTTAAGAATTACTCTGCAGCTGCAACGAGGGTGGGTTTTGAAAACCCCTCTATTTCTCTATATCCAGAAGAAGTTAATGAATTTTCTTCTTCTTCTTGTAGTGCCTATTCGTTCCGGATGTTGGCTATCATATTGGCTATTCGCACTTTATTGACTGCAGCTGGGAATAGCTGAGTTGTTGTCTGGTTGAACCAAGCTCTTAAGTTTTTCAGCCACGATATTCGTCGTCTGCCTGGTCCTCTAGTACCATCTGCGTACCTGATATTGTTCATGAGAACGCTGTTTACGAGAATACTTTCTTTGGCCTCCTCTATGACTTCATCAAAGATTTTTTTTCTCGTAGAAGTTAAACAACAGTGCTGATAATACGCAGCCTTGCCGAAGTCCTCGCTTGATCTCTATTTCTTCGTCTGCTTGGTCCTCTAATGAATTTTAATTAACATAAATTGAAGACTTTTAAAAACAAATCCAATAGCTGCAAACCTTTAATTCTTTTATATCCAAAAGAAGTCAAGGAATCTCGATTGACCTATCACAGAGCTTTCAGGAGGCTCTCTTTACACATTTATTTTCCGAACAAGTCCCTCCATCTCGATTTTGGGAGTCACGGTGTCCAATAATATGTCTTGGCATGACCATGTTGCTAACATCGCAAAGTCGGCAAGCCAGAGGCTAGGTTTTCTGTGGAAAGCCAGAAAGTTTTTTACACCTGATCAACTGTTGACGACGTACAAGGCTCAAATCCGACCTCTACTGGAGTATTGCTCGCACATTTGGGGTTCAGCACCAAGGCATTCTCTTAGTCTTCTAGATTCCATTCAGAAAAGAGCCATTCGTTTGATAAACAGCTCAACTCTCACAGATACCCTTCACCCTCTAGAACATAGAAGAAGAGTTGCAGACCATTCATTGCTCTACAGATATTTCCATGGCAGATGCTCCAGAGAAATAAAAACTCTTGTACCACCATTGGCCACATTCGGCCGAAGATCTCGGCACGCTGATCAGTCTCACCCATTTACTCTCAAGATTGACACTACTAGGACCAATCTTCATCAATAATCCTTCTTTTACAGGGCTGCTACGGAATGGAATAAGCTTCCAAAATCAGTTTTTTCAGAGAACTATGACCTACAACTTTTTAAAAAGCGTGTCCACAATCATTTTCTTTCTATAATCCCTTCCCATTCTAATAGTCGCAGTGCGGGCCGTCCGCGGCCCACACGATAGGTCTACCCTTTTTGCGACTATTTTCTTAAAAAAAAAAAGTCTGCGAATATATACTGTAAAGAGAAATGTTTTCTTCGTTCATCGACGCATTTCGTACGGCTAGCCCGTGCCTGTTCGCAGAAAAACAGCTCACATCAGTTTGGACGGTGATTTAGCGGTGCGGCGCATCGTAATAGGGAAAAAGCAAAATGAACAACTTAAATCCTCTTAGGCACGTGCGTGTTTGAATATTTTACTTTAATTAAGCCTTACATCGAACCAACTCTGATTGATAGCGTTCAAATTAAATCGGTGACTGTCGCCGAGTACGTTTAATGCGTTTAATATGATTCGGATTAGAGTTAAATTTTACTTCCTCATCCCGAGACGCATCTAACCCGGTATTGTCTCACAAAGAGCGATGTTATTTTTGTTTCATGCCATTTGCAAACGAGTGAAAGTTGCAATGAAAGTGAAATTAGTACGACATGATAACAGTTGGAATGTTGAAGGCTGGACAAAGCGTGGTAACTATTTTGCTGTACTGCCTTTTTAACCTTTGTTGGAGGAGTGGTAGCATCGTACCAGACGACTGGTGCAAGGCCGTTATCGTGCCGCTTTACAAGGGAAAAGATTCGCAGCAGAACTGTAAGAACTATTATTAGTTTACTCAGCATAGTTTTTTTTCTCTGCATTGAAACTGCAACTGGTCAAGTATGACCAACCAGCAATTTTGCTTTGAGGTACTTAAAAACTAATGACCTATATCTAAGACATCACCCACTGGTGTTTCTTAGCTTTTATCTCACCAATCACTTGTTTGTTGTAATAACTACTTATACACTAATCACTTTGCAGCACTCATTCAAAGGGCTTCACTCTTTTTAATCGTCTCTGTTAATCCCGGTTGTTCAAAATCTACAACACATAAATGTTGTGGTGATTGTGTAGCCTAGTCTCGTACTTTCTGGCATATCTTTTGATTTCTTCAGCTACTGTTGGATTTCCTAGATCCCTGTGTAGATCGCAATTTCTAACATACCATGGTGCATTTACTATTCCTCTCAGCACCTTGTTTTGTAATCTTTGTATTATAGCTGTACTGCTAGGTTTAGCGCATCCCCACAACTATATGCCATAGGTCCATACGGGTTTTAATACCTGTGTATATAACAGGAGTTTATTTTGGATAGAGAGGTGCGATTTCCTTCCAAGTAACCAATACATGTTTCAATATCTGAATTCAAGTTTTCTTTTTTTCACTTTGATGTGTTCTTTCCAGCGCAACTTAGCGTCTAAATTCATTCCGAGATATTTAGCTGTGTTTACCAGTGGTACTTGCCTGTTATTTAAGAATATGTTTTCATGACCTATGGAAGTTATATTTGTAAAGTTTAAATGGATTATTTTAGCTTCGTTTAGCTTGATCCGCTATTGTTTCGTCCATTTACTGATATTATTAGTCGCTTCTTGTAATTTATTTGATATGTTAGCAATTTTTTCTCCTACTGTCAACACAGCCGTGTCATCGGCAAACATTGCTATTTTCGTGTCATTAGGTGTTGGAATATCATATGTTTAAAGAAGATATAGAACTGGCACAAGAACGCTACCCTGTGGCACCCCAGCGCTTATATCTATTAACTCTGAGTAAATATTTTCTTGCCTTATTCGGAATGTTCTATCTGAAATATATGATTTAAATATATCTGAAAACTATATAGGTAATAATTTTCTGAGTTTATCAGCATAGTTGGCAAACTACATGCAAAGATATTGATTAAAAGAGTGACGAATGAAGATGATATGGGATGTGCAAGTGGAATTTAGAAGAGAAAGGAAATCAGTATGGATCAGGTCTTTTCATTACGAGGTATAGTCGAAATATTCTCAGCTAGAAGTCAAAAGGTCTATTGCGCTTTTATAGAGATAAAAAAGTGAATTGTGGTCGACATTGTCTATGTATGGGGTGAGCGATAGTTTAATACGAGCACTGAAATCAATTTACGAGGATTCCACTGCTTGTGTCAGGATAAACGGAGCTTGCACGGACTGGTTTAAAATCAAAAAAGGAGTGAGACAAGGATGTGAGGCTTCGCCATGGCTGTTTAACTTATACGTAGACGATTGTTTAAAAGATTTGAAAGAGAGTGCGTATGGATTAAAAATGAATGATTTGATCGTCAAATGCCTTCTTTACGCCGATGATCAAGTCATACTAGCGTCATCTGAAGAGGAGTTACAGGCGATGGTTAATGTTATGCATGATGCCCTGAAAATCAAAGGGATGAAAATAGTTGTAAGCAAAACGAAAGTAATGGTTTTTGAGGGAGAAGAAAACATGACAAACTGTGAAATTCTGATTAAGGGAGAAAGGGTGGAACAAGTAAATGAATCTGTGTACTTGGGTTCAAAATTAACGAGAGATGGAAAGTATGACAGTGACATTCAGCGAAGTGTGTTAGCAGGAAAACAAATTAATGGGGCACTGTATAGCTTTATGAACACCCACAAAGTGTCAAAAAAGGCACCTCTGGCTATGCATAGAGGAGTGTTGGTTCCTACACTTATGTATGGTAGTGAATGTTGGGTTTGGTAGAAGAAGCATGAAAACATGATTAATTCTGCGGAGATGAGTAGCCTGAGAAGTATAGCCGGAGTGACTCGGTTGGATAAAGTAAAGAATAGTGAGATAAGAGAACGCTGTGGTGTAAAAGAAAATGTGGCTACAAAGATAGATAAAGAAATGCTTAGATGGTTTGAACACGTAGAAAGGATGGATGAAGGAAGATTGACGAAAAAAAATTTATAAGGCGAGAGTGATTGGACGGAAGGCGGTAGAAGTCGAACATATCTCCATCAGATCAACATTGTTTTGAACAAAGGCCAGGTCAAGAGTACCAACAATCGATGAGCATGTATGAGAGGCCTGATGAAAGTAGAGGAAGCAAAAGATGTGTGTTAGAACCGTAGCGGAAGTGGAAGACGTGACTATATGTATGTATGCAAACGATATTTCATAATCTGAGATTAATATTTAAGCCGAATCGTCGTTATCAGTTTCAGCTGATCTGAATAATCGCTAAATATATTAATATTTAAAAAAAAAAAATTATTAAACTGTTACTGTAACATTTTGTCAAAGCAATGTACTTTTACGACCTAATAAACCTTTGATTTACGATCCAAAACGAGAAATATATTAATATTCGACTTAATAATAGGTAGCCTATTTGTTAAGTACTTAATATTAAAACGAGGTTTTCGTTAACGCCAGCATAATAAAACTTTATTGCCAAAAATAACGCGTTTACACGGGATATACTTGCATTAATTTTCGACTACTTAGCGACAAACCTGATCCACAAACTTACTTTCGGCATTTTTAATAAAAGTAGATATCGCGGAATTTATTCAACTCTTTTATCATTGTCGCATATTAAACTATGATTTGACAATATTTCCATGGTCACAATGACGCACCGCAATGCATAAGCGTCGATAAAATATTGTGCGTAATAAGTCACATAAGCAAAGTCTAATCAGGATCATTTTAACGAACCAAACACTCAAAGTGGATAATTTCACAGACTTTAGACGAACCCGACCTCGTAAAGGATCAAATAAAAGCGACAAGGTACTTTTTCTTCTACAGATGGATTAGCAGTAAGCAAGACTCATGATGTTTACCAGCTCAACCACCCAAACCTGACGATGACTACGCTTCGAAGAAATGTTCTTCATGACTCAAACGTTTATTCTCTCATTTAGGGGGAGTATTACAAAATCTAGAGGGACTTCAGAGATTAATGAACAGAGTGGTGGAAGTAAATGAAATATATGGACTGCGGATGAATGCGAAAAAGACCAAATGCAAGGTAAAAGGAGTGTAGGAAGAAGAAAAATTTCATGACTGAAGAATCTCCGAGTGTGGTTTAATACATCAACTGTGGGCTTATTCCGTGCTTCAGTGAGTAGTATAGTATATCCATTATGCTCGACAACATCCGAAACGGATAGGCATCAACAGAAGAAGAAGATTACATAATATGTTCTTCTTAAGGTGCCGAGACTTATTATTGATCGTCGACTCCCATGTTAACTACCATACTAACAATCATGGTCTTATTTACAACCACGCGAAACAAGTCTGCTGGAGTTTTTCCAAATCATTTGCGAAGATTCTTAAGCCATAAAGTAGTACGGCGACCAACACTTCTTTTTCCCATGATTTTTACTTGCATAACGACTTGTAATGCCAATGAGATTTCATTTCATCTGTTTCCGAACCTCTTCTTTCAAATGAGCTTTGAAAAGTCCACAGAAGGGTTCTGAGCCGGAAAATTTGCCCCTTGCCCAAACTGCAGCCTGTCATGTCTCTCAAAGTTCTTAACTCTGCTGTTCTGACGAGTCGGTTCGTTGTGGCGTTTTCTGCTCTGGTATCGATTGCATATATGTCACGATCGGTCTTCATTTTGAAGAAGGATATTCACCCGCTCAAACACCCAAACCTGACGATGACCATATGCTTTAAGGAGCTTTCTTTCATGGGTCTAGCTCGAAAGTTTAAGTTAGGTTGTTGTAAACGTTTGGTTGTTTGTTTTGCTTGTTAATGTCGTCTTTAAATCATCCATATAGCGACGGAAGTTTATGTTTCGCATTTCCAGATGTTTTATATAAAAAAAAACGTCAATAAATGATTTGCACAATAAAAATCAACATAGGCTATTTACTTGAGACGTCATTTTGTAACGGTGAGAGTATTTAAATCAACTACTACTATCCGGCCATGTTTGCGAAGAATCCGACCTCACTTCATTAAAAACAAATTCTCTTGGAGAGCGCTCCGGCCGTTAACGGAGGCCCTAAGGATCTACAAGGATTTCCCGGATCTGCTGGAAGCGCCGCCGTCGTCGTCGTCTACGTCTTCGCTCAGCGCCGCGGCGTGCGTCCTTTTATAAAAAAAACCGATAGCAGGGCCGTTTTCCACATCGTCTTTGCTAATTTGCTGTTTAATTTAAAAGGATCCCAACTCATTAATACGGGTATTGAAGAAGTTAATAAGGAGGTTATATAATTTCACCTAACAGTACTCTGGGATTCTACTTCCTTAAATTACAACTTTTTGGGATTTTATAATTTTTAGCTTAGAAATAAATGTTGACTAGACAGCTCTCGCTCTAATTTTTTTTTTAATTTTAAATTTTGGTGAAGGAAAAAAGAATGAAAAAATTAGTTGATATTTGTCGAATTGAAGATTTATTTTGAGTACCTACTTTGGAAATAAAAAAGTCACGTGCGACATAGCAGGTGTAGGTCGTACACATTTTTTTTACCCTTAAAATATACGACAAATAAAACCGAGCATTGCTACTTTGTACGGATGCTAAAAGTGCCACGAAACCGGACTTCGTGGCGCTTCATTATTTGAATGTTTTAATAACAGTTTAAATTAGTAAGACAAGGCATTGTTGTATGCTTTGATGTCAATACTTGGTAGTTAACCATTCTACTTCTTTTTTATGTGCCGTCTTCTCTTGAATGAATGAGTAAATAGGAGTTGTGGAAGAAGTCTAATTTTTCACTAGACACTTCAGTATTGTCTGCTTTATGTATCTTTCCAGCTCCTTAGTTTAGTCCCATTTCTTCAATTCTTCTGTTAAGAAGTAGAAGCTTATGTACCGCTATTGCCCCAGGTGGATCACTCCCTTGGTCTTGTGTACAACCCAGGTAGTACCTCCATTGGGCGGTGGCTTCACATTCGAAAATAATATGAGTGACTGTTTCCTCCTTCTCATTACATAATCTGCATATAGGTTCTGTGTTAAACACGCCCATATTGTGCAGATGTTTCCTCAAAGACCAGTGTCCGGTACAAAGCCCTACAACTGTTCTAAGTTTTTTCCTGCTTAGCGAGAGCAGCTTTCCTGCCTGCTTAGGTGAGGGTTCTTTCAGCATTAGTTTGCTGTGCCTAGCTCCCTCTGTCTGTGCCCGCTTAAGCTGATGCTGAGAGTGGATCCGGCCTTTGTTCGCTGCTTTAAAGCTGGCCTTGGGTATCCCTATTATTGGTTCCGGCCCAATAAATGGTGTTCCAGAGTCCCGCCTAGCTGGTTTGTCCGCTTCTTCGTTACCAGAAATACCTTTATGCCCTGGCACCCACTACAAAGGTAACCTTGTTATGGTTAGCCAAGGTTCGTAGGTTTCCGGCACATTCCCGGACAATTTTTGAGTCTATTCTCCGTGGTGCCAAAGCTTTAAGTACCGCTTGACTATCTGATTTAATGAGGAAAGTGAATTTTTAATATAATTTAGCAATTTGAAGTTTTAATAACATTTAAAATTACTAAGACAAGACATTGTTGTATGCTTTGATGTCAATACTTAGTAGTTAACCATCACATTTCGAGAGGCTGGAGTCTTTTTATGCCATACTTTGTCGTTGTCCACGACTCCATTCCATAGAGAAGGATTGAGAATACATAACATCTGGCCAATCTGATCTAAAGTTTGATGTTCAGATCACTAGAGCAGAATCATTTCCGCATGCTCGTAAATGCAGCTCTAGCTTGATCTATTCTCTCGAGTGACTTTTAGTCTCATTTAACATGGTACCTAGGTATTTGTACTCTCTCGATTTTCTCATCGTAAAAATATAATTTTTCCTGGAAATTATAGACCTTATAGACCTTGCTGGTAAAACATTGTTATATTACTAAGACGATAACGACAAATAAGGTTTTTTTTTATGAGTCGCAAAAAGGATAGACCTATCGTGTGGGCCGCGGACGGCCCGCACTGCGACTATTAGAAGGGGGAGGGATTATAAAAAGGAGATGATCGCTTTTTGAGAAGTTGCTGGTCATAGTTCTCTGGAAAAACTGATTTTGGAAGCTTGTTCCATTCTGTAGCAGCCCTGTAAAAGAAGGATTCTTGATAGAGATTTGTCCTTGTAGTGTCAATTTTGAAAGTAAATGGGTGAGACTGATCAGCGTGCCGAGTTATTCGACCGAATGTGGCCAGTGGTGGTATAAGAGTTTTTATTTCTCTGGAGCATCTGCCATGGAAATATCTGTAATGTCTGGTCTGCAACTCTTCTTCTATGTTCTAGTGGGTGAAGGGTATCTGTGAGAGTTGAGCTGTTTATCGACCGAATGACCCCTTTCTGAATGGAATCTAGAAGACGAAGTGCTGGTGCTGAACCCTAAATGTGCGAGCAATACTCCAGTAGAGGTCGGATTTGAGCCTTGATTTTGTGGTCGCAAAGTTTAATAGTGACATTCCTTATTTTGTTAGCACCATGAAAAATTGGCGGAGAGAGGGTAGAAATATAAAAACTATTAAAAACGCCGATATTAGTGTCTAATTCGCGGTTTTCGAGGTCGCTGAGTTTGATAGTGATATTCCCAAAGCGGGCAAGCCAACGTTCGGGCAGGTCAACGTCTGCCAGGAACACTAGTTGTTTAATAAATTTAAACAATGTAATGCGCTCAATTTTTGATTTAAAACTATCCATAAAATTACGGAAAATGTATTTCTGTCACGAAAAAGGAGCATCCCTCTTTCGCTCGTTCGTCATGTACGGAGGATCGCTATCCCTAAGGGTCCCTTCTTTTTTACTAAGAGTAAGTAATGAGATCGGTAAGGGAAACGGGCACAATCAAAATTAGATGAGGCGTGAGAATGTCTGGCGTAGCGAATGCGATTATCGCGCTCCGAAACGTGAAGGAGGGTTGCCTACACTCTGACGCGTGCCGATGCGCGTATCAAACTGCAATTTAAGAATTTTTTTCGATCCGTGTTAGGACCTGCATAGCTGGTTGACGTTGTTTTTTTTGGCCAAAATAGATTGAGTCATTAAAAACGCTGTCGGTTCCCAGAAAAATTAGTTCTGATTCGGAGGGGTAGAATGTTTTATTTGTTTTTTGTTTTGTAATAATTCGAAATTGGGCTATAGCCAACGCACGCGCGCAAGGTCTAACAATAAAAGCACCAGGACTGGTCTCCTGACGTTAGTCAGTTTAGTAAACGAGTTTTTTGTTTCTTAACTTCTTCTTTAGACCAAAAACGTGATACTTTTAAAGCTTCCTTTATACCAAAATTACTTCATAGAAAAGACAATGCAGGCAGGTTCTAACAACTTTACAGGAAATAAACTTCCTGTTCAGCAGTAAGCGTTTGTTTTAATTATATAGGTAGTAGTTTATTTAATAGGAAAATCCTTACATTCACAATACATTTTTTAAAAGAGACGATATATATAATATTAACAAAAATACATTCAACAAAATTGAAAAAAATCGCACTACAAAATTTATTCGGGTATACATTTAGAATAAAATACAACTACATTCATAACTATATCACAGGTATTTTGAGAGTTATAAGCGTATCACAGTCTTTAATTTCATTTGGTAAGGAGTTATACTCAATTAGACCTTGAATGAATAATGAGTACCTACCGTTTCTGGTATTGGATCAGTCTATATGAAAGTTGTTTGCACTTCTAGTATGGTGTTCGTGATTGAACTATATGAACTCATTGAAATAGATTCGCATCATTCCTTTGACTATTTTGAAGATGAAGATCATTGCAGAAAAAGTCAATCTTTTGGTTAATGAATGCCACTGTAAAGTCTCTTGCATGTGGGGTACATGTGTAAATCTATTTTATTTCAAAATTAGTCTCATACCACGATTTTGAAGTTTTTGAAGAGAAGCTCGACTGTTATTGTGTAGAAGAAAGAGTTTTCTTCTTATGGTGCCGTCTCTACACGGAGGTTGGCTATCATTATGGCTATTTTTACTTTCGACGTTGCGACTCTAATAAGCTGAAGGGATGTGCATCCAAACCACTCTTTAAGATTTTTCATCCAGGATATACGTCTTCTTTCCACCGATCTCTTTCCTGCAATCTTGCCCTCCATTATCAGTCTTAGTATAATGTATCTCTCTCCACGCATATTGTGACCGAGATATTCCAGTTTTCTGGCTTTAATCAAGTTTTCCAATTCTTTTTCTCTTTCTACTCAGCGTAGAACCTCTTCATTGGTAATATTTTTTATCCACGATATTTTAAGTACACGCCGGAAGATCCACATTTCAAATGCCTGGAGCTTTTTCATTGTGGCTTTGTTAATCGTCCTTGATTCTAGTCCATATAAAAGCACTGGGATTACATAACATTTAACCATTCTTAGACGTAGTTGAAGGTTTAAGTGTGGGTTAGTAAATAGTTGTTTCATTTTAAAGAAAACATTTCTAGCCTTTTCGATTCTGACTTTGATTTTTTAAGTCTGATCATGCCTATCGTTGATCCACGTGCCGAGATACTGATATTGCTTTACTCTCTCGACCAACACTGAATTAATATTGATGTTGGTATTAGGATGGAAGAAAGAGTATTGTAGAACAATAATCAAAATGTGGTTGAATAATACTATTGTAGACGGTCAATATCGCCTTCATTGATATCTGAGCAGCTATTTTTGGGAAGAAAAATAGCTTTTTTGATATCCAAAACAACTCCCAGGTACTTGATTTCTATTTTCTCATTCTCCATAAACAAAACAAATGAATGGGGCACTGTATAGCTTTATGAACAGCCAGAAAGTGTATAAAAGGCACGTCTGGCTGTGCATAGAGGTGTTTTGGTTCCTACACTTATCTATGTTAGTGAATGTTGGGTGTGGCAGAAGAAGCATGAAAATAGGATTAATGCTGCGGAGATGAGTAGTCTGAGAATTGTATAGCCGGAGTGACTCGGTTAGATAAAATAAAGAATAGTGAGATAAGAGAACGATGTGGTGTAAAAGAAGATGTGGTTACAAAGATTGATAAATGAATTCTTAGATGGTTTGACGAAACAAATTTATAAGGCGAGCGTGAATGGACGGAAGTCGGTAGAGGTCGACCTTGGCGAACATATCTTGATCAGATCAAAATTGTTTCGAAAAAAGCCCAGGTCAAGAGTACCAACAACCGACGAGGATGTATGAGAGCACTGATAAAAGTAGAGGAAGCAAAAGATGTGTGTAAGAACCGTAGCGGAAGTGGAGGGAAGTGGTCTCTGCCTACCACTACGGGAAAAAGCCGTGACTATAATGTATGCATGTATAAAACGATGTAGGTATGGTTTCTTTGATGAATTCAAAGAGAATATCGTGCTGAATCACCTCGCTGGAGACGTAATACGCAATACTTTTGATTTGGAACGGTTGCAGGATGTTTATATTGGAGATACTGGAGGTGTCACACAGCTGAATCCAAATGGGCTTAGAAATGGATTTTTATAGTAATTATATCCGGATGTCCAAGGACAATTTTGATTTCCGGCAAATTAGCCGATACATATGGCTAAATTATGGAACAAATTCGATACATCGCAAGCAATGTACTTTTGACAAAAACTCTGAAAGAAGTCGATTTTCTAATGTTTATTCTAAAGAGGTTATGTCACTGTTTTTGACGTGGTGACGTAATCGGTAAACTTTTTAAATTGAAATACTCGTGATACTTTCTTGCTTTTTCTAGTTAATGTTGACCATTTTTGCATCATTCTGATACTCAAAAGTCGATTATTTCTGATGATTTTCTTTTTCTATCGATGATTCTCTGTCCTCCAAAAACAGGACGTGCAATTCTCGTAGTACCTTTGTCGACATTTTTTGACACGAACGGTTTTTTTTTATTAAGTTCTAATGGGAATTTTGAATTGCTCGAAGTTTTCAGTCGGAATTTGTCAGGATCTTTTCTTTTTATAACAAATGTTTTAACTTGGCAAAACGAGACAAATCTTGTTCGAAAGCTGACTTTTCGAATAATAATGCGACACGTTTTAATTGTTAGTTCTAGAAGTGTCAGACCTCATACGTCGACAAGTCGACTATCTATTTTTGTCGAACGCACATTATTTTGTGTTAATTGTTACTGTCAAAGTATGCAGCAACATTAACGATCCCGCAACCAATTAATGTTATTAAAAACATCCGATATCTCGGTTGATCGATCAAAGAATTGATGACGACCACAAACAGCATGACAAATATCCCAATTTATATTCCGTTATACACAGCTCGTTGCGTTGCACGCTTGACCATTCAATCACGATCACCAAACGACAAATAAAACGATTGTCGAAAGACCCACGACACCCTCGATGGCCGATTCTTTTCCAGTCAAGAATAATATCCGCTCTTTCCTCTCGCATTAACATTCATTGCGCCATAAATAACTGATATTCGCGACGATTTATTGACACAAATGTAAAATACAAACACTTCGAGACTCACAAAGCACGCACCGCCAGAGTATTTTTAGACCCATAAAGCATACCAAAGGTCAACTATAAGTACCACCACAATTTTTTAGACCCATAAAGCATACCAAAGGTCAACTATAAGTACCACCAGAATTTTTTAGATCCATAAAGCATACCAAAGGTCAACTATAAGTACCACCAGAATTTTTTAGACCCATAAAGCATACCAAAGGTCAACTATAAGTACCACCAGAATTTTTTAGATCCATAAAGCATACCAAAGGTCAACTATAAGTACCACCAGAATTGTTTAGACCCATAAAGCATACCAAAGGTCAACTATAAGTACCACCAGAATATTTTTAGACCCGTAAATCAAAACAAAGATGCACTACAAATACCATCGGAGTAATTTAAAAACCATAAAGCACACCAAAGATCAGCTAGAGTACCACCAGAGTATTTTTTGACCCATAAAGTAAAACAAAGAAAAACTACAAATACCATCAGAGTATTTTAAGAACCATAAAGCACACCAAAGATGAACTATAGGTACCACCAGAGTATTTTAAGATCCTTAGGTACCTCCAGAGTATTTTTAGATCCATAAACCACACGAAAGATCAACTATAAGTACCATAGTGTATTTTTAAAACTATAAAGCACAACAAAAATCAAGTATAAGTAACACCAGGGTATTTTTAGACCCATAAAGTACACCAATGATTAACTAAAAGTACTATCAGAGTATTTAAAGACCCTTAAAGCACACCAAAGATGAACTATAGGTACCACCAGAGTATTTTAAGACACTTAAGTACCTCCTGAGTATTTTTAGACCTATAAACCACACGAAAGATCAACTATAAGTACCATAGTGTATTTTTAAAACTATAAAGCACAACAAAAATCAAGTATAAGTAACACCAGGGTATTTTTAGACCCATAAAGTACACCGATGATTAACTAAAAGTACTATCAGAGTATTTAAAGACCCTTAAAGCACACCAAAGATGAACTATAGGTACCACCAGAGTATTTTAAGACACTTAAGTACCTCCTGAGTATTTTTAGACCTATAAACCACACGAAAGATCAACTATAAGTACCATAGTGTATTTTTAAAACTATAAAGCACAACAAAGATCAAGTATAAGTAACACCAGGGTATTTTTAGACCCATAAAGCACACCAATGATTAACTAAAAGTACTATCAGAGTATTTTAAGACCCTTAAAGCACACCAAAGATGAACTATAGGTACCACCAGAGTATTTTAAGACACTTAAGTACCTCCTGAGTATTTTTAGACCTATAAACCACACGAAAGATCAACTATAAGTACCATAGTGTATTTTTAAAACTATAAAGCACAACAAAGATCAAGTATAAGTAACACCAGGGTATTTTTAGACCCATAAAGCACACCAATGATTAACTAAAAGTACTATCAGAGTATTTTAAGACCCTTAAAGCACACCAAAGATCAACTACAAGTACCATCAGAGTATTTTTAAACCCATAGAGCACACTAATGATCCACAACAAGTACTACCAGTAAATTTTTTAAACCATAAAGCACACCAAAAATCAACTACAAGTACCATCAGAGTATTTTTAAACTTATAAAGCACCCCGAAGATCAACTATATGTACTATGTATTTTAAGACCATTAAAGCACACCAAAAATCAATTACAAGTACCATCAGAGCATTTTTAAACCCAAAAAGCACACCAAAGATTAACTATAAGTACCAAAGAGTTTGTTTAAAACCATAAAGCTCACCAAAGATCAAGTATAAATACCATCAGGGTCTTTTTAGATCCATAAAGCACACCAACGATCAACTATAAGTACCACCCGAGTATTTTTAGACCCATAAAGCACACGAAAGATCGTCAAATATAAACTTCTAGACAAAGTTAACGCAAAAATATATTAAATCATACAAATTGCTATAATGAATTCATTTTAATAATTTTTTATGGACATTGTTTACATTAAAAGGTAGAAAAAACATATTCGGACATTTTTAAAATGAATTTTAGCTTATATATCCCAAATATCTTTCAGTTTTCTACCTATCCTAGAGAAAGGGTCACCTTTTTTTGAAACACCCTGCAT
This sequence comes from Agelastica alni, assembly GCA_950111635.1. Taxonomy (NCBI): domain Eukaryota; kingdom Metazoa; phylum Arthropoda; class Insecta; order Coleoptera; family Chrysomelidae; genus Agelastica; species Agelastica alni. The sequence continues at coordinate 30,476,495 of OX467716.1, forward strand.
GTGCTTCGTGGATTTCGAAAAAGCATTCGATAGAGTACAACATATAAAATTAATGAATTAATGAACCAAAGGTATTGATGGCAAAAATTTACGTGTCATTAGATATCTATGCTGGAATCAAACCGCAAAAGTAAAAACTGGGAATAATCTCACTAACTAAATACCTCCAAACCAGTGTTCTAGAATAATCGACACTATATCAGAATCATCCAGTGTCTTCTGTGTATTACTAGCAGCTCATTAAGCTCATGAATATTCACCCTAATTGCGTTGACGCCTCAAGGCGACAGACAACAGGGCCGGTTTTTAACGATATTGATAATTTATTTGAATTTTTCTTCTCTTTCGTTGCAGGTATGGTTCAAAAATCGCCGAGCAAAGTGGAGAAAGCGCGAAAGAAACGCTATGAATGCCATGAACGCGGCGGCTGAATTCAAAACCGGTTTCGGGACGCAATTCAACGGTCTGATGCCGACCATCGGCGACGACAGTTTCTACTCCTACTCCACGTACAACAATTGGGCCACCAAGGTGCCCAGTCCGCTGGGAACGAAGCCCTTCTGGCCAGTGGTACCGACCAACCATCACCAGAGTCCCGTCAACTGTTTCAACGCCGCTACGTCGGTGGCGGGAGCCACCATGAGCGGCGCGGTAGGCAGTATGCTACCAGGCGCGATGGGTACCGTGATGACGTCGACGGCGCCGGGCGCCGTCTCGGCGCAACCGTGCCCCTACACCACTCCGGCCAATCCCTATTCCATGTACCATCACAGGAGCGCCGCGGAGCCGTGCACCGCCATGTCGTCTAGCATAGCGTCGTTGAGGTTGAAAGCTAAACAGCACACCGGTTTCGTAGGTTATTCTAGCGTCAGTCCCGTGAGATCTTCCTCGGCGGGGCTGTCGGCCTGTCAATACGCAGGCAGCGGCATCGGAGTGGGAGAGAGGCATGGCTGAGAGCAGGAGGCGGCCCTGGTGGCCCACCTCAAGCACGAGGACCAGGACGATTGAACTTTGGGCGGCCGATACTTCTAACATTTTTTGAACGTTTAAAACGGCAATCTTTTGTGACGATTTGTTTTTACGCTCTACGTGTTTTTTTTGCTCGATAATAAACGTCAAACGAAAGGTAAAATGCGAAGGAAGATATCCGCCGCCGAAGTTAAAGAGTCTTGATCGGAGTGTGTATATATGTAAAAAAAAATTGTAGATCGATGTCATGTACCAAAGGAGTTAGATTCGTTTGGAAATTTTGAAATCTTGAAAGACGTTTTTCCTCTTATTTATTTATTTATTCAGATCGCACTGTAGATAGCATTTTTTTTAAAATATTTTCCAAACCACATTCGAGGAACCACAAAAAAAATATTTTAATGAATACGAAGCGATGTATTCGCGAGAATGTTTTTGTTTTTCCAGCAAATCAGTATTACAAAATAAAAGCCTTGGTTGCATTTTTCACGTATATACCAGATGTGATGTTCCTTCCATTCATACAGGATAGACGGAAATTAAAAAGATAATAAATACCACAATATTCTCCAACGTGTCGAGTTTTTATTTCTTTTTTAAATAAACATGAATAAAAATAAATAATTTCAGCACTTATCAGTAAGTATTATTAAACAGCAATCCATCAATTTTTCGAAGTCGGTAAGGAACGTTTTACTAGAAAGTTATCTTCAAGATTACAAACATTTCTTATCTACAAAAACAAAATCCACAATCTAATCAAAAAGGGGTTATTTTTAGGTCTTTGTTGTATTATTTTTTTTGGAATAATTTTCAATTAAAGATCGATTTAATGATCGACAACTTTGTTTAAATTTGTATCATTTTATGCACATGTTTTAACGGTAAAAATTTATTTTCGCCGACGACACATTTTTGAAACTGTATTTAAAGAGTTTTATTGTAAAATATTGCTCGGTGGCAATGCTAAAATTGTCAGCTGATCATATTAAAATTCGAATTCAAAATGTCATAATCGTCGCGTTGAAAAAAATTTAAGAAACATCGTTTTTTCATTATTTTTAATCATTTTTTGTTTTTATAGAGGAAATTGCTCAAATAAATTAATATTTTTCATTTAAGTTAGTGCAAAAAGTTTGGTTGATAACAATCAGACAGTGAAAAAGATAAAAAGAAAAGGGGTGCTTCATTTAATAAATGATTTTGTGGGTTCCATTCTTTTTGCTAGTCCAAACTCTGGCAATAAATCAGAATGGTCACATTTAATAAAAATCTCTTTATACTCGTAAGATAATAACCCACCCTATTATTATTTCGAGTTGTACAAACTCCCCAAAATAAACAACTTTTTTTTAGTTATATGATTACGACTCTTTCTTATCTTAAATGTACAAGTTCGACATTAAAATATACAAACATCCCTTTTTTATTTAATATAATAATATATAATATAATTAAAAAACTAATACAGGAAATATAAAATAATAATAGTAATAAAGAAAAGAAAACAACAACATAACGTTACCATATATACAGGGTGGCCAACCGAAAACAAAACAGATCCATTTGCAGGGTCCTCGTCAACATTTTAGAAAAACGTTCAGACCCGTCGATTTTTGATTAAAGAGGGACACTCTTTTCCGGTATTTTTAACTCCACTACTTTCAACCCCGAGCGAGGGTAAGAATTACCCCAAAATTTTTAAATGGCATTGGAGGTCTTTTGAAATTTTACATTTCCCCCTAAAAAAATTACCTGTTAAAATTCCAATTATTTTAGTTGCTTACTTACTACTTAATTGATTAAATGTTCAAACTGATGACCGCCCGCTTCCATACAATAATAAATAATTTGTTCAAAACGTTCACGCACATTTCGAAGAATTTCCGGAGTTATTCGACGGCACTCGTCAACGATTCTTTGACGCAAATCTTCCAACGACGCTGGTTGTGTTATATAGATTTTACTTTTCAGATGTCCCCACAAAAAGAAATCGAGGGGCGATAAATCTGGCGATCGTGGAGGCTATTCAATGCTGCCTCTTCTCCCAATCAGATGCTGTGGAAAACGTTGGTCTAAATACTGACGAACAATCGCCGCATAATGCGGAGGAGCACCCTCCTGTTGAAAATAAAAGTGATCTTTGCCATACTTTGGATCATTTTCAAAAACATATCAGTCACGGCAGGGTCAATAGCGTCTTCCAGTAATTAAAAATACATTTAACCAGTCAAAATGACTGGTAGAAAAAAATACCCACCAGTCGGTCACTGCAAATGCCAGCCAATACATTTAATTTCTCCGGTTGCTGTGTATGCACCTCGTGATAAACTCTTGGGTTTGAATCGGACCAATAGCGGCAATTGTGGCGATTTACCGTTCCATGCAAGAAAAAACTAGGTACTAGGTACTTAACTCGAATAAATAACATTTTTACCGTTCGTGATTGTTTGCATATAAGTTTCATATTTAAAATGTAATTTCTCAATAAGTAAAGAGCGTAATTTTAAAATTTAAAGACTATTGTATAGAGAATTGTGAGAGCTTTTGAAAGACAGCTTATTTGACCCCCAATGCCGCTTAAAAATTTTGGGGTAATTCTTACCCTCGCTTGGGGTTGAAAGTAGTGGAGTCAAAAATACCGGAAAAGAGTACCCCCTTTAATAAAAAATCGACGGGTCTGAGAGGTTTTCTAAAATGTTGACGAGGTTTCTGCAAATGGCTCTGTTTAGTTTTCGGTTGTATTTTTCAAAAAATTTTCGTTGAAGATTAAGTTATTAATCTTTCTTTTTTTAAGAAACCTTGGGTTCTACATTATATTTCCTTTAAAAAATACAAGATTGCCATCCAAATAATTTTCTTTTAAGAACAAAGATTGCCCTTTTTTATTAAAGGACAGACACGTTTCTTTACCAAACATTTTCTTTCGAGATTAGTAACAAGTCTTTTTAATTTTTAACAAACAATATTGTTTTTAAAATTATTTTTCTCTTAAGAAATATTACACTTCATGGTTAAGATATACAAGATTATCATCCAAAGAACAGAAAATTGCCCTTTTTGCTTCTTTACCAAACATTTGTTTTGGAGATTTAGCAACAAACAAGTCTTTTTAATTTTTAACAAACAATATTGTCTTTTAAATTATTTTTCTTTCAAGAAATATTACATCTTTCTTAGAGATTTAGTGTTTTTATTTATTGCAAGCAATCAGGTTTGTCAATTTTGTTTTATGCAAGCTTGTTTTCCAAATATTTATTATTAAGCATACCACAAGCTATTTCTTCACATTGATTAGGGCCTTGCTTATATATGATATACAACGTGTTCTTATTTGAAGCACACCAAACCTTTTATCTTTTCAACTTCTCCTAGTGATTTAGCCCAAACAAAAAACTTTTTGAAACATCTTGATATAGATAGTACAAATAATTGTTGATGTGCCAAATGTTACCAGATGTATCCGAAGAATTTTATTTAAAATTGTTTTTAATTTTATGTTACACGCTAAGGTTTTAGTATGTCTTATTTTATTTTGACTATTGAGCAATAGCACATTAGTTTTGTGAGGTAGAAATATGGTGTGCGAGGTTTTTCCAATTTACCATATTTTTCCCAGTGTATACAGTGTGGAACAGCCAAATGGAATAAATTCGTTAACGAATAAATGAGAGCGTGTTGGAAAAAACGCTTGGATACGTCGATTTGTATTTTTAGATGCGCATTTTTTTCAAAAAAAAAATAATTATATAGGGTGTGTCATGTGACAGTGGCCGATACCAACTTTCTTATTTTAAATACAACCCCCTGTATATTATTTATTTTTTGGATTCTTCAGAAAATTCCAGACATAATTCATGTACAATGTCCCATACCTATCTTCAACTCTTTCGGAAATATTAAGTGTTTTCAGATGTATTACAAAAATTATCATTAAAAAAAGAAAATTATTTTATTTCACAAATTCGCTACATTACACTCAATACATTGCCGCTATTGGTCTAATGAGAATCCTCACTGGATGAGAGAGGAACATACGCAATATCCTGAAAAAGTTAATGTTTGGGCAGGAATTGTTGAAAATCATATCGTAGGTCCCTTTTTCATTGATGGCAACTTGAATGGAGATAAATATTTAGAACTGCTCCAAAATAATGTCGTGCCAACTTTGACAAACTTATATCCTGATCCAGCAAACCCACAAGTTTTTGCCAATATACTATGGTTTCAGCAAGATGGAGCACCGCCCCATTACCAAATCAATGTCCGGCAGTACCTGAACCAAAATTTTCCAAATCGGTGGATAGGGAGGAGCGGATCGATAGAATGGCCAGCACGATCTCCTTATCTGACGCCATTAGACTTCTTTTTGTGGGGATATGTCAAAAGTATTGTATACAAAACTAAACCACTCGACTTACATTGACTTAAAAAGACGAATCACGCTTGCGATTAGATCAGTCACGCCTGAGATGTTGAGTAACGTTAGAAGACATTTCTATACCAGATTAGCATGTTGCCAAAACGTTCGCGGCGAATATTTTGAACATCTCTCACATTGAAATTAATGTTTTTTTGTTACATTATTTGTGAAATAAAATAATTTTTTTTTTAATGTTAATTTTTGTAATACATCTGAAAACACTTAATATTTCCGAAACAGTTGAAGATAGGTATGGGACATTGTACATGAATTATGTCTAGAATTTTCTGAAGAATCCAAAACGTAAATAATATACAGGGGGTTGTATTTAAAATAAGAAAGTTGGTATCGGCCACTGTCACATGACACACCCTATATAATTATTTTTTTTTGAAAAAAATGCGCATCTAAAAATACAAATCAACGTGTCCAAGCGTTTTTCCCAACACGCTCTTATTTATTCGTTATCGAATTTATTCCATTTGGCTGTTCCACACTGTATATAAAACTGTTCTGTATGGATGCCGATGACTATTGAGATTGTGGGGGCCCTTTTTGTAGGCTCTTTGTACAAAGGCTGCAACGTGCAATGTAATTATGTTTAGTGTTCGAATGAATGAATTAAAATTGAAACAAAAAAAAACTGTTATTTGATTATTAATAAAATGTAAAAATAGAACGTATAGTGATTTCCACAAAAAAAAAACTAAATAAAATATCGTAAATTTTATTCGATTATACTCTGCATATCGTTTGTAATTGTTCAAACATTTTCAACCATCTAGTCATAATAAAATTATTCATATCAATCAAGTTTTCGTTTTATTTTTATAACTTTTTACTCCTCTCTTTTCCAATAAAAAATTCTAATCCACTCGCACATTTTATGACGAAAGTTGTGAGGCAACTTTCAGCTATCTTTCGAAGCTACAGCAAACATAAAGATCTCCACAAAGTTCTGTAGGTATTTATCGTATTCCATGCACTTGTGGAAGTGTCTACATTGGAACAACTAAAAGGTTCATTAACACCAGGGTCAAAGAACACAAAGCCAACTGCCGTCTTGGACATACAGAAAAATCTGCTGTCGCGGAGCACACAATTAATAATAATGATCACATAATTAAATTCAAAGACACCCAAGTTTTATGCACCACATCTGCATATTACCCGAGGCTTTATAAAGAAGCGATTAAAATACATAAACACCAGCAGAACTTTAATAAATCCGAGGAAACACTTAAAATAAATAGAACATGGTACCTGTACTTAAAAATACAACGCTGCTTTCTTACAAAAATAAGAAGAATGAATCTCCGGAACGTGACCAATTCCTGAACCTGGGCCTCGCCCACCAAAACGTATACAACCTGCGATCGTGACATACAAATGTCACAAACCATCAGCCTTAAAAAAGCAGACATATCTCCAGAAGATACCTGGGGTTTAACTAATCGAGGAAGATTAAAAAAATAGAAAGGATCCCACAACTTTGCTTCGAAGAGACTTTAATCATAAGTAGGTTTACATAATTCAGCTTTAGACAGCTAGAATTTTACATTTACTACAGGTATATAAGTCTACAGCCTCACTAAATACATTTGGACACGTCAACAGCAAACATAAAGATCTCCAGTTAGCCTGAGATTTAGCTAATCGAGGAAGATTATAAAAATAGAAAGGATTCCACAACTTTGCTTCGAAGAGACTTTAATCATAAGTTGGTTTACATAATTCAGCTTTAGACAGCTAGAATTTTACATTTACTGCAGGTATATAAGTCTACAGCCTCACTAAATACATTTGGACACGTCAACAGCAAACATAAAGATCTCCAGTTAGCTTGAGAAATAGCTAATCGAGGAAGATTATAAAAATAGAAAGGATCCCACAACTTTGCTTCGAAGAGACTTTAATCATAAGCAGGTTTATATAATTCAGCTTTAGACAGCTCTAATAGGAACATTTAGACACGTCTTCAGAAACCTGGGCTTTAACTGATCAGGGAAGATTATAAAAATAGAAAATATACAACATCGTTGCATCGAAGATACTCTAATCATAAGTACATTAAATTTGTCCGTTCCCGAGTGTGAAGATTGAAAATGATCAGTGCAGATTTGTCGTGAGACAAATATTCCTTTATTTTTTAAAATTTCCACTCACATACCGAGTAAGAATAATGACAAATGCGAAAGACAGTTCATATTTCTATAGTATGCAGTTCACGTACACACCGAAAACATTAGTTTCCATTAGACAACACTCGAATTGTGTGTCTCGGTTAGTCGATAGAAGTGAAAGATTTATTTCTTGCCGCATCGCCTCTAACGAATGAACCAAATAATCGATGGTGATACAGCGACAGAGTGCAGATTTATAGCAGGAACATGACGTACACTCTACGCAGAAAGTGGAAAACAAATAATACGACAAGAATTTATATACGAATGAGAATTTACGAAATCCCAAACAACTTGAGGTCGTTGCCGTTTCTTTTTCGAATCTTTCAAATATGTCTATATCCAATTTATCTTTAACCACACTTGGTATCTAATTAATTATGTGATAGCTACAAATAAAAGGGACTTTAAGGGATGCAGTTCTAGGACTAACTATTTTCGGTAACGTTTGAAAGACAGGTAATTGTTGGAACGGTTTCCAGTTTGTTTTCCTTTTAAGGAATGTTATGACTCTTTCTTGGTTAAAATATACAAGCTTGTTTTCCCTTAAAATACATAGACTGCCCCTTTTTATTTAAGATATATAAGATATATAAGTTTTCTTTCACAAACCATCTTTTGAAAATTAAGTATCAAGTCTTCCTTATACTGATATGGAAACATACATGCATACATACATAAATATAGTCACGCCTTTTTCCCGTAGAGGTAGGCAGAGACCACTTCCGCTACGGTTCTTACACACATCTTTTGCTTCCTCTACTTTAATCAGTACTCTTATGCATGCTCGTCGGTTGTTGGTACTCTTGACCTGGCCTTTCTTCAAAACAATGTTGATCTGATCGAGATCGATGTTCGCCGAGGTCGACCTCTACCGACTTCTGTCCATTAACACTCGCCTTATAAATTTATTTCGTCAATCTTTCTTCATCCATCCTTTCTACGTGTCCAAACCATCTAAGCATTCCTTAGTCTATCTTTGTAACCACATCTTCTTTTACACCACAGCGTTCTCTTATCTCACTGTTTTTTACTTTATTCAACCAAGTTCCTCCGACTATACTTCTCAGACTACTCATCTGCGCAGCATTAATCCTATTTTCATACTTCTTTTGCCAAACCCAATATTCACTACCATACATAAGTGAAGGAACCAACACACCTCTATGCACAGCCAGACGTGCCTCGACACTTTCTGGCTGTACATAAAGCTATGCAGTGCCCCATTCATTTGTTTTTCCTGTCAATACCCTTCGCTCAATGTCACTGTTATACTTTCCATCTGTCGTAAACTTTGAACCCAAGTACACAAATTCATTTACCTACTTGTTCCACTCTTTCTCCCTTAATCAGAACTTCACAGTTTGTCATGCTTTCTTCTCTTTCAAAAACCATTACTTTCGTTTCGTTTACATTTATTTTCAACCCTTTGATTTTCAGTACATCATACATAACATTAACTAACCATCGCCTGCAACTCCTCTTCAGATGACGCTAATATGACTTGATCATCGGCGTAAAAAAGGCATTTGACGATCAAATCAGTCATTTTTAATCCATACGCACTTTCTTTCAAATATTTTAAACAATCGTCTATGTATAAGTAAAACAGCCATGGCGAAGCCACACATTCCTGCCTTACTTTGCTAAGTAAACTAATACTTCGGTAGTTCTTACAGTCTTGCTGCGAATCTTTTCTCTTGTTAAGCGGCGCGATAACGGCCTTGCACCAGTCGTCTGGTACGCTACCACTCCTCCAACAAAGGTTAAAAAGGCGGTACAACAGACTAGTTACCACGCTTTGTCCAACTTTCAACATTTACTGATATCCTGTCATATCCAGCAGCTTTACCCAATTTTATACTGTTCAACGCTTCCACAATTTCTGTCGTACTAATTTTACTTTCATTGCACTTTCAACTTTCACTCATGTCTCCTAATGGGGCCTGTACTGTTTATCCTCTTTTTCAAATAAACTTTCGAAGTGTTCCTTCCATCCCTTTAATACGTATTCTTCTTTTCTTTTACCATATTACCTTCTTAGTTGCTGATTTTTTCCAGTTGCGAGGTAGTATTTTTACCTCTGGCTGTTCTTATGGATTTCCAGAGAAGTTTAATAGGGTTTTGGAAATCGTCAGATAACCTTCTATCAAATTCATCTTTATCACTTTCCTTCTTTCTTGCCACAACCTCTTTTGCCACACATTTTAACCTTTTATACTAATTCTTTGCCTTGTTTACATCCTCAATCGTTGCCTTTTGCGTTCGTTGGATGAACGAGTCCTTGGAAAGAGATGTTCTGGAGGTCTCTAAAGTGACCACGCAGGGGTGTGAAGTCTAAACTTGACAGCTAAACAACTAAAGGAGGAACGATTGTTAATATTTCAGAGACACATCGCTAATTTTTCTACGGTGTTCCACCGAATGGAGCGAGTTTGTAAGCGAGGCATCACCGACCAGACGAATTGCCCTTTTTTGGACAGAATCCAATAGTTTCAGGATGATATGTTTAGGTGCCGCACACCAAATATGGAAACAGTATTTCAGGATAGGTCTGATCTGTGCCTTTTAGTTTTGATCTAAAAGGCAGCTGACTGGAAGTGAAATAGCTCTTGGCACGAAACAGAAAGCCAAGTTTTTGAGATGCACATTTGGCAATGGATCTCACGTGATTTTCCCAAGAAAGGTTGTTGCTGATAGTAATACCAAGCATCGAGATGGATGACTTTAACGGTATTATGTTGGGCACAGTGAGATCGGCTTTTCTAGAGAAAAGACATGCTTGTGTTTTATTTGCATTGAAATGTGAAGTAGAAATACTGTTGGAGCTAGAATTGATCCCTGCGGAACACCAGCATTTATTAGTAGTCAGATGAAACTCCATCAACCACCAAATGGAGAGACCTGTTTAAGAGAAAACTAGCTAGCAGGAAACACAGCTGAGGCGGTAGGCGATGAGTCAAATATAAATACAAATATTGCTAGTTTCCGAGATAGCGGGCGTTTAAAGTTTAAATATGGATTTCGATAGTTGTAATAATTTTTCATGTTTTCACAATTTCTATTTAAAAATTGGCAATCTTACCAAAATTAAAATCCATATTTAAACTTTAAACACCCGGTATCTCGGAAACTAGAAATATTTGTTCAAGGCATGTTGGGTGGAATCATCATATTTTAAGGTCTATTATCTAAAATTCAGAGATTGGACATTTCTAATAAATCAGTCTGTATTTTTTAACAAAAAATTTTGGAATCTTTTTTATTTATTACAAAAAATGTTGGTAACAAAACACTTTCTGTAGCAATTTGCGATAGAACAAATAATAATTATTGTTGATGTGCCAACTAGTTTCAAATACACCCGAAAAAAATGCTTTTAATTTTACGTTCCACTCAAAGGTCTCTTTTAACGTTTCAACTACATCAAATAAAAGCTTCGAGACCTTCTAACTTTTTTTTTTTATGAAAATAGTCGCAAAAAGGGTAGACCTATCGTGTGGGCCGCGAACGTCCCGCACTGCGACTATTAGAAGGGGAAGGGATTAAAGAAAGGAAATGATTGTGGACACGCTTTTTAAAAAGTTGCAGTTCATAGTTCTCTGGAAAAACTGATTTTGGAAGCTTATTCCATTCCGTAGCAGCCCCGTAAAAGAAGGATTCTTGATGAAGATTGGTCCTTGTAGTGTCAATCTTGAGAGTAAATGGGTGAGAATGATCAGCGTGCCGAGTTCTTCGGCCGAATGTGGCCAATGGTGGTACAAGAGTTTTTATTTCTCTGGAGCATCTGCATGGAAATATCTGTAGAGCAATGACTGGTCTGCAACTCTTCTTCTATGTTCTAGAGGGTGAAGGGTATCTGTGAGAGTTGAGCTGTTTATCAAGCGAATGGCTCTTTTCTGAATGGAATCTAGAAGACGAAAAGAATGCCTTGGTGCTAAACCCCAAATGTGCAAGCAATACTCCAGTAGAGGTCGGATTTGAGCCTTGTACGTCGTCAACAGTTGATCAGGAGTAAAAAACTTTCTGGCTTTCCACAGAAAACCTAGCCTCTGGCTTGCCGATTTTGCGATGTTAGCAACATGGTCATGCCAAGACATATTATTGGACACCGTGACTCCCAAAATCGAGATGGAGGGACTTGGTTCAAGGGTATTTCCGGACATTGTGATGGGATGATTTGAGGAATTCACTTTCTTGGAAAACGTGGCGCTTTGTGTTTTTTGAGCGTTGAACTGAACAAGATTGTTGGTTCCCCCCCACTCGACGATTGCTAAAGATCTCTATTGATGGAATCAACCTGTTCCTGCCTGAGTCTATTTGTATTATTCACCGAAAGTGATCGATAGGATGTGAAAGTTGAGACAAGTGTGCTATCGTCTGCGAAACTGTAAATGGGGTTCGTGGTGGTTTTCAAGAGGTCGTTGATGTGTAAAAGAAATAAGGTGGGGGACAGGATGGAACCCTGGGGGACCCCGGCATTGGCTTTAAACGCTTTGTGTTTTTTGGGCGTTGAACTGAACAAGATTGTTGGTTCCCCCCCACTCGACGATTGCTAAAGATCTCTATTGATGGAATCAACCTGTTCCTGCCTGAGTCTATTTGTATTATTCACCGAAAGTGATCGATAGGATGTGAAAGTTGAGACAAGTGTGCTATCGTCTGCGAAACTGTAAATGGGGTTCGTGGTGGTTTTCAAGAGGTCGTTGATGTGTAAAAGAAATAAGGTGGGGGACAGGATGGAACCCTGGGGGACCCCGGCATTGGCTTTAAACGCTTTGTGTTTTTTGGGCGTTGAACTGAACAAGATTGTTGGTTCCCCCCCACTCGACGATTGCTAAAGATCTCTATTGATGGAATCAACCTGTTCCTGCCTGAGTCTATTTGTATTATTCACCGAAAGTGATCGATAGGATGTGAAAGTTGAGACAAGTGTGCTATCGTCTGCGAAACTGTAAATGGGGTTCGTGGTGGTTTTCAAGAGGTCGTTGATGTGTAAAAGAAATAAGGTGGGGGACAGGATGGAACCCTGGGGGACCCCGGCATTGGCTTTAAACGCTTTGTGTTTTTTGGGCGTTGAACTGAACAAGATTGTTGGTTCCCCCCCACTCGACGATTGCTAAAGATCTCTATTGATGGAATCAACCTGTTCCTGCCTGAGTCTATTTGTATTATTCACCGAAAGTGATCGATAGGATGTGAAAGTTGAGACAAGTGTGCTATCGTCTGCGAAACTGTAAATGGGGTTCGTGGTGGTTTTCAAGAGGTCGTTGATGTGTAAAAGAAATAAGGTGGGGGACAGGATGGAACCCTGGGGGACCCCGGCATTGGTTTTAAACGCATCAGAAGAAATACCGTCAACTGCCACATGTAAGGAGCGATCTTGCATTAATATTGTTTCACTTAATCAGCCAATTAAAACCGCGACCGCATCTCGTTACTGCAGGTGAAATGTCTTTCTGATCGCATGCCAAGAAAGCGATATATCTTCGGTGCATTTCATCCGCAGGAAAAGCTCCGGAAAGATCCAGGACTAGTCGTTTGAGCTTAACGAAATCTTCCCGGCCACGAGCGACGAAACTTCTCTACTACAGTTTGCCACAATATAATTCGTGAGATGTACTTAAAAGATTTAAACGACTATCGAAATATCTCTCTCTTCCCATTCGCAAAGTGCTCACACACACCACCGCGACCAATAAAAATCTATACAAATTGTTTCAAAGTTATTAGCGTTGTCTGATAAAATACAAGGTGTTATCGAAAATGATTTAGTCGCGACTGCAACATATAAATGAATCCACTCGCGTGGCAGTAACTGTATTGCACCGCAAGTCAACAATGCAAATTTTTATCGTCACATTATTGTAATTAGCATCGTAAACATTGCTCGACGTCCCTTGCTTGCCATAACTGACACCATATACGAACAATAGAAAGGTTAAAAGGGAAAGCGCAACAACGAGGGAGTCGCACTCGAGCGGCTGAAACAAGATATAAGGAGGAACGTTAAAAGGGCATATCCGAAAAGGGAAAGGGCACCATTCGCGTGTAGCCAGGCAAGCGAATGATGCAATTAGTAAATCTTGCGTAATAATTGAAATATCAAGAAATAACATCCCACTTCGGCGTCCTAGATAAACTCTAGATTTGGATAATTGAAACGTTGGGCGAATTTGGAAGGGCAGTCGCAAGCTGACGTTACTTTTACAAGCTGCAGATGTAATTTGCTTTGTCTACACTATTAAATTAAATATAAACCACAAGCATTTGATGTGGGATTCTTAAAGATTAAATCTCGCGAATGGCGCGGTCAGTAGTGTATCGGTGAAACCAAAGTGTAAATTGCTGAACATCGGGCACTGTTAGAACAAATTTTTGTCGATCTTTTAAAAAATCCTGATCATTTTCTTAAAAAAATCCTGCAAGCATCCTAGAAATATGCGAGCAACCGTCAGTTTGGCTTTCGCCACGGGTTCGGCACCAGAAGAGCGCTATTTGGTCCAGCAGTACTACTTCAAAAGTGCAGAGACCAGAATAAAGAGGTACACATGTGCTTCAAAGATGCGAGCAACTGTCAGTTTGGCTTTCGCCATGGGTTCGGCACCAGAAGAGCGCTATTTGGTCCAGCAGTACTACTTCAAAAGTGCAGAGACCAGAATAAAGAGGTACACATGTGCTTCAAAGATGCGAGCAACCGTCAGTTTGGCTTTCGCCACGGGTTCGGCACCAGAAGAGCGCTATTTGGTCCAGCAGTACTACTTCAAAAGTGCAGAGACCAGAATAAAGAGGTACACATGTGCTTCAAAGATGCGAGCAACTGTCAGTTTGGCTTTCGCCATGGGTTCGGCACCAGAAGAGCGCTATTTGGTCCAGCAGTACTACTTCAAAAGTGCAGAGACCAGAATAAAGAGGTACACATGTGCTTCAAAGATGCGAGCAACTGTCAGTTTGGCTTTCGCCATGGGTTCGGCACCAGAAGAGCGCTATTTGGTCCAGCAGTACTACTTCAAAAGTGCAGAGACCAGAATAAAGAGGTACACATGTGCTTCAAAGATGCGAGCAACTGTCAGTTTGGCTTTCGCCATGGGTTCGGCACCAGAAGAGCGCTATTTGGTCCAGCAGTACTACTTCAAAAGTGCAGAGACCAGAATAAAGAGGTACACATGTGCTTCAAAGATGCGAGCAACTGTCAGTTTGGCTTTCGCCACGGGTTCGGCACCAGAAGAGCGCTATTTGGTCCAGCAGTACTACTTCAAAAGTGCAGAGACCAGAATAAAGAGGTACACATGTGCTTCAAAGATGCGAGCAACTGTCAGTTTGGCTTTCGCCATGGGTTCGGCACCAGAAGAGCGCTATTTGGTTCAGCAGTACTACTTCAAAAGTGCAGAGACCAGAATAAAGAGGTACACATGTGCTTCAAAGATGCGAGCAACTGTCAGTTTGGCTTTCGCCATGGGTTCGGCACCAGAAGAGCGCTATTTGGTCCAGCAGTACTACTTCAAAAGTGCAGAGACCAGAATAAAGAGGTACACATGTGCTTCAAAGATGCGAGCAACTGTCAGTTTGGCTTTCGCCACGGGTTCGGCACCAGAAGAGCGCTATTTGGTCCAGCAGTACTACTTCAAAAGTGCAGAGACCAGAATAAAGAGGTACACATGTGCTTCAAAGATGCGAGCAACTGTCAGTTTGGCTTTCGCCACGGGTTCGGCACCAGAAGAGCGCTATTTGGTCCAGCAGTACTACTTCAAAAGTGCAGAGACCAGAATAAAGAGGTACACATGTGCTTCAAAGATGCGAGCAACTGTCAGTTTGGCTTTCGCCATGGGTTCGGCACCAGAAGAGCGCTATTTGGTTCAGCAGTACTACTTCAAAAATGCAGAGACCAGAATAAAGAGTTACACATGTGCCTCATCGACTATCAGAAGGCATTCGACTGCGTCGACCCCACATCTCTCTTTCTCTCGTCGTTTTCTATCCTTTGGATAAACGCCTCTCTCATATTTTTCCAGTTTTCTCTGTCATGTGCCACTTGGTACCAGTTAAGTCCGGCTGTTCTTTTGATGTCATCATATCATCTTAGCTGTGGTCTGCCGGTGCTTCTTTTCTCCCCCCAAGGTCTCCATCTTGTTGTTTTTCCGCTCCAATTGGTTGTATTTCATGTCCGGCCCAATTCCATTTAAGACCACCTATTCGCCTCAATATATCTTCGACCCTGGTTCTATTTCTCATCCACTCATTGGTCTTATGATCTTTAAGCGTTATTCCTAGCATTTTTCGTTTTATTATTTTTTGGTGTATCTTTGATTTATTTAGGATTTTCTTTGTTAAAACCCATGTTTCACATCCGTAGGTTGTTACCGGGAGAATGCATTCCATGTAAACCTTGGTTTTTAGTTTGGGGGGTAGGTTGGAGTTGAAGACGTGTCGCATATTCCCGTGGAACGCCCATCCTAGACGTAATCTATGGTTAATTTCAAGTTCTTGATTAGTTTTCCCAATGTTACCTCTTGACCTAGGTAGACAAACGAGTTCATTTTCTCTACCTGTTGTCCTAGCACATTTATACTCTCTATGTCAACAAGCTAGTGTAATTCCTCCAGAATAAAAACATAGATAAAAACGATCCAGCGATTATCAGAACACTCTACCGCAGGGGTGCTCAAACTTGAACTGCTGGCGATCTACCTCAATGTTGTTAGACTACAATAAATCGACTCTGATAGGCCGCAAGTATGTGTGATGCAGGATTATCGTCTATATAGGGGGCATACGTGGTATAGATATTAGTTTTACCGCGCAATATGCATTTTTTAATCAAGGTAAGTGTAGGTCTGCTCTAAAATATCAATGAAAAACCTCTTAGTTATTCGAAATTGCGAGTTTATTGGGTTTTGCAAAACCAAAGAGTTCTAGTATTTAACTTTAAAGAGTGACTTTTTTATGTTGAAGCGTGGCACTGCATGTCTTTAGCATACTCTTCATAAGATTGTACTTAATTACCGAGTGCTAATCGCAAGCATGATGACAAATGTTCGTTAGCGATTGCGATATTTTGACTTAATTATCTTCATTTTAGAAAATGCAGACTCGCACAAGTAAGTAGACCCAAACAATGCCGACAGTTGAAGGGCGATTTGCCTTAGATTCGTATATTTATCTTCAGATATAAAAGACCAGAATTTTGTATCAGATGCTGTGGCTTTGAGATGTATATCTGTTGAAATCTGCAATAACTCATTTTCAACAGAACATGAGTCCATGTTAAATTGACTTGCTATTTCAGTAGCTAATTCCTCATTGTTTTTACACGAAAAAGGATAACTTATAAATGATGTGATATTTGCCGATTTACTGAAATCATAAAAAATATTTGACAATTCTGCCTCATAAATATGATAATTCAACTAAGGAATCCTTGCTTCAAAGACGGAAAATGTTTCAGATCCTTTCTTTTTATTTGATCTATCATAAGTTGCAACTTACTTTTGAATGCGTTTATTGCGATTGTCATCTCAATAGTTTTTCCTTTGCCTTAAAGCTCCAAGTTAATGGTGTTTACATGCATTGTGATGTCTGTCAAAAATGCCAAATCTGTCAGCCATTTTCTAGTTTTTAGTCTGAGTGTCATCACCTCTTTCGTCCAGAAAAACTGTTATTTCGAGCAATAATTCTTGAAACCTTTCTAGGAATTTCCCACGACTGAACCATCTGACGTCCGTGTGAAAAACTAAATCAGTTTGTTCAGCTGACTCACTATATTCCAACTTCAATTTAAAGAGACGTCGTTGCAAGCTACGTGCACGGATGGAATTAACAATTTATTGCAATGCCCATAATCTCCTTCATGTTTAGAACTTTTGAACACAAATGTTGTTAATGTATAATGCACTGAAAAAAGAAAAATGAAAGGAAATCGTCATTAGCTCGAAACAATGCCACAAAATTGTTTTTGTTTCCAGTCATTGCTGGTGCTCCATCGGTTGTAATGCACACTAACTTATATATTGACAGCTTGTAGTTTGCGACAAAAATGAAGAAAACTTCATATATATATATATATCTTCGCCACGGATCTAGCCATTCAGAGGAATCATTGTCAAAAACTCCTCCTTAGTCGACATGTCATTAAATACCATACGAATAAAAATACACAACTGGGCAGTATCTTTCATATCGGTGGATTCGTCGAACTGTACAGAAAAGTACTTTCCATAATATTATGTTTAAGTTGCCATGTCCTGACACATGATTTCAAGACGCCTTGTGACAGCTGTATGAGATGGCTGAAGAATAGCAGACATAATTTCTGTTTTATTTTTAAAATCATCAAATAAAGTCTCACCCGCTTCAATAAATGCTTCCTTCATAATCGATCCATCTCCAAAGATATTTTAAATGACGCTATCGTTGCAGCTTTTGATTGTTTGGCTGGTCTTATGAACATGGATTGTTCTTTTTTCAAACAAGTCATAAACGACATACTTTTCGTTTTCTTAATTCACTATGTGAGGGAAAAAACCTTTTCATAGTTTTTATAGACCGTTTTATGATGTCTCTCCAAGTTCCCAAGTAATTTAGTAATTTATTTTGTCTACTATCAAATTAAATAAAACACAAACATTTAATGTGAAATACTTAAGGATTCAATCTCGCGAATGGCGCAGTCAGTAGTATTGGTGAAACCAAAATGTAAATTACTTAACATAAAGCACTATAAAAACAAATTTTTGTCAGTTTAGATAAAATTACAGTTAATTTTTCCAAAAAATCCAGACCATTTCCTTAAAAAATTAAACTCATGCAAGCATCCTTGACATAATGCGCAGTCAGTAGTATTGGTGAAACCAAAATGTTAATTACTTAACATAGACCACTGTAAAAACAAATTTTTGTCAGTTTAGATAAAATTACAGTCAATCTTTTAAAAAAATTAAGACCATTTCTTTGAAAAATTTAAACTCTTGCAAGCATCCTTGATATAATCTAGATTTGGGTAATTGAAAACGTTGGGAGAACTTGAAAGAGCAGTCACAAACTGACGTTACTTTAACAGGCTGTAGATGTAATTTACTCTGTCTACCATCAAATTAAATAAAACACAAATATTTGATGTGGGATTCTTAGGAATTAAATTTCTCAAATGGCGCAGTCAGTAGTATCGGCGAAACCAAGATGTAAATTGCTGAAAATCGGGCACTGTTAGAACAAATTTCCGTCAGTTCCGACGAAAATACAGTCAATCCCTCAAAAGATCAAGACCATTTTCTTGGAGAATTTAAAATCCTGCGAGCATCCTAGCGTAAATCACCGCTGTTTGTTCTAGTCAAAATGAATAATCGTACAAGGGTTGTATTTTATCGCAGTAATAAGATACAATGATAAATGTTAACTTTCTTGACAAACAGAAAAAAATTATTAAATGTGAATGATTCACGAATGGTACTGTTATTGTTTTTCATTTAAAACTATGGATTTGTTCGCCAATAAACGAGGAAACGAGGAAAATAGACTAATTATTGCGTCAAACTATTTCCTGCTACTAAAGTGTTTAAGTAGCAGGTATATTTGATCTATTCTTAGCACACAACCATGCAAAAAAATTTTATCAAGATATTCAAATAATGTTTATTTTAGTAACTACAATATTTGAAGGATATGTCCTTTGATCGTTCCGAGAGCTAGGTTAAAATTTGCAAAAGGACAATTTATTTAAATAACTTAAATATTTGGAGGATAACGTGTCCTTCAATCGTCCGGAGAACTAGCACTTCATGCATTTCAGGGGCCCGTTTCTTATCTCTGCAAATGTAAAGTGCAAACTTGCAAAGTGATAGATTTGTACAGGGCAAAGTTGACGAGCCGAGCGTTTCTTATCGAATTCATCAAAAAATTCGTTTTGACGAGCGGATTTTGATGAATTGTTAAATGACGTTACAGCACAGCGCGATTATTTGAGCTTATTTCCATTCCTTTTCCAAATGTTACTTTATCTTAACTTTACTTACCACTGGACACCGGCAACTAAAATCTAATTCTTTTCTGACAATACTTGTGGAAACACTAACACGAGGATCTCAAATGAAAATAATGTAATGCAAAATTTGCTCAACTAATTGAGGAATTAATCAAAAGTGACTGAAATTTAAGTTTGATAAGAATTCAAACGTACCCGCAAAATTGTTTGAAAAATTGCAAACCCTGCATGTTGAGTTGATAACTTCGTTTTTGGTAAGAAACAAATTGACGTTTTCACTCGTCAAATAGTCAAAATTCTCACTTTTTAAATTATCACTTATCATTTTCCTGTAGATGAGAAACGAAAACATTGCACTTCAGAGGTAAAAAACGGACCACAAGTTAAAATTTTTAAAGGGAAACTCTATTTAAGTAACTTAAATATTTGGAAGATAATACGTCCTTAAATCGTCCTAAAAGGGTGCCTTTTAGAATAAAATTTACAGCAGAGATGTGTATTTGATTAACTTAAATATTTAGAGGTTAACAAGTTCTTGGCTCGTCCTAAGACGATATATTTTAGGTTAAAATTTTGTAGCAGATCAGTGCATTTCAGTAACTTAAATAATTGGGAGGATAAGATGTCCTCCAATCGTCCTGAGAAATAGCAGTTTATGCATCCTAGGTTTAAATTTACCCCAGAATAGTCTACTCGAGTAACTTAGTTGCAAATATTTAAAGGATAACAGGTCCCAAACATAAATATTTGAAGGATAACATATCCTTGGATCATCGTGAGAGCTATTACTTCATACATCCCATGTTATAATTTGCAACAGGGCAGTATATTAAAGTAAAATTTAAAAAAAAAAAGGTTTTTAAATCGTCCAGCACTTCATGGATCCCAGGTAGAAATTTGCAGCAAAATTTATGTTGAAAATAGTTGAGATTCATGTGTTTTACCTTAATTTGCACCGAAACAGTTTAAATGTATGCCAAAAATGTTTGAGATTCATGAGTTTTGCCTAAATTTGCAAATGAACATTTTAAATTTATATTAATGCATAAAATAGTTGAGATTACTGTCTTTTACCTAAATTTGCTCTAGAACAGTTTAAATTTATTTTAAAAATAATTGAGATTTATGGGTTTTGCCTAAATTTGCACCAAAATAGTTTAAATTTATGCTTATAATAGTTAAAATTCATGTCATTTGCCTAAATTTGTATTGAAACATTTTAAATTCATGCCAAAAATAGTTATTTATGTATTTTACCTAAATTTGCACCAGAACAGTTTAAATTTACACTAAAGATGATTGAAATTATATTTTGCCTAAATTTGCACAATAACAGTTAAAATTTATGTCTATTGTCTAAATTTGCAACAAAACAATATAATTTTATGCCAAAAAAAGTTGAGATTCGTGTCTTTTGTCTCAACTTGCATCAGAGCAATTTAAATTTATACTAAAATAGTAATGATTTATATCATTTTCTTAAATTTGCACTGGAACAGTTTAAATTTATGCAAAAATAGTTTTGATTCATGTCTTTTGCCTAAATTTGCACCTTAACAGTTTAAATTTATGCAAAAAATAGTTAAGCTTCAGTATTTTGCTTAGTGTTATTTAAGGCGACCATTACAAAACTTAGTGTTAGTAAGCCTTTATTAGAAAGTAATTAAATATATTAGAGGATATTATTAATTATAGAAAGAAAAATTTATCTCCAAAAATATGGCGTTCTTTAAAAGTTATGGTATTTCAATTAATTAATTTTCAAAATATTCCTGCTACATCAAATCCAGCAAAAATATATATCTAAAAGGGTTTCCATGGGAAAAACCCTCGAGTTAAATATCGCGTTCTTGGAATCCCACTTCTGATTTCCTAATGGCTCACCTGATTTTAGTGAGAGCGGCGCGCTTTAAATTCAGTGCATGTTTCACATAAGGCAGTTGTCTGGTGGCCAAAAACGAATCGAATGGGGTAGGGGGGTCGAGAATGGGAAATCGTTGGGGCTGCAGCGACCGTCCCGGCTAAAGTAGGATTAGTGTTATTCGAACCAATCAAGACAGCCGGCGAAGGACGAAGGGTCCTGTGCTTTGCCTCCTTTGATTATTCTCCCGAAGAGAATAGCCTGGTTATTCATTCGACGTAAATATAAAGGAATTATGTCGTTTCGGGAATATCGCTGCCTGGTTTGTGGTCGTAAATTACTCTCTCGCAAACCGGAAATTTTGCTTCGATACGACATCAACCTTTAAACATTTTTTTTTACGTGGAAAAAACTTATTTTCACAGCTAAATATGTCCACATTTAAATTGTTTTATGGGCGCACTTTAGTATTTTTATGAGTTCGTTATTATTTTTGAAATTTTTTAATTACTTACGTATAATTTATAGAGCTAAATTGTAAGTAGGTAATCATAACTTTTTTAATGTTAGGAGCTCTACCAACAGAACAAAACAATGCCAAAAAATGACAATAAAAGTCAATTGTAAACAGGATTTTGTGAAATTTATTAAGATTAATACATACATATAATTGAAACGGTGAAGCTTTTCCATCACGTGACCCAATCTACGATTCATACAACACATATCTTGTTTGGTTGCGAATTCGTAAGAGGCCGACGTTTGGAATATTAGTCATAACGATTATTTTTATAGAGTCGACAGAAGTTTTGATTTGATTCATATGAATATTATTGCTGACGTAATAGTCACGTGATGGAAAAAATTCACCGTTTCTACTGTACATACATACATATAGTCACGCCTTTTTCCATTAGGGGTAGGCAGAGACCACTTCCTTCCACTTCCGCTACGGTTCTTACACACATCTTTTGCTTCCTCTTCTTTCATCAGTGCTCTCATACATGCTCGTCGGTTGTTGGTACTCTTGACCTGGCCTTTCTTCAAAACAATGTTGATCTGATCGAGATCGATGTTCGCCGAGGTCGACCTCTACCGACTTACGTCCATTCACACTCGCCTTACAAATTTGTTTCAACCTTCCTTCATCCATTTTTACCTCGTCCTTTATCTATCTTTGTAAATTTCGAATTTCGAAGTCTGATACTACTGCCGTGTACTTGTTTGGTATTTAAATTGTAGGTAGGATGTTTTTCCATATGGATCCTTGATGTTTACAAATTGTTGAAATGTTTTCTTCTCGATGTCAACTATCATAGACGCTGGTGCTGTTTGATATTGGAATGTTGAAATATGGCGATTACGTTGCGCAGTCTGTCCTTCGTATTTTTTAGCGACAAATATTATTATTAGGTACGAGGGCGGTTTGATAAGTCAGTGACTTTTTAAATAAAACAAATTTTTTTCCGCAAATAAACATTTTATTTTTCTACATAATCACCATTTAGCTCGATACATTTAGTCCAGCGTTTTTCTAATTTTTTTATTCCCTCCAATTAATAGGTTTTTTCAAAGCTCTCAAAATACGCGTTTGTTTCGGTAATGACTTCTTCATTCGACTCAAATCTCTTACCCCCCAGCCATTTCTTTAGGTTTGGAAACAGAAAATAGTCGCAGGAGGCTAAATCTGGAGAATATGCTGGATGGGGTAGCAGTTCGTATCCCAATTCGTGGATTTTGGCCATCGTGACTAGACAAGTGTGCACACGTGCATTGTCTTGATGGAACAGCACTTCCTTTTTCTTAGCCAAATGCGGCCGTTTTTGCTTCAAATCAACGTCGAATCTGTTCAAAAGCTGAGAATAATATTCGCCGGTGATCGTTTTACCTTTCTTGGGGTAATCGATGTGAATGACACCGCGTACATCCCAAACAACTGTGGCCATGACCTTGTTGGCTGACAGACGACTCTGTTTCGCCTTCTTTGGTCCACGTTCACCCCGAGCAACCCACTGTTTCGATTGTTCCTTGGTCTCTGGCGTGTTGTGATGGATCCATGTTTCATCCACAGTAACAAAACGGCGCAAAAATTCGTCCGGATTACGGCTGAACATCGCTAAACACTCTTTTGAAGTGGTCACACGATTGCGCTTATGGTCGAGTGTGAGCAATCGCGGCACCCATCTCTCAGAGAGTTTTTTCATGTCCAAATATTCGTGTAAAATATGATGTACCCGTTCAGTTAAGATACCTACAGCATGAGCTAACTCACGCACTTTCATTCTCCGATCATCCAATATCATTTCATGGATTTTATCGACGATTTCCGGCGTGATCACTTCTTTTGGGCGTCCTGGACGTTCGGCGACACTAGTGCTGGTACGACCACATCGGAACTCTGTAAACCACCTCTTAACCATTGAAATTGATGGTGCCGAGTCCCCGTAGAATTTATTAAGTCTTTCCTTAGTTTCAGTGATGGATTTTTTACGTAAAAAGTAATGCTTAATCAGCACACGAAATTCACTTTTTTCCATTTTCGTAAAAATTCGCGAGGTTGTCTGCTTTGAACGGCTATCAAACACCAACTGCACGACGTAGCTTGCTCAAAATTAGAAAGTTGCCCACTGATAGATTATAGTTGACGGCAGCACTGTTGCATTTGGAGTAACTGCGCGGGAAATTCAAAAAGTCACTGACTTATCAAACTGCCCTCGTATATTAAACGTATATATGGGAAAGCTAGTGGTCCTGATGACGTCTATATAGAAGTTCTAAAAATACTGCAGAACGAAGAATCACTGAACACGCTGGTAAAGCTATTCAATCTTATTTACCGAAACGGCAGTACACCTTCTGATTGGTTCAAATCTACTTTTGTCCCGCTCCCCAAAAACGCGAAGGCCAAGAACTGCGGCGATTATCGTCTTATTAGCCTGATGAGCCATGTGCTTAAACTCTTCTTGAAAATAATACACAAAAAAATTTATGCGAAGTGCGAGACAATGATGGGGGACTCTCAGTTTGATTTTCGCAATGGCTTTGGAACAAGGGAGGCACTATTTAGCACACAGGTTCTTATCCAAAGGTGCCTGGACATGTCGATGACCGTTTACGCATGTTTCATCGATTACGAAAAAGCCTTTGATAAAGTTAAGCACGAAAAACTGATCAACATTCTTAGATAAATAGGACTGGAACAACGAGACCTCAGAATAATAGCCAACCTTTACTGGAACCAAAGTGCTCACATAAGAATCGATAACACCGCGTCCGACATGATCAAAATCCTGAGAGGCGTTCGTCAAGGAAGCATTTTATCACCACTGCTATTTAATTTGTATTCCGACAGGATATTTCAAGAGGCGTTGGATGAATGTGACAAGCGGATATCTGTCAATGGGATTAATATCAACAATCTGAGGTATGCGGATGACACGGTTCTTGTTGCCGACTCCCTGGAAGGACTGCAGAAACTGGTAAGCCGCGTGACGGCTGCAAGCTCAGAGGCCAGACTTAGCCTAAAAGTGGGAAAGACAAAGTGGCTAGCAGTTAGCAAATCAAACAACGTGGACGGACACCTGGCAATTTACGGTCAACGAATTGAGCGAGTAGTAACTTTTAAATATCTTGGGTGTCAACTAAATGAGAAGTGGGACGGCATGCAGGAGATTCGTGCCAGAATAGAACAAGCTCGAGCTTCGTTCCTGAAGATGCGTAAGGTACTTTGCAGCAGAAATTTAAGCTTGCCTCTGCGCGTCCGAATGCTTCGCTGTTACGTGTTCGGCATACTGTTTTTTGGAATGGAAGCTTGGACTTTGACAGATGCGATGTGCAAAAAATTGGAGGCTTTTGAAATGTGGACGTACAGAAGGCTATTAAGAATCTCCTGGGTAGAAAGAGTGCGTAACACCGAGGTACTTCAACGCCTCGACAAGCAGCTGGAAGTTCTGTTTACACTAAAAAAGCGCGAACTGGAGTATTTTGGTCACATCTTAAGGAATGACAAGTATCGACGTTTAAAGCTTATTATAAAAGGGAAGATCGAAGGACGAAGAGGCCCGAGTAGAAGAAAGGTATACTGGCTAAAAAACTTAAGACAATGGTATGGAGTGAGCACTATCACATTGTTTCGCCGAGCTGTAGACAAGGTTCAGATAGCTCTGATGATTGCCAACGTCCGATGAGGACAGGGCACCTAAAGAAGAAAAAGATATGTTTTTTGGCTTGCCACTATCGACTGGACTAATAGCCACGATCGACCAATTCTTTATCCTTGCTACAAATTAATATCCATAACACGACACTTTTAATAATTACCTTTTCACCAAAAACAAAACTAAAACACAAATAGTAGATGAAACTTAAAACAGACTCTGACATTACTCACAGTCCTCCATATTTATTCAAGTCTCGCAGCGCCCTCAACGGTAGTCCAAAACGCGAAAAATGTCTAATTAATTATCGCTTAAATCCAATATTCACGTTAAAAGTGCAAACGAGCTACCTGTGGATAGAAGGTAATTTTAAATATAGATATAACGGCATATATCGAAAAGCGATTAAGCCGAACACAATGTGCTAATTTAAGAGTGAGCAGAATTGAAATAAAAACCTTTTAGCCCGTTTAATGCGGCTACAGTTTAATTCTACAAAAAGATTCAATAAGAATTACGGCGAGTTACTTTTACCATCGACGATAGCGTTCAAGAGAGGATTTATTAGCTTCTCATGGATATTAGATTTTAACGGAAAATAGATAGTTGGATAACAGGAAATGTAATAAATGTTCGCAATCAGCTGGGTAGATACCGAAGATTATACGTACGCGAAACTTGGAGAAATTTAGTCGCAAGACGGAAGGAGCATTTCAATAAAAAGAAAAGTAAACGGGGCGTTTTTTTTCGTTGAAAATCGAAAAAGTCAATAATGTAAATAACATATTTGTGGAAAAAGAAACAGGAAACCGTCGCGGAAAGAGTGGATCCATTCGGAAAACAAAAAGGAAAAATATGTATAGGGCGAGGGAGGGGGAGGTTGGCGTTAGTTTATTTTATATTCCCATCCGAATGTTCGGGATGGAAGTTCCAACTCCAATCGACCAAACGATTGCGAGGAAAATAGCGCGTTTTTCTTTGCGTTTTCCGCGGAGGAATTCGGAGATCGGCTGGAAACACACCGAGAGAAATAACGGGGGATTATCCGAGTGCGTTCCCCATGATTAGATTGTAAAATACTGAAAGTGACGTATGCTGGGGTGGATAAATAAGATACATAAAACTCCAATGAAAACAGATATAAAAATTTGGGAGGAATGCAGCCGTAAATATGTCTTCATCCTACTTTTGACGTATAGCTTGTTTGTATTTTTAACGTAGAAATAAAATAAACTTCACACGATTGTATCTATTTAACAAGCATTATTAATACGCTACATTTTGCCATAACTTTTTTTTTTTTATGAAAATAGTCGCAAAAAGGGTAGACCTATCGTGTGGGCCGCGGACGGCCCGCACTGCGACTATTAGAAGGGGAAGGGATTATAGAAAGGAGATGATTGTGGACACGCTTTTTAAAAAGTTGCAGGTCATAGTTCTCTGGAAAAACTAATTTTGGAAGCTTATTCCATTCCGTAGCAGCCCTGTAAAAGAAGGATTCTTGATGAAGATTGGTACTTGTAGTGTCAAGCTTGAGAGTAAATGGGTGAGACTGATCAGCGTGCCGAGTTCTTCGGCCGAATGTGGCCAATGGTGGTACAAGAGTTTTTATTTCTCTGGAGCATCTGCCATGGAAATATCTGTAAAGCAATGACTGGTCTGCAACTCTTCTTCTATGTTCTAGAGGGTGGAGGGTATCTGTGAGAGTTAAGATGTTTATCAAGCGAATGGCTCTTTTCTGAATGGAATCTAGAAGACGAAGAGAATGCATTGGTGCTGAACCCCAAATGTGCGAGCAATACTCCAGTAGAGGTCGGATTTGAGCCTTGTACGTCGTCAACAGTTGATCAGGAGTAAAAAACTTTCTGGCTTTCCACAGAAAACCTAGCCTCTGGCTTGCCGTCTTTGCGATGTTAGCAACATGGCCAAGACATGTTATTGGACACCGTGACTCCCAAAATCGAGAGGGAGGGACTTGGTTCAAGGGTATTTCCGGACATTGTGATGGGATGATTTGAGGAATTCACTTTCTTGGAAAACGTGGCACTTTGTGTTTTTTGGGCGTTGAACTGAACAAGATTGTTGGTTCCCATTCGACGATTGCTTTAAGATCTCTATTGATGGAATCAACCTGTTCCTGTCTGAGTCTATTTGTATCATTCACCGAAAGTGATCGATAGGATGTGAAAGTTGAGACATGTGTGCTATCGTATGCGAAACTGTAAATGGGGTTCGTAGTGGTTTTCAAGAGGTCGTTGATGTGTAAAAGAAATAAGGTAGGGGACAGGATGGAACCCTGGGGGACCCCGGCATTAGTTTTAAACGCATCAGAAGAAATACCGTCAACTGCCACATGTAAGGAGCGATCTTGCATGAAGCTCAAGAGCCATTGGCGCAGTTTGGTTGGGAGACCGTAGGCAGATAATTTACTTAACAATACCTGGTGCCAAACTTAAGATAAATGAAGAGAAATACAAAGGTACAACCTCTGTAAATTGCATTAATCAATTTAGTACTTCTTCTTCTTCTACTTATTAGAGATCTAGATGATCTGTTGATTCCGGACTTGCCTCTGTAATGTTTCCTGAGATGTGGAATGTCAGCTGTCTCTCCATCTCTTTGTTGGTTACACCATTCTCTTCTTCTCTGCCTTCTCCATCTCAACACATCCTGTACGTCGTGTTTCTTACAAGATCTCTTATTGTTTTCCCGGCTATTGTTCTTAGTACTGACATTTCGGCGACTCGTAGCATCCTTTTGATCTAGTTTATATCCTCTCTCGCTTCTATACCATATGTCATTATTGGCCTGACGCATGTCTTATATATTTTGATTTTACTCTCCTTTCGCATACAAGGATTAGCCCATACAGTTTTCCTTAGACATTCTGACATTATGGCTGATTTTTTAATTTGGTTTCTCAGGTCCTTTATTGGGTCGTGAGCGCTGGACATATCTATGCCCAGGTATCTAAATTGCATGACCTGCTCTATGGGTTTAGTATCTATTACCAGCTTGCATCTCATTGGCTCCCTAGCGATGGTCATGGTTTTCGTTTTACCTATGGATATATCCATATTCAGTTGCTGACTGATCTGGTAGAACTTAAGTAACTGTCTCTGTAGATCATTCTCACCTTCTGCAAATATTGCAACGTCGTCGGCGTAGCAGACCATGCTGATAGCCCTATTGTATCCCAAAAAACCATCAATACCGAATAATAAAGCACGCCTTGCAATTGCTTTAAGATTTTGTATAATCTCGCAAATGCAGAATTACTATAGATAGTTTAATACATTATTAGTTATACAGTCATCTTATAACGCTGATGTATTTATACAACCCCACAAGTTCTTTGAAATTTTGTATGATTCTAGAAACGCAACCTCACTATAGTTTGATAAATAAATAATTATAAAGCGGTTATTAATGCTACCATGCCAGTTCATTAAAAGTTTTTATGATTCCACAGACGCAATACTGATTCAGTTTGTTAAATACATTAGTAGCTATACAGCAGTTATTAACGCTACTATATTTGCAGAACAACATAGAATCTCTGCAAGTTTATTAAAAAAAATTATGATTCTAGAAACGTTATAATACTATAGTTTGATAAATTAATAGTTAGACGGCGACTAACTATTGCTACCATCAATGACAAACAATAAAGCAACTTCTGCCAGCTCTTTGAAAGTGCATATGTTTACAAATACAATATTGCTAAAACATTATTAGTTCTACAGCTACAGTATTTGCAGAACAATATAGCAACATTTGTATGTTTTTGGAAAGTTTGTGTGATTCTACAAACGCAATATTTCTATAGTTTCTTTAATAGATTATTAGTTATACAGCTATAGTATTTACAGAACAATGTAACTAATTTGCAAGTTGGAAGGATTTCACAGATGCAGTATTGCTTAGTTTAATACATTATTAGTTATCCAGCAGTTAATATTGCCAATTTATTTGCAGAATATTATAGCTGCCTCTGTAAGTTCTTTGAAAGTTTATTTGATTGATTCTTATTAAATGAGTAGTTAGAAATAAGTTATTATTGTTACTGTCTTTGAAAAATAATTGAAAGTTTCTGCAGGCACAATATTGCTACGGTTTGTAGCAGCCTCTGTAAATTATTGAAAAAATCTGTATTATTCCAAAGACGTAGTATTGCTATAATTTGATAAATTGATAGTTAAAAAGCCACTGATAATACTACCTTCATTACCGAATAATAAAGCACGTCTTGCAAGTGCTTTAAGAGTTTGTAAAAGCTCACAAATGCAGAATTACTATAGTTTGTCTTTGGAAGGATTCCACAGATGCAGTATTGCTAAGTTAAATACATTATTAGTTAACAGCAGTTAATATTGCTAAATTATTTGTAGAACACAATAGCAGCCTTTGCAAGTTCTTTGAAAGTTTATATGATTCATTCCTATTAAAGATTCTACAGAAGCTACATTCTTATAGTTAGTTTAATATTCTTACCGACGAGTATTTAAATTGTTTAAAAGCTCATGAAGGATTTTTATTAGCGTTCTTTTCCAAGAATAATTCGTATAATATAATAAGAGCAGGATTAACGTCTCAATTTGCCTAAACCTTAATCTATTCGCGTGAAAAAATTATGTACTAATTGACAGATATCCAAAATAGAATAACACTAAATCGACCTTTGGTTTATGATCGCCACAATCATAAACAACCAAACTTATGCGATGGAGCAGCAATAGATGAATGATTGAACGATTTTTAGAAAGAAAAAAAACATACAGCCATAAATCAGTCATTCGAAAGGTGACAGACGCGAAGGACGATATCGAAAAAAGAGAAACTTATCGGTCGAAAAAAAACAAGTAAACATTTTTATCAATGCCTACAATGGGGTAATAAAACGCTAAGACGTTAATAGCAACGATTAGAAGGGGGTCATAAATTTGTTAAATTTGAAAGAGAGTTTTTTTATCCATCTGAATCTACATTTAAGCGATTATTTTAACTGATTACATCATTTATTATCTTACAGACAAAGAACTAACCCCAGAAACGATTACACCTTTTTATTTATACCCTGTGAGGAAAAAGTATGGAAACCCCGGAAATTCGGAAAACCACACGAGGTTAGTCGTGTAAATCGTACAACTAAAAATTATTAATCTCATAAATAATTATTTATTTTATTAGTAATTATTTTTTTATTTACGAGTATTTGAGGTATTTTAAAATCATTTTATCATTAGCCGTTATCCAAATATATCCTGTCCAAATAAGAGTAAAAGAGGTCCTTTAAATTAGTTAACAAACTTTTTAAAATCACAATTTAATTAGAATAATCTGTCAAGTTGACATCTAGTCAAAGCTTATCCTTTTATAAATAGACGTCTAATCAAAATCAAATCCCTACAGATACGACCCAGGGGTCAGCGCTTTGACACCGAGGTATCAATATATTGAAATTAACATTTTAATTTGTTAAGGTTTAAATACAAAATACTTTAACAAAGTTTCAATATTACAAATATTAAAACTTCTCTCGAGGCGAAAAAATCTAAAAATGCAGAAAAATCGATATTGTTATTCAAACCGTTTTTAAAAAATCTGATCTAAAAATGTGGTCAAAAATAAGGCTTAATGAGTCCCAAAAAAAGGGCTTAATGAGTCCCAAAAAAGGAGGCTTAAATAAGCCCCAAAAGAGTGGCTTAGATAATTCCCATAAAACGAGGCTTAAATGAGTCCCAAAAAGAGTGCTTGAATGACTCCCAAACAGGGAGGCTTTAGTGACTCCCAAAAAAAGGAAGCTTACGTGACCCCCAAAAAGGGAGGCTTAAATAAGTCCCAAAAAAAGGAGGCTTAAGTGACTTCCAAAAAAGAAAGCTTACGTGATCCCCAAAAATAGGCTTACGTGACTCCAAAAAAATATGCTTTAATGAGTACCAAACAAAGAAGCTTAAATGAGTCCTGAAATAGAGGCTTAAATGATCCAGAAAAAAAAGAGGTTCCCTAGGAAGTCTTGCATACGCAGTAGTTTGGCAATAGTTAAACCCAAATAGGGTTTAAACAAAGGGAGCTTAAATTGGGTGGCTTAGCTCCTAATGCAACCAATAGGTCAAAGCCCTAAATGGAACCAAGAGGTAAAGTCCTATATGGGGCCAAGTGACAAAGTCCTAATTGGTGCCAAGTGGCGGATTCCTAAACAGGGCCAAGAAGGCGAAGCACTAAAATATGTCAAACAAACATACAAACAATTCAAAAGGCTGTGATTTGGAGTCAGGAACACCTAAATACCTTATCATAACCTCTGTCATTGTAAATATCTTTAATAAACAAACACATATCTGTTATAATTTTATATTAGTATAGATTTTACAACCAACATAATCATGTAAACACACAAACACACACACAAAACATGCAATAGACAAATATTGGTAGCGAGATATTTATGAGCTTAACTATAAAAACACCGATTAGCAGATTTTATATATTCTTCATCATGTTCTCGTTAATTTTTGCAAAATAAGGAACGATCTCCGTTACAAAAAAAAAACATGGAACACATAAAAACGAGAGGTGACGCGAACGCAATAATTTTCTTGGAGGATCAAATGAGTCGGAAGTAAAGCTCTAGGACTTAGCCAGTATTACTCCCATAGACTTTCCATCTCCCGTTTACTCCATTCTCCTACGATTTTCTGTCTTACTTTCAATTCCGATACCTGCCCTTAGAGCTGCCGCTGTTACTTTTTTATCGATATTTGGTCACAAGTAACGATTCGTTGACTGTTTTAAATGCAATTACACCGTTTACAAATCGCTCTTTTAAATTGTGGTTTTGCAATTACTTCGGTTACAAAAATGTCTATTCTTGTACAAAACTACTAGTAGTATTTGGATGAGTACCATTTGTTACGAATGAAGATTTTTGTTTATATGCTGTGACATCGTTATCATTATTATGCACAACACTGGTTACAAATAGCTGTACTATAATATTTTGGCTACAAATGTTTGTTTTTGCACCGTTTTGCTATGACAAAACCAGTTTCAAAAAAAGGTTCTGTAAACAATGACACTGATTACAATGATGCTGTTCCTGTAGTTTTTTGCCCAAGACGTCACCAGTATGTAGTATCATTGGTTACAAAAGGGGATTTTTTTTAATGTTAATATCCCGTGATGTCGGTTACAAATTACAACACTTTTATCCTGATCATGCACAACACTGGTTATAAATAGCTGTATTATAATTTGGCTATAATTGTTTGTTTGTTTGTTTTACTATAACTAAACTGGTTTCAAATTAACACTCGGTGGCTATTCTTGCAAATGTGTTTTTTAATGATTCTGTTCTAGTAATTTTTGCCAAGATGTCACCAGTTGTATAAGTTTGTAGTATCATTGGTTACAAAAGAAGAATATTTTACAGTTTATGTGCTGTGATATAGGTTACAAATTGCAACGCTTTTACACTGATCATGCACAACACTGGTTATAAATAGCTGTATTATAATTTGGCTATAATTGTTTGTTTGTTTGTTTTACTATAACTAAACTGGTTTCAAATTAACACTCGGTGGCTATTCTTGCAAATGTGTTTTTTAATGATTCTGTTCTAGTAATTTTTGCCAAGATATCACCAGTTGTTAAAGTTTGTAGTATCATTGGTTACAAAAGAAGAATATTTTACAGTTTATGTGCTGTGATATAGGTTACAAATTGCAACGCTTTTACACTGATCATGCACAACACTGGTTATAAATAGCTGTATTATAATTTGGCTATAATTGTTTGTTTGTTTGTTTTACTATAACTAAACTGGTTTCAAATTAACACTCGGTGGCTATTCTTGCAAATGTGTTTTTTAATGATTCTGTTCTAGTAATTTTTGCCAAGATGTCACCAGTTGTTAAAGTTTGTAGTATCATTGGTTACAAAAGAAGAATATTTTACAGTTTATGTGCTGTGATATAGGTTACAAATTGCAACGCTTTTACACTGATCATGCACAACACTGGTTATAAATAGCTGTATTATAATTTGGCTATAATTGTTTGTTTGTTTGTTTTACTATAACTAAACTGGTTTCAAATTAACACTCGGTGGCTATTCTTGCAAATGTGTTTTTTAATGATTCTGTTCTAGTAATTTTTGCCAAGATGTCACCAGTTGTATAAGTTTGTAGTATCATTGGTTACAAAAGAAGAATATTTTACAGTTTATGTGCTGTGATATAGGTTACAAATTGCAACGCTTTTACACTGATCATGCACAACACTGGTTATAAATAGCTGTATTATAATTTGGCTATAATTGTTTGTTTGTTTGTTTTACTATAACTAAACTGGTTTCAAATTAACACTCGGTGGCTATTCTTGCAAATGTGTTTTTTAATGATTCTGTTCTAGTAATTTTTGCCAAGATGTCACCAGTTGTATAAGTTTGTAGTATCATTGGTTACAAAAGAAGAATATTTTACAGTTTATGTGCTGTGATATAGGTTACAAATTGCAACGCTTTTACACTGATCATGCACAACACTGGTTATAAATAGCTGTATTATAATTTGGCTATAATTGTTTGTTTGTTTGTTTTACTATAACTAAACTGGTTTCAAATTAACACTCGGTGGCTATTCTTGCAAATGTGTTTTTTAATGATTCTGTTCTAGTAATTTTTGCCAAGATGTCACCAGTTGTATAAGTTTGTAGTATCATTGGTTACAAAAGAAGAATATTTTACAGTTTATGTGCTGTGATATAGGTTACAAATTGCAACGCTTTTACACTGATCATGCACAACACTGGTTATAAATAGCTGTATTATAATTTGGCTATAATTGTTTGTTTGTTTGTTTTACTATAACTAAACTGGTTTCAAATTAACACTCGGTGGCTATTCTTGCAAATGTGTTTTTTAATGATTCTGTTCTAGTAATTTTTGCCAAGATGTCACCAGTTGTATAAGTTTGTAGTATCATTGGTTACAAAAGAAGAATATTTTACAGTTTATGTGCTGTGATATAGGTTACAAATTGCAACGCTTTTACACTGATCATGCACAACACTGGTTATAAATAGCTGTATTATAATTTGGCTATAATTGTTTGTTTGTTTGTTTTACTATAACTAAACTGGTTTCAAATTAACACTCGGTGGCTATTCTTGCAAATGTGTTTTTTAATGATTCTGTTCTAGTAATTTTTGCCAAGATATCACCAGTTGTTAAAGTTTGTAGTATCATTGGTTACAAAAGAAGAATATTTTACAGTTTATGTGCTGTGATATAGGTTACAAATTGCAACGCTTTTACACTGATCATGCACAACACTGGTTATAAATAGCTGTATTATAATTTGGCTATAATTGTTTGTTTGTTTGTTTTACTATAACTAAACTGGTTTCAAATTAACACTCGGTGGCTATTCTTGCAAATGTGTTTTTTAATGATTCTGTTCTAGTAATTTTTGCCAAGATGTCACCAGTTGTATAAGTTTGTAGTATCATTGGTTACAAAAGAAGAATATTTTACAGTTTATGTGCTGTGATATAGGTTACAAATTGCAACGCTTTTACACTGATCATGCACAACACTGGTTATAAATAGCTGTATTATAATTTGGCTATAATTGTTTGTTTGTTTGTTTTACTATAACTAAACTGGTTTCAAATTAACACTCGGTGGCTATTCTTGCAAATGTGTTTTTTAATGATTCTGTTCTAGTAATTTTTGCCAAGATGTCACCAGTTGTATAAGTTTGTAGTATCATTGGTTACAAAAGAAGAATATTTTACAGTTTATGTGCTGTGATATAGGTTACAAATTGCAACGCTTTTACACTGATCATGCACAACACTGGTTATAAATAGCTGTATTATAATTTGGCTATAATTGTTTGTTTGTTTGTTTTACTATAACTAAACTGGTTTCAAATTAACACTCGGTGGCTATTCTTGCAAATGTGTTTTTTAATGATTCTGTTCTAGTAATTTTTGCCAAGATGTCACCAGTTGTTAAAGTTTGTAGTATCATTGGTTACAAAAGAAGAATATTTTACAGTTTATGTGCTGTGATATAGGTTACAAATTGCAACGCTTTTACACTGATCATGCACAACACTGGTTATAAATAGCTGTATTATAATTTGGCTATAATTGTTTGTTTGTTTGTTTTACTATAACTAAACTGGTTTCAAATTAACACTCGGTGGCTATTCTTGCAAATGTGTTTTTTAATGATTCTGTTCTAGTAATTTTTGCCAAGATGTCACCAGTTGTATAAGTTTGTAGTATCATTGGTTACAAAAGAAGAATATTTTACAGTTTATGTGCTGTGATATAGGTTACAAATTGCAACGCTTTTACACTGATCATGCACAACACTGGTTATAAATAGCTGTATTATAATTTGGCTATAATTGTTTGTTTGTTTGTTTTACTATAACTAAACTGGTTTCAAATTAACACTCGGTGGCTATTCTTGCAAATGTGTTTTTTAATGATTCTGTTCTAGTAATTTTTGCCAAGATATCACCAGTTGTTAAAGTTTGTAGTATCATTGGTTACAAAAGAAGAATATTTTACAGTTTATGTGCTGTGATATAGGTTACAAATTGCAACGCTTTTACACTGATCATGCACAACACTGGTTATAAATAGCTGTATTATAATTTGGCTATAATTGTTTGTTTGTTTGTTTTACTATAACTAAACTGGTTTCAAATTAACACTCGGTGGCTATTCTTGCAAATGTGTTTTTTAATGATTCTGTTCTAGTAATTTTTGCCAAGATGTCACCAGTTGTTAAAGTTTGTAGTATCATTGGTTACAAAAGAAGAATATTTTACAGTTTATGTGCTGTGATATAGGTTACAAATTGCAACGCTTTTACACTGATCATGCACAACACTGGTTATAAATAGCTGTATTATAATTTGGCTATAATTGTTTGTTTGTTTGTTTTACTATAACTAAACTGGTTTCAAATTAACACTCGGTGGCTATTCTTGCAAATGTGTTTTTTAATGATTCTGTTCTAGTAATTTTTGCCAAGATATCACCAGTTGTTAAAGTTTGTAGTATCATTGGTTACAAAAGAAGAATATTTTACAGTTTATGTGCTGTGATATAGGTTACAAATTGCAACGCTTTTACACTGATCATGCACAACACTGGTTATAAATAGCTGTATTATAATTTGGCTATAATTGTTTGTTTGTTTGTTTTACTATAACTAAACTGGTTTCAAATTAACACTCGGTGGCTATTCTTGCAAATGTGTTTTTTAATGATTCTGTTCTAGTAATTTTTGCCAAGATATCACCAGTTGTTAAAGTTTGTAGTATCATTGGTTACAAAAGAAGAATATTTTACAGTTTATGTGCTGTGATATAGGTTACAAATTGCAACGCTTTTACACTGATCATGCACAACACTGGTTATAAATAGCTGTATTATAATTTGGCTATAATTGTTTGTTTGTTTGTTTTACTATAACTAAACTGGTTTCAAACTAACACTCGGTGGCTATTCTTGCAAATGTGTTTTTTAATGATTCTGTTCTAGTAATTTTTGCCAAGATGTCACCAGTTGTTAAAGTTTGTAGTATCATTGGTTACAAAAGAAGAATATTTTACAGTTTATGTGCTGTGATATAGGTTACAAATTGCAACGCTTTTACACTGATCATGCACAACACTGGTTATAAATAGCTGTATTATAATTTGGCTATAATTGTTTGTTTGTTTGTTTTACTATAACTAAACTGGTTTCAAATTAACACTCGGTGGCTATTCTTGCAAATGTGTTTTTTAATGATTCTGTTCTAGTAATTTTTGCCAAGATATCACCAGTTGTTAAAGTTTGTAGTATCATTGGTTACAAAAGAAGAATATTTTACAGTTTATGTGCTGTGATATAGGTTACAAATTGCAACGCTTTTACACTGATCATGCACAACACTGGTTATAAATAGCTGTATTATAATTTGGCTATAATTGTTTGTTTGTTTGTTTTACTATAACTAAACTGGTTTCAAATTAACACTCGGTGGCTATTCTTGCAAATGTGTTTTTTAATGATTCTGTTCTAGTAATTTTTGCCAAGATGTCACCAGTTGTATAAGTTTGTAGTATCATTGGTTACAAAAGAAGAATATTTTACAGTTTATGTGCTGTGATATAGGTTACAAATTGCAACGCTTTTACACTGATCATGCACAACACTGGTTATAAATAGCTGTATTATAATTTGGCTATAATTGTTTGTTTGTTTGTTTTACTATAACTAAACTGGTTTCAAATTAACACTCGGTGGCTATTCTTGCAAATGTGTTTTTTAATGATTCTGTTCTAGTAATTTTTGCCAAGATATCACCAGTTGTTAAAGTTTGTAGTATCATTGGTTACAAAAGAAGAATATTTTACAGTTTATGTGCTGTGATATAGGTTACAAATTGCAACGCTTTTACACTGATCATGCACAACACTGGTTATAAATAGCTGTATTATAATTTGGCTATAATTGTTTGTTTGTTTGTTTTACTATAACTAAACTGGTTTCAAATTAACACTCGGTGGCTATTCTTGCAAATGTGTTTTTTAATGATTCTGTTCTAGTAATTTTTGCCAAGATGTCACCAGTTGTTAAAGTTTGTAGTATCATTGGTTACAAAAGAAGAATATTTTACAGTTTATGTGCTGTGATATAGGTTACAAATTGCAACGCTTTTACACTGATCATGCACAACACTGGTTATAAATAGCTGTATTATAATTTGGCTATAATTGTTTGTTTGTTTGTTTTACTATAACTAAACTGGTTTCAAATTAACACTCGGTGGCTATTCTTGCAAATGTGTTTTTTAATGATTCTGTTCTAGTAATTTTTGCCAAGATATCACCAGTTGTTAAAGTTTGTAGTATCATTGGTTACAAAAGAAGAATATTTTACAGTTTATGTGCTGTGATATAGGTTACAAATTGCAACGCTTTTACACTGATCATGCACAACACTGGTTATAAATAGCTGTATTATAATTTGGCTATAATTGTTTGTTTGTTTGTTTTACTATAACTAAACTGGTTTCAAATTAACACTCGGTGGCTATTCTTGCAAATGTGTTTTTTAATGATTCTGTTCTAGTAATTTTTGCCAAGATGTCACCAGTTGTATAAGTTTGTAGTATCATTGGTTACAAAAGAAGAATATTTTACAGTTTATGTGCTGTGATATAGGTTACAAATTGCAACGCTTTTACACTGATCATGCACAACACTGGTTATAAATAGCTGTATTATAATTTGGCTATAATTGTTTGTTTGTTTGTTTTACTATAACTAAACTGGTTTCAAATTAACACTCGGTGGCTATTCTTGCAAATGTGTTTTTTAATGATTCTGTTCTAGTAATTTTTGCCAAGATATCACCAGTTGTTAAAGTTTGTAGTATCATTGGTTACAAAAGAAGAATATTTTACAGTTTATGTGCTGTGATATAGGTTACAAATTGCAACGCTTTTACACTGATCATGCACAACACTGGTTATAAATAGCTGTATTATAATTTGGCTATAATTGTTTGTTTGTTTGTTTTACTATAACTAAACTGGTTTCAAATTAACACTCGGTGGCTATTCTTGCAAATGTGTTTTTTAATGATTCTGTTCTAGTAATTTTTGCCAAGATGTCACCAGTTGTTAAAGTTTGTAGTATCATTGGTTACAAAAGAAGAATATTTTACAGTTTATGTGCTGTGATATAGGTTACAAATTGCAACGCTTTTACACTGATCATGCACAACACTGGTTATAAATAGCTGTATTATAATTTGGCTATAATTGTTTGTTTGTTTGTTTTACTATAACTAAACTGGTTTCAAATTAACACTCGGTGGCTATTCTTGCAAATGTGTTTTTTAATGATTCTGTTCTAGTAATTTTTGCCAAGATATCACCAGTTGTTAAAGTTTGTAGTATCATTGGTTACAAAAGAAGAATATTTTACAGTTTATGTGCTGTGATATAGGTTACAAATTGCAACGCTTTTACACTGATCATGCACAACACTGGTTATAAATAGCTGTATTATAATTTGGCTATAATTGTTTGTTTGTTTGTTTTACTATAACTAAACTGGTTTCAAATTAACACTCGGTGGCTATTCTTGCAAATGTGTTTTTTAATGATTCTGTTCTAGTAATTTTTGCCAAGATATCACCAGTTGTATAAGTTTGTAGTATCATTGGTTACAAAAGAAGAATATTTTACAGTTTATGTGCTGTGATATAGGTTACAAATTGCAACGCTTTTACACTGATCATGCACAACACTGGTTATAAATAGCTGTATTATAATTTGGCTATAATTGTTTGTTTGTTTGTTTTACTATAACTAAACTGGTTTCAAATTAACACTCGGTGGCTATTCTTGCAAATGTGTTTTTTAATGATTCTGTTCTAGTAATTTTTGCCAAGATGTCACCAGTTGTATAAGTTTGTAGTATCATTGGTTACAAAAGAAGAATATTTTACAGTTTATGTGCTGTGATATAGGTTACAAATTGCAACGCTTTTACACTGATCATGCACAACACTGGTTATAAATAGCTGTATTATAATTTGGCTATAATTGTTTGTTTGTTTGTTTTACTATAACTAAACTGGTTTCAAATTAACACTCGGTGGCTATTCTTGCAAATGTGTTTTTTAATGATTCTGTTCTAGTAATTTTTGCCAAGATGTCACCAGTTGTATAAGTTTGTAGTATCATTGGTTACAAAAGAAGAATATTTTACAGTTTATGTGCTGTGATATAGGTTACAAATTGCAACGCTTTTACACTGATCATGCACAACACTGGTTATAAATAGCTGTATTATAATTTGGCTATAATTGTTTGTTTGTTTGTTTTACTATAACTAAACTGGTTTCAAATTAACACTCGGTGGCTATTCTTGCAAATGTGTTTTTTAATGATTCTGTTCTAGTAATTTTTGCCAAGATGTCACCAGTTGTATAAGTTTGTAGTATCATTGGTTACAAAAGAAGAATATTTTACAGTTTATGTGCTGTGATATAGGTTACAAATTGCAACGCTTTTACACTGATCATGCACAACACTGGTTATAAATAGCTGTATTATAATTTGGCTATAATTGTTTGTTTGTTTGTTTTACTATAACTAAACTGGTTTCAAATTAACACTCGGTGGCTATTCTTGCAAATGTGTTTTTTAATGATTCTGTTCTAGTAATTTTTGCCAAGATATCACCAGTTGTTAAAGTTTGTAGTATCATTGGTTACAAAAGAAGAATATTTTACAGTTTATGTGCTGTGATATAGGTTACAAATTGCAACGCTTTTACACTGATCATGCACAACATTGGTTATAAATAACTGTATTATAATATTTTGGCTACAATTATTTGTTTTTGTACCGTTTTGCTATGAAAAAACCAGTTCCAAGTAAACAGTCCCCAACCATTTTTATTGTTTTCTTTCAAAACAATGGCACTGGCTACAATGATGCTGTTCCTGTGATTTTTTGCCAGTATCAATGGTTACAAATGAAATTTTTTTACAGTTTATATGTACAATTCTTATCCTGATCTTACACAACACTGGTTATAATAAGCTGCATTATAATATTTTGGCTACAATTGTTTGTTTTGTACCGTTTTGCTACGACAAAACCTGTTTAAAATAAACAATCTGTTTTCGGTTAAATATCAAACTAAGCTACAAATAGTGGTGTAGTAATTATTTATCTTCCCATCTCCGATGACGATTATTGCATCGTTTTTGACTGTTGGCACTAGCTACAGACGTATTAAGTTAACATTGTTAGAATGTGCGATCGATCAGCAATTCCCATCTCTAGTTGTCGTTCTAAGGTAACTTGATTCTTGCGGATTTATGCGGTGTCGGTATCCCGGTACACCTCGTCGAGAGAATTGATTTAGAATAAACGTAAAAGAACTGGCAAATTAAAGTTGGATTAATTCAATGTCGATGGGATGAATGTCACGGCTTGTAGTTTCTATCCCGAGGATTTTCGGCTTTTCCTAATGCACTCGTCGCAAATCAATCGAACAAAAGGTCGAAATAACTAATTACAAGTTTTCCATGGAAAAAAAAACATTATTTTTAATCGCAGTTACGCTACCACTACGAACTGTCACAAAACCGTCAGGACGAAACGACATTCTAAATCTGACGTCAAGAGATGCTCGGTTTTTAAACGAAAATAAATTGCATTGCAAAGGACTTTCTTGGTATTAACAATATTAATAATTATTATCACTTCACTTGTAGGTACAGCGACGATAGAGGTAAGTTTTTGTGTGAAAATATGTTATCATTGTTTATTTTTTTATTTTTATTCAATTAAAATAAATTGTTATTTTTGAGTACAATTAAGTTTACTAAGCATTTTTTTAATAACAAATAGCACAAGAAGGAATCATTTAAAAATCTATTTTAATCTTCGTGTGATTTACCATTTACAAAATTTAATATTGTGTTTATCGTTGTGTACTTAATTATTAAGACTTATTTTGAATGGTGTGGGAAGACAATGGGAGCATTATAGATTGTTCTTAGCTTCTTTGAATTTGAATTTGGGGTTGAGCCAGGCGCTTAGCTTTATAGCCATTGTGCCCGGGCCCTTTCGAAGGACAATTCATGGTGAAGGGAATGGGTTCAGGAGACCAACCTTATGCGCAAAGCGAAGCAGCGTACCCGGTCCCACCTCCTTGATGTCGGTGTTGTTTTTTTTTTATGAAAATAGTCGCAAAAAGGGTAGACCTATCGTGTGGGCCGCGAACGGCCCACACTGCGACTATTAGAAGGGGAAGGGATTATTGGTACTTGTAGTGTCAAGCTTGAGAGTAAATGGGTGAGACTGATCAGCGTGCCGAGTTCTTCGGCCGAATGTGGCCAATGGTGGTACAAGAGTTTTTATTTCTCTGGAGCATCTGCCATGGAAATATCTGTAGAGCAATGACTGGTCTGCAACTCTTCCTCTATATTCTAGAGGGTGAAGGGTATCTGTGAGAGTTGAGCTTTTTATCAAGCGAATGGCTCTTTTCTAAATGGAATCTAGAAGACGAAGAGAATGCCTTGGTGCTGAACCCGCGAGCAATACTCCAGTAGAGGTCGGATTTGAGCCTTGTACGTCGTCAACAGTTGATCAGGAGTTGTTGCCTGTGTCTAGCCCGAGAATGTCCTTGCGGATTCCTTTAAAAAATTCACAGTTAACCAACACATGGAGTGGAGTTTCTGCATCTTGAACATAGATCGTCATGGGTGATGTTCATAAGATGCCTAGCGGTTGACCAGTTATCAGCCCGTGAATCGGTCTCAACTGATTTCTTTTGAGACTGATTAGTCTGTTACCAGTTCTTTGGAGGGCTCTTTAAAAAGGGCATTGGTATATCTCATCCCGTTGGTTTCAAGCCACCTTTCTATAAATCTGTCTTCATATTTCCTGTCAATTAGACCTTTGATAAAACCATTAGATACGGGGGTTGAGCAGACAGGGCTTCTTAAAACTATATTAAACGTAAATAAGTTTATGTCCATTATATTATAAAGACTTATACAGCAATGCTACCATGACTGTAAGATTGCATAAAGATACAAAATGTATAAAAGTCGAAAAAGGAATTAGACAAGTGGACACGTTATCTCCAAATTGTTTACGGCAGTCCTGGAGCATGCTTTTAAGCAGTTGGTATGCTCTCCCACCTGCGATTTGCTGACGACATAGTTTTAATAACAGACAACTTGGGAGAGATTAGAACCATGATTACTGAGTTAGACCTATGGTCTTTGGTCGGCCGCGCTTTCTTTTTTCTAATGGGACCCATTTCATAAGTTTCTTTGGTAATCGCTCATCCTTCATTCGCTGTACATGGCCATACCAGCAGAGTTGTCGCTGTTGTATTTCTTCTACTATGTTGGTTTCTACTTTAATTTGTTTCCTTACTCGATCGTTTCTTACTTACTGCATTTTTAAAACACCAGCTGATCTTCGCCAGTAATCCATTTCCACGGCTAGAAGTCTATTCTCAATCCGTTTGGATAGTTGCCAGCCCTCACAGCCATAAAGTAGTGTTGGTTTAAATATAGAAACTAACACGAAAAAGACAATTATCCCTCGTAAACGTAGGAAAATCCAATAGGATAACAAAAATAAATGTGAAATAAGAGCCAAGTTCAATATTATGATATACGCCTCGGTTGTTGTCTTCAACGACAAAAGAAGAGAGATCTAAATGGGTGACAAGTCCAATGGTCATTCCTGAAATTTATAAATAACAACGTTAAATATTTTATAACAACTTAAAATATCATTTCTTCTAATAACTTAGGATAATACATTGAAGCCCAAGATCTTACTTGGCTAGTTCGAATATACGAATTAATATTAAGTACCTACTAAAACAGTCATGAAAAAGCCCTATGTTCGATGGCTAGTTTCTACCAGCAAGCCAAATTTTCGGAAGAATAAAATTAGGAACTTACATCTTTAGAACTTGCGAAGGCTACAATATTAATTCGTATAATCGAACTAGCCA
The DNA here is from genome assembly GCA_950111635.1 of Agelastica alni. Taxonomy (NCBI): domain Eukaryota; kingdom Metazoa; phylum Arthropoda; class Insecta; order Coleoptera; family Chrysomelidae; genus Agelastica; species Agelastica alni. The sequence goes on from OX467716.1 coordinate 30,520,645, forward strand.
AGTCAGACCTTAGGTTTCAATATATTATCCTAAGTTATTAGAAGAAATGATATTTTAAATTGTTATAAAATATTTTATGTTGTTATAAATAAATTAAATAAATTTTTATTCGGAAAATCAAAAGGGAACATTGGGAAACATTTTCTAACGATATGGAGCATGACCTGTATGGAGGCCAAAAGAAGATATGGAACCTGCTAAGACATAGGAAAAAACCAATAAATAAGTGTATACAAAATACAAAAATAGCGGCGGAAGAATGGGAAAAATATTTTGGAAAACTCTACACTCCGACAGAAAACAACTTACCACCACAGGAAATACAGCCTGACATTGGAAATGTTAACGAACAACAAGAAAAGACTATTCCCTTGGAGAAAATACGATACATGGTCCAAAAACTAAAAAACAGAAAAGCCTCGGGCATTGACGAAATTAAGAATGAGATGATCAAATATGGAGGTGAAAGCTTATTGGCCGAATCACAGATTTTCTTCAATAAAATACTTACTGTCAAGGTTGTTCCATCCGAATGGATGGAACTGATACCAGTTTTCAAAAAAAGAGAGAAAGCAGACCCTAAAAACTATCGAGGTATTAGCTTATTGAGTGCTGTACTAAAACTGTTTACAAAAATTCTAGCAGAAGAAATATCTCTAACCGGAATATGTGAAGAACAGCAAGGGTTCAGACAGAACAGGTCTACTATAGATGCTATATTTATAATACGTCAAATTACAGAGAAAGCCATTGAGTTCAATAAAGTAGCCTTCACGTGTTTCATTGACCTAACCCAGGCATTCGATAGGGTACGGTTAACAGACGTCTTGGCCCTACTACAAAAGAGAAGAATTCACCCGAATGTAATAAAGACCATCGAAGAATTGAACAAGAACAACTACACATATGTAAGAACTGCAAATAAGCTAAGCAATAAAATACCTATGATAACCGGAATCAGGCAAGGAGATAGCCTAAGCCCAATCCTATTTAATATCATCATGGATGAAATTATAAATGAAGTCAAAGTAACTGGGAGAGGATATCGAATGGGAGATAAAGAAATAAAAATCATATGCTACGCTGATGATGCTGTAATCGTATCGGAAGACGAGGACAACCTACAGAGACTCTTACACAAGTTCCAAAAAACAGCTGAAGAATTCAATATGCAAATATCCGTCAAGAAAACCAAATCGCTAACAATATCCAAAGAACCGAGAAGATGTAAACTCGCAATCTATGAGCAGAGTGTAGAACAAGTGATGTCCTTTAAATATTTAGGAGCTAATATAACTAGCACTAGAAATATTAAGGAGGAAGTAAAAGCTCAAACAACAAAGGCATCTCTAATCTCAGGATTCTTGAGAGACATAATCTGGAGAAATAAACACATGAGTACCAGAAGTAAGGTCAGAATATATAAGACCGATAATGACATACGCGATAGAGACCAGAGCGGAGAACACGACTACAAAGCGACTTCTTAGATCAACGGAAATGCGAATTCTTAGATCGATAACTGGCTATACCTTACTTGACCATAAAAGAAGCGAAGAGATAAGGGAAATATGTGAAGTCCAAGACATAGTAAGATGGGCAAGAAACCGAAGAAGAGAATGGAGAGACCATATTAGCAGAATGCCAAACGACCGGCTGGCAAAAATTGTGAGAGAGAAGCGGCCCAACACACCACGCCCAACTGGACGCCCACCAAAAAGATGGTATGATAGCTGGTCTTCATCGTCCCAATTGTTTTTGGGCAACCTTTGAGGCAAACACAGGACGTAGTCCTAACGTAAGAAGAAAAAGAAGAAGAAGATAAATAAATTTCAGGACTGACCATTGTACTTGGCACTCATTTAGATCTCACTTCTTTTGTCGTTGAAGACAACAACCGAGGCGTATATCATAATATTGAACTTGGCTCTTATTTCACAAGTTTTTGATGGGATAATAATAATACCCAGAAAGTCCTTATTTATTGTTTTTAAAAGTGATACATGCGATTTTTAATGCAATTTAATTTTGTTTTAAAACACTTTTAAAAAGCGCACACCACGTGACGTCAGCACTTAGGTGGTCCATTAAAAAAGTGCAATCGCTTAACAATTCGCATTTAAAACAATACGTCTAATGCGTTTTATTCCTCGAATAGAATAATAAAACTATTTAATTAGCTAAAAGCATCTGAGCGTCTAAGTGAGATGCAGAAGCAGAAGTAGAGAAGGCTTTTCCGCGGCCCCATTCCGAATATACGAAACATTGCCCTTCTAATCCAAACTTAACGAGGTTCGGGGGCCATCCCGAGACCCCAGGCTACATACACACACACACACACACACCAGATACTCCGGTTTGGTTCATTATATTATCAAAATCACGATAGTCTTTCCTTGCGGACATTTTTCCCAATTGAATCAATTTTCACATACGAGGGGTGGTTGCAATTTCCTGAGATTTTTCATACGTTCCAGTAGAGGGAGGCATAAAAAATTAGAAACGTCGAAAGCAGGAGTTAGAAACTAAATTTATTCTAGTAAGTGGGGGACAGCAGCACGTAAATGAAGATTCATTTAAAAATTGTCCACGATTTCGGAAATTTTATTTTTATCATCAGGGAACTACATAAAGTATTTCCAATCTCAATAGATGATTTTGCCAGGGCACTGCGATATTCCGGTAATAAGCTATACTGAGTAATACCGATAAATTTAGCAAAACATATCGGCCGCCTCTTTTTATATGCTACGGGTAGCACAGCTTATTTTTGAATATCAACGTCGCTAATACGCATTTATCAAACCATCGGTCGACTATCTAGCTCACAGGTGTTCACTTGAAAACATTAGCGCGCGCTGGTTCTCAATCATATCTCAGGAGATTTTTATTGTTTGAGTTTTATTTTTTTTGTGATATTTGGAGACTGCATAGCTTTATGAACAGCAAAAAAGTGTCAAAATAGGCACGTCTGGCTGTGCATAGAAGAGTGTTGGTTCCTATATGTATGATAGTATGGCAGAAGAAGCATAAAAATAGGATTAATGCTGCGGAGATGAGTAGTCTAAGAAGTATAGCCGGAAAGATTCAGTTGGATAAAGTGAAGAATGGTGAGATAAGAACGTTGTGGTGCAAAAGAAGATGTGGTTACAAAGATAGATAAAGGAATGCTTAGATGGTTTGGACACGTAGAAAGGATGGATGAAGAAATATTAACGAAACAAATTTATAAGGCGAGTGTGAATGGGCAAGTTGGTAGAGGTCGAGTTCGACGAACATATCTCGATCAGGTCAACATTGTTTTGAAGAAAGGCCAGGTCAAGAGTACCAACAACCGACGAGCATGTAGGAGAGCACTGATAAAAATAGAGTAAGCAAAAGATGTGTGTAAGAACCGTAGCAAGTGGAAGGATGTACTAGTTAAACAATTTTTATTGCCTACCTTCTTGAATATAGGTAAAATTAATCCAATTTTCCAATATTTTGGTATTTGTTTTTCTTTCCAGGCTTTATTGAAATAAATATAGAAAAAAAAACAAAAACCAACCGGCATCACCCCGTGAGCAATCTAAGCAATGAAAATAAGGATGCGCCAAGAGGAAGCTGAAATCATTTCCTTTTTCACTCGGAACGATTCTACGTAGTCAATCAACTCGTCCACTTTTATGTATTTTAAAATAAAAAGGACAATGAAAAATGTTATAAAACGGATCTTCCTTAATTGACACCCGGAAGATTTCATCATAGAATTGAAATTACCAACGTTGGGGATGGAAAAACTATAAACATTGTTTTTAATTAACGCTCGAAATATAAAACAAAATTCTCATTCTCTGTATTAACAATCCAACACTCGCGTACGCGTTGGGTAATTCATTCGAGTTTAACCATTGCAAGTAATTTTTAATTTTTATCTATACAAGGGGTTTCATTAATTATGGGAAATAATTAAAGTGAAAAATCTTAGGTTCAAGATAATAAGATTTCACCCAATTCACTTAGATAAAATGTGTCTCCTGTCCCAGTTATATAATAATATAATAAATAAATTATACATTAATTTAAAAATGATTTTTCCCCATTACTTTTAAACTGTTTGACTATTCTTTATTATATTTGGCAGCAACTGTAGACACTGCAAGCATAAATTATGGTAATTTTTTTTTACTGAAAATAGTCGCAAAAATGGTAGACCTATCGTGACTATTAGAATGGGGAGGGATTATAGAAAGAAGATGATTGTGGATCCACTTTTTGAAAAGTTGCAGGCCATATTTCTCTGGAAAAACTGATTTTAAAAGCTTGTTCCTTTCCGAAGCAGCCCTGTAAGTAAATGGGTGAGGCTGATCAGATCAGGTGAAGGGTATCTGTGAGAGTTGAGCTGTTTATCAACCGAATGGCCCTTTTCTGAATGGAATCTAAAAGACGAAGAGAATGCCTTGGTGCTGAACCCCAAATATACGAGCAATACTCAGTTGACAATCTCAGTTGACAAAAAAAACAGGTAACTGAAAACCCCCATCCAACAGGAAAAAGCTGTCGGCAACAGAAAAAAACAGCCAACAGAAAAAACATCCGTCGGCAACAGAAAAAGGTCGATCACGATTATATTATACACTCTTAGTAAATCCAAATACATAGTATAATCGTTCGCGACCTTTTTCGTTGTTTTACTAAATTCTCCACAAAATTCGACCGACAATGCCTTAAATAATTTAAATTTTATCTATATTAATCGATAAAACGCTCGATGGGACGGCTTAATACCAGGCTTTGAAAAATTGTTACGAGTAGTTGAATTTTGTTAGGGACTACTGCTTACATCATCAGTCGGAATAGGATAAAGGACAAATTAAATAATACACCCGAACCGTTAATTTTTTAATTGTTAAATAGAACTAGCACTAACACTTGTGAAATTGTTTCTGTCACTGGCAAATAGAGCAACCCCTAATGATCTTGAAAGTATCAATTTATATTTTATATAGGCACATTTTCTGATAAATATTCGGTAACCGTTACAAATCCGCTACTTTGAAAAAAAAGTGGAGACGTTTGACGTGTCCTTTTCATTAGTGATTTACCTAGTAATAATTCATACGCAGGGCGAGCCCAATAAAATATACTTGTGCATTCTGGATTACAAATAACATTTTGATGATTTATTGCAAGAAAAGGGTGTAAAAAAAAATAATCAGTGGTCAATATGTAACGAAACACCCTGTGTAGGTACATGATAATTTTGTAGGATCCATTTTAAATAATTAATACAATTTTATTGTACACTTAGCTACCTAATTAATTAATCAGATTACCTTTAGCTAAATTCCACCAAATTTCATATCAGTAAAAGCAAATCCGAACAAGCCCAATGAATAATCCGCTTTCCCTCTATTAATGATGTAATTTAGTTTTATATGCATTTGACAGAGACGGCGCTAACGTTACGTGAACATGGCGGTAGAACAAGAGAGGCAAGCATCAGAAATAATAACTGGGAAATAATTTTTCGATAATATAAATGGTTATTATATACATGAAGTAATGCTTAAATTCAATATTAGCTAAATAGTACTATAAAAAAAATATGAGCCGTCGCGGGACGCCTAGCAAAACATCGGAAATATTTTATATAGAAAATTTGCATAAAAGGATGGTTTATAAAAGGAAATAAACATAGCATAATCATAAACAAAATAATTAGATAATTTAAAAATATGTAAGGAACCAGCCTATTGAAAAAGTAAGACGATACAAATACCTAGGCCCAATTATTAATGAGAACAATGACAGCTTCCAAGAAATACGAGTCAGAATAGAACAGGCGAGAAGCACCTTTACAAGAATGAAGAGGCTTTTCTGCTGCAGAGATTTAAACCTTGATTTAAAAATACGACTGATGAGTTGCTATGTGCTGTCTATACTATACTATGGAATGGAGGCCTGGACACTGAAGGTAACCGACATGAGGAGACTGGAGGCATTTGAGATGTGGATATACCGAAGATTGAGGATCTCATGGGTAGAAAGAATAACCAACGTGGAAGTGATGAGACGTATGCATAAGAAGAGAGAATTAAGATGACAATTAAGAGAATAAAACTGTTGTACATGGGACATGTCATGAGGGGAGAAAAATATCAAATGATACAAATAATTATGCAGGGAAAAATCGAAGGCAAGAGATCTATAGGAAGAAGACGAAATTCATGGCTGAAGAACCTTAGGGATTGGTTTGGATGCAGTAATAATGAACTATTTAGAGCTGCGGTCTCAAAAATAAGAATTGATATAATGATTGCCAACCTTCGAAGCGGAGACGGCACCTAGAGAAGAAGAAGAAAAATTTACACGCACTCATGTTCTTACATAAATGCACACCTTAATTTTAAAAATATAATTAACTTGCTCTAGACTTGAATCATGACATTTTAGTTTTATGCTATCAAGACAATGTTATTTACATAAAAAACAATACAAATCCAAATAAAGTTTACAAATCAGTATTATCAGTTATTTCTGTAATATTATAACTTGATGATGCTTCTAATATTATCAAAGTTACAATAGACCGATGATATCTAAAATAAACAACGAAAGGAGGCGGAGCCTAAGCGACGGAGCGAGCCGATTAGTTACGGGGCCGCCCGAAGCTTTCGCATAACGGCATCGCCGAGCGCGTCATTATATGTTTCACATCAACAATCCAGAAACAGGTCGATTTTTGATTTTAATTTACAATTTTTTAAAAGAATAATCTATCATACAGGGTAAATAACCATTAAATGATGAAGGCAGTACCAATTTTTTTAAATAAATCACCCTTTTTTTCCAATTTGCGGATTTTCATTTCTGAGCCAATTTTAAAAATGTATTACAAGTTGATTCAAATTGGTACAGGGTGGACAAAAACGCAGAGTTTTTTGTTATTTTAACATTGTATATATTCACTTATATAAATAATCCTAGCCGCTAGACTAAACAGATAATAATATATCATATCGTATTTAAAAAACTGTTTTGTCAAAATGTCTCTAACTGAAAGTGAGAGAATTGAAATTTTAATGATGATTGGTGTTGGCGATAGGATGCGGACTCAACAAGAGGTATGCACATTACTTCATGAAATGCACAAAGATCGTGAACGGATCTCTTAATTTACGGTAAGCAGATTAGAAAAGAAATACAGAAAATTAGGACTTGTTAGGAATGTAACGAAACTGTTATCGCAGATCTGAATTCTGCGAGTACATGATGAATCAAAACGATAATAAATTAAATAACAATTTTATTGATAATATTTTACTTCTGGATGAGGCAACGTTTTATTTGAACGGGAATGTTTATCGAAAAAACACCCGATATTGGTCTGATGAAAATCCATATTGGATGCAAGAATGCCATACGCAAAGACCACAAAAAAATCAACGTATGGAAGGTTTATGTGAGAAATACAATTATATTCGTCCATATTTTTTGGATGAAAATTTAACAGAATTCTATCTCACTCAAAGGTTATTCACCCTGTATGATAGATTATTCTATAAAAAAATACTAAAATATAATAAAAAAACGACCCGTTTTAGGTTTACTTATTATTTAGCTAATAATGAGTTTATGTGTTAATTTATGGACGCTCTGTATAAATGGGTATAACAAATCATCTTCTTTTGGTATTAGAAAATTTACAAAACGGTATAAATATAAACAAAGCGATCACAGAGTTTCTGTTGAATCATAAGGTTTCGCCGAAAATCAACTTCTTCAAAGTAGCCAGTCCCAGTTCTACTGACAACACAATACCGGTTCTAGTACTTGATTGCCAGACCTCGTATGCACCTACTTCACTGACAAACGACTTCGGTAGCTACATCAAAACCAATCAATCACAAACCGCCCATTTATATGCCGGTCGTTAGCTGGATAATACGCAATATTCCATCAAAATTTAACAAATTTTAGTCTAATGATAAATCTCCAATAAATTATACCAATAAATAAATCAGAATTCTCAAAAAAATTTGACTCTTTCATACAGAAACGCTATTTTTCAAGGTTTCGCTTCATATCACCGAAAAAAATTGGTCGATCGTATGGAAATCGCACGTGTACAAATCAGGACCGTATGGTGAACGTTTCACAAATGTCTCCAACAGGTCATCATCCAGTCAATGAACATCTAAAAAAGATGGGCAAGGTGGAGAATTATTTCTGCCGATTCTGCGGCGAGGACAAAGAATCTGTACACCATTTTCTGATAGAATGTGAAACACTACCAACAATCACAAAAAAGAGTAAGATAGTTCATAAGGCAATTCCTACCTACTCAAGATCTTTTTCTTCAGGTGCCGAGACCGATTTATCGATCGTTGGCTCTATGTTAACCACCATACAAACAATCATGGTCTTATTTACAACCGCCCGAAACAAGTTTGCTGAAGTTTTTCCAAACCATTGGCGGAGATTCTTGAGCCAGGAAATAGTACGCCTACCTACATACATATAGTCACGCCTTTTTCCCGTTGGGGTAGGCAGAGACCACTTCCTTCCACTTGCTACGGTTCTTACACACATCTTTTGCTTCCTCTACTTTCATCAGTGCTCTCATACATGTTCGTCGGTTGTTGGTACTCTTGACCTGGCCTTTCTTCAAAACAATGTTGATCTGATCGAGATCGATGTTCGCCGAGGTCGACCTCTACCGACTTCTGTCCATTCACACTCGCCTTATAAATTTGTTTCATCAATCTTCCTTCATCCATACTTTCTACGTGTCCAAACCATCTAAGCATTCCTTTATCTATCTTTGTAACCGCATCTTCTTTTACACCACAGCGTTCTCTTACCCCACTATTTCTTACTTTATCCAACCAAGTCACTCCAGCTTTACACCTCATTTTACTCATCTCCGCAGCATTAATTTTATTTTCATGCTTCTTCTGCCAAACCCAACATTCACTACAATACATAAGTGTAGGAACCAACACACCTCTATGCACAGCTAGACGTGCCTTTTTTGACACTTTTTGACTGTTCATAAAGCTATGAAGTACCCCATTCATTTGTTTTCCTGCTCAATGTCACAGTCATACTTTCCATCTCTCGTAAACTTTGAACCCAAGTACACAAATTCATTTAGTTGTTCCACTCTTTCTTGCTCAATCGAAACTTCGCAGTTTGTCATGCTTTCTTTTCTTTTAAAAATCATTACTTTCGTTTTGCTTACATTTATTTTCATCCCTTTGATTTTTAAGGCATCATGCATAACATTAACCATCGCCTGCAACTCCTTTTCAGATGACGCTCATATGACTTGATCATCACCGTAAAGAAGGCATCAAAAGAATTGCTCAAAAACACGAAGCCTTCGGATCCAGTGTAGCAGTTAAGTATAAGTATTTTAGACAGAGCAGCGTTCTGAAACTTCACAGCCAGGACCTGAGAGACACCAATAGGTGAATTTTAGTTTCAAGTACTTCTTAGATAATTTAGGTTAAGGTAAAATTTCTGATTGGTCATTCCTTGAGCAAATATAATATTTATTAATATAAATAAAAATCTCGTGTATTGAAGGACTTAAATTGGACCCAAAAGACATAATAATAATAAATAAGAATCCACAACAAAATATTACTCTTTCATGCAAAAACATTATTTTTAAAGGTCACTTCACCAAAAAAAAATGAGTCGAACTTATAGAAATCGTACGTGAACAAATCGGGACCGTATGGTAAACGTTTTACAAACGACTCGATGTCTAGATTCGTACCATCGATACAACTCATTTGATTTGTTTATATCACAATATAAATATTGTTTATCTTTTTTTTTTATCGATTTTTAGGAGGTTTTCTAAAACAACATCTCTCAACCAAAAGCGAAATCGACATCTCCCCAGATGTGTTGGGGGGGGTTGAGTTTAAACTATTATTATGCTGATCGGGCTATGATAGCGGGATTACACTTGCAATAAAACCCGGGCACTGATACTGATATCAATGCAACCTCAATATGCTCCACGGCCACCGGCGACGGCCGTTATTTATGGTACGGCGGAGTGGTGACGGGCGGTGCCGCCCCCTCGGAAAGGGGGCCCAGCCTCGGTCGCTGGCTCATTAACATTTTCGTAGAGGTGATGCACTCAAATAACCGTCAAAAATATGCCGAGTCTCCCGTTATTGATTCGAGCAAATGTAGCCGCAGTCGTTAGGAATTGCACACACTATTTTTCCTACGACTTACCTCGATTATCTCTTCCAATTAAAACAATATTTTATACCTTCAAAGTAGGTACTATTTTTGACAATATTTACAGACGACTAAGAAACATCGCAAACATTGCATCTTTTGAGCACCAATTTACAAATCAATTTACAAATACGTAAGATGTTAATCAGCTTTACATAAGTTGTAATTGAATTAAAAAAGCATAAAAATTCAAAATATTAACTAACTAATAATTTTCCAATTAGTTGCTCTGGATATAACCAACTGGAGTTCCATAAAGGTAAAAGAAATAATAATTAGGTCTCATACAAATGCCTGAGGTAAGCACTTTCTCTCGTATAGGATAACTAGTAAACTTGAAAAGCTTTATAAGCTATTTAAAGTTAGCAACTAATTAGGTGCTTCAATATAAACCATGTGGAGTTCCGTAAAACTTAAATTAAATACAAATGGCGACTTCTAGGATAATTTCAGATACAGAATCACTTGCACTTAAGTACTTGTGAATCCTTGGGTCTGTATTAGTTCACAAAATGTATTAACTAATTAGTTGCTAAAAACATTGGCGGCTGGAATTCAGTGGAGTTCAAATAACTAAAAAAGTCTGTCTCCTACAAGTTTCTGAGGTAAAAAAAATCGATCTTATATAGTCGGTGGTTAACTTTGAGAGCTTTATGAGCTGTTAAAGCTAAGCAACTATTTAGTTACTCTGATATAAACAAATCAAAAATCAGTACAGTTCAAATTAAACACTGAAAATAAATTTGAAGACGATTTTAGATACAGAATCTCTTGCACTCAAGTACTTGTGAATCCTTAGGACTGTATTAGTTCACAAAATATAGTAACTAATTAGTTGCTAAAAACATTAGCGGCTGAACTAAGTAGAGATCAGTACAAGTCAATTAAAACACTAAAGTCGGTAATGTTCAAAGCAACTAATTAGTTTCTTAGCTTGAACAGCTCATACAGCTCATACAGCTCTCGAAGTTATCCAATATACGACCAATTTTTTACAACAGAAACTTGTAGGAGACAGACTTTTTTAGTTATTTGAACTCTACGGAACTCTAGCCACTAATGTTTTGAGCAAATAACTAGCAATTAATTAGTTAAGTACTATATTTTGTGAACTAATATAGTCCCAAGGCATCACAAGTACTTAAGTGCAAAAGATTATGTATCTGAAATCGTCCTAGAAGTCGCCAACTAAAGTTAACTAATAATTTTATACGAGAGTGCTTACTTTAGGAAAATGTATGTGACTCAATTATTATTTTTTTTTTACTTTTACGGAACTCCAGTTGGTTATTTTCAGATTAGCAACTTATTAGTTAGTAAATCTGTTGAATTTCTATGCTTTTTTATTTTATGTCAATGCTAGCTTCCAAAAATCGAAATTTTGGTATCTATTTTTTGATTTTTGCAACTAATTTTAACACAATAAGAACACTAAATTATAGTCACCATTAGTGTGTAGTTTTATTAAAATAAACGAGAATTCTGTATACAAAGCGTATGCAGGTAAATGTACATAAAGATCCAAATATATACATAAGATCTACTTCATTGTTAATAAAAATAGTTTAAAAAAAACAGTTTTATATTATAGTCGTAGAAAAAATAATTTTAAGTGATGGAAAATACGTTTTTTATAGAATAAAAACCTTGTATTCGTCCCGTGAAGCAGCATTGTGCGTCATTCGCATTCGTAACTGTTACTATCGAGTTATTTTATTGTAACGTCGACCCGCCCATCTCCATTCCCATTATAGTTATGGTAATATCTATCTTTATTGGATTTGTTCGTAATTCATATATAGGAATACATATGCGCCAGCACCCCACTATTATTTTAGTTCAGTACATTATTGCTTGATCTATAAATACGAGGTATTAAGAATACTATTAAACATGTGGCTAATTTATGTTCCCGTTAAAAAAAAAGTCATTTAATTTTCTGGTCGGCATTAATTATAATAAGTCAACAGATGAGTCTTGTATTTTATATGTTAAATTTAGTAAACCATTTGTTTTAGGGGGCATTCTAAGAGATTATGAATGACTTGTTGTTGTTGATGATCGTATAAAAATGTTTTCACTCTGTATAATATCTAAGGCGTTGTTACGTTTGAAAAAAATATTTTGTTTCACGTATAGTTGAAGTGAAAGATAATTTTTCTCTTCCCATAATTATATATCGGTTTTATTAATACACTAGCAGAACCCGGTGTGCGTTAATACACCCCATTATTTTATTGTTGTTTTTCTGGGATGCCCAATCCATATTGAAATTTTATTTATTTAACAAATGTTTTATTTTAATGCCAGCTGATAAACAATACTTACAGTTTTTTCGGTAGGTGTGAACATGTAAAGATTCAGCTCTTACTGTAGTAACTCTGATTCGAACTTGCTCTAGGTGCGCTTCATGTTGTTCTTGTGTTTTTGCTGATCTTAACTGCTGCACTCTCAACCTATTTGACTCCAATCGTATTTCATGTTGTTCGGCAGTCTCGGCTGCTCGTAACTGCTGCACTCTCAACATATTTGACTCCAATCGCATTTCACGTTGTTCGGGCGTCTCGGCTGCTCTTTCAAATCTTTTTATCTTTGCACCTGCAGCATTTCTTTTTTCATTTTTTTTTCTTTGCTTTTTTTTTACTGAAAATAGTCGCAAAAAGGGAAGACATATTGTGTGAGACGCGGACGGCTCGCACTGCGACTATTAGAAGGGGGATGAATTATAGAAAGAAAATGATTGTGGACCCACTTTTTGAAAATTTGCAGGTCATAGTTCTCTGGAAAAACTGATTTTAAAAGCTTGTTCCATTCTGTAGCAGCCCTGTAACAGAAGGATTCTTGATGAAGATTGGTCCATGTGGCATCAATCTTGAGAGTAAATGGGTGAGACTAATCAGCGTGCCAAGCTCTTCAGCCGAATGTGGCCAGTGGTGGTACAAGAGTTTGTTTATCTCTGGAGAATCTGCCATGGAAATATCTGTAGAGTAATGTCTGGTCTGCAACTCTTCTTCTATGTTCCAGTGGGTGAATGGTATCTGTGAGAGTTGAGCTGTTTATCAACCGAATGGCCCTTTTCTGAATGGAATCTAGAAGACGAAGAGAATGCCTTGGTGCTAAATCCCAAATGTGCGAGCAATACTCCAGTAGAGGTCGGATTTAAGCCTTGTACGTCGTCGGCAGTTGATCAGAAATAAAAACTTTCTAGCTTTCCACAGAAAACCTAGCCTCTGGCTTGCTGACTTTGCGATGTTAGCAACATGGTCATGCCAAGACATAACATTAGACACCGTGACTCCCAAAACCGAGAAGGAGGGACTTGATTCAAGGGTATTTCCGGACATTGTGATGGAATGATTTGAGGCATTCACTTTCTTGGAAAACGTGGCGCTTTGTGTTTTCTGGGCGTTTGTTCCCCACTCGACGATTGTTTTAAAATCTCTATTGATGGAGTCAACCTGTTCCTGTCTAAGTCTATTTGTATCATTCACCGAAAGTGATCGATAGGATGTGACAGTTGAGACAAGTGTGCTGTCGTCTGCGAAACTGTAAATCGGGTTCGTGGTGGTTGTCAAGAGGTCGTTAATGTGTAAAAGAAATAAGGTAGGGGACAGAATGGAACTCTGGGGGACCCCGGCATTGGTTTTACCGTCAACTGCCACATGTAAGGAGCGATCATGCATGAAGCTCATGAACCATTGGCGCAATTTAGTTAGGAGACCGTAGGCAGATAATTTGCTTAACAATGCCTGGTGCCAAACGCGGTTAAAGGCTTTAGATATATCCAAGGCTATTGCACGGGATTCACCAAACTTCTCAATAGTGCTTGTTCAGAGCTGAGTAACGTAAGCTAGCAAATCTCCAGTATACCGAAGTTGTCGAAATCCATATTGTCTGTCATGAATTATCTCAATTTTTGTCCAATTTCACCCTTTTTTAGTGGCATTTTTTGTTATCTTTAAAAAGTAATATATAAACTTTTTTTCCAACTTCTAATAAACTTTTTTACTCACAATTGCAAACAATACTCAAAATTAACACCAAATTTCACAGCAGTCCAAAATCGAAACGAATCCAATTCAGTCGATAACAAAATTGTTGTCCAACAGTCCAAATCAAATCCAAGCCAATTCAGTCAATATCGAAATTATTATACAACAGCCCAAAATCGAAACCAAGCCAATCCAGTCAATATCAAAATTGTTATCCAACAGTCCGAAATCAAAACCAAGCCAATCCAAATTGTTATCCAAATCGTAGTCAATCAAAATCATTCTTGTATCACAAAGATTTTTATTTTCACAAAGATTTTAGATCACAAATGTTTTTGTTCAAATTGAAATAACTCAAATACATAGATGTTTGACAGATTCAATATTTTCGAATAAAAAATTTGATATGATAGGTGTTTGGCTACGAATATTTCATTTGCGTTGTATGGGAGGTACCATTACCACTTCCTACACAAAAAATTTTTTCACTAAAACAACCACTGGTATGTATAAAACAACTTCTGAAAATTTCAACTCAATCGGTCCAGCCGTTTGGGAGTTTTTGAAGGACATACATACAAATATATTTTCATTTTATTTACAGAGTGGACCAAAAGTGTGGAAACAGACAATTATCAATAGTAATAACCCAAGGACATTGATAATTGTCGAAACAATTTTATAACAGATTTCGAAAGCTTGTTGCTTGAGATAGATGTTATAAAATTTTTGAGCATTCATCAATGTTCGAGGGTTATTCGGATAAATTTTTTTTGCTGATTATGGAAATAAATACAGAGCAGAAACAATTTATTTGAATGTACAATTATTAAAAGTACAATTAGAAAAATTGAATGATGAGCCAGATGTGTATATTCGATGCTATAATTTCATCAATATTATCTTGAGTATCACAACCAAATCGTGACATATTGAAATATTTGAATTGTCAAAATCGAATTGAAAGGAAATGTAGATATGTATCCATAGCAACATGACATGATTTAGTGAAAAGAACCCATGGGCTCTTTTCAGTATAATTTTGTTTTGATTGGTTGTGTGCAAGAAACATACAAACAAACAAACATACAGGTGAAACTAATACAAGCGTGTTAAAAAAAATTGAACGAAAAATTTCCACGGCAAATTGATTAATTATAATCACAACACCGATAAACTTGTAGAATCAGATATTTTGGCATATGCCACGATACCAATTTCGGATGAAAATTAAATTTATTACAGAAAAACTATCGACACACTCATCGGGCATATGTAGTTGATTTACATAATACATGGTATCAACAGCGATGATTAAATCAGGAATATTTGATTGACATTATGCACAGGCGGTGTCTACTGACCCGTTAGCGACAGTCACTTAATTATTATTACTTAATTATTTTATTTCATGTTCTATTGAATTACAAGAGCACACCAAACTGGGATCCATCTTAAAGCTCAATTACAAAATTAATTTTTTTAATATTTGCAAGTCACATAGCCACACGAGCTGTAACTATTAGCTGTACCTAAGTAAGTAGGAAAACAAAAATAAAAGTATTTAGAATTACAATTTTTAATTTAATTCTATAGACGAAGCAAAAGGATCCATAGTTCTTATTTCCCAGCTTTATAACTCTGGATGAGTATTAGACGCATCCACTATTGCTCTCCATCCCCTGCGATCTTGTGCTTCTCCTTGCTGGACTCCCATCCTAGATAGATCTGCTGCGACAGCATTCTTCCATCTTTTTCTGGGTCTACCTATTGATCTTTTGCCATCTGGTCTCTCAAGGAATACTGTTTATATCAACCTGTTGTCTTCTGATCTTACTATATGACCTGCCCATCTTATTCGGTTAGCTTTTATGTGCCTGACTATGTTTTCACTGCCATACATTGTCGCCAGTTCAGCATTGTGGCGTCTTTTCCACACTCCTGTTGTTTTATCTTTATTGGGTCCAATTATCATTCTGAGGACTCTTCTTTCAAACACAAGAAGCTTATTTATTTCCCGTTGATTGAGGGTCCAGGGCTCGCTGCCTTAAGTAACTACCGGGCGAATTATTGACCTGTACAAAGTTAGTTTGGATTGTCTCTTTAATAGCTCAGATTTCAATATTGTTGTGAGACAGTATAACGCCCTAGTTCCTGCCATTATCCGTGCTAAGACATCTTTTTCTACTCGATTTTCATCCGTGATTACCGCTTCCAGGTACTTAAATTCCATTAATGGTTATATTCTGCCCAATTCGAGGCCTTGGATTCTTTGTAACTACCATGTATTTTGTTTTTTCTTCGTTTACTCGTAGGCCCAGATTACCTGGTATGCCCTCCTTGGTATGCCCATCTCCAACATTGTCAGCCATAACCTGCTTCTTTTTATGGAGACATATGCTTGCTGGAAATCCACGAAGATTTGGTAAACATCCCGGTTAAACTTACAGTTCTTTACTAATATACATCCGCCAGAAAATCCAACTTTCTTGCCTATGGTGATAATATACTATTTGCCTTACATACAAATTAATTTACGAACACGTGACACGTCAATTTTGAACCACTAGTCACTACCCGATTGAAAGTTGCTTGTTAATACGATAATCCTCGGATATAATTAGCTTAGTTACCAACATGCGACTTATCAGATTCTTTTATGACTGCAGTCCAATTTCAGGATTAACAGATTGCTAACTGTCTTCATTTACTTGTATTTGCATTCATATTGATAATAATTATATAGATTATGTTTATTTTTTTCTTGTCGAAAAATATTTGCCATCAACAATTGACGAGTTGATTAAAACGTACGGAAAATCAATGTTGACCAATGTAGAAGTCATCTGGTAATCGCGTGATATTGCGGAACGTATTTTTCGAAATCGACATTTTTATAAGCAATTTTTAAAAATTTGTTTTATGCAATGGAATTTTAGAAGAATAATCTTTCTTTGTCGGACTCTAATTTTACAAGACAATTAACAATTTATGTTAGCATTTTATTGATATAAATCCATTTTGACTGGAGGATTATCGAAAACTTTCCCTTCCATTCGACGCTCGAATAATAGCATTAATTTTTGAGTTTTAACAAAAATGTTTATTTTTACTGCAGTAATAGAATAAAATGTGAATCCTATTAAGGATACAATACAGTTTATGTCGACAGCCAGTGACAATATTCTAAAAGATAAAAGAGACCTAAATCTGTTCAATTAATCATGTTTCATACATACATACACATAGTCACGCCTGTTTCCCGTAGGGAAAGGCAGAGACCACATCTTTTGCATCCTCTACTTTCATCACTGCTCTCATACATGCTCGTCAGTTGTTGGTGCTCTTGAACTGGCCTTTCTTTAAAACAATGTTGATTTGATCATGATATGTTCGCCGAGGTAGACCTCTACCGACTTGTCCATTTACACTTGCCTTATAAATTTGTTTCGTCAATCTTCCTTTAACCATCCTTTCTAGGTGTCCAAACCATCTAAGCATTCCTTTTTCTAATTTTGTAACCACATCTTCTTTTACACCACAGCGTTCTCTTATCTCACTATTTTTTACTTTATCCAACCGAGTCACCTCGGCTATACTTCTCAGACTACTCATCTCCGCAGCATTAATCCTATTTTCATACTTCTTCTGCCAAACCCAACATTCACTACCATACAGTGTAGGAACCAACACACCACTATGCAGTACCCCATTCATTTGTTTTCCTGCCAATACCCTTTGATCAATGTCACTGTCATACTTACCATCTCTCGTAAATTTTAAACCCAAGTACACAAATTCATTTACTTGTTCCACTCTTTCTCCCTTAATCAGAACTTCACAGTTTGTCATGTTTTCTTCTCTTTCAAAAACCATTACTTTCGTGTTGCTTACATTTATTTTCATAGCTTTGATTTTTAAAACATCATGCATAACATTACCAATCGCCTGCAAGTCCTCTTCAGATGACGCTAATATAACTTGATCATCGGCGTAAAGAAAGCATTTGACGATCAAATCATTCGTTTTCAATCCATACGCATTCTCTTTCAAATCTTTTAAACAAACGTCTATGTATAAGTTAAACACCCTCTCACACCCTTTTCAATGTCAAACCATTCCGTTTATCCTGACACAAGCAGTAGAATCCTCGTAAATTGATTTCATTGCTCATATTAATCTATCGTTCACCCCATACATAGACAATGTCGACCACAATTTACTCCCTACAACTCTGTCAAGGGCCTTTTCCAATTCTTTAAAAGCGCAATAGACCTGAATTCTAGCCAAGAATTTTACGACTATACCTCGTTATGAAAAGACGTGATCCACATATCTCCTTCCTCTTCTAAATCCTGCTTGCTTTAGTATTTTAATACTTATTATTAATAAGTTACTTAATAGACTGGTTCTTGAACTGACAGTCTATTCCTGCAGTCTGTAGAATTAAGATCTCAGCCGTTATTATTTTGGGGCAGCAATCCCAAATTTTCATAGATCTTTTTGTTCCAAAAAATAAAGAAACCTTCGAAAGGGAATCATTTTCAGAGGAAAAAAAGACACGGATACCAAAAAGCCTAACATTTTTCACTGTTATTAACAATGAAAGAAAAGCATGCAACGGTATCTAGCTAAGCAGGAAGAGAATATTAAAGAGAAGCACAGTTAAATTGTACTATGTAGCTTTACCGTACCAGTGTTATTACCAGACACGTTATATTCCTGATAGTTGGGAAAAAAAAACTAAATTGATACTACGAGTGCTTTATCTAATTTCCCTTCTCGCGTGGCATAAAAAGACGATATAAAATAATCATCGGAGGAGCATTCAGTCAGGTAAAGAGCGTCGACAAATAGATCAAACTCCGAACGATCCGCAATTGAGTAGAAAGCTTTGGTAATGATCTCTTCTGAGCCCTGGATGAGGCAGATATAAATTTGTGGCGCTTCCCTCTAACTCCCGACGCGGCGGCGGGGACAAAATGGCGCTCCCCCATTTCCGAATCGTTGCCATGGAGATGGACTTCTTGGAACTAAGACTGTGACTGTTCGTCGGCGGTTTCGCGACGTCGACGGACCATTCTGCGTGCCGTCTCTCGAGGAAATCGGAAAAGAGGAATGGGCGCCGAATCATTGGCGTGCCTACCGAATTTCCAGCTCGTCGGACGGAGTGGGTTTTGTTTAATGGAGTGAGGATTTATGGCGTGCACGGAGGCGTAAACGCGTCGAATACTTTAAAATAATAAGTTTAAGGTAAAACGAGCCACAGTTATAAATTAAAAAAACCGAAAATTAATTCTGCATAAAAGTATATTGGCGCGGATTCTCTTTCCATCAAAGATTAATTTTTATACTCTACTTATATCCACGAAAACGACGTCAAAATAACAAAAGTCGAACATTCACGAATAATCACACCACAAAGATTTTGTTGCATTTCTCGAGGATTTAGGTAAAAACGCCTTCGAATGTAGGTAGATCAGACCAATGCGGTGAGTCTTTTTCTCTCCACCCAGTCTGAAATAATGGTTGTTGCAGCACTTGTGGTGACTCCAAAGAATGAGATTCACTACGAGATTCGAAAGAGCGGCCAATTACTGGCTCAAAAAGCAAGACAGAGAACAAGTCAAAAAAGTTCTGGGTGAGAAAGCAAACACAAAAAGAGAGTCCATAGCTATTAACAAAAGTATTTGCTAATTATTTGTATTAACATCACTACAATAACGAACTAATCGAATATTTATATAGTCGAATCACACGTTGAGACCACTGCCACAGCTGTTTCTATTGCTCCATTGCTCCATTGCCCCATCCTCTTCAACTTGATTATGGACGAACTTATAACGGAAGTAAAAAAGGTTGGAAAGGGATACTCACTGGGGGACAAAGAACTAAACGTAATTTGCTACGCGGACAATTGCCGTGCTGGTCTCAGAAGATGTAGATAACCTACAGATAATGCTTTATCAGTTCGAAAAGACAGCTGCCAAATACAACATGGAGATATCGGTAGCAAAATCAAAAGTGCTAACCATCTCAAAAGAGCCCAGAAGATGTAAATTGGCTATATACAATAAACCAGTAAAACAGGTTATGAGTTTCAAATATCTCGGCGTCAACATCACGAGCAGCAGAGACCTCCAAGAAGAAGTAAAGGCTCAAACAACCAAAGCAGCTTTAATATCAGGATTCCTTAGAGATATAATATGGCGAAACAAGCACATGTCCATTGAAAGCAAAGTCTGCATATATAAGACCTGTGTGAGACCTGCTATGACCTACGCTGTAGAAACAAGAGCCGAAAACTTCACAACAAAAAGGATTATCCGTACCGCAGAGATGAGGTTTCTAAGATCCATAGCAGGCTACACACTAAGAGACCACAAAAGAAACGAAGACATCCGAGAACTTTGCGATGTTCAAGACATAGTTAGATGGTCCCGAAACAGACGTCGCGGATGGAGAGATCATGTTGAACGGATGGACGACAACAGATTGCCGAAGATTGCAAGGGATGGTCTCCCAAGATCTAGCAGACCACCTGGACGTCCACCCATACGTTGATATGAAAGCTGGAATTCATCATCCCAGCTACAACTCTAAGAACAAGGCAGATGCCTTACAAAAAGGAAGAAGAAAAAGAAGAGAAGAGTAGTGGGAATCTTCAAGCAAAGCTGCGAGGATGAATGAAATCTTAACAGTTGCAAGACGAAATGAGCTGCAACACCTTTCACCACAACATGGCTTGGAGCAATTTCTTATTTCTTGCAGGTTCTGGTCCATGCGAAATGCGAAAGATACGCAAACGAAAGATTAATTAAAAACAGGGGAATTCTACAAGAATTTACATCACAAGAAATCTTAAATGATCTTAGGAGAACTAGAATACCAAGCAGACTTACCAATGAAGTATAGAAACTTGTGCGACAACAAAAGAGAAAAATCTTGTCCTTTGTACACTTATCTGCAGAGTTCATTACCACTCTAATAAATTTAAAGCATCCAAGTTTATTAAATTGAGTCGGTTAATGTAAAAACACGATCGAAAAAGGTAGCTTTTCACGTACGAGCAATGATAATCTGTTTTGTCTTGACCTTACTGCAAATGGCCACCATGACGTCACATGGGCCTTAATTTTGTAGCATTATTTTAACGTGAACCGTTTGAATGTGTAGCTTCGAGAAAAATGTAAATTAAAAAGAAACTGCAAGTTTGACACACTTTTTTTTTCCATCTGGTGTCACGAAGATGATTTATTTTATCGAGGGCACACTTTTGGGGTGGTGCGCTACTGGCAACGAAGAGCGGGAGAGCGAACTCTGGAACCGGTAGGGCCAAATTAAGCGAAAAATCTTTTGCGTGCATAATTAGGAGCAACGACTCGTAGGAGGCTTAAGAAAATGTCTTCCGCCACACGGAATGGCGGCATTGCGAAGGACGGTTACTTCCGACCGGTCCGGGCGAGTTGATTTATGAAATTTCGCATTTGACGTAGCAGACGCCGCCACAGTCATATTGATAAATTACCTCTGGAACGTACGAAGATGTTTTCCATGGCTAATGATTTTCCGAGCGAATCGTCGCATGGCCGATCGAATTTAAAAAGGTAATAAATTATTATCGGAGTGAAAAATATAACGCGCATGAAGATGGTTCATTTTTTGGTCCATTAAAGACCAAATTCATTATTGCTGTAACCATTCGTTTAACTTTTCGAATTGAAACTGTGTTTAATATACCTTTTTGAAAATAAAAATTCATGTACCGGGTGTCAGATTAAGAGAGGTAACCCGCAGTATTTTAGACACTATTTATCGTATTACGAATTCGCATGCGAGAAACAATTGGAAATTATTTTCAAGTTCACTGCTTCACCGCTAGAGGGCGTAGTTCACAATAATAACACAAAAACATCATTTTGCCATAATAAATGTACAGTAAAAGTGTACCACAACATTCAAATATTCGTAATTTTCAAAACATTTTACGTAAGTTTGCTTCAGTACTTTTTCCTCTATCTTCTAAAATAACTGATAGGGGTGAGTGGCAAAGCTGACTTAATACAACGGTTATAACTTTTGTTCCGCTTCATGGATTTTATCAAACATAGTATCATTTGAAAGCGAATTAAATGCCTAATAAAATATTATATAATCGTTTTATTCCGGTGGTTTTAACGATCACTAGGTGGCGTTGATTGAACAATTGTTTTTTTATCAACTTTTTTAGGAAATCTTTAAATGCGATGCTATATTTTTAATTATTTACTTGAAAAAGCATGGAATTTAAAAAAAAATTGTAAAAACCGCATCTAGATATCTATTTTCTAAGATACGAAAAATAAATTATAGTTTAAAAAAACTAAAAAAATACGCTTTTAGAGTTAATCAAACTAAAAATATTATATTGTCACCACTTTTGTTTAATCTGTATGCTGAAACAATCCTGGAGGAAGTGTTAGAACAAGCTAAAGATTAATGGCGTGCTTATGAATAATATTAGGTACGCAGAAAAAAAAAGGGCAATTCGTCTCGTCGGTGATGCCTCGCTTACAAACTCGCTCACTTGTCTGGAACACCGTAGAAAAGTTGGCGATTTGTCTCTATTTTATAGATATTTTCATGGGCGATGCTCTTCTGAAATATCAACAATCGTTCCTCCATTGGCAGTCTCTTCGAGATTAACCCGTCAAGTTCAGTCTTCACACCCCTTCGTGGTCACTTTGGAGACCTGCAGAACATCACTTTCCAAAGACTCATTCATCCAACGAATTGCGAGGCTTTGGAACTCATTGCCTAAGGAGGTGTTCCCCGAGGCATACAACCTCCAGAAATTTAAGAAGAACACCAACTCCTACCTTCTTTCCCTTGGTTCCCACGATGTTCTCTGAACATTACAGGATATCCCTTTTCGTGGGAACCAGAACATAAAAAAAAAAAAAAGATGACACCTTGTTAGTGACAGGGTCAACTGAACACCTTAAAGCGTTGTTGGACCGAATGGTTGCGATCTGCGCGTTTTATGGGCTCAAACTGAACGCAAAGAAAACAAAGTTTATGGTCATTACTAAACAAGCAGTCGTCTATAATAATCACTATAACGTTACAATTGGTAACGATTCAATTGAACGCGTAAGTCAGCTGGTATATCTGGGTACTAATATTAACGAAAACTGGAGCCCCAGTACAGAAATCAAACGTAGAATTGCTAAAGCACGAACACATTTTATGAAATTTAGAAAAATACTTTGCAGTCATGATCTTAAATTGGAACTTCGCATGAGAATGGTTCGCTGTTATATATTCCCAGTATTGCTTTACGGAGTTGAGGCATGGACCTTGACTGAATCGACTGAAAGGTATTGCAACGCTTAAATAAAAGTTACGAGATCGTGAACACGGTTAAACGACGTAAATTGGAATACTTTGGTCATATAATGCGTCACTCAGAAAAGTACAACAAACTAAACCTTGTTAACAAGGCAAAATTATGGGAAAAAGACGCCAGTGGTTTGGAAAAACTACCAGTGAATTATTCCGCGCAGCTGTAAATAAGACTATGATTGTTAATATGCTGTGCAATATGAGAGCCTACGATCGACAAGCGATCACGGCACCTTAAGAAGAAGAAGAAACTAAATAAAAAATAATTCTTATAAAAACGACTTCTTTAAAAAGATTGCTTAAAGAACTTGGCTTTGAGTGGATGAAGAATAATCCATGACGGGGACTTATGGAATTACCTAATGTCAGTTTTTGTCTTTGAAAATACGTTCGTTATTAAAACATATTTTATTTTATTG
Source organism: Agelastica alni (assembly GCA_950111635.1). Lineage (NCBI taxonomy): Eukaryota > Metazoa > Arthropoda > Insecta > Coleoptera > Chrysomelidae > Agelastica > Agelastica alni. Next base: position 30,544,688 of record OX467716.1, read on the forward strand.
CTTGTGTTTTTTTTTATTATATTTATTATTTGGTAACCTCACCACTTTTATTGTGGAATTCCTTACTTCGTAAAATCTATTCATAAATGTAATTAAAAAAAAACAGAAATGAAAAAAATTTATCGATAATTTTGTAGTTTTCATTTAATATATTGTGAAATTTCTACATTTAATTTTCTGTTAATTTCCATATTTCATGAACAATCTGACAACACTGCAAATGTTTACAATGATGACGTGAACGCAATATAGCAAAGTGTCATTATTTTTTCATGCAGAATCATCCCCTGAAGTTTGTCAAACTTATTTACTAACACCCTGTATATTCCCGGCTTACGTCACTGTTGAATTCGTTTAATTCAATTTTTTTTAATTATTTCAGATGTTAATTAAAAACCCACCCTAATTTGTCGAACTCACGGTGAACTATTATTTCAAATTACTAACGAAAATAGCGTCGATAACATTTATCGGCAACTTTAGTTCAAACGAAACGCAGCAATTCAAATTTTTGGAAGTAGAACGTACTCTGCGAAAACCGAAACGGTTTTAAATAAGTTTGACCTTTCTACTAGACAGAGTTTAGGCATTGATCCCCAACTTGTGTCTAAAGCTGCTAGTGGATTTTTGGCTCACAGTTTTCCTTAATAATTCTTCTTTATTGCGTCGCCCGCTGTTCCTTTCACCTGCACACTTCCTCTTTTTACGACACGCTTCTTAATCAAATACATGATGATTCTATCGAAATTTTAATCAGACATCACTTGAACGTTGGATTCATCAGAATAACGATGGCGCCGAATTTACATAATATATTAACCAAACAAAATAGACAACAGATGAAACGAACATAAAAATACTTTTCATATACACTCGATATTCTGTGAAATTTTAATATGAACTAACATTGTACGTAACATGCTTATATAGAGAAATTATAGCTAAATTACCTGAATTGAATTAAAATATTATTTCCTTCATTAAACTTCGAAGAATGGAGTTATTCTCAACTAATAGTTCATACAAATAAGTCCACCACTTACTACACTGAATTGTAGGTTAAACGTTTTGAGGCACCGGCATCGTGCTGATTTTGTTTTTTAATAGATAAATGATGAGTATACCAACGGTAAATTAACTAAACTAGATTTTTGATTAATTATGAAGGATTTTTTTTATGGATAACTTTGGAAAGTGTATCAACTCATCATCTTTGAAAACCTAATGACTGAATAACATTACAGGTTATGTTGATGACAGCTTTAACTTATGATAATTAAAGATGGGTGTTCATGTCTATTGTTGGCGTTTTTTTTTGTCGCGTCCCCCAAGTATATTCGCAAAACTTTTAAAACAATTTCTATTTTTTAAATACTTTATTGAGAACAAAAAAATACCAATCATAAACACCTGGTATTCTGTAAACTTTTTAAAGCTGGTATAAATATAACTATTGTACATAATATATTCGCTGTTCTTTGAAAAAAATATAGACATTTTAACTAGCTTACCTTATTTAAATGCATATAGATATTATCTTCTTCGTTTAACTTTGGTGAACAGGTACATTTTGAAAACTTCTCCTCATGTTTAAACACCCAAACAGCTAATAGTTTATAAAAAAGTCCACCATTTTAACACCACTAACTACTCTTAACGTTAGCTAACCTAATTGTAGGCTAAAAGTTATGAGGCACCGGCATCGGGCTAATTTTGTTTTTCAATGCATTAATGACGGGTATAGCAACAGGTAAATTTTCTTTTATACATTTGATTAATTTTGCAAAGTTTGTTATTAATAACTTGGATCGTTTTTTTACTCATCGTCTTTGCAAACTCACTGTGACTAAATGACAGGTTATGTTAATGAGGTTATGATAATTAAAGGTTGAGGTTCATGTCCATTGTTGGCGTTTTTTTTTTGTCGCGTGCCCTATGGAACTATTAATTTTTTTAATTATTTCCAATATTAACAAAGTAAATAGTACAAAAGGGTCTATCGAAAACCTATTTTAGATTTCTTGAAATATTTAAAGTACGTAAGACTATTAAACGGGTTTTGGCGAATCTTTTCATATTTATGACGGGATAAGAGAGATTTGAGCGCGCAAAAATGGCTCTAATGACAGTGTTGAATGCTGAAAACTAAAGCGAAATCTCTTATCGTATAACTAGGTAGTAATAAAAAATATTGAAATTTGTTCTTTTTCGTTTCGTTCTTTCCACGAGATACGATGCGAAGGCACGTGCACAAAACCTTCTACGCCGGAATAAAAAAGAGAACTCAATCCCCGTCATACAGATAGACACGTTTTAATTAGCATAAAATTTTTTTATATCCGTTTAAATAAAGCAAACAATCGTGCGACAGTGTCTACGCTATTTGCTCAAGAGTTCGTGTGAAAAATTTTTAAAAATTTTTAAATCACCGTCTGAAAATTAGTCGTTCGACTGTCAAGAGCCCTTTTTCAAACAAAGAATGGGGAGCATGTGCCTTTTTGAAATGGGAATAATTGAACTGTGAACCCTTTGTTGTTTTTATCTTGATAGAGGATCTGCGACTGGGAAACTGGTATGTTTTTACTGTTTTCTTATTGTTTTTTGTTTCTTTGTATTTGATTAGATTCGTTCTTGATCAAATTATTAGTAGAGAAAAACCCTTTACAAAAAATGTATTTGATAATAAAAGAAAATTCATTTGAACCAATAGAGCCTTAGTTTCTTTGTTGTAATACTTTTCCTAATTTGCTTCTGTCGTTTTTTTTTTTTGATAAACCATTTTTATTGTACAGGGTGTTACTTATTATTAATGTTCATGAAAATTTAATAAAGTACATATTCTTTTAAAGTGTATTAAAAGTAAATGTACGAAATCTACATTGTTTAATTACAATCAGATCATTTTTATCACTGTGTCAGGACGAGCTTAACCTGTCGGTAAATTATTGGAAATTATATATTTTTTGACATGGATCACAAATTATGGCGAATTTAAACGAAATATTTTGAAATATATGCTACCTTCGCTTATATACTCGAAGTGAACAGCAACTTTGTTATTTTAAATATAACATCTTGTATATTATTACATTTTCTGATTTTACTATGTAGAATACCCCATTAGTCTAGTCAACAAGTGCCTTTTAGGTCAAAAAATTTTTAGAGTTCTCCGAAAATTATTATTGAGGTGTCATTCGATTCGGAATGGCTTGTAGATGTTTTTTGAAAAAATTCAAGTGCCGCTCGCAAAAATTGCAAAAGTTATAAACAATTAAGTGAAAAAAAAGGGGGTTTGGTTTTTCGCAAATATCTCAAAAACTATTTGAGGTTTTACAAATTTGAAAAAAGATTCAAAAAGAGGAGGAAATTTCGCAAAAAAAGTCCTAGCTCCTGGAACTGTATGACCAATATTAATAATTTTTTCAGCGGGTTGAAAATACGCTCGAAAACGGGTACTCCGGCTTGCGCAACCCACGCCCACTTCGGACCTTTAATGAATAAATATTATTTAAACTTATTAAATATGAAAATTAAGAACTGAAAAAATTCAGGCGCCTACAGGATAAATCAATGAACAATAATCCGCGGTCCAAAAATTTTTATCGCAATTTTTCATTTAGTTATCCATTAGTAAATTAACAATTTTTTGTAGGACGAACATTAACATTGCAAGTACAATAATTGTTAAACTATTAATCTGAGAAATTTTTCCTTTCGTAGAGCAATTTTTTAAAAGTATTAGAATAGTTGAAAAAATTAATTTTTTTATAATATTACCATTGATCCGTTTTCTCATGATCAGAAGCTACTTAAAAATGATTTTTAATCTTTTTTATCATCTATTGTTTAAAAAATTGTTATAAACAAATGCGTTGTTTACAAGATAATTCAAAATTTAAAAAATTTGAAAACATAATCTTTGATGAAAATTATAATTTCAAAAAAAAAACCGTTTTTTAAAAAAATTTTGTTATTGCGTAAAACGGATTAATTAACAATTTTTTTCTACCACTTGAAATTAATATTCAGGAATCGTTTTTTTTTAAATCATTATTTATCTTGGTCTTTGATATTAAAAAAAAGTTTATTATTATTTAAATTTTTGCGAGCGGCCCTTGAATTTTCTCAAAAAACACCTACATGCCTAATTCCGAATCGAATGACACCTCAATCATAATTTATGAAGAACTCTAAAAAGTTTTGACATAAAAGGCACTTGTTTATTAGACTATATATCTAAAATGTATACCTTTCGAGTATTTAATTTTTTTTATAAAAAATTGACAGATACAGACCTTTATATATCAAAAATTCTATGTAAATATTTCCAGAACAAATAAAAAATAACTTGATGAGGTGGTTAATGAAAAGGGCAACCAATATCATACATACATACATATAGTCACGCCTTTTTCCCGTAGGGGTAGGCAAAGACCACTTCCTTCCACTTGCTACGGTTCTTACACACATCTTTTGCTTCCTCTACCTTTATCAGTGCTCTCATACATGCTCGTCGGTCGTTGGTGCTCTTGACCTGGCTTTTATTCAAAACAATGTTGATCTGGTCGAGCTCGACCTCCACCGACTTGCCCATTCACACTCGCCTCATAAATTTGTTTCGTCAATCTTCCTTCATCCATACCATCTAAGCATTTCTTTATCTATTTTTGTTACCACATCTTCTTTTACACCACAGCGTTCTCCTATCTCACTATTTTTTACTTTATCCAACCGAGTCACTCCGGATATACTTCTCAGACTACTCATCTCCGCAGCATTAATCCTATTTTCATACTTCTTCTGCCAAACCCAACATTGACTACCATACATAAGTGTGGGAACCAACACACCTCTATGCACAGCCAGACGTGCTTTTTTGATACTTTCTGGCTGTTCATAAAGCTATGCAGTGCCCCTTTCATTTGTTTTTCTGCCAACACCCATCGCTCAATGTCACTGTCATACTTTCCATCTCTCGTAAACTTTAAACCCAAGTACACAAATTCATTTACTTGTTCCACTCTTTCTCCCTTAATCAGAACTTCACAGTTTGTCATGTTTTCTTCTCTTTTAAAAACCTCCTCTTCAGATGACGCTAATATGACTTTATCCTGTCATAACCAGCAGCTTTACCCAATTTCATACTGTTTAACGCTTCCACAATTTCTGTCGTAGTAATTTCACTTTCATTGCAACTTTCACTCATGTCTCCGAATGGGGTCTGTACTTGTGTATCCTCTTTCTCAAATAAACTCTCGAGGTATTCCTTCCATCTCTTTAATACGTATTCCTCTCTTTTTACCATACCACCATCTTGGTTTCTGATTCTTTTCAATTGCGAGGTAGTATTTTTACCTCTGGCTGTTCTTATTTACCTCTGGCTGTTCTTATGGACTTCCAGAAGTGTTTAATATTGTTTTGGAAATCGTCAGATAACCTTCTATCAAATTCATCTTTATAAAAAATCTAATCAGTTCTAAGTTGCGTAATTATACGTCGAATGCAATTGGTCCTACGTCGATATCATTTTTTGTTCTCGAGATAATCGAGACGAAAAATAATTTCGAACGCACATACGTACATACACACACATAGAAGTTCACTATTGTATTCGACTCTGGGGACCTTGAAATGTGGAGATATGTCAAAATTCTGGATTCGCAAAATCGGACCCATTACTATAACTTCCACTGGGAAGTTAAAAAATTTAGTATCATTAATATCAACAATTGTCTGCGTGATTTACTGCCTTAAGTTTTGTTTAAAAACAATCAAATCGTGCTACATTTTCAAGTGTTATCTTTGCCCAAATGGATTTACTAAATGGCCCGGTCATAGGACCGCTACTGAGCTCGGAGCAGTTATAAATGATCATTATACGAAATTGATTTTGGGTAAGTCCGCTTTTGAGAACGTCTATTTACATTCGGAAAATGATCATTGCGCAAAAAAAACCGAATTCAATAATATTTGGTTGTTCGGTTTGCTATTTCCATCAAAATAAAAATTTACATGTTTCTAAGGGTGCACAAATCAAATTTTTTCATCAGAAATGGGCGTTAGGATGAACAGGGATCTTGTTTATTTACATTAGAACACAAAGCCCTTCTGGGATTGTATCCCGATGAAGTATATATATAGACACTGCAAACTCGAATAAAATATATATAACGTCGGCGCGTCGTGAATTGTATGAGGTAGAGAGTGCTAACCTCACAAAGGATACGTTCCATTGTAATGGAAATGTGGCTCCCGGTCAGAATTTATACGGCACAGGATAGTGGCAGGATCTTCGCATTGTCCTGCGTTACGCCCAGGGATTACCACTGTTTATAACTTCTAGCCCATTGTTCCTTGCCGCTAGAATAGTGTGTTCCGTTCTTTGTTGCTTTGTTGCTCAAATTAATGAGCATTTAATGGTGTATAACAACGTTTTGGACGTTTTGGAACGACGAAGAACTTTTAACTTTTATCGCACGTCCGATTTTTTATACCAGTGTATTTTGAAAAACCCGAGTGTAACAGTTGTATTGTTCCAACGCCATATCTCAGTTGTTTTAACCCATTAACGCCCGAATTATTTCTTTTTTGGTAAATTTTAGAAAAATGGTTAGTTTGGTAGTGTTAAGGGTATCAACTCTGACACTGAAGTAAAGCTTTAGCAAAAAAATCATGTAATGTATTGTCTCGCTTTTAAAACAGTGACATTAATTTTCTCGTCAGCAATTTTATTCCCTTGTTAAGAATCATTTTTTACTTTTTAGTTTGAATAACTATAAAAGCGTGTTTTTTAGTTTTTTTAAACTATAATTTGTTTTTCGTTTTTTAGTTCGATTTGTTTTACTCACTTAAAAAATTAAGTATTAAATGGTAAAAGCACAAAAAGAATGCATTGGCCGGGAATCGAACCCGGGCTGCCCGCGTGACAGGCGAGCATTCTACCACTGAACCACCGATGCGATGAACTGTTTTAATATTTGTTCTGCGCGCTTACGTAGTTCACGCACTATTTCTTTCTCTCTTACTCTCATTCAAAGGATCCCCGAACAAATTTATGAATCCTGGCTAAAGTAATCAGGATAATCGGATATTTTGATCGAATTATTGCATTGTCGTCGGTCTTTGACAAGTGTGCAAAGTTAAAATTAAATCTGATCGCTTAAAGTAAGGCAAAATCGAGGACAAAGAGTCACTTACAAACATACATACAAGATAAAGTTGAAACTAATATATAAGCGTGTTAAAAAAGAGGTGTGCGTTTCGGGACGCCTGACAGAAGTGACAACTTCAAATGATTTGCGTAGAAACTATTAAATATTGAAGGTATTTAACGTAACAAATACTTAGTTTATTATTAGAATTAAAATGATCATTTGGGTGAGGATTATAAATAAATATAAAAATTTTGGTAAATTGGTGACATAATAAAATTTTTTTAAGAAAGTAAACAGCTTATTTATTTAATATAAAATACATCTTATGTATAATAATTAACATTCTTTAATAGATACAGTTGACTCGCTTTCATTTACATTATCATTTTCTAAGCCTACACAAGTAACAATGGGCACGTCAGTACATTTAGGTTCAAATCTCTGAGCAACTTTTATTTTTAACAAACATGACGTCAAAAATATAATTTGTATATCTAATCTTGGACGTTTGAAGTAATGAATGCGTGGTGGCTAAATGGTACAGCTATATGTTTAGCACGTCAGTGTATTTGGGTTCAAATTCCCGAGTATCCAACTTTTTTTAAAAGGCAAGGTAGGTAGGTTTATCAAAGTTCGTTCATTAACGTATGATTTCATTTGAGCTCTAGTAAAAGAAAATGGAAATTGTTCCCTTATTAATTTGAGGATCATTCTGTGGAGATCTTGGTATGGTATGCATGGTTTACTGACGAATCATAAATTTAGTCTTTTTGTTCTTGCTATAACACCAAGTTGCTTACTATGTGTGCAAAACAGGGGGTCGAATCTGCGTTCAATGGACCAGAACCGGTTTTTGGAGTCACTACAAGTGCCGCCAAAACAATCATTTCGGACTGCGCGGAGAGGAAAATACTCACGTACTGGTCCGTTATACCAGGGTTGACTCACTCAAAGGCGTTTCTACCTAAACCCTCGAGAAACACAACTAATCAGATCCTAGAATGGAGCGAAAATAACCTGCGAATTCTAACGGGACTGCTTACAGAACATTGTTGTCTAAGATACAACCTCGGAAAGATAGGTCTGAATCAACAACGTGGAAGACGAAACTGCTGAACATATACTATGTTCATGCGCCGGCCTGGGAAGAATAAGGTTCAATATATTTAGTTATACCAACCTAGAACCACAGATTTCAAGAAAATCTCACCCCATACAACCATGAACTTCGTAAGAAGGGCTGGATTGTGCGGTGAACTCTAACCTTTAAGGGTGAGCCACAATAGACTTACTAAAGGTCGCAGTGCAGGGTTGACCTACGCCCCACTCACATGATACCTAACCTAACCATTGGTCATTACTTCGTGAACTAGATGTTGTAGATCATTTAAGTCTTCTTCTTCTTCTTCCTCTTTTAATAGGACTATGTCCGGTTTTTTTCTGTTACGGTCTCTGCTGTGATCCGCAGCTCCAGCTCTCTTACCATCGCTTTTTTATCTTCCTATGGGTCGTTTGGTGTTGGGCTTTTGAGTTTTCACCCATTTCGCCAAACGTTCTGGTTCCATCTTATCTACGTGGTCTCTCCATAGACGTCGCCTTGTTCTTGTCCACCTTACTACATCCTGAACACCCAGCTCTCTCAGTGTGTCTACATTTCTTATCCTGTATCTGAAAATAATACCTCTTATGGTCCTTAGTGTTTTCATTTCTGTTGATCTCATTATCTGCTTATTTTTTGTTGTCTCGGCCCTTGTCTCAGCTGCGTAGGTCATCACGGGTCTAACACATGTCTTATAAATGCGTATTTTGCTTTCAGTACTTATGTACTTATTCCGCCAGATTATATCTCTCAAAAAAACCTGATATTCTCGCTGCTTTTATTGCCTGCCGTTTTGTTTCTTGCCCTAGGTTTCTGTCATTGGTTATTTCCACACCCAGGTATCTACAGTTCATTACTTGTTCGATAAATATATAATATATATATATATATATATATATATATATATATATATATATATCGAATGTGGTCGATGACAGATAGATATCTATAAAATTTCAAATTTAAATTAATTAAAACAGCTGAGATATGGGGTTGGAACGATACAACTGCGACACCCAGTATATCTATAGGTTAAAATTCTAATATCGTCTCATTAAGTTGGCGAAAATAAACCGATAAACCGAAACAAAAACGTACTTTAATAATAATGTTCGTTTAATACCCCTCGAAATATGAATACACTCGCTCTGGAAAGCCAAACGACTTTCTGAAGCGCAGTCCAATCAAAAACGAATTTCTACAAAGACACCCGAAATCCTAGCGCAGCCTTTGCCGCTATTTCCAATTTAATTTCCATGAATTATTAACTTCCGAACGCAACGAACATCGACGTTGCAACAACAACAATAAGAAATGTACACAATCGGTTTAGTCTGATGATGATGATGATATTAGTTGGTACGTCCGATGCAATTTATAGCTAATATATCTAGCAGGATGCGGATAAAGGACGCATAATCCGACTTATCTCTTATCAAATGCCCCCGTAAACCAATTACCCGAGTCGGATAGCGAATTTGGTTTATTGGACATCCTTTCCGGCGACGACGTCGGCTTTTTTATTTTATGTCTAAAATACATCAAACACAAACCTACTTTGTCACGAAATAGCTTTCGCAAGTGAAGTGTCACTCATAAACAAACAACAATGGAATAACAACTCTGTACATACATACACATATATAGTCACTCATTTTTTCCGTAGAGGTAGGCAGAGACCACTTCCTTTTACTTCCGCTACGGTTCTTACACACATCTTTTGCTTCCTCTACTTTCATCAGTGCTCTCATACATGCTCGTCGGTTTTTGGTACTCTTGACCTGGCCTTTCTTCAAAACAATGTTGATCTGATCGAGATATGTTCGCCGAGGTCGACCTCTACCGTCCATTCACACTCGCCTTATAAATTTGTTTCGTCAATCTTCCTTCATCCATCCTTTCTACGTATCCGAACTATATAAGCATTCCTTTATCTATCTTTGTAACCAAATCTTCTTTTACACCACATCTTTTTTACACCACAGCTTTCTCTTATCTCACTATTCTTCACTTTATCCAACCGAGTCACTCCGGCTATACTTCTCAGACTTCTCATCTCCGCAGCATTAATCCTATTTTCATGCTTCTTCTGCCAAACCCAACATTCACTACCATACATAAGTGTAGGAACCAACACACCTCTATGCACAGCCAGACGTGCCATTTTTGACACTTTTTGGCTGTTTTTGAAGCTACGCAGTGCCCCATTCATTTGTTTTCCTGTCAACACCCTTCGCTCAATGTTACAGTCATACTTTCCATCTCTCGTAAACTTTGAACCCAAGTACACAAATTCATTTACTTGTTCCACTCTTTCTGCCTTAATCAGAACTTGACGGTTTGTTATGTTTTCTTCTCTTTCAGAAACCATTACTTTCGTTTTATTTATTTAGTTTCACCCCTTTGATTTTCAGGGCATCATGCAAAACATTAACCATCAACTCCTCTTCAGATGACTCTAATATGACTTGATCATCAGCGTAAAGAAGGCATTTAACGATCAAATCATTCATTTTCAATCCATACGCACTCTCTTTAAAATATTTCATACAATCGTCTATGTTTAAGTTGAACAGCCATGGTGAAGCCACATATCTCTGTCTTATACCCTTTTCGATGTTAAACCATTCCGTGCAAGCTCCGTTTATCCTGATACAAGCATTGGAATCCTCGTTAAGTGATTTCAGCGCTCGTATTAAACTACCGTTCACCCCATACATAGACAATGTCGACCACAATTCACTTCTTACCACTCTGTCACAGGTCTTTTCCAAGTCTATAAAAGCGCAATAGACCTTCTGACTTCTAGCAAAGAATTTTTCGACTACACCTCGTAATGAAAAGACCTGATCCATACATCTCCTTCCTCTTCTAAATCCTGCTTGCACATCCCATTTCATCTTTTCAGTTTCATTCGTCACTCTTTTAATCAATATTTTTGCATACAGTTTGCCGACTATGCTGAGTACACTAATACCTCGGTAGTTCTTACAGTCCTGCTGCGAACCTTTTCTCTTGTAAAGCGGCACGATAACCGCCCACAGTAATGGCCCGACCGCGCGCTGCACAAAGGAAGCGCAGTTAACAGGTTTAATCACACCTGAGCATCAGCTTACATGATTTTTTATGATTCTCAAACTGATTACTATTCAGTATATAATTTTCAGCCTCCGTAAAATGGTCCTATTTTCAAGATTTTTTCTATATATTCATACGCGCAGCTAACAAGTTAAATCACAGAAATTATGCAGCTAACATGTTTTTTCCCGATTATAATTCATACATTTAGCTATCTGCAAATTATGACCTTCAGTAAAATACTCCGAAAATCATTATTTTCTCGCGAGATCCGCAGCCTCCCACCATCTTAAGTCACGGAGTCACGTCAGCTAACATATTTTTTCTTCACTTCTAGAGAGAAAACTAAGATATAAAAGGATTGAAGTTCTCAGTAAAATCACCCATGAACATTTGACGCTACCTTCCGAGCTAAATGTCTACAGATTTCTATCAGAATATCTTTTATCAACATTTTTCAAAAACTGCAGGAGAAGAAAGAAGTCATAGAAAGAAATTTCTTCAAAACTTGATAATATAACATGAATGAACATTTTTTTTTGTTGGAGAAGGGGATGGCATTGGTTCAAGACCTTTTGCCACAGTTTGTTTTATTATTTCTTTTTTTTTTTTTATTAAAATTGTTTGCGTATACTTATTTTTATATATCTATTTTAGCATTAAATGTGAAATTGATCAGGCTATCAAAAATAAATCTATCGGGTTGGGATAACAATGTACGTATATTTACAGGCAGTTGTAAATTAGTTTTATTTATTATTTCGCTATATAAGGAGATATGATCAATGTTTTTGTGACACTCCAAGTATATGTGATTTGTATCTCCTATGGTGTTGCATGTTACACAATTAGGTGAGTTTATAATACAGATTTTAAATAAATGTGATGGAAAACTCCCATGATTAATCTTCAGACGTGAGATGATGGCAGACTTGTGTTTGTTGCAATCCCAACAATCAATATGTGGGATATTATTGAGTAACGTTGGGTGTATATTGAAATATTGGCTGTTTAGATTTTTTGTATACTCATCATATTTTGTTCTGATCTCTTTCCGAAAAACTTAAAAAATATCTTTCCAGTTTAGCATTGATATGAACATTTATTAACCATAGCCATACTTTCAAAATACTTGGCGAAATACTTTTTTGTTTTTAAAATTATATGCGTTAATTTTGCGGCGAATGCCGAATGCGAATGCGATTGCTTTTATACCAAATGCGTATGCGAATGCGTGTTTTTTAAATACACCCAAAAAACAATATGGGGTTTTGTATTTGGCAACTTTACCCTACTAATTAATACTAGTTTCGAACGATTAAAACTTTTTTAATTCAAATGGAACATCCTGTATTTTATCACAATAGCAGATGTAAAATTTTATCTCCTATCGAATACTATGATACTTCCCTATAGCTAGGTTAGAGTTAGGTTAGGTTTCATGTGAGTCGGGCGTGGACGCCCCTCCACCGCGACCCTTAGTAGGTCTATTGTGGCTCACCCCTAGAGGCTACAGTTCACCGCACAATCCAGCCCTTCTTACGAAGTTCATGGTTGTATAGGGTGAGATTTTTTTAAAATCGGTAGGTTCTAGGTTAGTGTAACCAAATATGTTGAACCTTATTCTTCCCAGGCCGGGGCATGAACATAGTATATGTTCAGCAGTTTCGTCTTCCACACAGCAGAACCGACAGTCCGTTTGTTGGTTCAGATCTATCTTTCTGAGGTGGTATCTTAGACAACAGTGTCCCGTAAGCAGTCCTGTTAGAATACGCAGGTCATTTCTGCTCCATTCTAGGATCTGCTTGGTTGTGTTTCTCGAGGGTTGTAACGGTAAAAACGCCTTCGAGTGGGTTAGCCCTGGTATGTCGGACCAGTACGTGAGTATTTTCCTCTCCGCCAAGTCCGAAATAATTGTTTTGGCGGCACTTGTGGTGACTCCAAAAACCGGTTCTGGTCCAGTGAACGCAGATTCGGCCCCCTGTTTTGCAAGGGTGTCGGCTTTTTCGTTTCCTTCCACCCCCTGGTGCCCAGGTACCCACAGTAGGGTCACCCTGTTGTTCGCACCAAGGTACTCTAAGGATTCGATGCAATTCCATACAAGTTTAGAATTTATCTTGTTGGAGCTCAGTGCTTTTAAAGCAGCCTGGCTGTCTGATATTATATTTATGTTTTTGTTTGCTAGAGGTCTGTTGGTCGACTCTCTTGCACACAATTCGATAGCGAATACTTCAGCCTGAAAGATTGTGGCATACCTGCCAAGACTGGTAGATATTTCAATCTTTGGTTTCCTGCTAAAAACACCGGCCCCAACTCCATATGGGGTTTTTGAGCCGTCTGTGTACATTACGTATTCAGTCTCTGGGAAGAGGATTTGTCCCCTCATCCATTCGTCTCTCTTCGGACGACTTTTCTACGTGTATTTTTGTGGCTAGCAAGTCAGGAACCATCCCGAGAATTTGGTGGTTTTTTGTTTCACTCAGTATCCCGGAGTGATCCCTGAGTTGCTCTCCATTTATTTGCTTTTCCAAAGACAGGAATCTATAGGAAAGTATCCTGGCCTCCCTCTCTAAGAGAATATCTAGGGGAGGGAGATGTAGGAGGTGTTCCATCGCTGCCGTTGGTGTGCTGGACATAGCTCCAGTCATGGCCAGGCATGCCAGCCGCTGAATGCCAGCAAGCTTTGCTCTAGCTGTCTGTTGTAACCCTTTGGTCCACCAGACTACTGAACCATACGTGACCATAGATATTATCATTGTTTGATAAATCCAGTAAATCTGTTTGGGGTTCATTCCCCAAGATTTTCCACATACTCTTCTGAGATTCCAGAGAGAAAACCTGGCTTTGTTTATTGTTTTTTCCAAGTGGGCGTTCCAGGTGAGTCTTTTATCCAGAACTACACCCAGGTATTTCACTTCCGTCGCAAATGGAATGCTCTCTCCGTATAGGACAGGCTGCCGAAGCTTACCTAGCTTTTTCCTTTTTGTAAAAGGAATAATTACAGTTTTTCGGGGGTTTACAGACATCTGTTCCCTCTCGCACCATCTGTATACTGTGTTAAGGGCTTCTTGGAGGACGTTTGAGATCGTAGCTTTAAATTTACCTCTAACTATTATAACCAGATCATCCGCATAGCATTGAAAATCTACTCCCTGCATGAAAAGCTCGCTCAGCAGAGAGTCGACTAGAAGTGACCACATTAGGGGGGAAAGTACCCCGCCTTGTGGACACCCCTTCGCCGCCCTGAACCTAACCGACTCTCCATGCAGTGATGATATTATATATCTGTTTTCAATCATGTTTTTGATCCAGTTACAGATTTTACTGTCTATCCCTCTATCCCTAATTGATGTATAGAGTGACTGTGGTAAGGCGTTATTAAACGCTCCTTCTATATCTAGAAAAGCTGCCAGCGCAATTTCCTTATGTTTAAGGGAATGGCCGATATTTCCTACTTGATTTTTTAGAGCTAAATCCGTAGATTTGCCTGTTTGGTAGTCATATTGGTGGGGGTTTAAGGGATGTTCCCTAAGATTCCCCTCTCTAATATGTCTATCAATAATTCTTTCCAGAGTTTTTTATTAAAAATGAGGTAAGGCTGATCGGTCGGAAGGATTTAGGTAGGGAATGGTTCACCGTACCCGTTTTACGTATGTATACAACTCTCGCCGTTGACCAGCCCAGCGGAATATAACTCCACGCCAAACTCGCTCTGAATAGTTTAACCAGAAGAGGTAGTAAAATTTCGCTGCCCTTCTGAATGAGGGCAGGGAAAACACCTATAGCTAACTCTTTACGTTTTCCTGAAAATACCCCATAATGAAAAACCTTGCTAACGGATCCAAATAAACAATAAAGAAATGTATAAAGCGTCGCTACAGGTAGTTTGTTGATTGCGCCACCTATGCGTTTATTCCCGTACAAAGGAATATATAAAATGTGATTAATCAAAATAAGGAAAATTTTTGTTTTCAATAACCATTCGAAAACATTCCGAGTACCGAATGCAGTACAATACTTAACCACCTGGCGGTAAATAGTGTTAAATAAACACGTTTATTGCCCTCGTTTATACCGAACGTCCCATAAATCACGTCCCCTCCAAACAAAAACCAAACAGATAATATAATAAATGGCCAAACAACATCATACAATTTCCCGGCACATTACCAAATACAAAGCCGCGGTTTAGTAATAAGGAACATCTGTTATTAAAAAGGACATCGACGTGTTTGAGAAGGACACCGACACGTATTAGCCTGCTGGGGGAGATGCGCTACTTGCCCGTCTCGCTCCTTGGGGATACAAAAGAGATTAGACGAAAAATATACCGATTATTCAATAAGGTTTGTTTTTTAACAAAGATAATTCAAAGTAATTAGAATAAAATTGTGATCATTTAAAAAGTATTGATTGATAGATTCTATAATTACTATTTACAGGATGTTCCACTTTATCAGAACCTAGAGATAAATTACTAATGAAATGCTCGCTTACAATATTCCTACTTCACGACAGCAGCGCATGGCTGCCAGATCGGCTGACCAAAAAATCCCCCAATTGACATAAGAAAACCCCCCAAACTCGTACCTTTTTCAATAAAAATCCCCGAAATTTATATAAATACACTGCCGAGTAAAGAATTTCTTATCACGCCCTCTCCTCACGAAGGTTGGCGATCCATATGACCTAACATTGTCCTGGATATAGCAGCTCTAAATATCTCAGTCGAAGTGCACCCGAACCATCTTCTAAGGTCCTTCAACCAGGAGTTCTGACGTCTACTAACAGATCTTCTTCCATGAATCTTTCCTTCAATTATCAGCCTCAGTAATTCGTATTTTTCGCCTCTCATGATAGGACTCACGTTTCTTGTTTTTCTCTCTTCAATGATGGTTAATAATTCTTTTGAATTTTTCATTGGTCTTAATACCTTTTGGGATATTTTTGCGTGACGAGTGTCATCAGTGAAATGATGCACAATTCGAGTTACTGTTAACTACGTGTATTTATTGAAACAAAAGAAAAACTTGGCAATAGCCCGTTGTGAGACTGTGTCAGAGGCCGTTGAGAGACAATAATATGATTTAGAGGCATTATGGCCTGGTAAATAAAGACTAAGAACAGTAAACGGTCACTACCTATATAAATAAGCAACGAAATATGAATGTTTAATTGGGACTAATTTTTTGTTGTTTAACAAACGTTGCGAATACGGTGACAGAATCAGAAAGACGCCAACTTTGACAGATAGCATCCATCCAACAATATAACTATTAACGCCTACTAGATCTATGGCTCCCTGATTAGTTTTATTTTTAAAATTATTTACAATTTTTTAAGATATTTACATACATACATAGTCACGCCTTTTTCCAGTAGGGGTAGGCAGAGACCACTTCCGCTACGGTTCTTACACACATCTATTGCTTCCTCTACTTTCATTAGTGCTCTCATACATGCTAGTCGGTTGTTGGTACTCTTGACCTGGCCTTTCTTTAAAACATTGTTGACCTGATCGAGATATGTTCGCCGAGGTCGACCTCTACCGACTTCCGGCCATTCACACTCGCTTTATAAATTTGTTTCGTCAATCTTCCTTCATCCATCCTTTCTACGTGTCCAAATCATGTAAGCATTCCTTTATCTATCTTTGTAACCACATCTTCTTTTACAACACAGCGTTCTCTTATCTCACTATTTTTTACTTTATCCAACCGAGTAACTCCGGCTATACTTCTTAGACTACTCATCTCCGCAGCATTAATTCTATTTTCATGCTTCTTCTGATAAACCCAACATTCACTGCCATACAACAGAGTAGGAACCAACACTCCTCTATGCACAGCCAGACGTGCCTTTTTTTACACTTTCTGGCTGTTCATAAAGCTATGCAGTGCCCCATTCATTTGTTTTCCTGCCAACACCCTTCGCTTAATGTCACTTTCATACTTTCCATCTCTCGTAAACTTTGAACCCAAGTATACAATCTTATTTACTTTTTCCACTCTTCCTTAATCAGAACTTCACAGTTAGTCATGCTTTTTAAAAAAAAACTATTACTTTCTTTATGCTTACATTTACTTTCACCCCTTTGATTTTTAGGGCATCATGCATTATATTTACCATCGCCTGCAACTTGATCAAATCATTCAAACAGCCATGGAGAAACCACGCATCCTCGCCTAACAACTATTTCGATGTTAAACCAGTCTGTGGAGGTGCCGTTTTTCCTGATACAAGCTCTGGAATCACTGTAAAGTGATTTTAGTACTCGTATCATACGAGGTGTGACAATAAAGTACTCTCTCCTTATGACCCTACCATGGGTATCTGGGCACCAGGGGGTGAAGGGAAACAAAAAGCCGGCACCATTGCAAAACAGGGGGCCGAATCAGCGTTCACTGGACCAGAACCGGTTTTTGGAGTCACCAAGTACCGCCAAAACAATTATTTCGGACTGGGCGGAGAGAAAAATACTCACGTACTGGTCCGATATACCAGGGTTGACTCACTCGAAGGCGTTTCTACCTAAACCCTCGAGAAACACAACTAAGCAGATCCTAGAATGGAGCAGAAATGATTTGCGAATTCCACTACAGGACACTGTCGGTTTTGCTGCGTGGAAGACGAAACTGCTGAACATATACTATGTTCATGCCCCGGCCTGGGAAGAATAAGGTTCAACATATTTGATTACACCAACCTAGAACATACCGATTTCAAAAAATCTCACCCTACACAACCGTGAACTTCGCGAGAAGGGCTGGATTGTGCGGAGAACTGTAACCTTTAGGGGTGAGCCACAATAGACCTACTAAAGGTCGCAGTGAAGGGGCGACCACGCCCCACTTACATGATACATAACCTAACCTACTCTCCCTATCTATCTACATACCAGTACAAACGTTTCTCGCATTCTTCAAATAATTGAGAACGTCTTTAGACGTTAAGCTGTTTAGTAACCGCGTCTTGTTTTTTTAACTTCCTCTAAAGACTTAAGAAAATTGGTCCTGTTTGAAGATCCCTTTATTTTTGCGAGTAGTATCTAAACGGGGAGCAAAATCAGGTGAATCAGGTGATAAGGATTTGTTTGTTAGCCAAAAAATGCTTTATAAAAAAAGCTTTGTGGGCAAGTGCATTGTCCTGATGAAGAATTCAAGTTTTATCATTCTCGCAATGTTTCCAAAACTTCCAAGTAACAAATTTGATTGAGCTTCTGCATCTGAGGCACCCATTATGCCCTTCACGTCAGATTAAATAATAAGCTCGCCTTCATTTTCGATTTGCTCATCTTGGCTCATTCTGCGCGATGATGGTGACTTCCAATACATGGATTGATTGCCTCCTGGTTTCTGGATCATACTGGAGCACCCAAGTTTTATTACAAGTGGTCACATTTATCAGCAAATCCAGATGAGTCGTTAACTTTTTAAGAATGACACAGGTGGTTCATTGGAACCATCTTTACACAGTCGCAAAAATTCATTAGATTGTACCAACTGGTACTCCTGCTGTTTTCAACGAAAAAAAAAGGTAAAAGAAATATTCCATTTTAAAAAATTCATTTTATTTAAATTTACCACCCTTATAAATTCCCTTCTTACATTACTTGCGAAAAGAATGATATTGCAGCATTTAAAAAAAACGTAGAGACGAATTCTAACAAGTGGTGTACCTTTGATTTTTAAAACAATCTGTATCACATATAATATTAGGAAAATAACTTAATTTATTTTCGCGCTAACCAGACCAACTTATATCACAAACGAAAAATGCAGTTGATGCGATTCTCTGCGACTATACCCAATGCCGAAAAATGTTTGAAGAAAATAGAGTTCAACCCTTAAACCAACGACTACCCCTCCGTGCTTCCCGCTATAACGTATTTCAAAAACTGCAGAACATTTAATTTAATTATTTCATCTACAAAAGTGCCAAAGATAGTGGATGCATTACGTCTACAGAGCACCGTAAGACTCTCAAAAACATCGTGCGACGACCTGTATATCAATTAATTTCAACCAAATCCTAATTATCTAACACTTTAGACGTTGCGAGCTCCATAAAACTGGCGGCGCCAAATGGGCGGAACTTAAAAAAAAAGTTGCTTAATTTGTTGCTAATTAGTAGCCAAAGAATCGAATTTGTTGCAAATATCAAACGATCTGAAAAATCGGAATGGACCAAAATTTGTTGCTATTTTGTTGCTGAAAACCCATACTAAATTTTGTTTCAAAATTTACATCGGACATGCCAACTTAAATCGCGATTTCTACCTAACAAATAAACTATTTAATTTTGTTGCTCATCGCAGCAAAGATTGTTAAGGTCCCTAGAGTCAGCAACAAAATAAAAAAATTGAAATCAGATGAGTTTTCTACCGGTATACTCAAAAACCATCCATGCCAGCTTAAATTAGGATTTTCATCATTTAAAGAATTGAATTAATTTTGTTGCGAATTGAAATGATCATCGTTGATGCCTGAACAGTCAGTAACAAATTTGAGAACCTGAGATCTAATGAGTTTTTGAACGGTATACTCAGAAACCGTCCACGCCAGCTTAATTTGCTATTTCCTTTATTTAAATAATAAATGTCATTTTGTTGCTTTGTTTTTTTGTTTCCATTTTAAATTTTTCCTCGAGCCGTCCCATAGCGCCAACGTATGTATGCTGGAAACCAACTATAAAAATTAGCTAACAGCTATAACATTTCCTTTACGCTCGCGATGTCTTTGACCGGCACCGACCAGAGGAAGTCGACTCTTTTTAAACCCCATTTAGCACCGAAGAACTTACCAAAGCAATTGCCGCCATGAAACCAAACAAAACAGCGGGTCTAGATGATATTAGAGCAGAACAGATTAAGAACATTGGCCAAAAACACTTCATTGGCTGCTCTAAATGTTCAACACGTGTATTACTACCTTCAAGATACCAAAAATATGGAGACAAGCCAGGGTCGTCGCTCTCCTAAGGCCTGGGAAAGAGCCAAATGGACCTAAAAACTTCCGAGCAGTCTCCCTCCTATGCCAGACGTTTAAGCTAATGGAGCGAATGATTCTGAACAGAATCTCAGCGACTATCGATGAGAAGCTAATACCGGCTTTAGACTGGGGAAATCTTGTGGTGGACAGGTCCTAAACCTTGCTCAATACATCGAGGATGACTTCGAAGAGCAGAAGATCACAGGGGCTGCCTTCATTGACCTATCTGCCGCATACGATACGGTCAACCACGGAAAACTGCTATGCAAACTATGTAAGATGACAAATGATTTCCACATCACGTCGATTGACGGAGCCTTCCCTCCAAAACCACCGTTTCTTTGTCAGCCTCTTAGGAAAAAATAGTAGATGGCGCCTGCAGAGGAAGGGACTTTCGCAGGGCATTGTACTGGCCCCATTACTGTACAATATCTATACCAACGATCAAGCCATAGCAGGTCAAGGAAACTCACAAATGCCCTAAACGACCTTGCCACCTACTATAAACACAATCTCCTCCGACCCAATCCAGCAAAAACTCAAGTGTGCGCCTTTCACCTTTGCAACAGGGAGGAAAGAAGACAGATGAATATAGTGTAGTGTGGTCAACAGTTAGAACACTGCCCAACTCCAAAATACCTCGGGGTAACACTAGATCGAGCTCTCACATATAAGCGCCACTGCCTCTATACCAGAAAAAAGGTATCAACAAGAAACAATCTCCTCCGGAAACTGACAGGTAGGTCATGGGGAGCACAGCCAGCAACATTGAGAACCCAGTAAGGTGTGCATCTACTCATGCAAAGCAAATCGAAGTCACTTTGAATTAAGCAGTTCGCTTAATAACAGGTTGCCTGAAGCCACTTCATCAGGTATACTCTCTCGCTGGGATAGCACCGCCTCACATCAGGAGAGAGGTAGCCGCTGAGGCAGAAAGGGGGCGCCAAGAGACTGTTCCAAGCCACCAACCAGCTAGACCAAGACTCCGATCCCGCTACAGCTTTTTGGCCAGGACAGCACCTTTGCAAGTCTCTCAGGAAGCCAGATGGCTCCAGAAATGACGCGCTTAAGTTCAAGACCCAATAACCCAACAAAAAGAGCAGCTGGCACCGGGACATTTCCTCCCATACCCAATCTGGAGAACGCTCAACAGACTTCGCAAAGGAGTCTCGAGGTGCAGAGAAAACCTGCAAAAACGGGGAATGCTACCAGAGAACGAAAACCCCCAGTTTTCCTGCGGAGAAATCCAAAACCCTCCTGCTGAACTGCACCGACATGGGACACAGCTGCACAGGGAACGACCTAATTTTAGCAAATGACAGAGCCATTAGAGCCGCAAACTTTTGGAAGAACATAGTGTGATCCGGAACCGAATAACTAACCAACCGACCGGCACGGCACCCGATTTAAGCTGGCGTGGACAGTTTGTTAGTATACCGGTCAAAAACTCATCTGATCTCGGGTTATCGATTTTGTTGCCGACTATTCAGGCATCAGCGATTATCACGCCATTAAGCAACAAAATTAATTCAAATCCGACCTCTACTGGAGTATTGCTCGCACATTTGGGGTTCAGCACCAAAACATTCTCTTCGTCTTCTAGATTCCATTCAGAAAAGGGCCATTCGGATAATAAACAGCTCAACTCTCACATATACCCTTCACCCACTAGAACATAGAAGAAGAGTTACAGACCAGACATTACTCTACAGATATTTTCATGACTGATGCCCCAGAGAAATAAAAACTCTTACACCACCACTGGCCACATTCTGCCGAAGAACTCGGCACGCTGATCAGTCTCATTAATTTACTCTCAAGATTGACACCACAATGACCAATCTCCATCAAGAATCCTTTATTTACAGGGCTGCTACGGAATGGAACAAGCTTCCAAAATCAGTTTTTCCAGAGAACTATGACCTGCAACTTTTTAAAAGGCGGATTTAAGCTGGCATGGACGGTTTGGATTTCCAGTTTTCTATTTTGTTGCTGACTCTAGGGACCTTAACAATCTTTGCTGCGATGAGCAACAAAATTAAATAGTTTATTAGGTAGAAATCGCGATTTAAGTTAAGCATGTTAGGTGTAAATTTTGAAAAAAAAAATTACATTTATTGCAGTATGGTTTTTCGGCAACAAATTTCAAGTTCTGCCCATTTGGCACCGCCAGTTTTATGGAGCTAACGTTGCGCCGCTTTTAACGATATGCATTAAACACGTACACAGACAAAAGACATTAAAATCAAAAGTCCAACAGAAGTCTAATTATTTTGGGGGTCAAATTGCAACAAACGATAAAAAAAATTTTACTGAATGATTTCGGTTTTGATATTTAAACGATATATCGTTAATAAAAAGAAAATGCAATTAACAAACTAATAATGTTGATGTATTAAAATTTAATCAGTATCAGTTGACGTAAGTATTTTATTTGTCGACTAGTATTTTATTAGATTTGTGTACATGTAACCCATTAGAATTGTATAAAAATTGGTTTACGTTCCCCGTCTTCGATACGTCAACGAATATTAATGATACATAGTGTAATATCTATTTTAACATTCATTGTTATCTTCAGTATACATAAACCTAATACTCGTCATATCCGTTTAAAATTTCAACGATTTTGCAAAGAGCGCGGCGGTGGCTTGGGTCTTGTCTCCGTTAAAACGTCTAAGTTCGAATATCACTTGATCTCTATTGAACCCCATCGATATCAAATCTTTAACGTCTGCTTCGGCAAATGTATCAGGAGGTAGCATGTTTTGATCCATAATACTAGATGGGCTCGACGATGTACCAGCACCTGCAAACACAAATAAAACAATAACTTGGAGAAAAAAGAATGGATAACTCTTTGACCAGTAAGTAAGAAGAGTTGCAGCATGGAACAATTAGTGGGAGAGGCTTGTGCTCGAGATTTCCAATCGCCAAACGTTATATGGTCGATTAGTACAGGATTATTCACTATAAATTACCCATTGTTACCACTGCCTATAGAAAAAAAAGTTTTACAATAAAATTGTGTCTGAATTTTGTTATAATGCTGTCGAAGGTACAATAATAAACGTCTAATATCTTGGTTAAATACTGTAAAAGTTGACGTAATTAAAGTAGGCTATGAAATTGACAACTACTGTCTTTGACAAGTGACATTTCTGATAAAAAAAATCAAAATGGTTGACATAGACCCGTCCGAGATCATTTTAATAATGTATTTCCAATATGGAAAAGGGAATAGTGGAACTAACAGCCCGGATTAGACCACAATGAATTCATTTTGTGGGGGATTGCCAATAAAAACGATAATATTTCACTTACTGAAGACAGTTTTCGACTAGAAATAAATAATTTGATTGTTATTTCCGATGCAATTATAAATAAGACGTTATCAATTATGCACTGACAATAATTATGGACACATCAAACATCTTTTATGAGTTACCATTTATTTATATTTAAAAATTTCTTAAATAAATCATTATCTAATTTTTTTTAAATATTTGGACTTTTTCTTACCAACTGTAAATCATTTTGATAATTCCATCAAAGAAATGTCACTTGTCAAACACTAACTAAAATATTCGCTGCAGTAGATAATCAAATAAATTCTGTTGGATCTTCAAAAGTCAAACATTAGAGTCGACAATTTTGAAAAGTTCAAATATTCTACATAAAAAAAATGAAAATTTCAAGTTAGCTTGGAACAAAAGTTAAAATCGACCATTCCGATTGGCTCCAATTGAGATAGTAATGGTGCATTTTCATGCTGATGCTTGACGCTGGATTTGTGCGTTAAATGCAGTCACGTGATAAAATGTATACTGATTAACCCTGTACAATACATTTGTAGTAAAAAGGAAGCAATAAAACTATTTCGGTAAGAATAAGGAACACGTTTTTTTATTAATTAAGCCACTTAAGATGGTCTTTTTACTCCAACTTGTAAATTGGGAAAAAATGTTAGCTTGAAACAAACGACAAAATCGACCATTCCGATTGGTTGCTGTCAGATATTAAGTGCGCATCGTCATGCTGACGCTGAATTCGAGCGTTAAATATAGTCACGTGATAAAATTTAGTTGTTTAGATTTGACGCTTTATTTTTTCGAGAAGGCGTTCATGTCAAAATTATATCACGTGACCGTAATTGACGTTCAAATCCAGCATCATGAAAATGTACCCTTAGACGTTGGATATTCGGGACAGTCGCCTATTTTTTGTTTTTGTTTTTAAATTTTTAGAAATGACAACTCTGGCACTCTGGCCAAGTACTAAAATTGCATTTCAATAATAATTACGTGCGATAATAAAATAAGTGCAACTTTTTATTGAACTATTTATTTGTTACTGCAACAAATTCGATGAATACTTGAATTGTTTCTATCAGGAATTTCGGGAGGAAGTGTTTTGTTTCTTGTTTCTTTTAGTTTGGGAAGGATTGTGGAAGGAAGTGGACTGATTTTCTCTAGTTCTTTTTTTCTCTGAAAAGAGACATTATTTTAGTTTAATGATAACCAAAAATTAAACTCACCGACTGCGCCATTCTTAAATATAATAACCATTAATACTACTACTCATCACATTATTCCCTTACAGAGAAGCCTAACAATTTTTTAATGAATGTTTTCAAAATTATTTCACTTTTCTGTTAAATTACCTATTATTAAGAGCAAATGCTTTTAAGAGCAAGCATGTTCCGGTCAAGATCATCATAAATTAACACATGCACGTGGTAAGAATTACAATTTACACAACATGAACATTAAATATTACCTTGTTGGCTTTTCTTAATTGCAGCCTGTAGTTCTTTTTCCTCAAACTCCTTACGAGACTTGTTCGTCACCTCTTCCTCGGATAAACTACTCAGTCTCGCGCAATCTGGCAACTCGCTTTCAGGTAAAAACCTCGTTTCAGTGGACGTCGTACCGATTCTAAGAACATTTGCTTTCAAATCGATGCAACATTGATGTCGTTTCAACATGTCTAATCCCAATAGCATGTCCATTGGTTGATCTTCCAATACAGAAAAACTGGTCGTTAAAAAGACGTTTTCAATTTGAATCTGAACCATGTGGATCCTTCCAATTATCTTTTGGATTCCCACTCCTTTGGCTATTCCAGCCCATCTGCTGTCCACTAATCGCATCAAGTTGCACCTTTCTGCACAACGACTCGACATTATGGTTGTTTGAGCCCCTAAATAAACAGAACACTATTTTTCACCATTCTATCATTTTTTTTTATTCATTACATAAATTTTTCTTTTATACCAAAGTGTTTCACATTATGGTCATAAAAACAATTTCAAATTCAAAATTTTGTCTTTAAGTACCAACCTGAGTCAATAAACGCCTTCACCGGATACCCATTTACCTTACAATTGATGTAAAGCATCACTACAGTGCCAAAAGACTCTGGATTATACTCCATGGCAGCTTCCATGTTGGCTTCGATATTTTTTTGCCGAATTTCTTCAGCAATAAGGCGTTGTGCCTCAGTGTCGAAAGGGTCTGCATTCAACATTCTCAGTCTTTGCTCTTCACGTTCCTGTCTTGCTTTAACTTGTTCTTGCAGAACACTGGCGAAAGTATCTTTAAAAAATAATAAAAATAATTAAAAAAAAATATTATTTTTTTGTGGAAAGTTTTGCTTACACTTTTAACAACACAAAAGAAATGAATATAACATTAACTAATACAAAATGTTTGATTACTTACTTATGTTACCACTAAGTAGTGCATCTGCTAATCTTGGGTTATTTTGCTTTAAAAGGGCAAGTTGGTCAGGATTGGCCAGAAACATTTCCCTTATTAATACAGGATCATCTTCAACTTGGCGTCTGTTACTATTTGGAACTTCTATATTACTAAAGTCAAAATGTGCTAAAAACAAATATTTAATTTCAAATCTACCTTCATCTATCTGTTGAAAGAAATTTTTCTGAATTGCTTAAATGATGTTTGCAGATTTTTTAATACTCATATCATTAAATTAATATCTTAATGGAACTCTTTATGCATGATTACACAATTTTTTCAAATGTCAATTAAACATCAGTAAGAAAAATAAGTAACAATACCAAAAAGTTCTTTGTTTCCTTGCAGAGTAAAAACAGTTTTCAAACATTTAAAATTAAACTTTAAACACAAATCCCCAACTGATAAAGCATGAAAGAAAAATCCAATTTGATATCTAAAATTTACATCAAAACTTACTTGTTGTAGATTTTTCTTTGCTTTTCAGACATTTATACAGGTTTGTTAACCTGTTTTTAAAGTGGGAATGAATCTTGAATTTTTAAAATGAAGTATATAGTTCAATAAAAAAATTTGATGTTTTTTTTTTAAATGTTACAACTTTTAACAGTTGACTGGATTGAAATGATATAAATCAATTCTTAAAACCTATTCATTGATGTATTTTACAAGTAACATCATTGGTGAGAGTCAAAATCACATTATTTTTTATTGGGCAGGTCAAATGGAAAGGGAGATAATGGTAAAATGTTAACAGCACAGACAGAAAAACATTTGGATCAGCAAAACAACAAATAATATTAAAAAGCGTACATTTACTACACAGAAAATTAGATAATATATGTAGTAAGTAAATTTACCTGACTGATCTAGATTTAATTGAGAACTACTCTGTATATGTTGAAGAATAACAGCATCTCCATCTCTTATCCCCAATTCTTTAAGGGACTTTTTATTATCCATCAGTGGCATTCCATTAAAAGCTATTGCGATTTCTGTGGCTGGAAATCCAGATTCAATTTCACAAAATGCTTTAAAATTTTCTAGTTCCAAATCTTCTGATACATCTAACACGAATATGAAATCAGTTAATGTGGTTACTGTTACCTTCATTTCCTAAAATATCTTTAAGCAGCAAATAAATATGTATGAGTGAATTTTGTACCCTGGAAATTTGAAATTTTGTTAAAGTTATTTATTCATTGTCTGTATTTAGAGTTTAGAATGAATGGTATGCTAAACAATGACAGTTATTTGGAGAAAATGCTGTGTTTATCCAATAAACTTATGACTTGCAATCTTGTACAGACAAAAATAAGTTGATTTGAATAACTTTTTTTGACCTTTGTGGACAAATGTATCCCAAAATAAATAAAATTAACCAAAACGAGAAGGTTATTAACCCCACAAACCACAATTTGCTTCGCTTTGAAATATATGTATTGCAGATTGCCAGAATTTAGACGATGATGTGTGTTCGATAATTGAAGGTTCTAAGAAACATCAATTTTGACATTGTGAAAGTTTATTTTAGTCCCTAAACATATATTATTGTAATAATTAAAAAAATATGAATATTCTTCACATAATAAATTATAAACACATTAAGTTTTATGGAAGATTTGAATTTATCGGATTAATTTAAATGGTTGACATCTATCGATTGCTGGAACGTAGCCAATTAGCTATTCGATTAGAAAGTGATAAACAATCACCAATCCATGTTCAGTAGCGTCGTAAAAGCTAAATTTTTTTATAAACCATGTTTGCAACAAAACGATTTACGCTACCTAAAATAGAAAAAAAAATTAACTCACAAGGATACAAAATGCAAAAAATAATTTTTTTGGACTATTAGAAACCCAGTCTATTTTATAAATTGCACAACAATACTGTTATTTATGTTTTAATAAAGCTAATCAATTGAAATACGCTCATGAATGTCTTTCTTGATGGTAACTGTTGTCAGATGTCAATTGTCATCTTTACAAGTTATTTTGAAAAGATGGAGCTGCTTGTATTAAAATAAGATTTTGTACAGTTTTAAGTTTATTTGTTTATAAATACACATATCCTAAATTACATGTTTTATGTTGTTATAAGTTTAATTTTGATGAAAAATGACTTCGGCCTTGTATTTAGAACATTATCTCGACAGTAAGTAGCTTTTTTCAAACATTAGCCTTTTTTCATAAAACATTTCTTAGGTCTGGAACACTTACCTGTCGAGTTGCAACGTAACTTTACCTTAATGAGGGATTTAGATTCCAGAGCACAAGGTTTAATGAAAAATATTGATTCTCTTGCTGATGAATACCTAAGGAACCAAAAAACTCTTACGTCCGATCAAAAGAAAGAACAGTTAGATAAGATTCAGGGCTTATTTAATAAAGCCAAGGTAAAAAAATATCGATCAACCCTAGTTGCTGTTTTAAGCCTTTTTTTCAGGAATATGGTGATGATAAAGTACAATTGGCAATACAAACTTATGAACTAGTTGATAAGCATATTCGTAGGCTAGATAATGATTTAACTAGGTTTGAAACAGAAATACAAGACAAGGCTCTTAATGCCAGAAATCAAGAAGAACCCTCTGTTGGAAAAAGTGTGTATAACTATTTTAATTAATGTTTCATAATTTGTAAACACAAAGTCATATTTTTGATGGTTTTAGGGGGAAGAAAGAAACTCAAAGATGGCAAGACGGAAAAGAAGAAACGTCCTGGTAATTCTAGTGAAGAAGATTCCACTGGTACAGTTAAGGGAAGCAAGAAAAAGAAACAGAAAGGCGCTGGGGCAGGTGGTGCCTCTGGTGGTAATTCTACTAGTGGTGCCAAAACTGCAGCAGGTGAGGGTTCGTATCACCTCATGCTTTGTCATTATAAATATATTTTTGTATTTTAAATTTAAGTAAATAATTTCACTTATCACATAACTGCTTATCACACATCTCAGAAGTTACATTAATGTTATGGAAGTGTTTGTGAAGTTATGTTTCTTGTTTTTTAGTTGCTGAAGCAGTAGCAGCGGTTCTACCTGGTTTGGCAGGAATAGCACACCCAAGTGATGTTTTGGATATGCCAGTTGATCCCAATGAACCCACTTACTGTCTCTGTCATCAAGTATCATACGGGGAAATGATTGGTTGTGATAATCCAGATGTAAGTGTTTTGAAATGTATTATAAAATTAACTGTAGATAATATTTTCTTTACATCGTTTCAGTGCCCAATTGAATGGTTCCATTTTGCTTGTGTGGGTCTAACAACAAAGCCAAAAGGTAAATGGTACTGTCCGAAATGCACCCAAGATCGGAAAAAGAAGTAATGGAACTAAATGAAAAAGGCTGTCATTCCACTTTTTTTATTTTATTTTAAGATTTGAATACCCATTACAGTGTCTTAAGGTCCAATTTTATTTATTGTTCAGTGTACTAGCACTATTGATCATTTGATCTCAATTTTTTATCTTTTTTTTTATTAACGAAGTATTTGTTGTGTAGATTTAAAAATGTGGCAGTAAAATTTATTTTGGTTCTTCCTGTAAGTAATAATTGAAATAGTAAACTTATAATTAAAAAGTTTTTGTTGTTATTTTGCATAGAAGCTTTTTACTGTGATGTATGACCATCGTTTGTATACGAAGCACTTAAAAAAAACACTTAGAATGACGAATGGGCGACGTGCAGCCACTTTTTGACATGGGTAGAAAGGGTGACGTACACGTGACGTCACTGCTTGTGGAGAGAAACGTGCATGAGGTACAACAAATGACATTATATTTTACGGTTATGTGTGTTTGGTTCTAAGCTTTTTTGAGTTTAGAGTGAGCTTCTTGACAGTGTTTAAGATCATTATGTATGTTTAAGGAACAATATTGTGGTGTTATTAGCCAGTAGCCGAGGCCACTTTTTGACAGATAGATAAAATCTCAAGCTGTGACGTCAAATATATGCACGTTACCCTTGTACATTTTTTTTAAGGATCCAATTTGAGTCGATACAAAAGACAAGTGTCCCCCACCCTATTACTTTTACACATCAACGACCTCTTGAAAACCACCACGAACCCCATTTACAGTTTCGCAGACGATTGCACACTTGTCTCAACTTTCACATCCTATCGATCACTTTCGGTGAATGATACAAATAGCCTCAAGCAGAAACAGGTTGACTCTATCAATAGAGATCTTGAAGCAATCGTCGAGTGAGGAACTAACAATTTTGTTTAGTTTAACGCCCAGAAAACACAATGCGTCACGTTTTCCAAGAAAGTGAATTCCTTAAATCATTCCATCACAATGTCCGGAAATACCCTTGAATCAAGTCCCTCCATCTCAATTTCGGGAGTCACAATGCATAATATGTCTTGGCATGACCGTGTTGCTAACATCGCAAAGTCAGCAAGCCAGAGGGTTTCTGTGGAGAGCTAGAAAGGTTTTTACTCCTGTTCAACTGTTGACGATGTACAAGGCTCAAATCCGACCTCTGCTGGAGTATTGTTCGCGCATTTGGGGTTCAACACCAAAGCATTCTCTTCTAGATTCCATTCAGAAAAGGGCCATTCGGTTGATAAACAGCTCAACTCTCACAGATTCCTTTCATCCACTAGAACATAGAAGAAGAGTTGCAGACCAGACACTCCTCTACAGATATTTCCATGGCAGATACTCCAGAGAAATAAAAACTCTTATACCTCCACTGGCCACATTCGGCCGAAGAACTCGACACGCTGATCAGTCTCACCAATTTACCCTCCAGATAACACTACTATGACCAATCTCCATCAAGAATCCTTCATTTACAGGGCTGCTACGGAATGGAACAAGCTTCCTTAATCAGTTTTTCCAGAGAACTATGACCTGCATCTTTTCAGCGGGTCCACAACCATCTCCTTCATATAATCCTTCCCCCTTCTAATAGTCGCAGTGCGGGTCGTCCGCGGCCCACACGATAGGTCTACCCTTTTGCGACT
This sequence comes from Agelastica alni, assembly GCA_950111635.1. Classification (NCBI taxonomy): domain Eukaryota; kingdom Metazoa; phylum Arthropoda; class Insecta; order Coleoptera; family Chrysomelidae; genus Agelastica; species Agelastica alni. The sequence continues at coordinate 30,575,743 of OX467716.1, forward strand.
ATTTTCAGTAAATAAAATCGCGGTCTGATTGGCTACATCACTGACACCTCAACACAACCATTTAGAATACGTTTCTGTTTAACCATCAGTGCCAACTTGGTGAAACCAGAGATGAGTAGTTGTCATTGACAATATTGACATATATCTACACAGTCTGCAATAGCAGGTAGGATCGAAAATGTGTGTTTTTTACCGTTGTAGTACCATTAATTCCATATTTTACACGTTGTACTTTAAAACAGCCTCATCCCTCATCCTGTACATCTCAATGTATTGAAAAAAAAAGAAGATACTAAATGGAGGCAGTGAAAATAGCTGATTTTGCGCGTATTACACACATTCAGCTATCGATTTTCTACACCGCGTAAGCGATCAAATGGCGTAGTTAACACGTCTTTCTTAAGGGATATATTTAAATCAACGTCTTGTGAATATTTATTTCTTAAACGGCAAGTTTATAAATAGCTTAAATTATAATCCAAAAGTACGATATCATTACGCCTTCCTTTTTATAATCGATTAGATCTTTAAGGAAAAAAGCTGCAAAATCTAGAACCTAACCAAAAATGCTTGCTTAACGAGCTAGTGCTCTTTAGTAATAGCGCTCCAATAACTCAAAATTAACGCGACAACTTAACACAATGCCCATTTTAAATACCAGTCAGTTGATATTCATATGTACAATTATTATTTTGTTTATTCTCCGCAGCCATTCATCATAATTTAAACCCTTCAGTACACTACGCATTTTTTCGTACCTATTTGTTGGCTAAATTTCTCCAAATGACTGGTCTATTACACCACGCCCTTTTTTAGTGATTGTTGGTTATGTCAAACCTGACATTTCCACAAACGTACTTGAAATCCCCTTGATTCGGGTGGAAAAATAGTACCATTTCTATTTATTTTCAGTCAAGCCTTCTATAAGGCAGCAGTATCGTAATGGGGTCCTTTTTTCCTGGGTGAGGGAAATCCTCATAAGCTGTCTCTTTGATAGTACCGGATTCCTATCGTATGTTGTTTGTCCTATCACCCATGGGTCTTCAGAGAGAAGCAAGATTATATCAGTTGTTGCTGTAGTACCTTGTCATAATATAGGTATCCATTTCTTTTCTTTTACTGTCAATTACAGTACGAACTGTTTGGGTCCTTTTAGCAGGAGGAATATGAGGAAAGCACAAAGGTCCTGCTGGTGGACTAATTGCAAAAGGGCCCCACTCTAAAGAACAAAGAACGACAAAACCAGGAGCGCGCCAACTATGTGGCGAATGTTGGCAAAAGCCAAGGGCGACAATTCGGTTTTATTATGAAAGTACTGACGAACCAATAACAGACCCGAAAATGAATTACAAAATAAAAGTATTCTTCTCTTAATTAGATACGACCTTATCGTCTCTTAATGAAAGATTCAAGGGGTGGGTGCAATTTAATAACATTTTTGGATTTATTTATCGAATGTTTAGCTTGAATGAAGAAGAATTAAGGAACTCGTGTGAAAATTTATCAGTTCATTTAAAAGATAAAGCACCTACGAACCAATAACAGACCTGAAAATGAATTACAAAATAAAAGTATTCTTCTCTTAATTAGATACGACCTTATCGTCTCTTAATGAAAGATTCAAGGGGTTGGTGCAATTTAATAACATTTTTGGATTTATTTATCGAATGTTTAGCTTGAATGAAGAAGAATTAAGGAACTCGTGTGAAAATTTATCAGTTCATTTAGAAGATAAGCACCTACGAACCAATAACAGACCTGAAAATGAATTACAAAATAAAAGTATTCTTCTCTTAATTAGATACGACCTTATCGTCTCTTAATGAAAGATTCAAGGGGTTGGTGCAATTTAATAACATTTTTGGATTTATTTATCGAATGTTTAGCTTGAATGAAGAAGAATTAAGGAACTCGTGTGAAAATTTATCAGTTCATTTAGAAGATAAAGCACCTACGAACCAATAACAGACCTGAAAATGAATTACAAAATAAAAGTATTCTTCTCTTAATTAGATACGACCTTATCGTCTCTTAATGAAAGATTCAAGGGGTGGGTGCAATTTAATAACATTTTTGGATTTATTTATCGAATGTTTAGCTTGAATGAAGAAGAATTAAGGAACTCGTGTGAAAATTTATCAGTTCATTTAGAAGATAAAGCACCTACGAACCAATAACAGACCTGAAAATGAATTACAAAATAAAAGTATTCTTCTCTTAATTAGATACGACCTTATCGTCTCTTAATGAAAGATTCAAGGGGTTGGTGCAATTTAATAACATTTTTGGATTTATTTATCGAATGTTTAGCTTGAATGAAGAAGAATTAAGGAACTCGTGTGAAAATTTATCAGTTCATTTAGAAGATAAAGCACCTACGAACCAATAACAGACCTGAAAATGAATTACAAAATAAAAGTATTCTTCTCTTAATTAGATACGACCTTATCGTCTCTTAATGAAAGATTCAAGGGGTTGGTGCAATTTAATAACATTTTTGGATTTATTTATCGAATGTTTAGCTTGAATGAAGAAGAATTAAGGAACTCGTGTGAAAATTTATCAGTTCATTTAGAAGATAAAGCACCTACGAACCAATAACAGACCTGAAAATGAATTACAAAATAAAAGTATTCTTCTCTTAATTAGATACGACCTTATCGTCTCTTAATGAAAGATTCAAGGGGTTGGTGCAATTTAATAACATTTTTGGATTTATTTATCGAATGTTTAGCTTGAATGAAGAAGAATTAAGGAACTCGTGTGAAAATTTATCAGTTCATTTAGAAGATAAAGCACCTACGAACCAATAACAGACCTGAAAATGAATTACAAAATAAAATTATTCTTCTCTTAATTAGATACGACCTTATCGTCTCTTAATGAAAGATTCAAGGGGTTGGTGCAATTTAATAACATTTTTGGATTTATTTATCGAATGTTTAGCTTGAATGAAGAAGAATTAAGGAACTCGTGTGAAAATTTATCAGTTCATTTAGAAGATAAAGCACCTACGAACCAATAACAGACCTGAAAATGAATTACAAAATAAAAGTATTCTTCTCTTAATTAGATACGACCTTATCGTCTCTTAATGAAAGATTCAAGGGGTTGGTGCAATTTAATAACATTTTTGGATTTATTTATCGAATGTTTAGCTTGAATGAAGAAGAATTAAGGAACTCGTGTGAAAATGTATCAGTTCATTTAGAAGATAAAGCACCTACGAACCAATAACAGACCTGAAAATGAATTACAAAATAAAATTATTCTTCTCTTAATTAGATACGACCTTATCGTCTCTTAATGAAAGATTCAAGGGGTTGGTGCAATTTAATAACATTTTTGGATTTATTTATCGAATGTTTAGCTTGAATGAAGAAGAATTATGGAACTCGTGTGAAAATTTATCAGTTCATTTAGAAGATAAAGCACCTACGAACCAATAACAGACCTGAAAATGAATTACAAAATAAAAGTATTCTTCTCTTAATTAGATACGACCTTATCGTCTCTTAATGAAAGATTCAAGGGGTGGGTGCAATTTAATAACATTTTTGGATTTATTTATCGAATGTTTAGCTTGAATGAAGAAGAATTAAGGAACTCGTGTGAAAATTTATCAGTTCATTTAGAAGATAAAGCACCTAAAGAATCGGATATTGATGCAAATGACTTATTTGATGAAATTATTTGTTTAAAATGCCACTTACGAGTACCAGAGCAAAATGAGTTAGATCCTTTCAGTTAATTGTTCAACACATTTTAGAGGACAATTTAATTTCAACATTTTCAAATACTGCAATGGCAATACGAATTTTTTTAACTCTACCAGTATCTGTAGCATCGCGAGAAAGGTCTTTTTGAAAATTAAAATTAATAAAAACTTTTTTACGATCAACTATGACACAAGAGTGACTCAGTAAGTTGGTAATTATGTCCATAGAAAGTGACCTTACGGATTGTATTCTTTTAGACGAGTTGATTAAAGATTTTGCCGAAAAAAAGGCAAGAAAAGAGTGTTTCCAATATATTTTGTTCTTTTTTTTCTGTTATGTAACATTTTTATTGTTTTGTCACTTTTGTTATTGCTTTGCTTTTTTTACATTCTTCGTTAATCCTTATGTATAAGATCTTCTAAATGTAACGGGTGTTAAATTATCTTTTGCACACAGGCGGTCGCATGGACAAAGCAAACCTCTTTTAGCAGGTATTTTTGGATAAGGTGATTAACATTAAATCAAAATAAAATGAGCTCTAGATTTTGCACTTTTTTCTTCGAAAAGCATTTTAGAGACCCCGAATAATTAAGCTTCTGTTGGGGTGTCTAATAGAGCTCCTTCGTTGACGCTCTGCTCTGCGCCCATGTGCGAGTTCCGCGCAATATCGGAACAACTTGACCAAAATGATACTAGGGTTAAAAATAACGTTGGAATTGATTTAAAAAATATGTTCCTGTAAGTAATCGTACATTAATTATATTATTATGAATGAAAAAACGTAGTTAAATTTTCTAAATGGATAACATGTCCGTCTTTAAAAATGTGAAGTATAAAGAATGCTTGCGCTGGTCCTATACCGTTCCGGTATTGTGTTATTTGGCGTTTTTTTTCATGATCTGGATGCTCGCTGTACCGCTGAAGCAAAACATAAACATCGTGAAGGATTTGAAGGTTGAGCCGGAGGACTCGTTTGAAATCCGAATTAAAAACAGCAATTTTAACACCGATAAAAGAGGCGAGGAGAAATTGATGGAAAAAAATGAATACTTAATCAACTCAAACGACGAGGAATACATCAGCAAAGATAGTACTCGTACTCTACTGGAAGTGTTCGAAAGGTATAAGTATTTTATAAAAAAATTATACAGACGTTTGAATTAAAATTTTGTGGATTCCACATTTGTATTGTATTGAAAAATAATTATTTATATCGATTATCTATTAATCAGCACATTATTCTTTATCCTTGAATCATCTTCGTTGAAATAAATATAATAATATTAATATCAGTGGAATCCTTCAAAATACCAAAGTAATCTAACCTAATTTAACTGTGGTAAGTGCCGTATTTGAGAGGGGATTTGGGAGGTATAAATCCCTTCCCCCCCAAAACACAGCACTTTCCAGCAAACACAATTTCTTATTTTTTGTTAAAAAGGATTGGAAAGGCAGATATTTTAAAATATATACAGTGTGTACATAAAGTAAAGTAACTGAATAATATTTCGATTCTGTTGGGTTTAAAAAAAATTTTGAATAAAAGTTTTTTAAATAATTCAGGCCATCTGCATAAGTGCACCGTTACTACAAAATAGCCTATAACATAATTTTTTAACTAGTACACCCTGTATATATTTTTGGTTTTAATAATCTATTAAATTACAAATACAACCGTCAAGACCGCATAATTCTACCTTTAATATTTCCAAAGTTACAGTGGTTTGAAACTAAAATTATAAAAAAATTGTCAAAAATGTTAAAAGAGTAGAAGGTTTTTCTACCATTAGTTCTTTTTGAATGACATAAATATAAAAGGTGTTTATTGTAATTAGTTAATTTTAAAATTTAACTATGTTTACCATATGATTCTTCTGATGAGAGGTTACGGTGATCGTAAAAAAACTTATGATGAGGTAGCTTACTTATTTAATGATACATATTCAAATCGCAACCAAATTACCAAAACTGCAGTTTGGAGGATTATGAACCTTTTTAAAGATGTAGGTTTAACTAAAAATCACCCTATAACTATCAAAGACCGTAACTAATGATGAAAAACGCTTGGTCGTTATGTGCGCGCGCTCACACACACACACACAGATCCTTCGAAAGTATTTGATCCATTGCTATCGTCATATGCCAGCATAGTGAAATAAATTTATCAACAACTTTTCATTTGGTTGTCACATTTATCACTTGCTTGGTTAAGTTATTACTGTGTACTGGGTTACCATTATTAACACAAGTAGTTGGTGGACTCTTGAAAAGTCTCCTAGGCGGTTTGGATCCTAACAGTCTTCTGCAAAGTTTGAATCCCGATAATCTGCTCGGCGGTAATAATCTTCTAGGTGGACTTCTAGGAAATTATTAATAAAAATTGAACTTATAACTTATAAAGTTTGGATGTTTATATAATTATAAAAATATATCATTTAATCTGAATGTATTTGTCTTATTTTAAATAATATTTTTAATCGTATTTTAATCAGGATAAAAAAATGTGATTTAATATTATTCGCTAGTGTCAGAAAAATATCTAGGTGTGAACCCAGACGTCAGACTTTGCACATAAAGAGTAAAGAATTATTCTGCAATCAACACACACACACACACACACACACACACACACACACACACACACACACACACACACACACACACACACACACACACACACACACACAACAAACACACACACACACACACACACACACACACACACACACACACACACACACACACACACACACACACACACACACACACACACACACACACACACACACACACACACACACACACACACACACACACACACACACACACACACACACACACACACACACACACACACACACACACACACACACACACACACACACACACACACACACACACACACACACACACACACACACACACACACACACACACACACACACACACACACACACACACACACACACACACACACACACACACACACACACACACACACACACACACACACACACACACACACACACACACACACACACACACACACACACACACACACACACACACACACACACACACACACACACACACACACACACACACACACACACACACACACACACACACACACACACACACACACACACACACACACACACACACACACACACACACACACACACACACACACACACACACACACACACACACACACACACACACACACACACACACACACACACACACACACACACACACACACACACACACACACACACACACACACACACACACACACACACACACACACACACACACACACACACACACACACACACACACACACACACACACACACACACACACACACACACACACACACACACACACACACACACACACACACACACACACACACACACACACACACACACACACACACACACACACACACACACACACACACACACACACACACACACACACACACACACACACACACACACACACACACACACACACACACACACACACACACACACACACACACACACACACACACACACACACACACACACACACACACACACACACACACACACACACACACACACACACACACACACACACACACACACACACACACACACACACACACACACACACACACACACACACACACACACACACACACACACACACACACACACACACACACACACACACACACACACACACACACACACACACACACACACACACACACACACACACACACACACACACACACACACACACACACACACACACACACACACACACACACACACACACACACACACACACACACACACACACACACACACACACACACACACACACACACACACACACACACACACACACACACACACACACACACACACACACACACACACACACACACACACACACACACACACACACACACACACACACACACACACACACACACACACACACACACACACACACTGTATGGTATTCAAGTTATACACACAGTGCGTTAAAAAGTTTATCCATGATTTCAGGGCTGACAAAAACAAAAACAAGAAATTGGATTCTAAGGAATTGGCACAATGGATAATGCTAAAAATTGTGGAGCATATTTCCACGGCGGTTGGCAACAATTTGGAATTGTTCAATTTGATCGACGTCAGCCCCCGAAACGGGGTAATCACGTGGAAGGAGTACCACACGTATTTTTTGAAAAAGAGAGGATTCAGCAACAAGTACGTCGATGATCACGACGAAAAAAGACACAAAGGATTGCAGAAATCGCTTAAAGGTAATAACGAGATTAAATCGATGCAAAGGTGATAATAATAACTGGTTAAACCTTTGAATATAAAACGTACTGGAACGAGCATTGCTAGACTTGAGTTTTTAATGAAAGAGACATGTCAACAGGTCCCACCATTTTCCAAATCCAGCAGATGCGCAGCGCCGATTCATACCGAATTGGGTACCAGTGGCGTATCGTAAATATTTTGAAACGGTTACCAAATATTTGTGTGGCAGAGTGAGCCTTACAGTAGGCGCATAAGATGTGTAATATTTGACATCTCACCTTAGTAATTAGCAATTTTAAAATTATATTCTGAAAAAAATGGGTCAGGTATTACTTGAAATGATTTTTCATAACAACCAATAATTCCTTTTAATTAAAATTATATTTTATTTAATTGACACTAGAAGTGACTTTGAAATTTAAAAAAGCTAAATACTGAAATATTTTATTCGAATAATTATTTATTATTACTTACTTGAATTTTTATCAATGATCTGCACTTTATTGGGACTTATTTTCAACAGTAAATATTTATTTATATAGTTTACGCACATAATAACAAACTTTATACACAACACTCTCGTAAAGTTGTTGACGTCCATCTGACGGCCAACTCTAACCGCGCGCTCATTCGTCAAATTAAATAGCGCGTGCTTCCGCGACTTCCTGTTACTGTTACTGTTACACATTTCACGAAATCACTCCCACAAATTGCGAGTAAGCGAGAGGAAAGAAGTTACACATCAAAAAAATATATAGGAACATTGATAGTTTCAAGATCATTAGGAGTTGCTCATTTCGCTAGTGATAGAATAAAAAATTACTTTCTTACTTACTTAATTATTAACATTATACAAGGTGTCCCGAAAAGATTGTTTATAAATAACACCACATGATCTGTGGCTAAAAATAGGTCGAACCACAAAAATCAAGCTAACAAAATTAGACACACCAAAGTACTACTATAGTTGGCAAAGTTCTTTAATATAAAATACGTGTAATTTTTCAATATTAAAGATTAATTTCAAATTCTTTGAGTTCGGGGGTCTTTTTGACGGGCTGAAGCCGTCCGCCCTTCACGCACATATCTGCGTGTGCATCTAGGGTTTACTAAAAGTAGAGTTATATTAAAATGAAGCAACTGTATGGACATCTTTTTGGAGAACCCAACGTGCAGGCTGAAAAGCTACAGTGTGGGCCCCTCTAACTCGACTGGTTTTTATCAAACGCCAAAAAGAAAGGGTTAAATTAAAAAAAATTATTTGAGGTTAATTTTCCAGAAAAAATAATGAGAGACAAGGCCTCCTGGCTAGAAGCTGCCAAGTCTAATCCCGATTCGCTTACTTTAGATGAATTTTTGTCTTTTACCCATCCGGAGTCCAGCGTTACCAACCAACTGGTGCTAGTAGACGAACTTTTTGATAAATTCGACAGAGACGGTGATGAACTTTTGACCGAAAACGAGTTCGCTATTTTACAGACAGAAGGTAAGGTAGTTTATTTTTTTTTTGTAGTATTTTAATCCTTATTTTTTCCAAGTATTATTATTATTTTAACAATAAGATCGGGCCTTATGAAAGTCCTTTGGACAGCTCGACGTTTTGTGCCATCCGTTAGGTATTTATTGTGTTATTTCGAGCCATTTCGAGCCCTTAAAGAATGAAATCAGTGATCTTACTCTTTTTGTAATAGTACTTTACATTCTTTCAAAGGATAGTGTACAGTATCTTTGTCCTTGCACCGCAGAATCTGCAGGAATCATTCTCACCTTGCCCATCTTTTTTAGACGTTCACTGTCTGGGTGGTGATCTCTAGTGATTTCAACTAGCCGCGTTAGGTCTTTTTTATTTAGTTAGAACAGATTGTTGTCCTATTAGTATTTCGTTTGGCCTGTTCTAGTTATTCTAGTGTGTGGATTTCAAGTCTTTTTTCCGAGGTGGATAAATCTTTCTGCCGCCCTTTTGTGGCACGGTCGTTTGATGTATTATTTCTTGTGTTTGTTTCTTCTCGCAAGCTCGTCTGCTTCCTCATTTCCTGCAACTCCTTGGCGTCCTGGAACCCATATCAGTTTGACGTGATTACGGTCTACCAGCGTTCTCAGTTCTTATACCAGCAGAATGGTTCCTTTAAACCTCTTTTTGCCAAGGCTTTGGTTTTGTCACAGCTCTGACCGCTAGAATGCACTAGATTGTTACATATTTTGTTAGATCTTGCCAGTTGCTCCAGGAAACGGCCTTGATTGCAGCCTTACTATCTCTGGCTAATATAGATTCTTCCTCCTTTGCAATTCTTGTCAAAAATAATTCTGGCGCACTTTATGATTGTAAATATTTGGTTTCCGTACATTTGAGGTTTAAAATAAGAAACAACGTCCGGTATACTCAGAATTTACTATTTTTGAAGTGATAACTTCTTATGGCACGCTGTGAACTTTTTTTGTAATGGGTAAAAAATGTTAAACTCGCGTCAGGACACGTGGCCTGATCGAAAATTCGTAAGACGGATGTATTTCACTGGAGCAATATAAAATGCGACTTTTCTTGACTGGTAACTTGGCAACCTTATTCAACAAACTGACAAATTTAGTAGCTAAATTCAAAATTTAAGTGCTTTTCATTAGTTTATTGATTAAGTTCTGCTTTTGCTGCATTAAAATGGTCCAAGGAGAGGTGTTGTTTTTAGCAGATGTTATGGACACCATAGCGTGTCTTAATGACTCTAATGGTTCTCCCCCCGACAAAATTTTAGATCAAATAATTTATAAGTGCAAGAAGCCGTTAAAAAATGCATCAATTTGTGTTAAAAAATCATTAAAAACTGGACTGAAAGCTGGTTTGATCAAAGAGAACGGGGGAAGGTTTAAATTAGGTTTTGGTTTGCCGATAACGGTGGCTCGAAGACGAAGAAAAAATAGAAGCAGAAGCCGTAGCCAAAAGCGACAAAACCGAAAACGAGGTAGCCGAAAACGAAAAAGTCCAGGTAGGAAGAAAAGCGCCATATTGAAAGAAGATCAAACAAAAAGCGGAAGAAAGAAATCGAAAACATTCAAATCTGGTACTGATATTTAATATATGATTTATAATAAAGCGTTAATAAAAATAATGCATTATTCATAAACTATGGAAATCTGGAGACAATATTTTTCAGATTAAAAATAATATTTTTTGAAGTGAAAACTTCTTTAGCGGCGTTGTACACTTTTTTTGTAATGGGTAAAAAATGTTAAACTCGCGTCAGGACACGTGACCTGATCGAAAATTCGTAAGACGGATGGAGAGTAGACAGCTGGCGTGGCGTAGGAGAGGGAGTATCCCCCTCTCTTTCTACGGCGCGGCGAAAATGTATGCCTGCGCCGGCTGTTTCGTTTAGGTGGCGCAGGGCACACAACGTTAATACTTAAGTTTTCACTTCTGCCGGCACTCTCAGAGTGCAACCCGTAAAATTTTTTTTTGTGATAAATTATCCTCAAACTGAAGGTTTCCATACAGAGAGCTCATGATCACCTTCTGCTCATAAACAGTTTGGTTTTGAAAAATGAATCGGAATTACCAAAACAAAGCTTATAAATAGCGTCATTGGGCACCTCAACCTTACGATATTTTGTGCCGTTCCTTGAGTTATTTATTGTGTTACGTCTGGGTCCATTTCAAGTACGAAATCAATGATATTGTATCATAATTTTAAAGATTGCCTTACGTGGGTCGTTATCTCCATAGTATTGTCAGTCCAAAATAAGCGTTTGTTTAAGGTTATTGTCTTTTTAGGTAACGGCGATGAAACTTTGATAGTGACACAGGACGAGAAGGAGCGAAGGGCCGAATTTCGCGATAGGATCGACACGAACGGTGACGGTAAAGCGGATAGAAGGGAACTGTTGCATTACGTGGCCCCCCAAAGTCCCAGACACAGCGAGCACGAAGCGGAGGCTCTGTTGGCGTTGGCCGATAACGATCGCGATCAAATGTTATCTCTGGACGAGATGCTGGCGCATCCCGACCTATTTCTCAAATCGAAAATGGTCGACACTGCCAGAAGTTTTCACGACGAATTTTGAAGATGAGGAATTGCGTCTTTTTAAGTTTTTATTTTTGTAAAATAAACGATTGTTTTAATAAAATTTCTGTCAATTAACACTCTTTGTTTGGAGAGACAAAAACGTGCTCGGACATTCTTAAAAAGCTATAATTCATCGTGTACTAAAATAGTAGATTTATTCCGAGCGGACAAGATTTTATCAAAAATTTAATTAGAAGCATGCCTAGACGCATAAATGCTGTGATCCAAAGTAGAGGAGGCAACACACGCTACTGGTGTCGCACTTACACCATTAATTTCGCTGCTAGTGTCCTATTTACACCATAATTTATTTGTGCAACAATACAGTTTTGTTGAATTGTGGTCGACATTGTCTATGTATGGTGTGAACTGTAGTTTAATACGAGCACTGAAATCACTTTACGAGGATTCCACTGCTTGTGATACGATAAACCGAGCTTGCACGGAATGGTTTAACATCGAAAAGGGTGTGAGACAGGGATGTGTGGCTTCGCCATGGCTGTTTTACTCATACATAGACGATTGTATAAAAGATTTGAAAGAGAGTGCGTATGGATTAAAAATGAATAATTTGATCGTCAAATGCCTTCTTTACGCCGATGATCAAGTCATATTAGCGTCATCTGAAGAGGAGTTGCAGACGATGGTTAATGTTATGCATGATGCCCTGAAAATCAAAGGGATTAAAATAAATGCAAGCAAAATGAAAGTAATGGTTTTTGAAAGAGAAGAAAACATGACAAACTGTGAAGTTCTGATTAAGGGAGAAAGAGTGGAGCAAGTAAATGAATTTGTGTATTTGGGTTCAAAGTTTACGAGAAATGGAAAGTATGAAAGTGACATTAAGCGAAGGGTGTTGGCAGGGAAACAAACTAATGGGGCACTGTATAGCTTTATGAATAGCCAGAAAGTGTCAAAAAAGGCACGTCTGGCTGTGCATAGAGGTGTGTTGGTTCCTACAGTTATGTATGGTAGTGAATGTTGGGTTTGGCAAAAGAAGCATGAGAATAGGATTAATGCTGCGGAGATGAGTAGTCTGAGAAGTATAGCCGGAGTGACTCGGTTGGATAAAGTAAAGAATAGTGAGATAAGAGAACGCTGTGGTGTAAAAGAAGATGTGGTTACAAAGATAGACAAAGGAATGCTTAGATACTTTGGACACGTAGAAAGAATGGTTGATGGAAGATTGACGGAACAAATTTATAAGGCAATTGTGAATGGACGGAAGTCGGTAGAGGTCGACCTCGGAGAACATATTTTGATCAGATCAACATTGTTTTAAAGAAAGGCCAGGTCAAGAGTACCAACAACCGACGAGCATGTATGAGAGAACTGATGAAAGTAGAGGAAGCAAAAGATGTGTACAAGAACCATAGCAAGTGGAAGGAAGTGGCTACCCCTTTGGGAAAAAGGCATGACTATATGAATTTATGTTATAACAATTTGTAGACAAACTGTATACAGGGTGATTTTTTACCTATACTAGGGACAGGGTCACCTTTTTTTGAAACACCCTGTATAACGTGCATTGCCTGATGTGCATAGGAATGTCTGTAGATAAATAAAAAGCGATAAACAAAATTAGATAAAGCACTTCAAATCAAATTGAATGTTTGTCTCAAGTAATTCAAACAACAAAAATGTAACTTTCTTAACTGGTATTAATTGGAAGGTGTCATCTATATATTATGACGTCCAAATTAACAATAAAGAAAATTCCAGTTGAACTGCATTTTCTATAAATACTCTATGATGTGGCCATTTACCATTTTTTTAATAAAAACTACGGAATAACTGAAGAGAAATAATACCATGATAATTGTTGAAATATTTAAAAAAATTACGTTAATAGAAATGTCATAATAGCACTTCTTAAAACTTTAAACAGTCTAAACGTTTTTGAAATAATTGGCACGTGTTGGGCAATAACTTCCAAATTTTGTATACGTCACATTATTATTTTTTAAAATCTTGTACATGTACCTAATAGCATAAACAAAAATCTCATTTTTTATCATAATATTTGTCATAATAACTTTTACCAAGTACGTTTTATTTTGCAGTCACTTAAACGCCGCAATCAGCAATCGTGAAGGACCTAGAATAACTATAAAAGAAGTCAGTTTTTTGCCAGTTAAACAGTCATTACAACCAACAACCACGTTTCGTTTTGCAGTCATAGAAACGCCACAATGACCATGTGTTAAAGACCTATAATAACTATAAAAGAAAAGTCATTTTTTTGTCCAGTTGAAGGAAGATTATAACTACCAAGCACGTATCATTTTACAGTCAAAGAAACACCGCAATGACCAATGACCGATGAACATTAATTTTTTTTTTATTTATTCCTACATACATACATACATATAGTCACGTCTTTTTCTCGTAGGGGTAGGCAGAGACCACTTTCGCTACGGTTCTTACACACATCTTTTGCTTCCTCTACTTTCATCAGTGCTCTCATACATGCTCGTCGGTTGTTGGTACCCTTGACCTGGCCTTTCTTCAAAACAATGTTGATCAAGATACCACCTAGGTATTTACAGATATCTGAAAAGTCCCTAGAATTCAATAAACCCGCATACGTATGCTTCGTCGATATGACTAAAGCTTTTGACAGAGTGCGCTTAAAAGATGTCCTGGAAATAATAAGAACAAAAGGGCTAAACCATTGGCTACTTAATGTAATACACGACGTAAACAACCAATGCAGAACAAAAATCAGTGTAGACACATTACAACTGAAGATATACACGTAAACACAGGAATTAGACAGGGAGACTCACTCAGTCCCTTCATATTTAATGTGATAATGGATGAAATAATAGAAAATCTCCCCAGAACGACTGGATACAAAATGGGAAATACTTTCTTATTGCAAATTCCGAAGATAATCACCAAAGACTACTCCATTTTTTTTAACACCAAAGCAAACGACCTAAACATGCTCATCAACACCGAGAGGTGTAAGCTGGAAATCGACTCCAAAATCGTCGAACAAGTAAACCATTTCTCTAATATTTTGGAGCAGATATAAAGAATCATGGAAATCTACCTCTCGAAGTTGGAGAGCAAACAATGAAAGCGGTTCGAATTTCGGGATGTTTGAGAGAAATTGTCTGGAAGAACAAATACCTAAATACGGAAAGCAAAGTCAAGATATATAAAACGGCATTAAGACCTATAATAACATACGCGGCAGAAACAAGACCAGATACAAACAGAACTCTACAAATGATGAGAAAAGCTGAAATGAAGGCACTAAGAAGTATACAAGGCAAAACTATATACGATAGAGTACGAAATGAGGATATCAGAATACAATGCGGGATACAGGACATAGGAAGATGGGTGAGACAGAGAAGACGATTCTGGAACAAACATATAAAAAGAATGGAGGACAACAGACTCGTCAAAAACGGCAAAAATGAATAATCCAGTAGGAAAGAGACCACAGGTAAGACCACCAAAGCGCTGGGGAGAATGTTGTACCCCATCCTCCGGGGAGGACGTGTTGGCAATGAACAGGCAGTAGCCTACTAATATGTATCCATATTAGAAAAAAGAAGAAGAAGAAGTATTTTCATGTAACTGATTTCAGCTATTCGAAAGTCGATAAAATGCAACTGATGCATTTCCGCTGAAAACTTTTTGTGAGCTTCCTAATATTAAATTGGCAAATATTTCTCGCACAACTGTTTTCAGCTAAACGAAAGTTGTGCCTTTATTCTTTCTAACGAACGACACTGGAGTAATTTTTTTTTGATACTTTGTTAGTGTTTAACTAAATTTTTATCCTCAAATGTACGTACGTCACATTCTACGAAGCATTCAATTGGATACAGACGTGCATCATCAATTATACCTATACCATCTCTTTTCATTAGAAACAATATTCTTTTTGACAATTCACGTGGCATATAAGAATAGATCTGAACGATTTTAATTATTAATTGTAATAAGTAAATGCAAAAAGTTGTGGTACGATTTTTGCAAGAAAAAATTTGAATACGAGTCCTTGCCTGGTCTTTTTTGCTGGGCGTTTTGTTTTTAATTTTGAACACGAAGATAGCCAAAACAATAGCAACAATCGACCAGTAGAAATTATCATTATTTCAATTCTGTATTTTCGTAGCGAACGTTTTATTAGCAACAAGTTAAAATTTCAGTGAAGTTGTTGAGAAAACATCAAAAATGTCGAAGCTTTTGCAGATCATTTTACCAGCGCTGGTAATATTTTCCTCTGCATCAGCGGAACTGTTGGAATCTGGAAACCATATGCTAGGTGAGTAACAAACCAAATTTATAGTTAATTGTTAGTAAGTGTCACTATTTTTTTAAGTTTGAAATGTATTTTTTAAATTTTGCGTTCTAGTACAGCACTTTTCGGGGAACATTATTTTTCTTTACGACCATTTCAGTTGCTTTAATAAATTTAAATTTAAAATTTTTTTACGAACCCTTTCGGTTTGAAATAAAAATGACACACTTTATTTATCAATATTTTAATTCAACGCGCAATTTCCTTTTTAATGAGGTATTACACTTTGTATTTTGGTTTAAAAAAATATCAAAAACACTTCATTTATCGTCAGTTATAAAATAAAAATGAAGTTTAAACGAAACACTAGAGAAAATGTACGAAATGTTGTCGTTGTTGTTACAGGCAACATTTGAATCGACTCAAAAGTTCACGAGACGTTTCTTAATACCTCAGCAACATTAATAAGTGCTTGAATTTCATTTTTGATTCTGTTAGATCGTATAGATCTAACCGCCCTGTATTTCAAAGACTATTCAGGGTACCAAGAAGGCTTTAAGTGAGCACGTGACATTCAGCTGATGCTGAGCTGTCAGTATTATTCTGACAGAAAATGAGATTATCTACATCTTCTTCTTCACGTGCCTTCCCCGCGGCGGAGGTTGGCAATCATCATAGCTATTCTTTCCTTGGAGGCGGCAGCTCTGAACAGTTCGTTTGATGTGCATCCATATCATTCCCTCAAATTGCGCAGCCATGTTATTCTTCTCCTTCCTACACTTCTCTTGCCTGGATTTTTCCTTTAAGCATGGTGTATCGTTACCCACGTGTAATGTGTGCCACGTATTGTAGTTTTCTGGTATTAATGGTTTCTATCCTTTGTTTATTCTCCTTATGACTTCGTGTATCGTCTATGATATCTTCCTAATGGTTGCCACATTCAGCGTCCAAGCTTCCATGCCGTAGAGTAACGTCGAGAAAATATAACACCTTACCAGTCTAACTCTTAGGTTCAAATTCAGATCCCTTGTGCAGAGTATCTTTCTCATCCTGTTCAATGTTTCTCTATTCGCACTTTGACTTCTTTAGAGTAATTTGCATCGTTTGCATATCTCATATCTTCTTATCAGTTTCATTCGTCACTCTTTTAATCAATACCTTGGCATACAGTTTGCCGACGTATTGAGGTTAATACAAATTAATAATTACATTGACAACTGACAGATTAGCAGACAACTGAGTATCACGTGATGGTGTAGCCAATAGGAATTATGCATGTGATTCAAATAAGGGTAAAATATGTTTCTTCATAAACTGTATTACTTAAAAATTATGTCTCTAAACACTTAAAAACGACGTCATTGGGCAGAATGAATGTGACGTAAAAGTCTGTATCATGAAATGTCAATAACATCAAGTATCGAGTGTTTCTGAGTAGTTAGGTTAGTTATGTAGTATTTGCTTAGAAGTATTTGTGATTCAGTCAGTTTTATTACGATTTTATTGCACATTTAGAAGTAAAGTTTTATTTTTTTTGCAATAAATAACTCGAAAAACTTTGGAAAATAACTAAAAGCGGTTTTGTGAAGGCGTAATCAGATAATTTGCCAAAAATGGATGAGTTCATGCTGACCACATTTTTAACATCAAATCCCGATTTCACGTCTGTTGAAATCGAAGGAATGGAAGCTTCAAGGTATTTACGTATTATTTATAATGTTTATTTCATCTTGTATACCTTTCAGCTCATCACAATACCTCTTCAATATTCTTCAACCTAACCTTTCCAATTGTTGGTTTGTTGTCATATACTATTACGTCACAACAAGCGCGGCCAAAATGGCGGGCGTTTAAATTGCCCGTGTTGGTTGGCTATTTTTAATTTTTTTTTAATACTTTAAATTAGATTTTTGGTGTTGAAATTTTTTTTACTATTATAAAGCGATGTAAGCTATCGAATAAAAATTTAAATAAATTAGAATTGAAAAAAACTAAAAAACACGCTTTTAGAGTAAATCAAACAAAAATGTACAAAATAATTCTTAACATAGGAATAAAATTTCTGACGAGAAAATTAATGTCACTGTTCTAAAAGCGTGGGGTGCTTTCATTCCGAAACGCAGAGTTAGTTTAAAAATGTCATACAAAGCACCCTACGCTTTTAGAACAGTGACATTAATTTTCTCGTCAGTCATTTTATTCCTATCCTAAAAATAGTTTTTTACTTTGATTAACTCTAAAAGCGTGTTTTTAGTTTTTTTAAACCATAATTTATTTTTCGCTTTTTAGTTCGATTTGTTTTACTCACTAAAAAAATTATGTTTAAATGGTAAAAGCACAAAAAGAATGCATCGGCCGGGCATTCTACCACTGAACCACCAATGCGATGAACTGTTTTAATATTTGTTCTGCACGCATGCAGTTCACGCACAAACATACAAACAAGATACAGGTGAAACTAATATAAGCGTGTTAAAAAAACACATGCGTATTCCCTATTTCAGCGTGGTTGTATCACAGCGTCAGCGCCACCGTGGCCAATTGACGAAACGTCTCTACTCGCAATTCTCGGAACGTTGTTCTCCAATAGTAAAAATGGATGATTCTCTACTTCTAGCTTCTTTGCATTGACTGGCAGTTTTGGTATGTTTCAGGCTCGTGTCAAGAAAATGAACAGAAGAATTTTTTTTCTTGGGCAGATTACACAGTTCTTAGTGTGGCGTTGACGATATCTTGCGGCATAGGCGTCTTTTATGGATTTTTTAATAAAAACAAAAATAGTAATGATTTTCTGTTGGGGGGAAGTTCCATGGCAACTTTTCCCATGGCTATTTCTTTGGCGGCAAGGTAAATAAACAGTTATTAATCTTTAAAATACATTTGAATAAGTTATTTATTTATTTCTATATACCAGTTTGAGTATTTATTTTTAAACACTGAAATTTTGCACTTTTCTTAGGCGGCCCGTTTTCCATATTGTTGAGAGTTTTAGTTCTTCCGTGGGTTCGGCGATTAAAACTTTCGAGATACAGTAACAGAACAATGTTTATTCAAATATAATTTTTTTTTTTTTATGAAAACAGTCGCAAAAAGGGCCTATCGTGCGGGGAAAAATGGAAAATTTTCATTAGAATGAAGGGAGAAAACAATTTTCTTTACAGTTGGTAATTCCTTTTTAAAAAAAAATTCATGTACTGCACGACGAATGACCTGTTTGGTTGTATCGTCCGATTTAATTTGTTTTCTTCCTCTAGTCTCAGCCTTCGAAGTATTAATATCGTTTGTTTCATCCCTTGTTTTAATTATTTTATACACACTAGCTACGGAAACATTTCTCAAAATACTACATAATGTAACTACCTCGCTAAGTGAGTCTCGACGTTAAGTACTGCACGTAAAAATATACAATCGAAACTAATGTTATGTTATGTTATGTATATGAAATTGGCAGACATTACCTGATCAATGGCGAAATTTTTATGAAAATACCTGAACGTATAGTATTTGGAGAGTGAGTAAAAGAAAAAGGTTTTTGTAAATTTGTAAAAGATTAAACAGAGTTTGTTAGAACCCACTTTTTTTTTTTATGAAAATAGTCGCAAAAAGGGTATACCTTTCGTGTGGGCCGCGGACGGCCCGCACTGCGACTATTAGAAGGGGAAGCGATTATAGAAAGGAAATGATTGTGGACACGCTTTTTAAAAAGTCATAGTTCTCTGGAAAAACTGATTTTGGAAGTTTATTCCATTCCGTAGCAGCCCTGTAAAAGAAGGACTCTTGAAAAAGATTGGTCCTTGCAGTGTCAATCCTGAGAGTAAATGGGTGAGACTGATCAGCGTGCCGAGTTCTTCGGCCGAATGTGGCCAATGGTGGTACAAGAGCCTTTATTTCTCTGGAGCATCTGCCATGGAAATATCTGTAGAGCAATGACTGGTCTGCAACTCTTCTTCTATGTTCTAGAGGGTGAAGGGTATCTGTAAGAGTTGGGCTGTTTATCAAACTAATGGCTCTTTTCTGAATGGAATCTAAAAGACGAAGAGAATGCCTTGGTGCTGAACCCCAAATGTGCGAGCAATACTCCAGTAGAGGTCGGATTTGAGCCTTGTACGTCGTCAACAGTTGATCAGAAGTAAAAAACTTTCTAGCTTTCCACAGAAAACCTAGCCTCTGGCTTGCCGACTTTGCGATGTTAGCAACATGGTCATGCCAAGACATATTATTGGACACCGTGACTCCCAAAATCGAGATGGAGGGACTTGGTTCAAGGGTATTTCCGGACATTGTGATGAGATGATTTGAGGAATTCACTTTCTTGAAAAACGTGGCACTTTGTGTTTTTTTGGGCGTTGAACTGAACAAGATTTTTGGTTCCCCACTCGACGATTGCTTCAAGATCTCTATTGATGAAATCAACCTGTTCCTGCCTGAGTCTATTTGTATCATTCACCGAAAGTGATCGATAGGATGTGAAAGTTGAGACAAGTGTGCTATCGTCTGCGAAACTGTAAATGGGGTTCGTGGTGGTTTTCAAGAGGTCGTTGATGTGTAAAAGAAATAAGATGGGGGACAGGATGGAACCCTGGGGGACCCCGGCATTAGTTTTAAACGCATCAGAAGAAATGCCACATGTAAGGAGCGATCTTTGATGAAGCTCAAGAGCCATTGGCTTTAGATATATCCAAGGCTATTTCACGAGATTCACCAAACTTTTCAATAGTGTTTGTCCAGAGCTGAGTGACATAAGCCATCAAATCTCCAGTTGACCGAAGTTGTCTGTCATGGATTATCTCAAATTTCTCCAGATATTTGATAAGTTCTGTGTTAATCGCTTTTTCCATAACTTTGGATATGACTAAGAGCAATGCAATAGGGCGATAATTTGCAGGAATAGTCTTCTTTCCTTTTTTCGGAATCGGTTGGACCTTAGCGTTTTTTCACATGGACCGAAATACTCCTTTGCTGTGTGATAACTTGAAGAGTCTACAGAGAACTGGGGTGAGCTCTTGAGCACAGGTCTTCAGGACAATTGTCGGAATTCCATCTGGTCCTACTGCCTCTACTTTTATAAATCACTGAGATATACAACTTTTATAACTTTTTATAACTATTAACATTTCTTAAATTATAAACACTTTTAAAATTAATACTAACTCTGTACGAGGCCGCTGTCCCTTTTTTTATACCTGTACGAATAACCACGAGAAGAGTCCAGTAATTTCTTGAATTATCCATTGTCTTCAATGCTCATTAAATATTCACCCTAGATTCGGTCGGCGCCGTCGGCGAGCTTGACAGAGACGGGCTCAGTAAAATCGTAACAATATGTTTAGTAGCGTTATAACTCGTTTGCAATCAATTTCTAGAAGAACCGAAATTCTCAGTTGGCCTTACATTAAAATTTTTATCTTGGTACCTAAAAAAAAATCTTGCTTTATTGTATTTTATTTTCAGTTTTGTCACCGCCATCGAATTGCTGGGTAATCCTGCAGAGATGTACAGTTACGGTGCCCAATTTTGGATGATATGTATATCGTTTTTGCTCGTCGTCCCACTAGCGTCACAGCTATTCTTGCCCGTATTTATAAAATTGAGATTGACGAGTTCGTTCGAGTATCTTTCGTTGAGATTCTCCAAAAAAATCAGATACTTGGCAAGCGGCTTGTACATTTTACAGATGATTCTGTACACGAGCGTCGCTGTATACGCACCCGCTTTAGCTCTCAGCAGGGGTAAGTAGGTAAATATTATATTATTATGTTCGCTCCATCTGCCATTGTGATATATATTTCTCTGTTTTTCTTTTCCGTTAGTTCGTGATTTTTTAAGTTGCAGTGACTTCATCTTTATGCGTCAACCTTAACTTATTTATAGAGGGTTGTTTAGTAGATGTGAGAGTGCGTACGGATTAAGAATGAATCATTTAATCATCAAATGCTTCCTTTACGCCGATGATCAGGTCATACTGGCATTATCTGAGGATGAATTGCAGGCGATGGTTAATATTACGTATAATCAAGGGCGTACCCGGGGGGGGGGGTATCGGGATGTATCCCCCCCGAAATAATAAAAAAAAGAAAATACTAATACGTTTAAAATTACATTGAGACCTGCAATTAAAATAACCCATAGTTGTAATTTGGACAATACGGACATCCTTAAATTTTCTTTTTTATCATAACCCATGCTCCAGCAGTAGCAAATCGCAGTGTAGGTACAGGTATATACTCCCCGAGTTGACGTGGTGAAGTGTCTGCCTAGGAAATTCAAAATATGAGAGACAACTCCTAATCAGCTTTTCACCAGTTGTTCAAGGACGCAGAAGATATTGCTACAGAAATGGATATGAACGTCTCTATGCCTAGAATAACTGGAAAACAAACATCAAGACCAAACTACAATACAAGTGAACCTAAAAAATATTTCAGACTTACGTTGTTTATTCCCTTCTTGGACTTTCTACTTCAAGAAATGAATGATAGTTTCTAAACTCACAAAAGTGTATTAGAAAGCTTGTGCTTGTGCAGAACTTGATGATAACAGAATTAAATTATGCTGTGAAGTTGTTTTAAAACAATGGCCTAGTTATTTGTGCGATCATTTCCAGCTTAAAGGTAAGATGAAAATGTGGAGGAGAAGTTGGATCAATTTTAAAAATACTAACGCTGATTTTCCTCAAGATTTTGTGTCATCCATGAATAAATGTGATGATCGTATGTTTCCATCAATTTTCAAAAGATTGAAAACAGCGGCTACATTGCCCATTATAACAGCTACTGCCGAAAAATTATTTTCAACCCTTCGACGCTTAAAATCATACCTGCGCAGTACAACTTCTCAAAGTCGCCTTAATGGTTTGGCACAACTCTCTATACATCGAGATATAGGAGTAAAACCTAAAGAAGTCTTGGACATAGTGGCCAAAAAGTCCAGAAAACTTCAAATCACACTTTAACAAAACATATTTTGCAACGTTTTATTTTATTTAACCTTCTTTGTAAAGAATACATTAATTGTTTATTAAATTACACTTTTGATCAAAAGGTTTACTATTTTTACCACCCAATTCCTTTTAAATTATTACCTTATGGTACTAGTACAGTTTTGGGATATTATTTCTTTCAGGTGATATCAATGTTTTTGATTTTTGGTATGATTTGTTTACGAAAACTGAAATAACTTATTTTGTATTGTAATAAATTTCAATATTTTTTACCCCCGGACCCCCCGATTTTCCATACTCCCCAGTATTGGTCCTCCCAGAAATAAATTCCTGGCTACCCCACTGCGCATAATGCCCTAAAAATCAAAGGGATAAAAGTGAATGTAATCAAGACTAAAGTAATGGTTTTTGAAAGAGCAGAAAGCATGACAAACTGCGAAGCGCTGATTTAACGAAAGGAGAAAGAGTGGAAAAAGTGAAAGCTTGGGTTCAAAGATTGCGGGAGACAGAAATTATGACTGTGTTGGCAGTGAAACAAATACACGGGGCCTTTATGAGCAGCCAGAACGTTTTAAAAAAATCACTGCTGTTGTATGGTGGTGAATGTTTGATTTGGCAGAAGAATCATGAAAGTAAGATTAATGCTGTGGAAATAAGTAGCCTTAGAAGTATAGCCGGAGTGACTATGATAAATAAAGGGAGATATAGTGTGGTAAGTGAACGCTGTGGTGTGAAAGAAGATGTAGTACCTAACAAAGATAGATACAAGTATCCAATTTGGACGACTGAAATCTAGATCTCCACCAATAAAACGAGCAACAAAGCTGTTATCCGACAACTATGATTGCATTACGAGCTGGATCTCTAAATGGTTTAGAAAAGCTCCCGTAGAATGGCAGTCCCTTTTACTAAACTACTCCAAGCACGAGCTCGAGCTGCCTCGGAGGTGCGGTCTGGCCATGGTCGCTGCAATTACTTACTGTACAAATGCGGTTTGAAATCGTCACCTGAATGTGATTGTGGGGCGAAACAGTAATCAAAAATCACATCGTCGGAGAGTGCCCCCGTAGAACTTTCGCCGGTTCAACTGACGACTTCATTATGGTGTCCCCAGATGCAATTCAGTGGCTACAAGATCTCGACATTCATTTATGACGTATTCGACACATGTTTTACGATTTACCTTTGTAATTAATGATTTATGTGTATGTTGAAAGTTATAAGCTAAATAAATAAATAACAAAGATAGATAGAGGAATGCTTTAATGGTTCGAACACACAGAGATAAAATAAGATTGACGAAACAGATTTATAAGGCGAGTGTGAATGGGCAAATCTGTAGAGGTCGACCTAGGCGAACATATCTCGATCAGATGGAATTTTTTTTGAAGAAAGACCAGGTCCAGAGTACCAGCAACCGACGAGTATGTATGAAAGCGCCGATAACAGTAAAAAAAGCGAAAGACCTGTGTGAAAACCGTAAGAAGTGGAAAAAAGTGGTCTCTGCCTACCCCTACGGGAAAAAGGCGTGACTATATGTATGTATCTTGCAAAGGAATAAAGTTAATGACAGACTTTTTGATAGCTTATTCCCCTTTCTTAAAATACCTTCAGCAAGACTAAGTTTGCGCAATTGCAAAACCGTGTTGACACTTTTTCCTGCCCATCATTTAACATCATCTAGTGTCCTACCTACAATACCAAAAATATCTCCTCTTGGTTACATGTCTTTAATATTATTACGAAATTTAGTATCGGGTTTGTAAATTTAAAACGATTTCTTTCGGGAAATTATCACGTATATTCTAATAACATCGCAGGTCTTTAATTGCCACCCACGACTATAAATAATCTGCTAATATGTCGGGCGTTTGATGCTACCGAAAAGCCATAAATCATGAGGTTTCTTTTTGTAAACAATTTGCCGTCGCGCCTGGTCAAATAATGGCTACAGGTGCGTACTCGCTGACCACAATCCGTAACAATATCTACACTTTATTGTAATTTTTTTTTATTTATTGACGCAAATAATGTGAAATAACATTTGATAACATTTACTTTTTTTTTAGTAACTGGAATAAATGTCTACTTTGCCGTAACAGCAGTTTATCTCGTCTGTATATTTTACGCTTCTCAAGTACGTATAAAGAAAATTTTGCAGTGAAAATTTTAAGAAAAAGTGTCTTGTATCGTTGTTAGGATGGAAACTTTTTAGTCCACCTTCGTATTGTCAGACCTTGTATATTTTACGTACCTATAGCATATTTCACGAATATACGGTGGTTTCGGATTATCGTTAGAAACTGGATAGCCAGTATTCAACTGTACATTTAAGAAGTACGAAAGTAAGTTTTCCTAATATTTTTAAACAAATTTCGTAGGTAAGTAATTTTATTTTATAAGGGAGGTTCTTGTATGGAAATTAAGTGACAATAGGGTTTAAGTTTAAAAATGAGCACAACCGATTGGCTTTTTGTGAAAAAGCTAGAGTCGTGCACAAAAGAATTGAATTTTTGAGAAATTATACTCACAAGAATGCTCTTCATTTGTTTATCTGGACGAAACTTGGATTTTTGCTAATGGTGGAACAAAAAGAATTTGGCAGGACGATATCATAAAGTCTACAAAACACACCGACAGTAAAGGAAAAAGACACATTATTGTGCATGCAGGTGGAAAGCATGGTTTTGTTAATGGGGCGAATCTTTTGTTTTCGTCAAAATTAAATTTGGTCGATTATCATGACAATATGGATACAAAGATGTTTGTGAAATAGTTAAAAGAGAAACTATTACCATCGTTACATGAACCATCTGTCATTGTATTAGATAATGCTCCGTACCATTCGGAAATTTTAAATAAGCAACCAACAGGCTCCTGGATGGTACAGAAACTAAAATAATGGTTAACGAAAGCAAATATTTTATTCCCACGGTATTGCTTTAAGCAGGAATTATCATCGATAACTAAAAGGCATAAAAGAGAAAACAAATTTACAAAGTGGATCAAATTATACTCAGTTATGGACATCGTGTGCTAAGACTTCCGCCTTATCATTGCCAATTTAGTCCCATTGAGTATATTTGGGGAATATGCAAAACTTATTACGAAAATCACATCGGATCTAATGGTTGCAATGATAAGGCTGTTTTGGAAGCCTGGCAACGAACAATTAATACTGCCACTCCTGAAATTTGTGAAAAATGTGTCACAAAATGTAAAAATTTAATAGAGGAATGGTAAGTTCGTGGAAACCGCATCGAAGCAGTTAATCCAGTTCTCATTCACAATCCAAATGAGGATAACGACGACAGTGATTCCGATTATAATGACTATAAATCTGATGCTTGATAATACCGTAAGTACTACATATTTATTAAATTTGTACCGATAATTTATTTTTGTTGCATTCCATACATATAGTCACGCCTTTTTTCCGTAGGGGTAAGCAGAGACACCACAGCGTTCTCTTATCTCACTGTTTTACTTTATTTAACCGAGTCCCACCGGCTATACTTCTCAGACTACTCATCTGCGCAGCATTAATCCTATTTTCATACTTCTTTTGCCAAACCCAACATTCACTACCATACATAAGTGAAGGAACCAACACACCTCTATGCACAGCCAAAAGTGCCTATTTTGATACGTTCTGGTTGATTATAAAGCTATACAGTGTCCCATTTATTTGTTTTCCTGCCAACACCCTTCGCTCGATGTCACTGTCATACTTTCCATCTCTCGTAAACTTTGAACCCAAGTACACAAATTCATTTACTTGTTCCACTTTTTTTCCTTTAATCAGAACTTCACAGTTTGTCATGCTTTTTTCTCTTTCAAAAACCATTACTTTCGTTTTGCTTACATTTATTTTCATCCCTTAGATTTTCAGGGCATCATGCTTAACATTAACCATCGCCTGCAACTCCTCTTCAGATGACGCTAATATGACTTGATCAACGGCGTAAAGAAGGCATTTGACGATCAAATAATTCATTTTCAATCCATACGCATTTCCTTTTAACATAATTAAATATGTGGCTATTTTTAACCAAAAAACTCATCGAGAGCTACATCGACGATTTCTGTTCACAATAAAGCAAAAAATAAAAATACTACGTCTCAACGAAAGCATAATAATAAACAAAAAAATTTCGGGTTTAAATCTTAGGTGAATTTAATAATGTACCTCTCAACACAGTGCGCCCGTTAAGTCGATGCCTCGGTGACTAATCCGATACCGTCGTATATTGGTGAAATGAGCTGTACGCATATTAGCGCCTCCCATTCAATAAAGTACGAGGGTTGTTCGAAAGAAACACGATAAATCTGAGAGGTCATGGCGATGGATCCGTTGAATTAATTATCAAAGTTGAAACGTATTTTTCTGCTTAACCATTTAAAGTTCAAAACTTTAACGTTGTTTTAGGGGGGCATGAAGGCCGTGATTATCGCCGATACGTTCCAAGCCGCAGTGCTAATGGCATCTCTGCTCCTGATCGTCGTCCTCGGTTACAATTTCGTGGGAGGAACGAACATCATTTGGTCCCGAAGTTACGTTACCGGACGTTTGGAAATTTTCAAGTGAGTATTTATCGTCGAAACGCTGCCGTATTATTAGAGAGATTTTAAGCCACAACTTGAGCATCATACGTTATATCCCTTTATCCACTATTAAAGTAAATACAGTCCGTTAATAACGTACGAGGGCAGTTTGATAAGTCAGTGACTTTTTGAATTTCCCGCGCAGTTACTCCAAATGCAACAGTGCTGCCGCCGTCAACTATAATCTATCAGTGGGCAACTTTCTAATTTTGAGCAAGCTACGTCGTGCAGTTGGTGTTTGATAGCCGTTCAAAGCAGACAACCTCGTGAATTTTTACGAAAATGGAAAAAAGTGAATTTCGTGTGCTGATTAAGCATTACTTTTTACGTAAAAAATCCATCAATGAAACTAATGAAAGACTTGATAAATACTACGGGGACTTGGCACCATCAATTTCAATGGTTAAGAAGTGGTTTACAGAGTTCCGTTGTGGTCGCGTACCAGCACTAGTGACGCCGAACGTCCAGGTCGCCCAAAAGAAGTGATCACGCCGGAAATCGTCGATAAAATCCATTAAATGATATTGGATGATCGGAGAATGAAAGTGCGTGAGTTGGCTCATGCTGTAGGTGTATCTCAACTGAACGGGTACATCATATTTTACACGAATATTTGGACATGAAAAAACTCTCTGCGAGATGGGTGCCGCGATTGCTCACACTCGACCATAAGCGCAATCGTGTGACCACTTCAAAAGAGTGTTTAGCGATGTTCAGCCGTAATCCGGACGAATTTTTGCGCCGTTTTGTTATTGTGGATAAAACATGGATCCATCACAACACGCTAGAGACCAAGGAACAATCGAAACAGTGGGTTGCTCGGGGTGAACGTGGACCAAAGAAGGCGAAACAGAGTCTGTCAGCCAACAAGGTCATGGCCACAGTTTTTTGGGATGTACGCGGTGTCATTCTCATCGATTACCTCAAGTGAGGTAAAACGATCACCGGCGAATATTATTCAAAGCGTTTGAACAGATTCGACGTTGATTTGAAGCAAAATCGGCCGCATTTGGCGAAGAAGAAAGTGCTGTTTCATCAAGACAATGCACGTGTACACACGATGGCCAAAATCCACGAATTGGGATACGAACTGCTACCTCATCCAGCATCCAGATTTAGCCCCCTGCGACTATTTTCTGTTTCCAAACCTAAAGAAATGGCTGGGCGGTAAGAGATTTGAGTCGAATGAAGAAGTCATTACCAAAACAAACGCGTATTTTGAGAGCTTTGAAAAAACCTATTATTTGGAGGGAATAAAAAAATTAGAAAAACGCTGGACTAAATGTATCGAGCTAAAAGGTGATTATGTAGAAAAATAAAATTTTTATTTGCGGAAAAAAATTTGTTTTATTCAAAAAGTCACTGACTTATCAAACCGCCCTCGTATTTCGAAAATAAGTTTTTAAGCAGTCCCATTCTTTCGTTATTTACGTGATAGATATCAGTAAAATTTATAACCTTATAAATGAACTTTGTGATAGTTTAATAATTATCTACCATTTTTTTTATTTAAACTGCCTATTCGTCCTTTAAATTTAATATGGAACAAATGATTGACAACATCAAAGATAGGTTAAGTACATAGACCTATTATCAGAGCAGACGGAACTATTTACTTTTAAGCACGATCATACATCCCCACTTTCTGGGCGATTGTATGATCTTGATACGGCCAACTGGAATGTGTTGTGCTGTGATGTTGCCTGCTTTCCAGTTATAGCAAGAGATTTGTGATTGTTATTAAATCGTCCATAGTATTTGTTGATTATATTCGCAACAGAGTTTTTTAAAATTACACAAAATTCGCACCCCACTTTTGGGGTTTAGAAAAATACTGTTAGTAGGCTACAATACTTAAATTTGATAAAACACTAAGTATCACCTATTACATGTATTTATCATAGACTTTGGAGTTTACGATAAAACTTAAATATACTTAATATACTTTCTCTTACATTGTATTAGGCACTTTCTGCGAACATTTGTCGTTGATTACACCGTTCGACAATTTAATGTTAGTTCTTAACTTTATTTAAAAACTTAACAATTTATGGTAATACATAATTGAAAAATTTTGTTACTTTTAATGTAAATTATGTCGGAAAGTCACCAAAATCATAATATTTTTAAAATAAAAAAATTTCCCGGCTATTTTTTTCATTCGAAAAAAGTTAATAACTTTCCGACATTTAACTGTAATTATTAAAATTGTCCCCAAAATTTTGCTGCAAAGTAATGTATATTAACATCGTGAGTAGAATAATTAGATTTTTAATATGGCGGGCATGTCAATATCGTCTTAAAATCTCCCTATTTATTATTACAAACGGTTGTCTTTCAGTTTCGATACCGATATGACAGTACGTCATAGCTTTTGGTCAGTCGTCGTCGGAGGAACGTTCTATTGGATGACGATGTTCTCTTCCAACCAAGCTTCGATACAAAAATATTTGTCAGTCCAGGATATCGGCCAAGTTAGAAAGTAGGTAAATGCGCAAAATAGTATTCGCGACCGTCGGCGAATTTTATAGAACTGGGAGATTAGATTTTTGATAAGTATTGTCACGATATTTAATCTTGGGGTTCGATAATTTTTAACACTCAGTACAAACACTATACAAGTTATTCTAATCTTTCTTCAGGTAATACAATATAATCTTACTTAATAAATCACTTAGATATTTCTCAAAACTTTATACTTTCTATAGGAATCGGGGTATGTAATGGGAGAGACCACTAATTTTTTAAAACAGCATAATCGTGTTCTTTATGTCTAAAAACTACCATTTATTAGTTAGTTGCTCTCATTGCCGCAACGCAGTGTAAACCACCAAGTAAATTTGACAACACTACAATGGTGGGAGCATGGAAACAGACAGAGATAGATTTAGGGTCTAGTACGTCATAGGCTCATAGCACCTCCCACTTATATCTGGCGTTTTTTAATTTTGAATGAAAATGCTGATTTCAAAACGCTGTAGAATCTATTTGCTTTGATTTTGATCCATGATATTGTATGTACACTGAACCAATATTCCAGATGAGTTTTTAACTTTTATAGAATGTTTGAGCAAATTTTTTGGTACGCAGGTGTCTTTTCGACCTTGAGAAACGTTTTTTGGAACCGACTTCGCACAAACCTTTTTTATGTTAAAATCGTCGTCTCAGTTAATAATGACCAATGTTGCAGGAATTCTTAAAAGCGTATTAGCAAACACAGATCCATAACATTAAAAAATTATTAAGCTAGTAGACTCCCGCGGCTCTCTTAGATGCAAGGTGCGTTGTTCATTACAGCACTGAATGCTGATTTGTTTTTTAAAAATACATACATACATAAAGTCACGCCTTTTTCCCGTAGGGGTAGGCAGAGACCACTTCCTTCCACTTCCGCTACGGTTCTTACACACATCTTTTGCTTCATCTACTTTTATCAGTGCTCTTATATATGCTCGTCGGTTGTTGGTACTCTTGACCTGGCCTTTCTTCAAAACAATGTTGATCTGATCTAGATATTTTCGCCGAGGTTGATCTCTACCAACTTGTCCATTCACACTCGCCTCATAAATTTGTTTCGTCAATCTTCCTTCATTCATCCTTTCTACGTGCCCAAACCATCTAAGCATTCCTTTATCTATCTTTGTAACCACATCTTCTTTTACACCACATCGTTCTCTTATCTCACTATTCTTTACTTTATCCAAACGATTCACTCCGGCTATACTTCTCAGACTACTCATCTCCTCAGCATTAATCCTATTTTCATGTTTCTTCTGCCAAACCCAACATTCACTACCATGTAGGAACCAACACTCTTCTATGCACAGCCAGACGTGCCTTTTTTGACACTTTCTGGGTGTTCATAAAGCTATGCAGTGCCCCATTCATTTGTTTTCCTGCCAACACCCTTCGCTCAATGTCACCGTCATTCTTTCCATCTCTCGTAAAACTTTGAACCCAGGTATACAAACTCATTTACTTGTTCCACTTTTTCTACCTTAGTCAGAGCTTTACAGTTTGTCATGCTTTCTTCTCTTTTAAAAAACATTACTTTCGTTTTGCTTATTTAACATTTTTGCTTCCTCCCTCCCTTTTTTGCATATCTGAGAGACAGGATGATTTTATTATCATTTTAAGCTATACAGACGACTTCGATTGGACTGTATGATTTTACTTTGTTTTATTTTTAGAGCAATATGGACGACTTCGGTTGGACTGATTTTAATATATTCAATCAATTTTTACACCGGGATGATAATGGTGGCGAATTACAGGGACTGCGACCCATTGAGAAATGGAGAGATCTCCACCTCCGATGAAATTCTTCCCTATTTTATCATCAACGTTATGGGACACATAAAAGGGATAACGGGATTTTTTGTGGCAGGGATATTTTCAGCCAGTTTGGGGTAATGATTTTACCATATTTTTCAATCGTCCAGCAGAAAGCTCTATACCTTTTTTCACGACCTTGAATTCCTTCTTTTTTTTTTAAAACGTAGAGTCTGCGAGTGTGTTTTTGTTACTTACAACTTCTCTTAGCACAGTGGCTTCTGCATTGAACAGCTTGGCGGCCGTTACAATGGAAGATTTTATAGAAACTGCGTTTAAAATAAAAATTCCAGAAGCAAACGGTGCGTTCGTGGCAAAAATTTTGTCTATCGTTTATGGCGCTCTGAGCTTCGCTCTGGTAAGTTCAATCGGAATAATTTCTTCGTGAATTCGTCAAACCAACTAGATCGTTTTTATGCAGGTGTTCATTGTAGCGAACTGCGGCAGCGTGATGCAGGTCGCCATCAGCTTCAATGGAATGGTAGGAGGAGTTACGCTGGGCCTCTTCTCCTTGGGTATGTTCTTTCCGTGGGCCAATTCCAAGGTAACAAACCGACTTTCTATTTTCCTATTATTACTTTTCGATTGTTTGTAGGGTGCTTTAATTGGTAGTCTGTTCGGAACGTGTCTTATCACTTTTATGTGCGTCGGCCAACAAATAGTGATAGCCGGCGGACATTTGGAACAACCAATGAAACCTACCGGCTTGGAAAACTGCACTTGCCTGAATGTTGTTCAAACGCTACACACCAGCTTCGCATTAAACAGGTACGGCGATTAAAATATTTGATATACATTTCCCAAAATTTAATTTTTAACTCTTTAAAATGATCTACTAACATCTTTGCTGGTTGGACATGAAGTTCTAGCTATATGGCCATTACCGCCATGTAAAACTCACCATTTCTAGTAACTCTTAACCTTTTAAAGAACCTAGTAACATCATTACTGGGAATTCTAGCTATACGACCCTCATACGTATCTGCACGTATAGACGGAAAAATTTACAATTTGCATTTGTATCCCCAATAGACAAAACAAATTAATCTAGTTATTAATTATAGCTGTAAGAGATAGTAATCACTGGATACCTGTCGAGCATGACAACTGAATTGTATTATTATACAATTTACTTATTATAATAATTATTATAGATTGCAAATAAATGGGGAAATTAAAATTGCAATAACTTTTAAACCGTGAAAGGAACTACTAATATCTTTACTAGGATCAATAACTATAATCATAAGAGTTCTATCTATAAAGTAGCAAGTATGCCACAATCTTTCAGGCTGAAGTATTCGCTATCGAATTGTGTGCAAGAGAGTTGACCAACAGACCTCTAGCAAACAAAAACATAAATATAATATCAGACAGCCAGGCCGCTTTAAAAGCACTGAGCTCCAACAAGATAAATTCTAAACTTGTATGGAATTGCATCGAATCCTTAGAGTACCTTGGTGCGAACAACAGGGTGACCCTACTGTGGGTACCTGGG
This sequence comes from Agelastica alni, assembly GCA_950111635.1. NCBI lineage: Eukaryota > Metazoa > Arthropoda > Insecta > Coleoptera > Chrysomelidae > Agelastica > Agelastica alni. Next base: position 30,609,490 of record OX467716.1, read on the forward strand.
CACCAGGGGGTGGAAGGAAACGAAAAAGCCGACACCCTTGCAAAACAGGGGGCCGAATCTGCGTTCACTGGACCAGAACCGGTTTTTGGAGTCACCACAAGTGCCGCCAAAACAATTATTTCGGACTGGGCGGAGAGGAAAATACTCACGTACTGGTCCGACATACCAGGGCTAACCCACTCGTAGGCGTTTTTACCGTTACAACCCTCGAGAAACACAACTAAGCAGATCCTAGAATGGAGCAGAAATGACCTGCGTATTCTAACAGGACTGATTACGGGACACTGTCGTCTAAGATACCACCTCAGAAAGATAGATCTGAACCAACAAACGGACTGTCGATTCTGCTGCGTGGAAGACGAAACTGCTGAACATATACTATGTTCATGCCCCGGCCTGGGAAGAATAAGGTTCAACATATTTGGTTACACTAACCTAGAACCTACCGATTTTAAAAAAATCTCACCCTATACAACCATGAACTTCGTAAGAAGGGCTGGATTGTGCGGTGAACTGTAGCCTCTAGGGGTGAGCCACAATAGACCTATTAAGGGTCGCGGTGGAGGGGCGACCACGCCCCACTCACATAATACCTAACCTAACCTAACCTAAAATTGCAATAACTTTTAAACCGTGAAAGGAACTACTAATATCTTTACTAGGATCAATAACTATAATTATAAGAGTTCTATCTATAAAGTAGGATACCACAAATGTATAGAGTGACTTATGTTTTTAACGTATACCTTTACGGGTCCAAGGGGAAAGGAAATACGAAGTTTAATACGAAAAAATATTACATATTATGTCTTCCTATTACTGTTATCAAAAAGTATAAAAGACAAAACAAATTTGAACAATTTTATATAAGTTATATTACTTATTATCTCTGACATGATTTGAAGAAAAATAATTTACATTACTAAATTGACATTACACGTTTATATCTTCGTCTAGATCCACAACTACGAGTTCGATGGTAATTTCAATGCAATTATCAAGATTCCACATATTCTGCTCTTCTTTCAGTACGTGTTCGATACATTTTATCCACGACTGAGAGATTACTTTGTTGACGGCACTACTAAGCAGATTTTTTACGTCATTTAATTTGAAAGTAACATTGTTCCTTGCTACTTCATGTTTTATTTTTAAAATTATTTCCTCTTTTTCGATAAGGATACTATTCCTCTGTCTCTTTAATTACGAGGGCAGTTTGATAAGTCAGTGACTTTTTGAATTTCCCGCGCAGTTACTCCAAATGCAACAGTGCTGCCGCCGTCAACTATAATCTATCAGTGGGCAACTTTCTAATTTTGAGCAAGCTACGTCGTGCAGTTGGTGTTTGATAGCCGTTCAAAGCAGACAACCTCGTGAATTTTTACGAAAATGCAAAAAAGTGAATTTCGTGTGCTGATTAAGCATTACTTTTTACGTAAAAAATCCATCACTGAAACTAAGGAAAGACTTGATAAATACTACGGGGACTCGGCACCATCAATTTCAATGGTTAAGAAGTGGTTTACAGAGTTCCGTTGTGGTCGTACCAGCACTAGTGACGCCGAACGTCCAGGTCGCCCAAAAGAAGTGATCACGCCGGAAATCGTCGATAAAATCCATGAAATGATATTGGATGATCGGAGAATGAAAGTGCGTGAGTTAGCTCATGCTGTAGGTATCTTAACTGAACGGGTACATCATATTTTACACGAATATTTGGACATGAAAAAACTCTCTGAGAGATGGGTGCCGCGATTGCTCACACTCGACCATAAGCGCAATCGTGTGACCACATCAAAAGAGTGTTTAGCGATGTTCAGCCGCAATTCGGACGAATTTTTGCGCCGTTTTGTTACTGTGGATGAAACATGGATCCATCACAACACGCCAGAGACCAAGGAACAATCGAAACAGTGGGTTGCTCGGGGTAAACGTGGACCAAAGAAGGCGAAACAGAGTCTGTCAGCCAACAAGGTCAAGGCCACAGTTTTTTGGGATGTACGCGCTGTCATTCACATCGATTACCTCAAAAAAGGTAAAACGATCACCGGCGAATATTATTCAAATCTTTTGAACAGATTCGACGTTGATTTGAAGCAAAAACGGCCGCATTTGGCTAAGAAGAAGAAAGTGCTGTTCCATCAAGACAAAGCACGTGTGCACACTTGTCTAGTCACGATGGCCAAAATCCACGAATTGGGATACGAACTGCTACCCCATCCAGCATATTCTCCAGATTTAGCCCCCTACGACTATTTTCTGTTTCCAAACCTAAAGAAATGGCTGGGCGGTAAGAGATTTGAGTCGAATGAAGAAGTCATTACCGAAACAAACGCGTATTTTGAGAGCTTTGAAAAAACCTATTATTTGGAGGGAATAAAAAAATTAGAAAAACGCTGGACTAAATGTATCGAGCTAAAAGGTGATTATGTAAAAAAGTAAAATGTTTATTTGCGGAAAAAAAATTTGTTTTATTCAAAAAGTCACTGACTTATCAAACCGCCCTCGTACCTGAAGTTCATCTCACGCAAAGTACGTACCAAAACACGTCTTGATATTTTTGGAAAATTTTCATTAGAATGAAGAAAAAAAACAATTTTCTTTACAGTTGGTAATTCCTTTTTAATAAAAAATTCATGTACTGCACGACGAATGACCTGTTTGGTTGTATCGTCCGATTTAATTTGTTTTCTTCCTCTAGTCTCAGCATTCGAAGTATTAATATCGTTTGTTTCATCCCTTGTTTTAATTATTTTATACACACTAGCTACGGGAACATTTCTCAAAATACTACATAATGTAACTACCTCGCTAAGTAAGTCTCGACGATAAGTACTGCACGTAAAAATATACAATCGAAACTAATGTTATGTTATGTTATGTATATGAAATTGGCAGACATTACTTGATCAATGGCGAAATTTTTATAAAACTACCTGAACGTATAGTATTTGGAGAGTGAGTAAAAGAAAAAGGTTTTTGTAAATTTGTAAAAGAGTGTTTTTTAGAACCCACTTTTTTTTTTATGAAAATAGTCGCAAAAAGGGTAGACCTATCGTGTGGGCCGCGGACGGCCCGCTCTGCGACTATTAGAAGGGGAAGGGATTATAGAAAGGAAATGATTGTGGACACGCTTTTTAAAAAGTCATAGTTCTCTGGAAAACTGATTTTGGAAGCTTATTCCATTCCGTAGCAGCCCTGTAAAAGAAGGATTCTTGATAAAGATTGGTCCTTGTAGTGTCAAGCTTGAGAGTAAATGTGTGAGACTGATCAGCGTGCCGAGCTCTTCGGCCGAATGTGGCCAATGGTGGTACAAGAGTTTTTATTTCTCTGGAGCATCTGCCATGGAAATATCTGTAAAGCAATGACTGGTCTGCAACTCTTCTTCTATGTTCTAGAGGGTGAAGGGTATCTGTGAGAGTTGAGCTGTTTATCAAGCGAATGGCTCTTTTCTAAATGGAATCTAGAAGACCAAGAGAATGCCTTGGTGCTGAACCCCAAATGTGCGAGCAATACTCCAGTAGAGGTCGAATTTGAGCCCTGTACGTCGTCAACAGTTGATCAGGAGTAAAAAACTTTCTGGCTTTCCACAGAAAACCTAGCCTCTGGCTTGCCGACTTTACGATGTTAGCAACATGGTCATGCCAAGACATATTATTGGACACCGTGACTCCCAAAATCGAGATGGAGGGACTTGGTTTAAGGGTATTTCCGGACATTGTGATGGGATTATTTGAGGAATTCACTTTCTTGGAAAACTTTGTGTTTTTTGAGCGTTGAACTGAACAAGATTGTTGATTCCCCACTGGACGATTGCTTTAAGATCTCTATTGATGGAATCAACCTGTTCCTGCCTGAGTCTATTTGTATCATTCACCGAAAGTGATCGATAGGATGTGGAAGTTGAGACAAGTGTGCTATCGTCTGCGAAACTGTAAATGGGGTTCGTGGTGGTTTTTAAGAGGTCGTTGATGTGTGAAAGAAATAGGGCGGGGGACAGGATGGAACCCTGGGGGACCCCGGCATTAGTTTTAAACGCATCAGAAGAAATACCGTCAACTGCCACATGTAAGAAGCGATCTTGCATGAAGCTCAAGAGCCATTGGCGCAGTTTGGTTGGGAGACCGTAGGCAGATAATTTACTTAACAATGCCTGGTGCCAAACGCGGTCAAAGGCTTTAGATATATCCAATGCTATTGCACGGGATTCAACAAACTTTTCAATAGTGTTTGTCCAGAGCTGAGTGACATAAGCCAGCAAATCTCCAGTAGACCGAAGTTGTCGAAGTCCATATTGTCTGTCATGGATTATCTCAAATTTCTCCAGATATTTGATAAGTTCTGTGTTAATCGCTTTTTCCATAACTTTGGATATGACTGAGAGCAATGCAATAGGGCGATAATTTGCAGGAATAATCGTCTTTCCTTTTTTCGGAATCGGTTGGACTTATTAGAGTCAAGATTTCGTAGGATTTTCCTGATAGTGCGATGGCGGATAGTGACCTCAGGCATTGATGCGTTTATTCTAGGTATCGTTGGGGGTTGTTTTCCATTGGTATCGAGGGTTGAGTTAGAGCTGAACATTTCGGCCAGCAGATCCGCTTTTACTTACTTTTTTATTAACCGTGTTAATGGTATTCAAAAATTCAACAACTATTATAAACAACTTTTTGGTACAGGGTAAACGTCTAATTTGCTTTGCCTATAAAATATCTCTACAATATGAGTCACTCTTCACAATTGTGGAATTCAACTATATATGAAATTGATATGGTCACTTATAAACTGTAAAACGCGCCATTTTTTAAAACTTTTAACAACTTAAAGAGCCTAGATGATCATATGAATTCTAGCTACATGAAGCTAATCATCACGTTAAGAATACGGAACCTACCATCTCTATTTTTTGCAATTTTCTTTCGCTAGAAGACTCAATTGATACTACCAGCGAAGACGTCATTGGGTCATAAGAGTTCTGCCTATTCGACTCAAAATAAGTGATATTTTTGTGAGCTGCTTTCTTTGTTTGTTAAATTGCAATTTTTAGGAAAGAGGTGTTCGTGCTGTATAGAATTTCGTACATCTGGTATTCGGGCATGGGTTTTTTAACGACGATAATTGTGGGATTGATTATGTCATTGCTGACCGGCCCCACTCGCCTGGAAGACGTAAAAGACGTTTATATTTCTCCGCCAATAATAAACCTCCTGAATAGCCTGCCCGACGACTTGAAAAAGATTTTGAAAATACCGTTAAAACGCGAACGCCTTGCGAACGATGCATCCAAAGAAACGATTATTAAAATAGAGCAGGAAGATTGTAAAGAAATTAAACAAAATTAGGTAGTACGTTAAAAAACAAATAAGGAGAGAAGCAGAACTGCGCTTCATAACAATAGACCGAAAGATATAGAGGTTTTTTATCGTTTGTTTTCTTCTTCACTGCAGGGTGTAATTAATTTCTTATTTTGTAATATTTTTTAAGAGATGTAAATAAAACGTATTTATATTTTAAAGGTTTTTCTCGTGAAATCCACAATATTCCTCGGTAAACAAAATAGGTAGAATAATTATGAACAACGCAATTTCCCAAGTAAGGATACAAGGCAAACTAACAGAGAGCTTCAATAAGAACAAAGGCCTGCGACAAGGAGATAGTCTAGCACCCATACTATTCAACATATTGCTAGAAAAAGCTATAAAAGAAACAAAAATACAAACGAATGGTCTTCTTTTTTAGGTGCCCCGTCTTCCTTGGACGTTGGCAATCATCAGCGCTAATCTGAACCTTGTCTACAGCTCGGCGGAACAATGTGGTAGTGCTCACTCCATACCATTGTCTTAATTTTTTTAGCCAGGATATCTTTCTTCTACCCGGACCTCTTCGTCCTTCGATCTTCCCTTCTATAATAAGCTTTAAAAGTCGATACTTGTCATTCCTTAAGATGTGACCAAAATACTCAGTTTGCGCTTTTTTAGTGTAAACAGAACTTCCAGCTGCATGTCGAGGCGTTAGAGTACCTCGGTGTTACGCACTCTTTCTACCCAGGAGATTATTAATAGCCTTTTGTACGTCCACATTTCAAAGGCCTCCAATTTTTTGCACATCGCATCTGCCAAAGTCCAAGCTTTCATTCCATAAAACAGTATGCTGAACACGTAACAGCGAAGCATTCGGACGCGCAGAGGCAAGCTTAAATTTCTACTGCAAAGTACCTTACGCATCTTCACGAACGAAGCTCGAGCTTGTTCTATTCTGGCACGAATCTCCTGCATGCCGTCCCACTTCTCACTTAGTTGACACCCAAGATATTTAAAAGTTTCTACTCGCTCAATTCGTTAACCGTTAATTGCCAGGTGTCCGTCCACGTTGTTTGTTTCTACTTTGTCTTTCTCACGTTCAGGCCAAGTCCGGCCTCTGAGCTTGCAGCCGTCATGCGGCTTACCAGTTCCTGCAGTCCTTCCAGGGAGTTGGCAACAAGAACCGCGTCATCCGAATGTTACCTACCTTAGAAAATAAGTCACAACAAACTCTTTATTATATACATAAATTCACTACTATATCTGAATACAAGTAAATCCATAATCTCATATGGAGATGACACTGTTTTCTTTGAAGTCGACTCTTGGGAAGGCGTTAAAAAAAGCTATTAAAGGTATCCAAAATGTTAAAGATTGGCTTGATTTTAATAAACTCTCACTTAATATAAAAACAAACTAAATACATAGCATTTTCCATTAAAAATTATAACAGATCTAATTACAACAATCTGAATTGTAAGAATTCTACTGAACATATAACAGAATTGGACAATATCAAGTATCTAGGTGTTACCATTGATATACATGATATACATAAAAATACTAAATAATGAACAATTGCTGATTGTATATAGAGCACTTGTAGACTTGCTTATAAAATATGGCATACTAGTATGGGGTGGAGCAGTAGTTTAAAATTACATACTAAAAGTTACTTTTAATAGAAATAAGTACTTTCCAACGAGTTTCTTATATAATGAAAACATTTTAGATGCCAGATGTCTCTATTTTCTAACAATTTCAACATTTTACTATAAAAATAGTCATCATCTTCAACAAATTTATCATTCTTATAACACTTGTGCAAAGAATAATAGTATCAATTCCACTGTTCAAAAAAAAAACTCCTCTCAAAGATTTGTTACATATTTGGCACCAAATGTTTTTAATATACTGCTCGTAGAAATAAGAACATCAAGCACTGTAAAAATACTCAAAAAAAAGTGTAAAAAATATATTTGTACAAACTACAACAAGTTTAAAGCATTGTTATGAAATGTGTTAATATCTTTATAATTATAAATTTATGCTTAGGAGGTACTCCGATACAAGAAGAAGAAGGATGGAGAATAAGATAAGATAAGCATTAATATTTTTCATTACAACTCCTCACGAAAGTACACATTTATCGAAATCATTTGATGTTGCTACTTTGGCAAGTTCGATGAACACTTCTTCCACCATCTCGTCCATCAGAGCAGAACATTCAACATATTTGACTGCTCCTATTTCTTTCGCCATCGCCACGCCCTCCGAGTACGCCACTGGAAAACAGTCATCTTTTCTCAAGTTTTTAATGGTCGTCACATCGTACCGCAGATCCAATTTTAACCCCACCAGCAAAGTGGGTACGTGCGAATAATGTTCACACGATTCGGGTAGCCAGTAATTTTTGACACTTTCGAAACTATTTCTATTTCCGATCGAAAATGCAAGCAAAAACACGTCTGTTCCGGGATACGCGATTGCTCGCAAAGCCTTGTACTCGTTATAGGAAGGCATTTTCCACAAATTGAATTTGATTTGTTTTCCATCTACGTTCTTAATTGCTGTATGGCTATCAATTAAAACACTCTGTCCCGCGGGAAATATATCTGTCAAAAACATCTCTAACAGGCTATTTTTTCCAATGTTGCTGTCACCCAAACACACACATTTGACGATTTCCATGTTTTCAATAGTAAAACTAATCCTACTAGATTTAATTTCAATTACGTTTCAATTTTATTATTACTTTATTTATTATTTTTGAAGGACATCTAAAGCTTATTTGGACCATAAAAAATTCTTGTTCTATGTTTCAGTCTCAGACATTTGCATGTTGGGTATTTGAGCTAACCTAAAAATTTGCATTGTTAAGAAAAAAGTTGTAAAAAATGAATATCCAAAAAGATACCAACATACATTATTTTCACGCCTTTTTCCCGTACTGGTAGGCAGAGACTACTTTCTTTACTGCTACGGTTCTTACACACAACTTTCGCTTTTTCTACTTCCATTAGCGCACTCATACATGCTCGTCGGTTGTTGGTACTCTTGACCTGGCCTTTCTACAAAACAATGTTGATCTGATCGAGATACGTTCGCCAAGATCGACCTCTACCGACTTCCGTCCTTTTACACTCGCCTTATAAATCTGTTTCGTCAATCTTCCTTCATCCATCCTTTCAACGTGTTCAAATCATCTAAACATTCCTTTATCTATCTTTGTAACCACATCTTCTTTCACTATTCTTCACTTTATCTAACCGAGTCACTCCATCTACTCATCTCCGCAGCAATAATCCTATTTTCATGCTTATTCTACCAAACCCAACATTCACTACCACAAATAAGTATAGGGACCAGCACTCCTCTATGCACCGCCAGACGTGCCTTTTTTGACACGTTCTGGCTGCTCATAAAGTTATGCAGGGCCTCATTCACTTTTTCCCTACCAACACCCTTCGCTCAATGTCAGTCATACTTTCCGTCACTTGTAAACTTTGAACCCAAGTATACTTTTATTTCTTTAATGTTCAAGGCATCATGTATAATATTAACCATTGCCTGCAACTCCTCTTCAGATGACGCTAATATAACCTGATCATAGGCGTAAAGGAGGCATCTGACAATCAAATCATTCATTCTTAATCCATACGCACTCTCTTTTAAATCTTTTAAACAATCGTCTATGTATAAGTTAAACAGCCATGGCGAAGCCACACATCCCTGTCTAACACCTTACTCTTCCAAATCCTGCTTGCACATTCCATATCATCTCCTTTGTTTCATCCGTCACTCTTTTACCATGTGAGTGGGGCGTGGTCGCCCCTCCACCGCGACCATTAGTAGGTCTATTGTGGCTCCTTTTAATCAATATCTTTGCATACAGTTTTCCGACGATGCTGAGTAAACTAATGCCTCAGTAGTTGTTACAGTCCTGCTGCGAACCTTTTTCCTTGTAAAGCGGCACGATAACGGCCTTGCACCATTCGTCCGGTACGCTATCGCTCCTCCAACAAAGGTTAAATAGGCGGTACAGAAGACTAGCTACCACGTCATGTCCATAATCTCTGTCGTACTAATTTTACTTTCATTGCATCTTTCACTCATGTCTCCGAGTGGGGCCTGTGCTTGTGTATCCACTTTCTCTTCCTTTTACCATACTATTATCTTTGTTTCTGATTTTTTCCAGTAGGTAGTAAGTTTACCTATGACTGTTCTTATGGATTACCAGACGAGTTTTATATTGTTCTGGAAATCGTCAGTTGACCTATCACATTCATCTTTATCACTTTCCTTTTTTCTTGCCAAAATCTCTTTTGCCATACCGATTAATTAGCATTTTATACTCATTCTTTGCCTTCTTTACATCCTCAATCGTTGCCTTTTGCGTTTTTTGATTGGCTTTGGTAGGCATTCAATCCAGCCAGGCTTTTTTCTTCTCTGACACTGCTTTTTGAACCTCTACAAACATTTCCTGTAACTTGCATCCTTTCCTCCTTTTACTTACACCACACACCTCACAATTTGTTTCTTAAATGGCCTCCACAATTCTTCAACCTCACATGCTTCATCTAATCTCTCAAATTTTTTGATCAATTTACAAATGCATTAAATTAGGTTATGCAAAAACGCGAAGGCCAAGAACTGCGGTGATTATCGTCTTATTAGTCTGATGAGCCATGTGCTTAAACTCTTCTTGAAAATAATACACAAAAGAATATATGCGAAGTGCGAGACAATGATGGAGGACTCTCAGTTTGGTTTTCGCAATGGCTTTGGAGCAAGGGAGGCACTATTTAGCACACAGGTTCTTATCCAAAGGTGCCGGGACATGTCGGTGACCGTTTACGCATGTTTCATCGATTACGAAAAAGCATTTGATAAAGTTAAGCACGAAAAACTGATCAACATTCTTAGAGAAATAGGACTGGAACAACGAGACCTTAAAATAATAGCCAACCTTTACTGGAACCAAAGTGTTCAAATAAGAATCGATAACACCGCGTACGACGAGATCAAAATCCTCAGAGGCGTTCGTCAAGGATGCATTTTATCACCACTGTTATTCAATTTGTATTCCGACAGTATATTTCAAGAGGCGTTGGATGAATGTGACGAGGGGATATCTGTCAATGGGATTAATATCAACAATCTGAGGTATGCGGATGACACGGTTCTTGTTGCCGACTCACTGGAAGGACTGCAGGAACTGGTAAGCCGCGTGACGGCTGCAAGCTCAGAGGCCGGACTTAGCCTGAACGTGAGAAAGACAAAGTGGCTAGCAGTTAACGGTCAACGAATTGAGCGAGTAGAAACTTTTAAATATCTTGGGTGTCAACTAAATGAGAAGAGGGACGGCATGCAGGAGATTCGTGCCAAAATAGAACAAGCTCGTGCTTCGTTCCTGAAGATGCGTAAGGTACTTTGCAGCAGAAATTTAAGCTTGCCTCTGCGCGTCCGAGTGCTTCGCTGTTACGAGTTCAGCATACTGTTTTATGGAATGGAAGCTTGAACTTCGACAGATGCGATGTGCAAAAAATTGAAGGCCTTTGAAATGTGGACGTACAGAAGGCTATTTAGAATCTCCTGGGTAGAAAGAGTGCGTAACACCGAGGTACTTCAACGTCTCGACAAGCAGCTGGAAGTTCTGTTTACACTAAAAAAGCGCAAACTGGAGTATTTTGGTCACATCTTAAGAAATGACAAGTATCGACTTTTAAAGCTTATTATAGAAGGGAAGATCGAAGGACGAAGAGGCCCGGGTAGAAGAAAGATATCCTGGCTAAAAAACTTAAGACAATGGTATGGAGTGAGCACTACCACATTGTTCCGCCGAGCTGGAGACAAGGTTCAGATAGCGCTGATGATTGCCAACGTCCGAGGAGGACAGGGCACCTAAAGAAGAAGAAGACGAAAATTACAACAGAAAATGACTCGAACTTCGTTGAGAGGTTAACTGGGTTCAATAACAATAGGTTAACTCAGTGGTTTCCAACCTATGGGGTGCGCCCCCCTATGGGTTAACTGTTAAATGAACCCTCGAAGCATCCGTCATTGCCTAATCCCCCGAATATAAGTCACTGGAAATTAATCTCCTTTTCTAGTAACTCCACCAAACACAATACGAATATCTAATTCAGTCTTGCACAATTTACACATCCAGTATTTTTAGCATGCTCGAATTTCATTCACAATAAAATGCAAACAAAACAAAAATTACCTACTTGACTAGTAATCGAAATACTTTAATTGCACATGTAATATTTTTACTGAGTATCAACAATATGTAAAATTGATTTGGTTTATGTTATCTTTTGGATGTAAATAAACTAACCTAAAATATAAATGCACAATAATATTATCGTTTAGAGATGGCTCGTTCTCGAACAAACAGTTTCGGCACGACTTGTCGCGCGCGCACTGAAAAAGCCCATTTTCTCGACTCCTAATGAAATGTACTATTGTTCGTCAGTTGTTTGCTACGTTTTTAAGTAAAAACTAAGCAACAAATCATCCTTGTGTGTAGGTTATTTTATTAATTCAAATTATAGTCACGACCTGCTTAAATGAGATGCTCTATCGTGGACCCCCTTTCCCCCGTTTATACCTCTTTTTCTTCTTCTTTGGCCTCAAGTGATCCAACTTTGGACGTAGGCCTCCCCCATTTCAATCCACTGCCGTTTATACCTCACGGACCCCCAGTTAATTTTTTTCACTCACATAGACCCCTTGTAGGTCGTCATCGACCTCTGGGGATCGATATAAACCACTTTGGTTATCACTAGCCTAAATTATTGAATTAAAACAACTTTTTATTTAAAAGTATGTGTTATCTTTAAAAACTTAATTGAATCGTGAGTATTCCACCTCTAATAACGATCGAGTCATCAATATCGAAATCTGTGTTTTCCCTCCTTTCCTGTTTTTAACAGAATGTTTGTTCTACAGTAGCGTCAAAGATTAGTGGTTAGACAACAAGATGTTTCACTCCCTCTTTTTATGAATGAAATAGTAAAAATAGTTGAAATAACCTTGAGAATGATGTGGAAGGAGCAGGCCCCCACGCATGAATGGCGAGGGGGCCTTTTTCTATTGGTTGATAGTCATGTGATCGAGTTAAGATGGAGTAAATGACATGTGAAGTTCTGTTCACAATAGCGATTTTCGGCGTTCGACGCTTCGAATTCTGATTCGATGTCAGATGGTTTCCTGACAGATGAACGACTTTTCAACCAATAGCAAGCCAAGTCTCACCAAACCACAATAACTTATGAATTTAGGTTTATCAGTATTTTGATACAAATGGACACAACAAAATATCAAAATAGTAAGGTTAGATATTTTAATATTTGTATATTTATAATTTCTTTTACAATTGGATAATTGGCATACTAATCAAAGTAAATTCAATTTATGCAAATAACGTGAACCAGTAGACATTGCTCCAATGGTAAATAAACCTATAAATATCAACATCTGTTTTCTTTTAGAATAAATACAAGTCTAATTTAATAACTTTATTTCACTGAACAAGTCCCAACAGGTAGGTTTTATTATAAAAGTCGAATTCTTCAAAAATTTATTGATGCCTAATACAAAAGTGTAGTTGATGTTTCATAGTTTGAACCAGCTTCTTTACTAACAAATGGACTGGACACCCATGAACTGAATAGCCCCACCAATGCTAAAACAAATATTTGAAAAAATACACCAATCAATATCAAAATGATGAAAGCACAGTTGAAAGGTATTTATTTCATCATGAGTACTTACAGAAAAAATACAGCTAGATTCTAGATTATCTACAAATTCTCTCAATCCATTTCATCTGATAAAAATGTATTGCCTCTTCTATGGAACCAATTCTTCATTATTTTATTGCAGACCAGTTAGAGGAAAGTATGTACATGAAAATTATGATGGAAGTGTAACATAAATAATGGTTAGAAATATATGATTATAATCACAAAAGGGTTCCAAACCCTTGAACTTTCATCCAGTCTCAATTATCTAAGTATTACCCTATGAACATCTATGTATTATCATTTTCTCTTGCATTTTGAAAAATCTCCAGTGTATTCAATGGATGCGTGAAAAGTATAATGAAAAAAATTACAAAAATTGAATATAGTTGCTATATATTATACAATAATAATTGTATTAGTAGTACTTACAAAAGGTTTCAAACCACTCACTGAAGTATGGTATAAAATTAGTTAGTTAGTTAGTTTACTAACCTATTCTCTGTGGTAGCGTCGCGTGGGGACGTTAAATCAAGTTTTTAATGCAAATTTATTTATTTAAGCAGCGTTTACACCGAATGTTAACATTTTTGCAACAAATATTATTCTGTTGACAATTTAAACAAACAATTTAATAGGTTCACAAACAGTAGAATATCATCACGACGTCCACGATAGAATCTGCCCGACAGCTGTGATATGATCAGGTGACACGTAGTTTATTAGAATAACTGGAAGTGAAGAGTGTTGCCAAAATTGTTCCTCAGTCCAGTCAATACGAACGACTGCTGTCATGTCAACAAAAATGCTCAAAAGATGCAATTATGATTGTTGCCAACTCAGGTGTAAACAATGCATGACTCACTATTTAAAAAAAAATCTGTATTTAAATTAAAACATGTCCTCACCACTTTTTTATTCTTCCTCAAAGATTTTTTCTTTGCCCTTTATTACAATATAATGTCAATTAATTCTTATCTTTGGGATTTCTTATAATGAATAAACTTATGTGTGTTGCTCTGTAAAACGAAGATTATTTTATTCATAAATACAAGCACTTTATTTACACTATTTCTTACCTGTAAAACGAAGAAACGACAATTTAAGTTTATTACACTATATTCTTTATCTTATTCAGTTTGTTGTTACTGTTTTTACAATCGTGCACTTGTTTTAAACTCTCGCGCTCGCTCTCTCTCACTCTTTTCCTTGATATAGGTTGTACTCTACTTTACCTACACAAAGCGCAGGAATATTTAAATTTAAAGAAATATTTTTCTTTACATACATAAATACTTTATTTTCTTTTTCATCGGAATATTCATAATAAAACACAATTTGGGGACTTTTCCATTCTTCCTGCCTTTACAACTTCTTCAAATACTTCCTGTACTCTTTCGCATCTTAAAGAAGAACATTCAACATATTTGACAGCTCCTATATATTTCGCCATAGCTCGTCCCTCCGAGTACGTCACTGGAAAAGAGTCTTCCTTTCTCATTTGCTTTATAAAAGCTACATCGTCTCGTAGATCCAACTTTAATCCGACTAACACGATAGGAGTGATTGGACAACAATTTCTTATCTCTGGAAACCAGTTATTTTTCACATTTGAAAAACTAACTCTACTCCCTAGTGAAAACGCAAGTAGAAAAACATTCACTTTAGTATAATAACATGGTCTTAATTTGTTATAATCTTCTTGACCAGGCAGTTTTACTAATTGTAAATCTACCGTTTCACCGTGTATGGAGATTTTCTTTGAATACTCTTCAAATACTTCATAATGTGAAGTGAACACGTTTGAGGTAAAAGTTGCCAAAAGAGTATTTTTACCGACAAGACCGTCACCAACACAAACACATTTTATTGTTTCCATTTGTCGAGGAAAACGAGACTTATCTTTTTCTCACAATTTGGAATAGAATAATGATCGATTCATGATTTTTTATGATTAAGATCTGTAAACTTGTACCCACCGATCTTTAACGAATGTTAAAATGGTGCTTTCCGTACTCTCCCGACAACCGTTACTACACACACAGAAGCGGACTCAGTTTCTTTTTAACTTGAAATTATCTCCAATGCTCAAGGGTTGGAGTTTTGAAGGGGTCTTTTCAAACTTCCCAAAACCTCCTAATAATAAGTGTCAAATGACATTCTGCCTTTCAGGCACTCATTCACGTAAAAAAAACATAATCATTGCCTTCATTTTCGATTTGCTCATTTTTATTTTGGGTGACGATTGTGATTTCCAATGCATGGATACATGCCTCTTTTTTACAAGCTTTTATTTAACTTGCAATGTTTGTTTGTATGCATACAGGGTGTTCCCGAAAATGGTGCGTTCCTTTAGACACAAGACATTTGAAAACAGCATTTTTAAATGACAAGAAGAGGCCTTTTAAGTGTATCACAAGCCCCCACTTTCTATTTAATAATTTGTTGGCTATTACTGTCACTCGAAGGAGATTCAATGTAAGGATGACAGATACTAAAATCCAAAAACATACATATAGTCACGTCTTTTTTCCGTAGTGGTAGACAGACACCACTTTCTTCCACTTGCTACACTTCTTACACATATCTTTTTCTTCCTCTACTTTCATCAGCGTTCTCATACATGCTCGTCGGTTGTTGGTACTCTTGACCTGGCCTTTCTTCAAAACAATGATGATCTTATCCATATATGTTCGCCGAGGTCGATCTCTACCGACTTGTCCATTCACACTCGCCTTATAAATTTGTTTCGTCAATCTTCCTTCATCCATCCTTTCTACATGTCCAAACAATCTAAGCATCTATCTATGTAACCACATCTATCCAGAATTGAACAGGCCAGGAGGACGTTTATCGACATAAAGAACTTCTTTATTAGGCGTGACCTAGACTTAGGTCTTTGAATCCGAATGCTACGCTGCTACGTGTTCTCAATCCCCCTGTACGGCTGCGAAAGCTGGACCCTAAACCCCTCGCTAGAAAAAGGCATTGAAGCTTTCGAAATGTATCTCTATAGGAGAATATTGCGCATAGCTTGGACTGAAAGAGTAAGAAACACCGAAGTTCTCAATAGAATGCAGAAAAACAAGGAGCTGATGCTAACAATCAAAGGGCGCAAACTAAGGTATATTGGACATATAATGAAAGGAGACAGATATGAAATACTTCGGTTGATCATCGAGGGAAAGATTCAGGGGAAAAGGTCAATAGGAAGAAGACAGAATTCCTGGCTCAAGGACCTACGCCGATGGCTCAGTAAAAATCATCCGAAATCTTCAGAGTAGCTGTGTCACGAGCAATTATTGCCAGTTGAATCGCCAACCTTCGAAGGGAGACGGCGCAATGAGAAGAAGTTGCCTTATCTCACTATTCTTCACTTTATCCAACCGAGTCACTCCGGCTATACTTCTCAGACTACTTATCTCCGCAGAATTATTCCTATTTTGATGCTTTTTCTGCCAAACTCAACATTCACTACCATACATAAGTTTAGGAACCAACACTCCTCTATGCACAGCCAGACGTGCCTTTTTTACACTTTCTGGGTGTTCATAAAGCTATGTAGTGCCCCATTCATTTGTTTTCTTACTAACTTCTTCGCTCAATGTCACTGTCATACTTTCCATCTTTCATTGACTTTGAACCCGAGTACACAAATTTATTAACTTGTTCTACTCTTTCTCACTTAATCAGAACTTCACAGTTTGTCATGCTTTCTTCTCTTTCAAAAACCATTACTTTCGTTTTGCTTGCATTTATTTTAATCCCTTTGATTTTCAGGGCGTAAAGAAGGCATTTGACGATCAAATTATTCATTTTTAATCCATACGCACTCTCTTTCAGATATTTTAAACAATTGTCTATGTATAAGTTAAAAAGCCATGGCGAAGCCACACATCCCTGTCTCACACCTTTTTCGATGTTAAACCAGTCCGTGCAAGCTCCGTTTATTGACACAAGCAGTGGAATCCTCGTAAAGTGATTTCAGTGCTCGTATTAAACTACTACTCACCCCATACATAGACAATGCCGACCACAATAATTCACTCACTACCACTTTGTCATAGGCGCAGTAGACTTCTAGCCAAGAATTTTTCGACTGTACCTCGTAATGAAAAGACCTGATCCATACATCTCCTTCCTCTTCTAAATCCTGCTTGCACATCCCATATTATCTTCTTAATTTCATTCGTCATTCTTTTAATCAATATCTTTGCATACAGTTTGCCGACTATGCTGAGCAAACTAATACCTCGGTAGTTCTTACAGTCCAAAAACGTACGCCCTAATAACAAACTGAAAGTTTACAAAACAATAATAAGACCTATTGCAAGCTATGAAAGTGAGGCGTGGACCATGACGGAGAGAACGCCATGAGAAGAAGAAGAATATCATTTATAATTTATAAATCTGCATAAACTTTCAACAACCCTGAATATACGTTACTGTTTTTAGATTAAAACCCCCATTTTAATGAACTATTAACTGCATAGATAAAAGAAAAAATAAATCTGGAAACGGAAAACAATTCCGAATGTTTTCGATTTTTTTTTATTTAAAAAAAACATACCAACATAATTTTAAGTATCAACATTTTGTAAGTTTTTTAAGTACCTAAAAACGTCCTTCGTAACAAAAAAATTCGATCTCTAAATATTATCTAATTTTCAAACAGACAAAACTACCTGCCGTTTCAATACTCGTTCTTTAAATTCTCCATAGATGTCGCCACCAATCCATCGACGGTGGTCAATTTGAGAGAATCGCCATATTTTTTTCTCAACCTTTTCTCCAACGGAGGAACGAACAAATTCGGATCGTGACATCGTTTCGATTGATTCGAACATTTGTTACAAATAATACTGACAATTAATCCGATTATCAACGTGATAAGTAGACCCGCAACACCGTTGTAAAGGTACGACACTCGATGTATCCATAAATAGGTCCTAAAACACAATAAATAAAAAGGAATATTATTACCACAAAAGAAACGAACAATTAAAAGACAAAAAAATACAACTGCGTAACAGATAACAATAATTAAAAGAACTAAAAACATCCGATAAATAAAAAACCATACAAACTAAGTATTAAACTTACTTTTCTGGATTACTAGAAGCGACATTTACAGTTGCATTGATTAGATTATACGCATTTTCACAGCCATCTACACTTCTTGGAAGTGGAACAGGTGGTTTAGCTCCCATTGCCATCCACAAAGAAAAAGCAATGGCAAATATCATCCCGCAAACAGAACCCTGTTAAAATTCGATTGTTTTTGTTAAATCTGTTTTCTCGACAATATAACGACTTACTTTTTCGTTAGCTACAGTCGTGAACATTCCCAAAGTGAAGAGACCCAGCAATGGTCCGCCTACTACTCCAAATATCGTCAAGGCAGCTTGTAGAATCCCTCCCAGATATTGCGCTAGAAACGCCACTCCTATACACACGCCACCGTAACTCAACGAAATTATTTTCATTTGGACGGCAGCGAGTTTTTCCGACAGATGCTTTTTCCGTACGGCAAAATACGCAGGCTGGAAAATGTAAAACGACATGCTTTGCAACATTTTCCCGAAAATTCGTAGCTTTAACACATTTTATTGCAATAAAAATTGTAACTAAAACTTACTTTGATGTAGTCTTCTATAGTAATGGCTGCTAAACTGTTTAGTGCTGCCGATATTGTAGATAATGAAGCGCTGAATATTCCTGCTACAAACAATCCTGATAATCCCGGTATATTTCCCATAGTATCTACCACATAATACGGCATTAACTAAAACAAAGGAAAAATTCGGGAATGTAGTAGCCGAAGGAATGTTCATAAAATTTAACAGGTGATTAAAAAAAACGATAAAATTAATATACTGATAGAAATTTTAGCGCGGAAACGTTTGGAAAATACTTTTTTTAAAAAAAAATGTGTGGTAAAGTAATTAATATGGTGGCCACTTTAAGAGTATTGTTGAAAATTCTGTATTTTTTAACTGTAGAATGTCCTTCAATCCATTCCTTGATTTAAAAACCTCATTATAGACGCGTGCTATAGGCAACCAATCATACATTAAGTCACAAGCAAAACCAATTAGAAAAGCTAACATCAGCGCTGCTATTACTAAACTATTTTGACCACTTCCGTTTGGTGACTTCGTCCATCGTCTTCTTAGAGAGAAGTATTTTGTAAAAAAAGTTTTTACCTCGATCAAACACTTAAAATTCTTCGTACTTTTTTGCAGCACAATTTACACATTGTAATTCCCCATTTCACTATATTCGGAAGAAATGAATCATTATTCGATAGAGAATAACTATCAACTTGTTTGACAAATGACAGACTTTAAAACTCGAAGTTGGAATTGCGACGTTTGGATTTGACGCTTCGTTTTTTCGAGATGCCTTTATGTCAAAATTATATCTTCTTCTTCTTATAGTGCATCTCCTATCGGAGGTTTGCTATCATCACAGCCATCCGGACCTTATTGACTGCAGCTCGGAAGAGTTCAACATTGCTACAATTAAACCAGTCCCTTAGGTTTTCAAGCCAAGACACACGGCGTCTTCCAATATTCCTCCTTCCACCAATCTTTCCCTGAACTATCACCTAGAGAAGTGCTTATTTGGGTCCTCTTAGTATATGAATTAGATATTGAAGCTTTCTCTTTTTTATGGTGTTTATGACTTCACAATCCTTATTCATCCGATTTAGGACTTCCATATTAGAGATCTATTCTGTCCAGGGAATACGCCACATTCTAAGGTAGCACCACATCTCGAAGGATTGTGTGATTCTTCTTGAGAGTCCATGCCTCCGCTCCGTACAAAAGCGCGGAAAACACGTAACAACGCAGCATCCTCATCCTAAGTCCAATCTTGATATCTCGACTGGTGAACAAATTTTTCATTTTCGTAAATGTTGACCTGGCTATCTCTATTCTCGTTCTTATTTCTCTTGTTTGGTCACCAGATTGTTCTATCCAGGCTCCCATGTATTTGTATGACTGCACATTCTCTACTAAGATGTCTGCTACTGACACGTTTACATGGTTGTGATTTTGGGGGAACTTAGTAACTACCATTAACTTGGTATTTATTTTTAGACCGTATTCGTTACATCGATCATTTAATTTCTCTAGAAGATGTTGTATGTCTCTTTGATTGCTCGTTAACAAGACGGTGTCATCAGCATATCGCATATTATTTATAACTTCTCCGTTAATAACTATCCCTACCAATTCTTCTTCCAAGGTTTCTTTAAAAATGGCTTCGCTATACAGGTTGAATAGTTTTGGCGATGGGATGCATCCTTGTCTTACACCACGACGGATTTCCATTTCCTCTGTTAGCTGGTTTTCTACCTTTGTATTCGCTCTTTGGCCCCAGTATAGGTTGCTAATTATTCTCACATCGTCCAAGTCAATGTTTTTACTGACGAGTAGCTGATGTAACTTGTCATGTTTCACTTTGTCAAAAGCTTTCTCAAAATCGATGTAACATGCAAACACATCTTGGTTCATATCGAGACAGCGCTGGAAAAGAACGTTTATTACGTGACTGCATTTGACGCTTAAATCCAGCGACAAGCGTCACGTAAATACACCCTTACACGTTGTTGTTGTTTTTTTTTTATAAAATATGTTTACCTGATCGGAAGTGGTGATGTATTTAGCGCTGACTGGATCACAGTTGTAATATCTGGAGAAGATAACCAATCCAGAGAAAGAAGTCGTCAAACTGAGACACGTCAAAATAGGCCAATTCCACCACAAAGCAATTTGGGCTCTTTTTAGGTCTTTTATTGTCAAATATCTTTGTACTTGTGTTTGATTAACGCCGTAGAGCGATAAGTAGGTGACGCCTCCACCAATGATTAAAGTAAACCATG
The DNA here is from genome assembly GCA_950111635.1 of Agelastica alni. Classification (NCBI taxonomy): domain Eukaryota; kingdom Metazoa; phylum Arthropoda; class Insecta; order Coleoptera; family Chrysomelidae; genus Agelastica; species Agelastica alni. Next base: position 30,630,432 of record OX467716.1, read on the forward strand.
TATGACGTTCCGTTGGGTCCGGATTAAAACTAAAAAAGGACAAATACAATTATTATTAAACGCATTAAAATTTAAGATATTCCTAACGTCATCGTAACAAATGACACAAAAAAAAGTACTGTAACGGTTTACACCCTCTACAACTTAAATAACAGTTGAAATACTGAAGGCTGCACAAAGCGTGGTAGCTAATCTGCTGTACCGCCTTTTTAACCTTTGTTGGAGGAGTGGTAGCGTACCAGACGACTGGTGCAAGGCCGTTATCGTACCGCTTTACAAGGGAAAAGGTTCGCAGCACGACTGTAAGAACTACCGAGGTATTAGTTTACTCAGCAAAGTCGGCAAACTGTATGCAAAGATATTGATTAAAAGAATAACGAATGAAACTAAGAAGATGACATGGAATGTGCAAGCAGGATTTAGAAGAGGAAGGAGATCAGTATGGATCAGGTCTTTTCATTACGAGGTATAGTCGGAAAATTCTTGGCTAGAAGTCAGAAGGTCTTTTTTTTTTTTTATGTTCTGGTTCCCACGAAAAGGGATATCCTGTAATTTCAGAGAACATCGTGGGAACCAAGGGAAAGAAGGTAGGAGTTGGTGTTCTTCTTAAATTTCTGGAGGTTGTATGCCTCGGGGAACACCTCCCTAGGCAATGAGTTCCAAAGCCTCGCATTTCGTTGGATGAATGAGTCTTTGGAAAGTGATGTTCTGCAGGTCTCCAAAGTGACCACGAAGGGGTGTAAAGACTGAACTTGACGGGTTAATATCGAAGAGACTGCCAAAGGAGGAACGATTGTTGATATTTCAGAAGAGCATCGCCCATGAAAATATCTATAAAATAGAGACAAATCGTCAACTTTTCTACGGTGTTCCAGACAAGTGAGCGAGTTTGTAAGCGAGGCATCACCGACGAGACGAATTGCCCTTTTTTGGACAGAATCCAGTAGCTTCAGGATATGTTTAGGTGCTGCACTCCAAATATGGGAACAGTACTCCAGTACAGGTCGGATCTGTGCCCTATAGATCATAAGCAGCTGACTGGAGGTGAAATAGCTCTTGGCACGAAACAAAAAACCAAGTTTTTGGGATGCACTTTTGGCAATGGACCTCACGTGATTTTCTCAGGAAAGGTTATTGCTGATAGTAATACCAAGCATCGATATGGATGACTTCAGTGGTATGGTTACTCCTGACAAAGTTATGTTAGGCACAGTGGGATCGGCTTTTCTAGAGAAAAGACATGCTTGTTTTTTGTTTGCATTGAATTCTACCAAGTTATTGGATCCCCATTCGAGAATTGTTGCTAAGTCCATATTTATATTGTTAACATTTCTTCCTCGTTCATTTCTGGTTTCACGGGCTGATATAGGGGCCCTGGAAGAGAAAGCGGTATGGAGGGTACTATCATCGGCAAAGCTGTGTACGGGACATGAAGTTGCTTTCAATAGGTCGTTGAAATAGTGTTGTGCTAGAATGGATCCTTGCGGAACACCAGCATTTATGAGTAGAGTGTCAGATGAAACTCCATCGACCACTACATGGAGAGACCTGTTTGAGAGAAAACTAGCAAGCAGAGAACACAGCTGAGGGGGCAAGCCATAAGATGGAAGCTTGGCGAGGAGTCCCTGGTGCCAAACTCGATCGAACGCCTTGGAGATATCTAATGCCACAGCTAAAGTTTCTCCATACTTTTCAATAGATAGCTGCCATATATGTGAGACGTATGCGAGCAGGTCGCCAGTTGATCTCTGATGGCGGAAGCCATATTGCCTATCATTGATAATTCCTGAGTCTTCCAGATATTTCATGAGCTCGATGTTGATGGCTTTTTCCATGACCTTTGAAATAATAGATAGCAGTGCGATAGGTCTGTAGTTGCTAGGTAGGGTCTTTTTGCCTTTTTTAGGGACTGGCTGTACTCTTGCAATTTTCCAATTGGACGGAAATACTCCCAAATTGTAAGAGTGGTTGAACAACTTGCAAAGAACAGGTGTTAGTTCGGGGGCACATTTCTTGAGAACAATCGGCGGGATTCCGTCAGATCCGTCAGAAGGTCTATTGCGCTTTTATAGATTTGGAAAAGGCCTATAACAGAGTGGTGTGATAGACATTGTCTACGTATGGGGTGGGCGGTAGTTGGTTTTTGAAAGAGAAGAAAGCATGACAAACTGTGAAGTTTTGATTAAGTGAGAAAGATTGGAACAAGTAAATGAATTTGTGTACTTGAGTTCAAAGTTTACGAGAGATGGAAAGTATGACAGTGACATTAAGCGAAGGGTGTTAACAAGAAAACCCCTAAGTTAGCGATACTAAGTGGTATTAATCGGCGTTAATGGGTTAACACTTCCATAAATATAATTTAATTTTTTTAACTTCCAAATTTTAAATCGATATTTTAAAACAAAAATATATCTTAATTTCAATTTTTATACCATTTACTACTATTTACTTTATTTTATTTTCTTTTTGAGCAATGTTTATTTTTACAATTTATTTTGTTTATGATTTTATTTTTAAGTTGTACGTACATACACACATATAGTCACGCCTTTTTCTCGTAGGGGTAGGCAGAGACCACTTGCTTCCACTTCCGCTTACACACATCTTTTGCTTCCTCTACTTTCATGAGTGCTCTCATACATGCTCGTCGGTCGTTGGTACTCTTGACCTGGCCTTTCTTCAAAACAATGTTGATCTGATCGAGATATACGTTCGCCGAGGTCGACCTCTACCGACTTCCGTCCATTCACACTCGCCTTATAAATTTGTTTCGTCAATCTTTCTTCGTCCATCCTTTCTACGTGTCCAAACCATCTAAGCATTCCTTTATCTATCTTTGTAACCACATCTTTTACACCACAGCGTTCTCTTTTCTCACTATTCTTTACTTTATCCAACCGAGTCACTCTGGCTATACAATTCTCAGACTACTGATCTCCGCAGCATAGTTGGTAAAATAAAATAAACGAACCCAAGGAATATATCCTGAGGCCAAGAGTGGTCGGAAGATGTTGATGTCCGTGTAGGTAAGATTGGATATATATATTTTAATTCATTAACAATAATACACATACACGGATTTCAAATAGGTACCTAAATTCTTACTTTAAAAGATTAGTTCGATTGTGTTCTGCAGCTATCCTCCATATTTCAGTGAGACTACCTTTATCGATCCAGCCATATATTATGACACTGAATACGGCTGCAAACATCAACAACGACTGGAATACATCCGTTATCAAAACGGCTTTCATACCACCAATCGTCGAGTAAAAGGTGCAAACTATTCCTAAAAATAAAATAAAGCCCAAAGCATGATTAAACCTAAAATTTAAGAATAATCACTTACCTACTGACAGAATGGCGGTAACTTTAGTTATGCCAGTAAGAGCTTCAAGCACCAAAGCCGGCGCATACAACACCACTCCCATGTACAAAGTCATTTGAAGGGTGTACGATAAGGAAGCTGATAATCTCGCAGTTTTTCCAAACCTCTTTTCTAAGTACTGAAAACAATATTTTATAACATTGGAAAAATGTCCTAAAAATTCAAAATAACTTTGTCCCGGCCACTTGTGACAAGCACGCCACTGCTTATCGGACAGTTTTTAGTTTCAATGGCTCACAAAGTAATAAATATCATGATTGATTTATTTGGAATTTGCATAATCAAATATTTTATTTTGATTAATAAAGAAACGTCCCGTGGAGTTCAAGGTCTAAATACCATTGTTTATTACGGTTACTAAAAGACCAATAAAAATCCATTAACTCCTCTTGAAATTTCAATCGCTAAGACAAATATTATTTAGTAACACAATAAAACAAATGCGGCGTTGCACTATTTCTGAAAAATCTGAGATTAACAGAAACTATCATGATGAAATTGTAGAAATCGGGGGTTGCAATTCCCTTTTTCATACTCAACTTCGATAAAAGTGGACTGAAATTAATCGTAAATCGCTGGTTTTTTAAAGTTTTATTTAAAACTAAAACATTTCCAGCAACCATTAATCGTCTTGAAGCATTTAAAATGTGGCTACATAGACGTATGCTCCGAATTCCATGAGTGGCCAAGCAGACAAATGAAGCGGTTTTAGATAGAGCAAACGCCGTCCGCGAACTACTAATAACAGTTAAATGTCGAAAGCTGTTCCATCTAGGTCAAATACTCAGGGGTGATCGTTACCGTATCCTTCTACTTATCATGAAGGGCAAGATAGAAGGCCGTAGAGGAGTCGGTAGAAGACAAGCCTCGTGGTTAAGGAGTCTTAGAGAGTGGACCGGAATTCGAAGCGCAGAACAACTCTTTAGAATCGCCAAAGACAGAGCACAGCTCGCCATTGAGATTGCCAACATCAGGAGGACCTGATATGGCACCAAAAGAAGAAAAACGGATTATCGTAGAAACACGATAACCAGTATTCAACTGTACATTTAAGTAGTACGAAAGTAAATTCTTTTAATATTTTAAACAAATTTCGTTTATAACGAATTTTATGTTATAAGGGACTTCTTGTTTGAAAATTAAGGGTCATTATTTTTATTTGTGAGCACGGTTAATTTTGCAACAAAATCTGTTCTTAATGACTTTATTTATTGTAAATAATAATAATAGAGGTAGGTAAGTAATCCAAACAAATTTCACCAATTAACTAAGCTATTAAGCTTTAATTTGGCTTGTTGATTCATTGTTGTTAGATTTTTTGTTAGATTTCTATACAAATATTATTTAGTAACACAACAAAACAAATGCGGCGAATTTATAAAAATCGGGAGTTTCCCTTTTTCATACACGGAAGGAATTTACTCAACTTCGATAAAAGTGGACTGAAATTAATCATAAATCGCTGGTTTGTTAAAGTTTTATTTAAAACTAAAATAACTCTCGAAGGATTTCAATGTAGTGAAAAAATTAGGAAGTTGATATTATACTACTAATAATAAATAAAAAACGGTCTTTTGACCGCTGTGACATAAATTGGAATTTTACGACCTTCTTGGACAGCGTTTTGGGACTATACTGATTATCCTGATTGCTTTGCGCGAAACAATCAGGGGAACAAAAATTCTCCGTATTAGGCGTTAAAAACAAAACATGAACTTCCTAGAGCGCTGGGAGGCATTGGTTAGTCTGCAACCTGCAAACCAACAGAAGAGCTATGGACATGTAACCAGAAGAGGACAAAACAACTTAGAGAAGTTGATCGTATAGGGCAAAATTGAGGGAAAAAGACCGCGAGGCAAGTCCCCGTCGAGGTGTTTGGACCAAATTAAGAACTAACAGGACAACCGCTGCAAACCAACAGAAGATCGCAATCGATGGAAACAACTAAGCAATCAGTGTACATAACCTTGGTGTCAAAACTCTTCAGACATGAAGACAAGGCTAACAAGAAGATCTTTTCTAGATTGCAAGCACTTCAAGAATTAGCTAAGTATCGCTCATATCTTTAGTATCCTTCAAGTGCTTCTTAATTTCATTTGCCTAATCTTCGCTTATTTTTTCTTTATTAAAATTGTATTTAAGATAAGATTCTCATTGGACCAATAGCGGCAATTTTGACGATTAACATGACCGTAAAGTGTAAATGTGCTCTCATCAGAAAACAAAACATCTTCTAATTGGATCACATTGTTATCTAACATTTCCATCATTTGTTTACAAAAATACGTTCTCCTGTCGAGATCGTCTTCCATGGGCTCAAAATAAACGAAACTGTTTTTTTTTTATTTCATATCAGTAAAAAGGAACGCATTAATGGTTTTTGCTTATTTTCTTAATATTAAGAGCTAAATGGGAAGTACGTATTAAGTGTAATGTAGCGAATTTGTGAAATAAAATAATTTTCTTTTTTTAATGTTAATTTTTGTAATACATCTGAAAACACCTAATATTTCAGAAACAGTTGAAGATAGGTATGGGACATTGTACATTAATTATGTCTAGAATTTTCTGAAGAATCCAAAAAATAAATAATATACAGGGGGTTGTATTTAAGATAAGAAAGTTGGTATCGGCCACTGTCACATGACACACCCTATATAATTATTTTTTTTTGAAAAAAATGCGCATCTAAAAATACAAATCGACGTGTCCAAGCGTTTATCCCAACACGCTCTTATTTATTCGTTATCGAATTTATTCCATTTGGCTGTTCCACACTGTATGTATTGTTGCAGCATATTATGCAGGGAAAGATACAGGGAAAAAGAATTAGAGGAAGAAGACGCATTTCCTGGTTAAATAACCTGAGAAAATGGTACAACTGCAGTTCCATTGAGTTGTTTAGAGCTGCAGCATCAAAAGTGAGAAAAGCTATGATGATAGCCAACCTTTTAAGAGGAGATGGCACTTGAAGAAGAAGAATTCCAAAAGAATTATATAAAATCCAATTATATAGTTGAGATTATTTAAATGTTATTCATACATTTATGATGACCCTACAAGGTACAAAAATTTCAAATGTCAACCAAATGCAAATAACATTTAGTGCACCCTTAGCTGTTAAATATTTGTTATCAATTATATTATACAGACAATCTTGCATGAGTATTAATTTTATAGTGCTTCCAGAGGCTGTAATTGTTTAGTGATAAAAATGTTACAACATTTGTAATAATGCTTTAGTATTATTGACATTGCTTATAAGTATTGCTGGATCTTTAGAAAAAGAATTAATCCGAATGTCACAATTAAACAAAAAACTTTATTGCGAGATTAAGTAATTTTTCCACCAAAAATTTATTACGTAATAACGCGATTTGACATAGCCCGTCTCTGTCGTCGCACGTGTAATCATATATAATTGCCCCAACTATGTTTCTGTTTGTTTTAATATTGCGTTTTGATTCGTTGGTCATTCAAATAAATTTAAGAATAATTATTAGAAAAACGTTATTTCGGTTATTTATTTAAGTTTGGATTAACAAACGTAGAAAAAAATACAAATCATGCTATCTCAAACTTCGAACACTGTTAATCAATGGTTACGTTTATCTGGAATCAGGGGTGTAGTCAAAAAATATTGAAGGAGTGTTTACAAATATTTAAATGTTAGTAGGAAACACACTTACCTCGTAAGCGCTGGTTGCTTGTAATTTGAAAAATACTGGAAGGTAAAGGTATGCAGCCACAAACGTAAAAATTCCGTAAGAAAAATTGATGACGATGAATTGCACACCAAAAGTGTAATTCTCGCTTGATACACCGAGTAATGTGATTGCAGACATAAATGACGCCATCAAAGAGAAAGCGACCGGCGTAATGGACATGTTTTTATCCGCTAGTAAGTACTCCTACAACAGTACATAAATTGTATTCGATTATTTTTCATTTCGAGACGATGCTGTCTAGTCACAGCACATAGCATATTTCACTAATATACGGTGGTAACGGATTATCGTAGAAACACGATAACCAGTATTCAACTGGACATTTAAGAAGTACGAAAGTAAATTCCTATAATATTTTAAATTTCGTAGGTAACTTTATTTTATAAGGGACTTCTTGTTTGAAAATTAAGGGTCATTATTTTTATTTGTTAACACGGTTAATTATTAAACTATTACCATCGTTACATAAACCATCTGTCATTGTATTAGATACAGAAAATAAAAGAATAGTTAACGAACGAAAATATTTCATTTCCACAGTATTGCTTCAAGTCGGAATTATTATCGATAGCTAAAAGACACGAAAGAGAAACAATTTACAAAGTGGATCAAGTTATACTCAGTTATGGACATCCTGAGCTAAGGAAATCTGCCTTATCATTGCCAATTTAATCCCATGGAGTTTTGGATACCTGGCAACGAGCACTTAATACTGCCACTCCTGAAATTTGGGAAAAATGTGTCACGAAATGTGAAAATTTATTAGAGAAATAGTGGGTTCGTGAAAACCGCGTCGAAGCAGTTAATCCTGTATCATTTACAATCCGAATGAGGATAGCGACGACAGTGATTCTGGTTGCGAGGACTGTAAATCTGATGCTTGATAATACCGCAAGTACTTCATGATTAAATATATTTATTAAATTTGTACCGATAATATATTTTTATTGCATTTCCTTTAACATAATTAAATGTGAGCCTATTTCTAACTAAAAAACTCATCGAGAGCTACATCAACGATTTCTGTTCACAATGAAGCACAAAATAAAAATAAAACCTCTCAACAAAAGCATAAAAATAAACAAAATAATTTCGGGTGAATTTACCATTGTACCTCTCAACACAGTGCACCCGTTAAGTCGATGTCTTGGTGACTAATCCGAAACCGTCGTATATTGGTGAAATGAGCTATACAAGATCATATATTATGTAGAAAATACACAGTAGAAACGAACTCTCATCGTTGATGTTTTTTAACGGAAATCTGTGTCCTTGAAAAAATCGCCATTTCGGTGTAAATATCAGAGTTGGCCGTAACTTTACTTCAATAATCAAATAGGGAGGTATTTAATAATTTAAATAAAAAGCGAATGCAAACAATCGTTCATGTATAAGTTAAACAGCCATGGCGAAGCCACACATCCCTGTCTAACACCTTTTTCGATGTTAAACCAGTCCGTGCAAGCTCCTTTTATCCTGATGCAAGCGGTGGAATCCTTGTAAAGTGATTTCAGAGCTCGTATTAAGCTACCGCTCACTCCATACATAGACAATGTCGACCATAATTCACTCCTCGCCAGTCTGTCATAGGCCTTTTCCAAGTCTATAAAAGCGCAATAGACTTTCTGACCTCTAGCCAAGAATTTTTCGACTATACCTCGTAATGAAAAGACCTGATCAATACATCTCCTTCCTCTTCTAAATGCACATCCCATATGATCTGTTTTATTCGTCACTCTTTTAATCAATATCTTTGCATACTCTGCAAATTATATTAAAATACTATTCCGTCAATAACATTCCGTCTTTATTATTCAACTGCCGATGCAACAAACGTATTTACAATAAAATAAGCTGCTTACTAGTATATTTTTTTAATTACTTCGAGGAATTAACCCATGCCTTACCCACCACTGACTTGATAGGTTTACACTGAAAGGCGTGATTGCGTCAGCCAAGTGTCCTTGCTGCATGTTTTTCTATGCTATGGCCTCTTTGTGTATTTATTATTTATTTTTATATTTTCATTTTTTGTTATTTACTGACGAATATCTAATAATTAACATTTTTTATCTACAACATTAAAAAATTAGGTTGTGCAGTTTATTTATTGCAACACTAGCACAGCTGATTTGATATTGACATTGTCTTTTTCATTTTCATGGCATGCTATTGCACAAAAAGCAAATGCATGTACACACAGTGCCGTATCATCTGGGTCATTGGTCATTATTGTTCTGATTTTTTTTTTGAAAATGGAAAATTATGATTTTTTTTTGCTATTGATTAGAAAGTCGCGCATTGTTTCGGGGGGAAAATCGAGATTATATTTACATATAAATAATTTGTCCAAACAATATATATATATATATATATATATATATATATGAATTTAAAACAAATAAATGTTTAAGTTATTACTTACTTTTGTAGTTTTTTGTTTCCCTCCGGTAAATCTGTAATATATTCCTATCGCTGATGAGATACATAGCACGATTGCTATAATGACGTAGTCCCAAGTGCCGAAAAGAAGCTGAGTGATCATTTTTCTAATTATGTACAGGAACTATAAACCTACAAGTTGTACATAACCTACTAATTAATATTATTTGATATTACAATAAATAAATTTACGAATTTTGTTTAATTTTTAGTTTGGTATAAAAAGAACACTTTTGTTAGGTAGGTGCGCGTCAATTAACAAAAAACCATAAAAGAACGTTTATGTATAATAACCTTAATAATCTTAGCAATTATACATTTCAATCCACATTCAAACAATATTCTGTTGACTTGTTTAACACCACAATAAATTTTTTATAATTTTTTGGTTTATGGTAAATACAAAAATTTATATTTTAGACAAATAGAGGATAACTATTTATGAACACATGAAAGAGGTGACAAATATAAATATTAATGTGTAAATAATTAATTACAAAAATATATTATTCCTTTAAAAGCGTCTATGACTAGCAAATTTTAATTTAATTTCACATACGTTAATGATTAGGTACAATGTAAATTATTGTGGCTAGGACAAAGGTTGAAGTTTACTATATTTTTAGTTCGTTTTCCAAATTCCTATCCATACCAATAATAAAAATATAGCCTTTGTTATTATCCCCCTAATCACTCAGGTGTCCGCGACACCATTGCCGGATTTTATTTTATTCCTGTGTTAAATTGGAGTAAATCATACGAAACTAAAAAATTATTTTAACGGTAACATCAGCATTTTACAATTTACTTTTGTTAGAAAATTATCCTAGCAAACTTTTAAAAAAACAAGTAAAGGTTAAATTTTAAAAATATTTATAATAAAACAGTCGATTTAGTCATGCCTCTTTATATATACTCTTTGGTCATACCTATATAATAAAACGTATGTGTAAACCAATCTTTTCAGTGACGAACATTAATCCAAATTATGAATAAAAAGGCGTTTTGAGTTATTACATTGTACCACAGCGACCAGTAACATTATCACTGGTCCGTTTCTTATCACAAAATTCTAAAATTAATATAGTTCATCATTGAAATAATTGTGATAGAGAAATTTAGGGTTTACGCTTGGCAACGTCGCGAAGTTATTTTTACAAGGTTAGAAAATTTCGACATCGATCGTTGCAATTTTCTAGTAAAGAATAAAAAAAAGAAGAGAACTATACTTACCAAATAAATTAATTAAAACTATTAGTAAAATTAAAACAGAACGTTTTTTTTTAATCGTACGAAATTTCGATCATTATACGGATTAAGTATAGCTAGCCTACGATATCTTACGACTGTAGTCAGCACAACACTACGCAATTCTGTGATATGATTACGTTCAAACTAAAAAGCCGACACACGCCATGTGCGCTCGCAAGAGATTTTTTCGCGCAATATTTACGAATAGTGTACGTGGCTACAAAAACAATCCAGCAAGTGTTTAACAGTTTAACCACTAGCTAAGAGTCCTAAAAACATTTGAACCGTTATTGGTAAATGTGAAGTTTTTAATTGTTAAGGATGGGAGATAACTGCGACTAAATCACTATAATGTAACGTGTACGATAACGCTATAATTTTGACGTCAACTTTGTACCTCACAAATAGGAAGATATTTAATACGTTCTTCTACATCATTTAAGTAAAGTTGAATTTTTAATGAAAAAGACATGCCAACAGTCCCCACCATGTTCCAAGTTCAGCAGATGTACAGCGCAGAAATCATACAGAATTGGGTACCAGTGGCGTATCGTAAATATTTTTTAACGGTTGCCAAATATTTATGTAGCAGAAAATATATTAAAATTGAAAGTAGTGACAGAATAAACAATTACTCTCTTGCAGGCCCGCGCAGTACATAAGGGCAAAGCTGTGTGGTGCACGACGGCGCCGAAAAGCCTCAAAACTCAAAAGTAAAAAAAAGATAAAGCAACAAACAACGTTGTCGAAACAAAATTTATAATGATAAAAAAACAGTATGGAATTGCTAGCTATGACATTGTTTTTTATTTGTTTATTATTTTATTTTTACTCTGGGACGAGGGAACCGAATTTCTCCAAAATAATATATTTTCCAAATGAAAGTACGGAATAATAGCATTTATTCAATCGAATACGTAACATGATGACATGAATTGTGTAAGCTCAAATATTTTTATGGAATATTGATAAATTTAAAAATTATTCTGAAAACGAACAATTAAAATTATGTTAAAAAGTTGAAAATTTATTAAATGATAAAACTCGCAATGAACGAGACATAACTGCCGTGAAACTTGTTAAAGAATTGCAATATTTACAAAATTTTGATGAAAAAGTTATTACGTCTCCAAAATAAACTTTAAATTATATAACAATTAACAACATTTGGGGTTCAGCACCAAGGCATTATCTTCGTCTTCTAGATTCCATTCAGAAAATGGCCATTCGGTTGATAAACAGCGCAACTCTCACAGATACCCTTCACCCACTAGAACATAGAAGAGAAAAATCAAAATTTTTCAACTCAAGGAATTTTTTGTGTCGAAACTATTCATTATTGGTCAAAAGGGCTAACATGTCCCTATCTTAACTTTTGATTAACAATCTACTGACATTTAAGTAAATCAAATACAGGGTGGTTCATAATTCAGAATTATTTTTAACCACTCTGTATTTGTTTCAATTAAATGTCAGTGATTAATAAATGAGAAGTTAAGACAGGAACATGTAAGCCGTTTTGACCATAATGAATAGTAAAAAAGTTACTTACCACCCCTGTAAAATCGTTATTATTTGATCGTCTTTAAAAAACTTTTTTTGTTGGATAGGTATTTGAAATGTCCATCCAACAAGAGAGTGATTATATTTTTGGGCTGTTATCGTGGCAAACTGCGACCAATTTTTTGGCATATATTTCAAATAGTACTATTGGGGATTTTTTTCACAAAAAATAATGATGGATTCTAAATCAGGATCACTTAAAACATACTTGTATCGATTTTCAATATCAAAAAACACTGGTTGTCCGAAAAAACGATTTTTTTAATGTCGCCAAAAAATTACTACTGTGGTGTTTTTAGAAAGAACTAATGACAAATTATTATTGAGGATTACTCCAAACTATCTGTACCGATTTTAATCATTCAAATATACAATGTGTCTGAGGAAAAAAAAATAAAGTAGTGAACAACAATCGTCGACGTTTTGAAAAGTGTATTAGATAATTTAGTGGATTAATAGAAATGACTAGGTAATATTCTAACTTTTTTACAAACTAGCCATTCTCAATTTTCGTATAAAATGATTTTCACCTCGGTATTCACTAAGAATAACTTTTTGACTTCATCGATACTTCTTGGTACTTCATCATACTTCACGGACTTCTGTCAGGACTTCTTCAGGGTGTACACCTGACTTCATCAGCGGTTCGCCCCTCGGGGTACCCAGACACAGGGACATACAAGGCAACTGTAAGATGGACGAGCAAGCAAGAGAGGGCACCACCCTCCCAGCCGCATCTGTCTCATTTCAGCAAGGAGTACCGATTGCAAACTGCCGACTCCTCCTGCACAGCAAAGTAGTTCAAAAACTCAACTTGAGGTGGCAAAATAAACCCACATGCACATCATCAAAACAGATTTGGTCTCAACTAGATCTACGTCGAACTAATGTTTTAACAGAACACTGGGCATGTAGAAGCTGTCACGATGAGGAAGAGGAGGAAACAATGGTACATGTTCTCTGACACTGCCTGCCATTAGCAGAAAACGGCTTTCTATACTATGATAACTTATCTGATCTCAGCTCAGTTAGCATTAAAAACTTCATACTTTTTCTTAAAAGTTTCAACTGGTTCTCACGGTAGAGGGGGAAGGCACCGCCGTCCATCACGGTATCACAACTGACCAAAAGACCCCTCCGAACCGACCTTTTAACCTAACCCAAGTTCTATAAACCGACTGTTTTCAAACGAGGGTTATTCGTGACTTCAAATGTTCACATTCAGGAGTGAACTTACTTCCAACGGGTAGTACTTTGTGCGACTGCTTTTAAGAGAGAACTGTTAGCGACTGCCTTTAAGAGAGAACTGTTAGCGACTGCCTTATTTTTCCATTAAAATCTAAAAAAGATTACCTCCAATAAGGCACATGTCTTTCTTAATATGAACCGCATGATCGTGCTGTTACATGTACAAGTATTTCATTTTAAGATGTAGGAACAATAGGTCGTCCTTTCATCCCACTTGACATGGGTTGCAACGAACCTTACTACAACAAAAAGCTTGCCTTTTAACGGCGCACATGTGTTTTACGATAAACGAAAGAAAAATTATATTATACACTACTTATCATTTTTATGTGACATCTTTTCTATACTTTTCTGCCACATTTTGGGCTGGCACCCCTCGAGTCGAGATAGATTACAGACGAGTTTCACGCCAACGCCTTCCGTTAGATGTTTACGGAGATGAAATACAAGGTTGCTTACTTGTCTACTATTTCAGCCTCATTGTGGAGTCAGTAAAACAAATTTCTCGATATTCCTTTAGCAACTAAAATTGCCTTTCACGATAATTTTCATTTCGCAAGCCATGTTTTGCATTTTTCATAAATTTAATTACATTAGCAATTACTTTTTTAATTTCCGCAGAGAAACTCACCTTGATAGTAGTGGCTAGTGACAAAAGTTTTTAGTTTTACGTGTGCATGTATTTAGTGTGATGAGCGTAAGGGAAAGTTCAACATTTTTGTTAATGGAAGTGTTACTTTTTACAGGACCATCTACGATACGAGAGTTGTGTGACGAGTCAGCGACCCTCTATTCGTCTTTACTCCCTCGGGAGGTTGGTCAGACAAAAATGTTCACTGATTCGTCACACTACCGTGGTGTCAGTTGGCCCAAAAAGAAAATCTCTTCTTTATTACGCGTAAAATATTTTTACACGATCTTATAAGCGAGAACTTAAGTTTTAATTAGAAAACTACATTTTTTGAAACGACTAGTACAAAATTCCATCACTCCACGTTCAGATAACAATTCTTTCAGATAATATTTACACGGGTATTTCAATAATATGAACACTATTACAACCATCTTTAATTACAAAAAAATACAAATTTCATAACAAAAACAATCACTGGTCCATTTCTGTGACTCCGAATACACCTTGCAACATTCTAGCAGCTGCATTTACACCGTAATGTTCCTTTTCAGATATATAAACGTAAGGTATACGCATTATCCAGTATGCCGATTGAGTCAGTTTCGTAGGACCGTCCACAGAGGGCACGAATATTGGGGCACCAGGGGCAGGCTGCACCTAATAACACAACTCTGTTTAAATATATCAACTTACAAATTTACTTTTTTGGTATTATTAATATTTATGGCGTTATTATTGAACCATTTATAGCTTCAGGTAAAGGTAAGTGTTTTATGAGAAACTTTTACAGATGATATTCGTTGGCATTGGATTAGGAGAAGAGGCAGCATTGAATGGCCTCCACGATCGCCAGATTTATTGCCCCTCGATTTCTTTTTGTGGGGACATCTGGAAAGTAAAATCTATAAAACACAACCAGCGTCGTTGGAAGATTTGCGTCAAAGAATCGTTGACGAGTGCCGTCAAATTACTCCGGAAATTCTTCGGAATGTGCGCGAACGTTTTGAACAAAATCTTTATAATTGTATGGAAGCGGGCGATCATCAGTTAAAACATTTAATCAATTAAGTAGTAATCAATCTGACTTGCTACAAATGTATTTATACATAACGTGATTAAATAAATTATTATTATTATTATTAAAAACACCAAGAAAGTCCCTTATTTATTGTTTATAAATTCGCTAACAATCTTTTAAAAATCTCATGGGATCCTCAATGAAATTAATTTTGATTTGGAAACCTTCAGGCCCCTTTCACACGGGGAGTTTCACGTCTCTCGCTCCCGAGAGAGAGGAAGAGGTAGGAGCGATAAACGCTCCCGCATAGGAGCGAGAGACGTGAAGCTCCAGCTCTAAGAGAATACAAAGACTTACCTTCGGTTCGAGCGTACAATGCACCGGCGCTTTGGGTGTTACGACGTGCAATCTCATCAACTGAGCCAATTTTCCTACTCTACAGGCGCACGGAAAATACAGCGGCATATCATTCTCGGCTATCTTGTGTCCCGTATCTTTGACTATACTTCCGGGCATCGCTTTCAACATCCTATCCGGACTGGACAACATGAATCTGTGACCCGAAGAACATTCGTACTCGACTCCTATGAAAACTTTAACTGTAAATTGGGGCAAACTGCCACCCAATCGTCCTCTTCTACCGCGCGCCGAGTATTTATTGACGTGGGGCCAATTTTGTTTGGATTTTGAGAAAACTGTCACATCCCACGGGAGGAGATAGTTCGTGGAACTTAAGAAACCGGGATGGTGGGACTCTGATAATCCTAAATATTAAAAAAAAATCTACAAGTCTTTATTACAATCGAAAGACAAAAAGTAATGAGACTAAGATGAAAATTCTTTGTTCCACAGATTTTTTAATTTGTAAAACAACTTTCCTTAAACACAAAACGCTGCAATTTCTAGCCTAATGAGACAAATGTCATGAAATTTACGTCAGCTGTTTACAACAGCCATACCATCTTACCAAATAATTTTAATTTTAATTTTAAAAAAATACAGTCCCATCACTTTTT
This sequence comes from Agelastica alni, assembly GCA_950111635.1. Taxonomy (NCBI): domain Eukaryota; kingdom Metazoa; phylum Arthropoda; class Insecta; order Coleoptera; family Chrysomelidae; genus Agelastica; species Agelastica alni. The sequence goes on from OX467716.1 coordinate 30,646,720, forward strand.
GTCCAGAGTAGCATTCATACCTAAATTGTGACTATATAAAGAAGAGGCTCCCAGACACACCAGGGACCATGACGAGAATGTAGGCAGCATTCCCGGAGACAAAAGGAGCGTCAGCATTCCGGGAACATTCTCGTTCAAACCAGGCTGATCTTTATCTTGATCTTCATTTTTATCTGCAGACGATTTTTCGACTTTTCCATTTGATTTGTGCTCGGGAAATATAATTCTTTCCAATTTCGAACACTGGCATTCCTTGGAAATTTGTTGGTAAAAAGTGTAGTTTGCTTGTTTTATGTTGTAAGGGTCTTCGCGTGCTCCTACTTTTCGTCCGCAATCGCAAATAGCTGAAATTTCAGTTTAGTTGTCAGTAAATCGAATTGCGACATTGTCAGATTTTTAGATACCATAAACCATGCACTTATTTATGAGTAACAGGCACGTAACGTTATATATAACGTTTAAGCACTTTTAAGAACTGTAATAAATAAACAAACGATTTACCTTTATAAATGAAACCGCTTAAATGTTCCTGATCACCTGAATGTTTGGGTAATTTGCAAGGATTCCCCGTCAAAGATGGCATCTCGCATTGCTGCCTGCCGTTTTCCCAATGAGCCTGACAGTCCATCTCCAGTTGAGCTGCATATTGTTCAAAGACTGGACCACGTGCATGAGCCCTAAATAAGGCTAGCGCTATTCCTAGTCTTGCTTGGTGCTCTGATTTTGCATAATGGGAAGGTAAACCTTCTTGGTATCGGGCCAAAGCTAGAGGAAGGACTTTTAAGCAACGTTGTTCGGAAAAACGGGTATCAGTACACAGAGTATTTATTAATTTTCCTTTTGATATCAGTTTATATAGAACTTTGGTGGCCTCTATCCACTTCTTTAAGATGGGAAGCTATAATTACATAAAACTTTAAATAAATATCAGTTAAACACTGAAAGTTATTAGATAACATAATGTCAGTGAGACTGCAAAACCGCGTAACAGCACTCTGCAATACCGCATATCTATATTTTCGCATATTTACAGGAGGAAGAAAAAACTAATTATTGTGGCTATTATAAAACATTGTTTTTACTAAACTTATTTTATATGAATGTGACTTAAATTTACCAATATCTTTATTAGATTTTGAGAAATATTCACAATAAAATAACAATAAATCAGAAACACGCGCCACTCGTGGCCACTCTTTTAAAAAATCGTCTATGCATGAGTTAAAAAGCCATGTCTCCCTGTCTTACATATTTTACGATGTCAAAGCAGTCCGTGTAAGATTTGTTTATCCTGACACAAGCAGTGGAATCCTCGTAAAGTTATTTTAGTGCTAGTATCTAACTACCGTTCACCCCATACATAGACAGTGTCGACCACAATTCATTCCTAACCATTCTGTAATAGGCCTTTTCCAAGTCTGCAAAAGCGCAGTAGACCTTTTGACTTTTAGCCAAGATTTTTTGGACCATGCCTCATAATGAAAAGACCTGATCCATACATCTCCTTCCTCTTCTAAATCCTACTTGCACATCCCATATCTTCTCATCAGTTTTATTTATTACTCTTTTAATCAACACCTTTGCATACAGTTTGCCGACGATGCTAAGTAGACTAATATTGGTAGTTTTTACAGTCCTGCTGTGAACATTTTCCTTTATAAAGCGGAACAATAACTGCCTTGCACCAGTCTCCTGGTATGCGGCCACTCTTCCAGCAATGGTTAAATAGGCGGTACAGCAGATCAGCTACCAAGCACTGTACAGCCTTCAGTATTTCAACCGTAAACCTGTTATACCCAGCAGATTTCCCCAATTTCGTACTGTTCAACGCTTCCATAATCTCTTTAATACTTATTTCACTTTCATTCATTCACACCCTGAATTGGGCTTGTGCTTATGTATTTAGAAAGCATTCCTTTCCTTTCACCATACTACTTATAGTTATTAATTTCTTTCGGTAAGGAGGTCATATTTTTACCTCTGGCTGTTTTTATGGACTTCCAGAAGAACAAAATAACAAAATAATAGACGAAAAATTACAGCAGTTGCTGTAGATAACATAAAAGTAATAAATTCATATGTTAACCTCAAAATGAGTGGTTTGGGAGTGTTGGTGTCTTCCAGAACTGACAGTATCATCAAATCCTTTTGTTCTAGCTTGCTGAATGTGAACTTGAAGAAACTTTTTGAAATTTTTATCTCCACTTGGTTGACTAGAGTAGGGTACTTCAAATTGTTTGGCTCCTCCAGGCTGACAATCCATCAAAAGACCTTTTACCATATTTCCTAATTTGTCAGTGGGTCCTGACTGTTCTTCAATGTATACAAATTCATCATTAAGAGGAATGGCAAATAGAGAACACCTTTAAATAATTTAATAAACACAACATATTTTGAAAGAATTTAATGATAGCTTACCCTGAAGTACTGATAATTCGTGTTTTTTTGAGAACAAAATAAATTTTATCTTCTAAATTGTGCTCCAACTTTTTAATGTTTTTAATATTAGTAGGGCACTTTTCAAAATAGAATATTAATCTTGGAGTACAAAATCTCCCAGCTGACACCCATTCTTGACTGAGTGTGTCTATAGATTTTAAAAGCTCTGTCAATTTGTCATATAACTTTTGGCTAAATATAAAATGTTATTTAAATCATTTATAAAAAATTGGACTTGTCAATTTTTACCTTAAAGAATCAACTGCTTTAAAATATTGAATATAGTTTGTATCTACAGTACAACTTGGGTGAGATAGTACAACAATGTGACTAATGTGGAATAGTAGCATCAGATAACGAGCAAAAATACTTTTTACTTCATCATACACTGCTAAAAAATCATCACAGTTTCTATCAGTTTCACATTTAGTTTGTAAGTTGGAGTATTCTTTAACTAAAGAATCTGCATCCAAAGGACTGTACATATGCAAGTAAAGTATTTGATTTTCTTCATCGTACGACCCTTCAATTACGCACTAAAAAAATGAACATTTTTAATAGAAACAATAATTAAAATGTCTCGTAATGCTTACTTCTTGATCCTCATGACTTTCATTACAGGGGATAACACGTCCGATATTTTTTACCTTTAATCCTGAAGAATTATATGCTGATTTTCCAATAATAGATACGACGATTACTTTATCACAAGATATTCCTGAAACATCACTAAAAAAATATAAGATCAACTAATAAATTTTATAAAAAGCATTCTATATTTACAATAGATGATCTAGGTTCGGAAGACGAAAGGTATTTCGCATTTTGTATGAAATTATCTCTATTTATTTATTTATGTTTAACTCTTTATTGTTACACTGTGTAACTTAATTATAACCTATAACAACTCTTCTTTTTTAACTGAAATGTCAGCTGTCAAATACTAATTCGTTTGTTTAAACATATCTTCACCCATTTTCAATTTGTAGAATAAATTGCATTTTTAATTTTTATCTACTAAATTCTTATCAAGTTATTTTGTCATTAGCTATATCAATTCAGTGTTTCCTTAAATATATAGCTTAGGAAAAAAGATGAATTTAGTTATATTTTTGGAAAACATAGATTTAATATCTACTTATTTATGTTCTGAAATTTAATATAAATATTAAATATTACTGAAACCATTTCACTTTAAAAACATTTAATGTGCTGATGTCATTGAAAATATTTATGAACTCGAAGAAGAAATGTCGCGAAAAAATAGCCCAATTGTCAATGTCAATAACCTCCCTATCCGTGTCCCAGATCAGGTAAAGATTGTATGTATTTACTTTTTAGTATTTATATCAGAGACAGAGATTAGTCTTTGATTTATATTTTTACAATACAAAATAGTTGAATTCTAGAATAACACTTTCTCGGACTTAACTTAAGTAGATAGGTTAAAAGAGAATATTATTATTATTATAATATTAATATTCGAATCTTCTATATTTGATTAGTTAGTAAAATGAGTGAAATAAATGAGCTGGAGCAAGCGTTGGTAATCGTAGCTGCTAATGCTGATTCAAGAAATTATCAAGAACAAAATTCGGAACACGAACAGGAGGAAGTTGTTTGTAAAGAGCCCACATTTTATAAAAGTATTACCAATGATGCTGAAATTGTTAATAAAAATATAAATAAGGAGAAATTGCTAAAAAGTAAGGCTGATACAAGTCCAGAAAAACGTAAGACTGAAGAAATAAATGGAAAAAAATGTCGTTTGGAAGAAATTTCGCAAATTTGTACAAAGAATGAAAACTGTTCCTCAAAAACAGTCAGAGGTTATGCAAACGTTGTAGCAAATCACTACAACCAATTGCAAGAGAAAGGATTAGATGAAAGATTTAAATCACGCATTGTGTATTTAAGAAATTTTCATAACTGGATAAAAAGTATCTTAATAAATGAGTATTTAACAAAAATTAAAGAAAAAAAGAAATATAATGATCCTATTAGAGTTCATGATATGTGTAGTGGCAAAGGTGGTGATCTATTGAAGTGGAAGAAAGGTAAATTATTTTGAATCAAAGTGATCTAACAAAATTTATAGTTTTGACACAAAATTGTAGTGGTAACTGTTTTGGATATTTTTAGTTTGCTTTGTAACAAGAAATTTTTTTTTAGGAAGTATCACACATTTGATTTGCAGTGATATTGCAGCTGTATCTCTTGATCAGTGCAAAGCTAGATATGAAGAAATGAAAAATAGATCTGCAAGAGATAGAAGTACAAATATCTACACTATAGAGTACATAGCAGGAGATTGTTCTAGAATAAGATTACGTGAAAAATATTCAGATCCTTCAATGAAGATTGATTTAGTTAGCTGTCAATTTGCCTTTCACTATAGTTTTGAGAGTCTTCCTCAAGCTGAATGTATGCTTCGCAATGCTGCAGAGTGTCTACAACCAGGTATTGCATTTGCATTCACTATACATTATTATTAAGGTTCATTTTTTTCAAAGTTTTAATTTTGGTTGTGCTACCCTCCAGTTTGGTACCATTGCATAAAAAAAATGTGTCTAAAATTTCAGATCAATTGGATAAAGGGAAAGGGTGCCTTAAGTGCCTTGTAAATTAAAAATTCATAAATTCACAGAAAAAATCTATGTTATTTATTTACTTTGCTAAATATTTTTTATATGCAAAAAAGGGATTAATAAAAGTTGTAGAACTATAAAAAATACATATAATATCATGTATTACTTAGTTTTTTATTATGTATGACTAACGGTTTCCAAGAAATATAGAGTCTGAAAACTTGTCAAAGATAACTTACAATCAGAAGCACATATTGTTTATGTTGTTCATTTTTTGTGAATAATTTATTATAATTTTTCACCCTTTACCCTTCTCTCAGCTGAATCATTGAACAACTTTCAGACCCTTTACAAAACTTTCATTTTAATGCTACTTCGACGGATCTGCCAAAAATAACTCATCATTCAATCTTTTGAAAAGATTAGGTAGGAACGAATTGTTAAATTCCATCGTTAATATTTTCTGGCATTTTATCGATTAGTATTTGTATTCGCTTCTCATTTTTGATTAATAATTCTGTTTCTCGATTAAAAAGTTTCCAAAGATCCCTGAAGACCTGATACTGATAATAAAAATACGAATATCACAAATTGAATTCTGTTCTTTTTGTGATTATACAAATTTATCTTGAAATGGAAAGATTTTCAAGCAATAAATGGCTTTTGCCATCCACCTTACATGATGGAATGCCCCAGGAACATGGAAAGATATTTCACAAGATGGTTTTTTGTCAAAAAAAATTGCTGTTAATTCTAAAAGTTCTCTAATTCTCTCTAGGCTGCTGTTCGCTCAAATTATCTAATAAAATCAAGAATTGGAGATATTATCGCCCTGATTCAAGTGTCTCATGATCTTTCCCCTTTCAATTCTGGATCAGAAATTATGAACAATGATTTTAGGCCAAGCGTTTTGAAATTTGTAAATCATTAAGACAGATTGAAACGGTAGTGTTTTTCTCTAGAAAACGCTTCTAAGGATAATTTTATATAATTATGTCATGTCTACAAGCAAAATACAAAAGATTTTTTTTTAATAATTTCTATCAAAAACAAATGCTTTAACATAATTCTGAAGACCCCAATCAGCAAGAGTTTCAGAAATAGTAGATGTCTGCTCTTTTCCAGTTATAGATTGCAGGCACTCTTAGAATTTGCTCAGTATCGCCCTTGAAAGAATCACAGGACGCCCATTGATGATCTCTTTAGTATCCTTGAAGTTTCTGAATATCAAGATCCAATGCCTCGTTAGTAGCAATCAGAATATGAACTGTATCCCTGTCACTAATTTAACATTTATTTGAAACGTTGCGTGAATTTGTATCAATAAAAGTGATTTTCACATTTATCTCGAAAATTGTTGGTCATGATGGATAATAATAAATGCATTTTTATATCTACAACTTGTGTGTAATACTTTTTTCTCCAAGATAAAAAAAAAGATATTTTCTGTGATTTTCATAATTTTTTCTATTTTCAAGGCTTTTGTGGCACCATTTTCGTTTATCTGATCAAGCTTAAACTTAACACATTTTTTTCATGCTATGGCACCAAACTGGGAGGTAACAAAAAAAAATCGCAAACATGTTTTGACCTAGAGTATCTAAGGGCCACCCTTTTATTCATATTTATAAATTGATGATAATAAATATTGATGTTTGTTTACAATTTTACTGTGAAAATATTGTTTTAGGTGGATTCTTTATTGGTACAATACCTGATGCTTATGATCTCGTGGCTCGTGCTAAAAAATCAAAAACAAACACATTTGGAAACAATGTTTATGAAGTAGCAGTTGATTTTGATGTCAACAAACCCCCATTGTTTGGTGGTAGATACAATTTTCAATTGGATGGAGTTGTAAACTGCCCAGAATTTTTGGTGTATTTTCCTGTGCTAGTCAAGTTAGCAAAGAAGTTTGGATTAAAGTTTGTGAAAGCTGAAAAATTTTATGAATACTTTGAAAGAATGAAAGAAGAAGGAAAATATCTTTTAAAAAACATGAGAGGTTTGGAAGCTTATCCACCCCCTCAATCTGCTACTTTAAATGGAACAGATTTGTCTGATTATGTACAGGCTGAGGAATTTGTTAGAAGAGAAGGCAATAGAAATATTCAAATAGGAACACTCTCAAAATCAGAATGGGAAGTTTCATGTAAGTTTTAAAGCAAACAGATAATTATTTATCAAAATATATGACTTTACATTAGGATGGTCCCTAGTTACCAAAAAAATGTTTGCAACTTTTTTTTTTGCGCTACCCTCCAGTTTGGTGCCATAGCATGAAAAAAAATATGTGTTAAGTTTCATCTCAATCAGATAAACGAAAAGGGTGCCGCAAAAGCCTTGAGAATCGAAAAAATCACAGAAAATATCTATTTTTTTTATCTTGCAAAAAAGTATACACACAAGTTGTAGATATCTTCTTGTTCTTCAAGTGCCATCTCCTCTTAAAAGGTTGGCTATCATCATAGCTATTCTCACTTTTGATTCAGTTCTAAACAACTCAATGGAACTATAGTTGTACCAGTTTCTCAGGTTATTTAACCAGGAAATGCATCTTCTTCCTCTGCTTCTTTCGCTGCATAATATTCTGCAACAATACATATTTTTCTCCCCTCATTATGTGGCCCAGATATTGCAGTTGTAGATTATCCATCACTTTTTCTCCTACGACCAACGATTTTCGAGATAAATGTGAAAATCACTTCATATTCTGATTGCTACTAACGAGGCATTGGATCTTGATATTCAGAAATTTATCATAAACAGGAGTTCCATTCATTTTTATAGAGAAAAAATAAGCGAAGATAAGGCAACTGAAATTAAGAATCGCTTCAAGGATACTAAAGAGATCATAAATAGACTTCCTGTGATTCTTTCAAAGGTCGATACTTAGCTAATTCTGGAGTGCTGAAATCTAAAACTGGAAGAGAACTTCTTCTTAGCCTTGTTTTCATGTCTGAACAGTTGTGACACCAAGGTTATGTACACTGATTGCTTAGTATGTAGCATGATTGGATTTTTTCTGTGAATTTATGATTTTTCATATAATTGCACCAAACTGGAGGTAGCACAACAAAAATTCAAACTTTGAAAAATAAGGGCCACCCTACTTTACATTTTATGTGAAATATTGTAACGACAGCTTTTTCTTTTAATTATTTTTAGCTCTTTACACCACCTTTGTTTTTCAAAAGGTGAAAAATACATGGAATACAGATGGGACTCCAGTTTATGACATTTGATATAACTTATAGTTAGAAGCCGGTTTGCAAATTACAAAAAAGTGCTATTATTTTAAATATTTTATTATATTTACAGTTTAAATAAAAATAATTTTAAAAGTGTCTACTGCTAACATTTTATTTATTTACATTACCAAAATATATTGTTTTTACAAGTACAATCATATTACTAAAATAATAATAGTCTAAAATGTAGATTTCTTGCAAGCGTCAATTTAAGAAATATTTGGATTTTGTTAAACTTGTGCTAAATAATCTTCAGCCATAACACAAGCTTGTTCTATTTCATAATTCTGAGACACTAGAGCTACCCATTCAGTTTCTAGAGCTTTCAGTTGGTCACCACCTTTTGTTTGCAAGGTTTTTCGCTGCCAGTTAACTTCTTGCAACCGTTGTCGTAATTCTGCTAGCTTTTTAGAGGCTTTTTTCTCTAAATCGCTCAACGTTTGTAGATATCTTTGCCAAGTAGGGCAACAGTAATCTAACATAAGCTGTAAATTCAATATACGAACGGCTTGATGTTCTAATTGAGCTTCAGAATTATCAACGCACTCACTCCAGGCTCCGACTTCGTTAAGTTTACCACTTGGAGGTGGAGGCAGTTCGTAACGTTTCATTGAAAGTGTCTCCATTGGTAGTCGATTCTGTAACCTTTCGAATTCGTTGTGTATAATTTGAGTTTCAAATGAGGATATATTTAGTGGAGGTAAATGTTCTAAGTAATTCTTTGTTGGTCTGTACCGCCTACATTCCTCTTCTACCATTGCAAAACACTGAAAAACAGGGATAATATCATATTTAACTAACTACTAAATTTGATCATTTAATTGTTAGCATTACTTACTGCTTCTCTAACTCCGGGCTCATCGTAACCTTGATCAATATATGGCAGAGCGTCGACTACTACTTCACCAGCCATTATTTAATAATTTTATTTACGTACGCTCTGGCTTAAAACTTTCAGCAAATAAACACGATCACGGATTTATTGTGATTCTTCTTTTTTTTAAGTGACATGAATATAAAAGACAAGAATATAAAAGAAGAAGTTTTCCAAAATTCGGATGTCAATTTAAAGTAAACTTTTTGTATGTTGCTTAAATAACCAATTGAGATTTAATTTTAGATTCTTAATTATTAAATTATAAGAATTTGGTAGCTGTATATTTTATTCAAAACGAATTCACACGTGAAAAAACTTCCGGATTGTAACGGTAATCATCGAATAAAAATCTGGACGCAGACTTGGTCGTGTCATGGTGTCATGTCAGTCACGGTCATGTCATTAATGCAAAAAATGCATATGGCTTCTTCTGACAAGTGTTATGGATAAAATGTCAGATGTTTCTGAAAAAGAAGTGAAATCGTTGTAAATCCTATTAATTCATAGTTTGATTCTTTATCACATTTAACAATCGAACATTCCAGTGCATTGTTAAAATTGGTAAATCAGTTCGGAGTAAGTTCAAAGGTGTGTTCACCTAGCTCACCTGAGGAATGCAAATTTTTTTTGTTGTTTACAAACGGGTCTTTTACCAAATGTGTCGCACAGAAATTAGGATCTGTTAAAGTGATGTGTGTTGACTGTTATGCATGCTATTTAAGTTATTTGAAATATATTTCGTGAAGAAAATAGTTTTGACACTTTTGGGTGAAAGGCCATCGAACTAGTATTTTACCTACCTTCAGATATGGCCTTTAATGAGGTAAGTAATATTTTAGTATTTCCTAGGTGCGTGTCGCACTTTTCTTTGCTTTATTTACTGTTAGAAATACCCAACTATTCTATTACAAATTTTTGGTCAAATCGTGTTTTACATTTGTCCCACTTTCGTATTTTTATTCATAATCATTCATCAATTTACAATTATTTCGAAACACAGTTATCTTCCTGAGTTCTGCAGGTCAGCTTTAGGTTTACTTTATAACTAAAACTGTAATTTCAGCTTATTAAATTTGAGGAAAATATCGCGTACCTTACTTAATTATTATTAAGTCACTTAAACTTCTACAGTATACAGTAAATTACTATTCTACACCAGTCAGATTAAAAAATCGAAAAATTGCCACTTCTTTAATAACTAAGTACTCATAAATAAGACCTTATTTCATTGTAATTTCTAATGTTATCTACATCATCGTTGTTTATGGTTTTAATCTCACTGATAACGAATATCTTTTAATCATAGGTTAAATCTTCATTTTAACATATGTGACGATCGACTTTTGTGTACTTGTTTCATTGATAGTTTAAAATTTTCAAGATATTACACCAAATTTTAATACTTGAAAAACGAATTTAGTCAGTGCTAGTGACTCAGTGTATGTCGGTACTTTTTTGTGTAGAGTGTTTTCATTTTTGAAATTCCTTTAACATTTAGAGGAATTTGATCTAGGGATTAACGATTTAAAAAAAATTCTTGTCTACCGATTTTCGCATATTTTTTTTGTTTTCTAACTGCTCCTTGTCTTTAACACATTAAAACAAACATATTAACAGTTTGCAAATATTCACAAAAAGGAGGGTTTTCCTTGATATTAAATTTTTGTTGTAAGACCCTAGCTAGGGTTGTCATTAGTGAAAAGATTTGGTCTCTGAATTAAAACTCGGGAGTGGCTACTAATCATCCCAACGGAAATAAAAAACTTGGTTTCTTAAAACATTATTCTTGGGGTAAAAATATGAAAATTTGCAATGTTTCATAAAAGTACACGTGCGCAAAGTTACTTGGCTAAAAGTGATACGAATGGCCCTAGAGAGTTCTTTAGAAGCAATGGTAAAACCATACCTAGGCCGATGTCGTGGTCGTTCCAGGGAGCAACGGACTTATCTCCTGCCAGAAATAGGATACAAAGCTTTTCCAGAGTAAGTCCTAAATGTTCTAAATTCTAATTTGTGATGAGTGAATCATCGTTGCATCTATTTCGTTATTTTGTCCCTGTATGTATTAATGGCTTTTGTAGGACGTAGGAAATGTACAGAACTGCACACACATTAAAAAAAAATAGGTTGTGGGTAATCTTTGCTCGACGGATGTCGGTAGAGGTCGCCTCGGCGAGCATATCTCGATCAGATCAACATTGTTTTAAAGAAAGGCCAGGTCAAGAGTACCAACAGCCGACGAGCATGTATGAGAGCAATGATGAATGTAGAGGAAGCAAAAGATGTGTGTAAGAACCATAGCAAGTGGAAGGAAGTTGTCTCTGCCTACCACTACGGGAAAAAGGCGTGACTATATGTATGTATGTAGAAGGCATTGTAGGCAGGTGCATTTTCCGAGTGGTTAGTTTGATTGACATTTTGTCTTCTGGGCACCCATTCGAATTGAATTATGCCCATTTTTTTAAAATGAAACTTCTTCCGGCTCGCCGTGGCATAAAAAATATGGGGAGTAAATTGATAAAACCGACATACAGGGTGTTTTTAAATTTTTGCGAAAAAATTCAGGAGGTGATGAAATTATGGTGGATCCTTCCTGTAACAAAATTTCTTCAGCCCTCTCTCTTTCAAAATATCACCCCCAAATGGTGGTGTCTAAAATTAAGTTTTAATTTTTTTTCTCAAATTTAAGTGAAGATAGAAACTTAAAATTTTATAATTTCCGTGCACTCGTAAAGGAGTATTCCTGTTACGTTATAAGTGTTTCGAGATTTTGTCAAATAAAAATATTACTTAAAAACATTTCTTAATCTTAAAATTTTATCATTTTTTTTTTTTTTTATGAAAATAGTCGCAAAAAGGGTAGACCTATCGTGTGGGCCGCGGACGGCCCGCACTGCGACTATTAGAAGGGGAAGGGATTATAGAAAGGAAATGATTGTGGACACGCTTTTTAAAAAGTTGCAGGTCATAGTTCTCTGGAAAAACTGATTTTGGAAGCTTATTCCATTCCGTAGCAGCCCTGTAAAAGAAGGATTCTTGATGAAGATTGGTCCTTGTAGTGTCAATCTTGAGAGTAAATGTGTGAGACTGATCAGCGTGCCGAGATCTTCGGCCGAATGTGGCCAATGGTGGTACAAGAGTTTTTATTTCTCTGGAGCATCTGCCATGGAAATATCTGTAGAGCAATGACTGGTCTGCAACTCTTCTTCTATGTTCTAGAGGGTGAAGGGTATCTGTGAGAGTTGAGCTGTTTATCAAACGAATGGCTCTTTTCTGAATGGAATCTAGAAGACTAAGAGAATGCCTTGGTGCTGAACCCCAAATGTGCGAGCAATACTCCAGTAGAGGTCGGATTTGAGCCTTGTACGTCGTTAACAGTTGATCAGGAGTAAAAAACTTTCTAGCTTTCCACAGAAAACCTAGCCTCTGGCTTGCCGACTTTGCGATGTTAGCAACATGGTCATGCCAAGACATATTATTGGACACCGTGACTCCCAAAATCGAGATGGAGGGACTTGGTTCAAGGGTATTTCCGGACATTGTGATGGAATGATTTGAGAAATTCACTTTCTTGGAAAACGTGGCACTTTGTGTTTTTTGGGCGTTGAACTGAACAAGATTTTTGGTTCCCCACTCGACGATTGCTTCAAGATCTCTATTGATGGAATCAACCTGTTCCTGTCTATTTGTATCATTCACCGAAAGTGATCGATAGGATGTGAAAGTTGAGACAAGTGTGCTATCATCTGCGAAACTGTAAATGGGGTTCGTGGTGGTTTTCAAGAGGTCGTTGATGTGTAAAAGAAATAAGGTGGGGGACAGGATGGAACCCTGGGGGACCCCGGCATTAGTTTTAAACGCATCAGAAGAAATGCCACATGTAAGGAGCGATCTTGCATGAAGCTCAAGAGCCATTGGCGCAGTTTGGTTGGGAGACCGTAGGCAGATAATTTACTTAACAATGCCTGGTGCCAAACGCGGTCAAAGGCTTTAGATATATCCAAGGCTATTGCACGAGATTCACCAAACTTTTCAATAGTGTTTGTCATAGAACCAATTGATTCGCTAAAAAAAATAAAATACAAGGTAATTCTTATTTTCTAAATAACATATTGTTAACGGATGAGTCACATTTTTCAAGAGTATTCATTATAAATTTTCGTAATAATCACGTATGGGCAGACTAAAACCCGTACTGCATTATATAGCACCGTATTCAAAATGTGTTTTCAGTTAATGTATGGATTGGAACTATAGGGGACAACTTAATTGGGCCACATTTTCTGCCTCGCCCATTAAATGGAATTGCTTACACCAGTTTTCTCGAAAACTACTTGAGGATATCTCACTCAATATTAGACAGAACATGTGGTTCATGCACGATGGTGCTCCAGTACACTTCAGTCAGACTTTTAGGCAATACTTGGATGCAACTTATCTCAAACGTTGGATTGGGCGAGGAGGGCCGCAACACTGGCCTTCTCGATCTCCAGAATTAAAGTCATGTGATTTTTGGTTCTGAGGTTACCTTAAATCATTAGTTCACAACACACCCCGATATTTGATATCAACGAATCGAAGAATCGTATTCAAATAGCGTGTGATATACTATAAGAAACACGCCTGAAATATTTGAACGTGTTCGACGATCGATGACACGTACACTACGATCAAGTATTTTGACTGAGGGCGGTCATTTCCAACATTTATTATGAATCGTATTTTATTCTTGCATTTTCCATCTTTACTGTTTTCCACTCTCAATACATAGTTTATTATTTAATAAAAAATCATGATATTGTATTTTATTTTTTTTTTCACCGAATCTATTGGTATTTTCAATCTGAGATATGCAGATGACAAAACCATTTTCGCTAAGTCTGAAGAGGAATTGTGTCAACTATTAGATAGAATAGAAAACATCAGCATAGAGGCAGGTCTCAAAATAAACGGAACAAAGACAAGGATCATGGTAATAGATAAAGCCAACAACAACCAAAACCAACTAACGGAAATAAATAATATCGCCGTTGTAAGTCAGCTTGTGTACAATAACCAATACTGGCGGATGCACTGAGGAAATCACCGTATCTACGAAAATAAGATTGACCAGATGCCTAGTCTTCTCGATTTTTACTGACACTGAAAAAAAGAGCATAGATGCATTCGAGATGTTTTGCTGGAGACGTATGCTCAGAATTCCTTGGACAGCTCGCAGAACAAATGTGTCGATATTAGAACAACTGAATATTAAGAAAATACTGAGAACGCAGGTAACAGGAAATAATAGGCTATTTTGGAAATGTCTTTCGAAGAGACGGTCTTGAGAAGCTTGCGATATAGGTAGGCGTGGAAGGTAAAACAGGCCGAGGCAGATCTCCCACAAGATACACCGACCTTCATTGCCGCAACAATCGGCGTTACACTATCAGAATGTGCAAGAATGACGAAAGGCTGTGAAAAATGGAGAGGCATCGGCAAGACGAATTCATGATATCACGATATCTGTGTCAGGTTAGCGACTAAGAAGAAGATAGTCCTTTGCGAGTGCACGGATATTAGAAAATTTTAAGATTCTATCTTTACTTAAATTTGAAATAAAAATTAAAAGTTAATTTTACTCAACAACTTATAGGGGTGATATCTCGGAAGAGGGCTGAGGAAATTTTGTTATACGAAAGATCCATCATAATTTCATACGGCAATCACCTCCTGAATTTTTTCGCATGAATTTAGAAATACCCTGTATGCTTCAAGGGAAGTTGGCCTAAGAATTAACTTTGCAAAGACGCAAGTCATGACAAACCTAGTCCCCAGTGAAAACCTAACTATTGGAAGCAAATATATTGAACAGGTCACCGCCTACAAATATTTGGGTCATGAGATCCGAATAGGACGGGACAACCAGACGTGCGAACTTCTCCGGAGAGTAGGCTTGGGGTGGGCATCTTTTGGAAGATTAAAGTATGTTTTCAAGTCGGATATTCCCATCAGTTTAAAACGAAAAGTATACAATCAGTGCATATTGCCAGTGATGACATACGGAGCCGAAACATTGACGCTTACAAAAAAGTCAGCAAAGAAAATGCGTGTCACCCAACGGGCGATGGAGAGGGCTATTCTGGGTATCTCCCTCAGAGACCGAATACCAAATGAGATTATTCGCCAAAGAACAGGTGTTATAGATGTAATCGAAAAAATAACAACTTTAAAGTGGAACTGGGCTGGCCACGTAGCTAGAAGAACTGACGGAAGATGGTCTAAAAAACTATTGGAGTGGCGTCCGAGGCACGAAGCTTATCGTAGTAGAGGGCGCCCCCCCACACGATGGACCGATGACATCAAAAGAATCTGTGGTAATTGGATACAAATGGCTCAAGATAGAGCAGAGTGGCAAAATAAACGAGAGGCTTATGTTCAGCAGTGGACTACTATAGCTGAGTAATGATGATGATGATGATGACCATATAAGTACAGGGTGATTCATAACTATTGGGACATAGGCTAAGGTCGAGTGATTTGGACCAAAATATGACGTTAGGACCAAATATGTTTTTATAAAATATTGCCGTGAAATTTTGTTTTCATTTTTTGCTGATAATTTCACTGTAAATTTATCAATTGTTATCAAAATCGACAAAAAGGCATAACTTTAGACAAGGAATATTATTTTATATTTTGTTATAGTGGACGCCATGTGAATGATTCCTGATGATGAAATCGACTGGTAACTTTTTTTGACGAAACTTTTTGGTAATTTGGTTTAGAAAATATGACGCAGACAGACATCATTTTTACGTAATATTGGTACTCATGTTTAAACACGATAATTTCATCCGTTTTCGAGAAAAACGCAATTGCACAATTCAGAGTCTCAGAAGGAGATGAAGCGTTTTAATATGCAACCTCGGTCATCTGAATGATGTTGACATGACTTCACACTTTCAGGAATATAAATATTTGCAATGACGAAAACTTCTGTTCCACTGAAAATCTATGTAAATCATCAACAGCCTTACAAATCAGACAAGTACTACTTCTGGTTTGCATTAACACATTTAGCCTCAAACAAGCTGGATGCTGGATTAATATATATATATATATATATATATATATATGTATATATATATATATATATATATATATATATTAATATGGGGTTGGTTTTTATAGTTGTATCTTATGATTTTATCTTACAATTGAAATAAAAGTCGTATGGAGGTAGAAATCTGAGTGAATCTAATACCTTTGCGCAAATAAATAAATTGCCCTAGAGATCATAGCCAATCTCTTATCGGAGCACCAAAGTAAGAGATGCAAATTCATTTTCTATCGCGTGAGAGATCTGTGCTATTCGCCTCTTTCGACCTTCGATACCGAAAAAACTGTCCATTTTTAGGTATCTAGCCCACGGAGATCAGATAGGTATAAACTACAACATATTGTTACGATTTTTATTGAGTCCGTCTCTGTCATTGTTGCCGATGGCGCGACCGAATCTAGGTTGAATATTTAATGAACATAGAAGACAATGGATAATTCGAGATATTACTGGACCCTTCTCGTGGTTATTCATACAGGTATAAAAAAGCGGGCAGACAGAGTCAGTATTAGTAAGAAAAGTGTTAATGATTTAATGTAAATAGTTATAAAAAGTTATAAAAGTTGTATATCTAAGTGATTTATAAAAGTAGAATTTATTGTATTGGAATAAACATTGTTTTGTTACTGTATCGAGAGTTTTAATCGCCGAACCCACGGAAGAACAAAAAATCTTAACAATATCCGAATTTCAGCCAATTCGACTGGAATCGCCTTGTAGATATTTTTTATAAATTTTAAACACTTATTTTTAAATGTCACGTATCGCAAATGTGAAAATTGATCACAAACTTTTACTAATTGTGTAACAAAATCGCATAACAAATTTAAATAATAATTCCGTTAAAAATGTTAAGGTTAAAGGTAACGGGAAATAATTATAAAAACGAAATGGAATAATTATTCTTTTACGCGATAAAATGTTCTTTTCGAATAGCATTGTATATTTTCTACCGCCATGATCGCTATACATATCTGGTAGTACTGTGCGAACTCCCAAATTTTTTTTAGATAAACAGATAACTAATAATAATAGACTAGATACAATATTTTTCTTGTTAAATTTTGTACCACTTATATCTGTTTTTTTATTACTCGAATAATAAACGTGAGTAATGTATTGTAATAAAATGCGAAATTGTTTTTCTATGGAGTAATCTTTATCTATAGATAGGCGATAAAATTCCACGAGTAGTCTGTATAAGAAATAAACAAAAAGGGTCAGATTATATATCTGATTCTGATCTAATCAGATTATATATCTGATTTTTCATCTCCACACACAGCAAAGAATAAACCGTACCAGCAAATATAAGTATCTGGGAATGTATATTACAGTAGACTACTAATGAAGCAATAAGGGAGCGAATAACCCAGGGACGCAGAGCCATCAAGCCTGTGTTGAACAGTGTACTGTGGGACAAAAATATATCGAAGGCTAACAAACATCGGATCTACAACAGTATTATTAAAAGCATAACCACATATACGGCAGTGAGGTATGGCAACTGAAACAGCGCTCGGAAAATGCGTTAAGGGTAACCGAAATGGACTTCTGTAGACGCGCTGCGGGAAACTCAAGATTGGAAAGAATCAGATATGAAAGGATTCAAGAAATTATGGAGGTCAAACATACAATAGTAGAGGACATCCGAGTTGTACAACTCAAATGGTATGTACACGTTCAGAGGATGAATGAGGACATATTACCTATACAAATCTTAAACTGGACACCGCAAGGAAGAAGAAAAAGAGGGCGACCCAGAAAAAGCTGGAGAGAGGGTATCGATAATCAAGTCCGAGAGAAAGGCCTAGAACAGGATTTATGGATGGATAGGGATCAATGGAGACTGGAGATCGGAAGACTTCGAAGAACGTTTTAACCCGAATTTATATATATTTTTCATCTCCTATCGTCGAAAACCTCAGCCGTGTCCTCATCTTATCGGGTCTATACAGGGTGTTTAAAAAAAGGTGATCCCGCCTTCGGGGATAGGTAGAAAACTGAAAAATACTTGGGGTTTACTTAGTAAAAATTTTTTGTAACGCCATCCGTATTCAAGATAAAGGGCGTTGAAGAAAAAAAATGTATACACATTCATTACGATTTTGTCGAAACAACTGGAAACATTGTAATGACATTTTATACGAATAGGTTTTAGAAGCTGATACATCCCATGAATTTGTTTTATATACCAACTCTCATAGAGTAACACGGTTCATACCAAGTAGTATTGAACGTAACTTTTTTAAGTTTAGATTTATTAATCAAAATTTCGAGTGAACTTAAACATCATTCACTTTTACACCAAAAAGGTATTCTTGGTAAAACTCGATACTGTGTACCGTTTTCGGAATATTTTGATTTCATATACCTGGCCTCCAGATGTGCTCATACATCCAAAAGCTCTCGTCGATTACGGGGGCGAAGCCAAATATATCTTACAATGGCGTTACGAAAAATTTTTACCAAGCATACCCCAATTATTTTTTAGTTTTCTACCTATCCTAGAGACGGGGTCACTTTTTTTTAAACACCCTATATAATGCCCTGTCAGGAGCCCAATGGTTAATAGTCTATTCAGGCTTAGTAGGCAATCTATGAATTTTGCTGGTAAGCGTAGCAAATTTTTTTGTAACGCCTCTGGTTTGTGTACGTAGTGTTGGATGTAGGTATTTTTAATCACCGTTATATTCCATTCGACCATTGAAATATTTAAAGTAATCGGTAAGATTTTGAAATACATTTGATGCAACAACATCAGCATGTCACTCGTTTATAAATAAATGCAAAATCTGTATTTCTCCATAAATCTTAATATTTTAACGACGCAAATTAATACAAAAAGGTTTGACCAATTTATTTAACCAGCTGCGGGATCCCACAAAATATCGTGAGTATTAGCGATTGTTTGTGTATTTTTTTTCATAAAAATATTGTCCTATGATACTTTTATTCAATATTGATATTTATAATCAATAAAATGACCCTTTTTACATTTCAGGTAGCGAGAAAACAAATATAATAAAAATAAAACTTTTCCTTAAGATTGCGATCGAAGCTACACCTGGATCTGTCAGCATTTTGTGATTTTATGCTCATCGACCCTAAACCTTTAACAAAAAAAAATTGGATCGAAAATTTAGTGCCAGATTAAATTCTATTTTTACTGGCCTATAAAAATAAGACCGTAATTAAATGCACAATAAATACATCTAATACTAAAATTTTAAGACGTTGATCCACAGGAAACATGAGATAATTACAATCGATTATTTTGTATGTTTAGCATAAGAAAATGACTAATTCACTATCATTATAAAAAACTAACATCTAGAATTATCCCAAAAAATATTGGTAACAACTATCTTACTTGTATTTTTGATTAAATTAACCGAATGAACATGTCCCAATTTTGTTTCTATTGCAGAAGGTCGATCCGGAATTGATTTTCACCAAGCAGGAGCGCATCGGTAAGGGTTCCTTTGGGGAAGTATTCAAAGGTATCGACAACAGAACTACTCAGGTCGTCGCTATCAAAATCATCGATTTAGAAGAGGCTGAAGATGAAATCGAAGATATCCAACAAGAGATTATGGTGCTGTCACAGTGCGACAGTCCATTCGTCACCAAATATTATGGATCTTACTTGAAGGTAAATTTTCGTTTTCTTTGTTTACGTAATTTTCATGTGTAAATCGCACGGTGACACATCGGGACCGTAAGGCGGACGACTCGAGCCCCTGGATAAGAATGACGTTACTTATCAGCTTTATTTTTGATTATTCTGGTTGATTTTTTACAACTACTGAATTTAACACTTTCCTCAGATCCTCTGATAAAAGATGTAGCAGTTGTATAGAAAAGGTATTTGTATAACCTTTAAAAATCATGGAAAACTGTGTCAGTTATTGAGTATACTAACCTAGTAGAAGGTGGTCACAAGCTCTTATTGTATGGAAACCCGACAAACGAGTCTAGTTTGACAAAAAACTAGTCAATTCTGAGTGTACTGGACGTTGTTTGTTACAGTAAACCCCGAGTGTATAGAAACCAGACATATGTCCCGTACACAGCTTTGCCGATGATAGTACCCTCCATACCGCATTCTCTTCCAGGGCCCCTATATCAGCCCGTGAAACCAGAAATGAACGAGGAAGAAATGTTAACAATATAAATATGGACTTAGCAACAATTCTCGAATGGGGATCCAATAACTTGGTAGAATTCAATGCAAACAAAACACAAGCATGTCTTTTCTCTAGAAAAGCCGATCTCACTGTGCCTAACATAACTTTGTCAGGAGTAACCATACCACTGAAGTCATCCATATCGATGCTTGGTATTACTATCAGCAATAACCTTTCCTGAGAAAATCACGTGAGGTCCATTGCCAAAAGTGCATCCCAAAAACTTGGTTTTTTGTTTCGTGCCAAGAGCTATTTCACCTCCAGTCAGCTGCTTATGATCTATAAGTCACAGATCCGACCTGTACTGGAGTACTGTTCCCATATTTGGAGTGCAGCACCTAAACATATCCTGAATCTACTGGATTCTGTCCAAAAAAGGGCAATTCGTCTCGTCGGTGATGCCTCGCTTACAAACTCGCTCACTTGTATGGAACACCGTAGAAAAGTTGGCGATTTGTCTCTATTTTATAGATATTTTCATGGGCGATGCTCTTCTGAAATATCAACAATCGTTCCTCCTTTGGCAGTCTCTTCGAGATTAACCCGTCAAGTTCAGTCTTCACACCCCTTCGTGGTCACTTTGGAGACCTGCAGAACATCACTTTCCAAAGACTCATTCATCCAACGAAATGCGAGGCTTTGGAACTCATTGCCTAGGGAGGTGTTCCCCGAGGCATACAACCTCCAGAAATTTAAGAACACCAACTCCTACCTTCTTTCCCTTGGTTCCCACGATGTTCTCTGAACATTACAGGATATCCCTTTTCGTGGGAACCAGAACATAAAAAAAAAAATATAGATCATGAAAACGCCACGAAAATTTTTCCATAGACTCACTATGCAGAGGCTACACAGTCTTTTAAACTGAAATAATGGCAATCATAGCGGGCTCCCGAATCATTTTTGATAAGAATTGTAAAGGAGCAAGAATCGATGTAGACAGTGATTAAGGCTGTAAAAACTGGTAAGTGGCAATAAAATCTGCATCATTTGGTCATCTGTTGGAGAGGGCAATGAAACCAATGCATTGGCAAAAAGAGGTTTAAATGAATTATCAATAGGTCCGTAACCATATATTAAAGTAGAAACAAAAGAATATGTGAGCAAGGGTTGAAATCCTCATACTAGAATACGTAGAACAGGCCAGATGCAATACTGTTGGGACAACAACCCGTTCCTCCTACATAGGAAAGACCTAGACACAGCTACTTGGAATCTCTACAGATCATCAACCAATTATTAAACTCCTAAAAAAGATGGGCAAGGTTAAGAATGATTCTTGCAGATTCTGCTACTAAGAAAAAAGATTATGTACACCATCTTTTGATAGAATGTGAAGTACTATCACAAAAAAAGAGTAAGATCACTCAGTAAAGCAATCTCTACATACAAAGATCTTGGAAATTGCGATGCAAAATCACTGATTTTTGTACTTCAAAGACACAGCTACTTGGAATCTCTACAGATCATCAACCAATTATTAAACTCCTAAAAAAGATGGGCAAGGTTAAGAATGATTCCTGCATATCCTGTAAAAAGGACAAAGATTCTGTACACCATTTTTTGATAGAATGTGAAGCACTACAAAAAAAAGATCACTCAGTAAAGCAATTTCTACATACAAAGATCTAGAAAATTGTGATGCAAAATCACTGATTTTTGTACTTCAAAGGCTTCAAAATGTACCCAGAAGTAACACAATAAATAACTCAAGTGATTGCACAAAAGATCCAAAGCTCTAGGTGCCTAAGGGCTTTTGTCAATTAGTTGGAGTCACTTCAGATCACCACCACCCAGTCAATTAATATTTAAAAGATGGGCAAGGTGAAGAAAAATTCCTGCATATTCTGTAAAAAGGACAAAAATTATGTACACCATCTTTTGATAGAATGTAAAGTACTACAAAAAAAAACAGTAAGATCACTCAGTAAAGCAATCTCTACATACAAAGATCTTGGAAATTGCGATGCAAAATCACTGATTTTTGTACTTCAAAGGCTTCAAAATGTACCCAGAAGTAATACAATAAATAATTAAAGTGATGGCACAAAAGATCCAAAGCTCTAGGTGCCTAAGGGCTTTTGTCAATTAGTTGGAGTCACTTCAGATCACCACCACCCAGTCAATTAATATTTAAAAGATGGGCAAGGTGAAGAAAAATTCCTGCATATTCTGTAAAAAGGACAAAAATTATGTACACCATCTTTTGATAGAATGTAAAGTACTACAAAAAAAAACAGTAAGATCACTCAGTAAAGCAATCTCTACATACAAAGATCTTGGAAATTGTGATGCAAAATCACTGATTTTTGTACTTCAAAGGCTTCAAAATGTACCCAGAAGTAATACAATAAATAATTAAAGTGATGGCACAAAAGATCCAAAGCTCTAGGTGCCTAAGGGCTTTTGTCAATTAGTTGGAGTCACTTCAGATCACCACCACCCAGTCAATTAATATTTAAAAGATGGGCAAGGTGAAGAAAAATTCCTGCATATTCTGTAAAAAGGACAAAAATTATGTACACCATCTTCTGATAGGTGGCCCAAAAGACCTTAAGGTCCAATGCCTTTGTCAGTTGAAATCACTACAGGTTACACGCTGTCAAAATATGATGGAGAAAGATCTCTGCAAATTCTACAAAAAGACAAACATCACTGTTGAAAATTCCGTATTTTTCAACTGTAGAATGTCCTTCAATCCATTTCTTGATTTAAAAACCTCATTATAGACGCGTGCTATAGGCAACCAATTATTCAATCGGTTTCCTGATATTAGTCGCTTTGCTATAGGCAATCATACATTAAGTCGCAAGCAAAACCAATTAGAAAAGCTGCTATTACGAAACTATTTTGACCACTTCCGTATGGTGACTCCGTCCATCGTCTCCGTAGAGAGAACAAGCAAGTTAGCTTTAAAATACCACGTGGTAAAAAATTTACAATCATTATAATTTAATAAATTTAATCAATTTAAAAAGCCACAACCAGTGAAAAAATTCTAAAGAAACAGGAGGTTTAACTGTTAGCTCATTGTACGAATTTTACATTATTAAACAAGAAAAGTGTAGTTTTTTAATTACTTTATCAAGAGGTTCACGGTGGTAAGGCCGGAAAAACTGACAGCAAGTAGAATATACGAGCCAGCCAACCCAAGCTATCGAAGATTTACCATCGAATCGGAGCTTTTGACAGGCCCGACCTTATTGTTAAATAATAAAATAATAAATCATGAGTTCATTCTAGTAATATTGTCTTTACTTACCACAAAACTAGCATTTGGTTTAATACAGCTTCTGTTTGTAATGATTTTTCTTTTAAATGTCTGGTTTATTCTAGGGTACAAAGCTATGGATTATAATGGAATACCTGGGTGGCGGTTCAGCGCTAGATCTGATGAAAGCCGGCAATTTTGAAGAAATGCACATCGCCATCATTCTAAGGGAGGTATTGAAAGGGTTGGACTATCTGCATAGCGAACGGAAATTGCACAGGGACATTAAGGCCGCCAATGTGCTGCTAAGCGAGATGGGCGACGTCAAACTTGCCGATTTTGGTAGGAAATATTTTCGATTGTTTGATTTATTTAAACATTTTTGACTGGCATTCATATTTTAAAGGTGTCGCCGGTCAATTGACCAACACGACCAGCAAGCGAAACACATTCGTCGGTACGCCGTTTTGGATGGCGCCCGAGGTGATCAAACAGTCGGCTTACGATTCCAAGGCGGACATCTGGAGTTTGGGCATCACGGCGATAGAATTGGCCAAAGGAGAACCGCCCAATTCGGAATTGCATCCGATGAGGGTGTTGTTTTTAATACCGAAGAATAATCCGCCCCAATTGACCGGTAGTTATAGCAAACAGTTCAAGGATTTCGTCGAGGCTTGCTTGAACAAGGATCCAGAGAACGTAAGTAGTAGCTTTTTGCAGAAGAAACTCGATCGAAAGTGTTTGTTTGATTTGGGCGTAATTTTTAGAGACCCACCGCAAAGGAGCTGTTGAAATATCAGTTTATAAGAAAAGCCAAGAAGAATTCCTATTTAATAGATCTTATAGATAGATACAAGAAATGGAGGTGCACCAGAAACGAGGAATCTGAAACTGAATCAGAGAATTCCGATTCGTGAGTATATGTAAAATTGTCGTATTTTTGTTTTTTAATCGTTTGCGCTATTTAATAGAGAGGAACCGAAGCAAGATGGCGATCTGGACGATCCGTGGATAATGACGGTGAAAGGAAATATGAAATTACCCCTTGACGAAATACCATCGCCGAATCACAAAGCTAGTAACAAAGTTCAGAACGGTTCGGGTCCGATGCTAAGTAAATCGCCTCCGACAGACTCAAATCTCAATCACTACAAACCGGAAAAAGCCAATTTGGTAAGTCAACAAGTCAAAATATCGTTGAATAACGTCTGTTGGTAATTAAACTGATTAGAACTGTGTTGTTATCGTCGTCTATTAACGGGAAAAATGCCTTCCTAGAATCTCTCTCCCTCTCCTGATCTAACCCTCGTAAGGGTGTAGGGACATCATGTCGCGACTCTTTAAACAAGCTGCTTCCAGGATGTGCATGATGAACGGCTTCGTGCATATTCTCCCCAGTTAAAGTCTTAACTTGGTCTACCCATCGTGACGGTGAGCGTCCCCTAGGTCTTCGATTATTAATTTTTCCATTCCCTCTGCTCTCCTGGCAATGTGTCCAAAATATTTGAGGTACTGTTGACTGACAATGGTCGACAATCTTGTTTGTTTGTCCAGTTGTCTTAGCAGTCCATGGTATTCGAAGAAGCCGTCCATAGCACCACATTTCCAATGAATCAATTCTTCGTCGATCTGCTAATTTTATTGTCCAAGTCTCTGCTACATATGTCGCGATAGGTAAAATGAGTGATTGGACCAGCCTAACCTTTTGGTTCTTGCGGTATTCCTCCAGATGCGGGTCAATTTCGCTGTAGAGTTTCTCGCCATCGCTATGAGCCTTTGGATTTCGTGCTCACATTCGCCGGTGTTCGTCACAATAGATCCTAGACACTCGAAGCGGTTGACAACTTCAAAGTCAGCAATCCTTGTAATGTCTGAGCTATTTTTGTTAACGCGATCTACGATCATCACCTTGGTTTTAGACTTGTTTATTTCGGGACCATATACTGCGCTTGGGTTTTCTAATCTTTGCGTTAGAGTTCGCAGTTCACCCTCGTCTTTAACTATTATCAAGGTATCGTCAGCGTATCGCAGATTTTTCACTCTTTTTACCGCCAATTGCAATTCCTTCATTCCAGTTATTGAGGATCTCTCTCATGACATACTCGCTGTAAATGTTAAAGAGGAGAGGAGACAGAATGCATCCCTGTCTCATTCCAGAAACTGTTGAAAACTCGCCTGAGAGGTTATCATTGACTCTTACCGTCGCTGTGCCGGAAGAGTATAATTGCCGAATGAGGTGCACCTAATGTCTTGGTGTTCCCATTTCCGATAGCATCTTCCACAGCTTCGGCCATATTACCTTATCGAATGCCTTTTTAAATCCATAAAACACAATATCATTTTTACGTTGAATTCTCTTGCTTTCTCAATCAGTTGTAGTACATTCAGAATCTGCTCTTGAGACCCTTTTCCCGGAACAAATCATGTCTTTTCATTAGGTATTTGTGGTAAAAGGAACGCTTTCAGTCTCTCGTTTAATATTGTGAGCATGACTTTGCTTGCGTGGGAGATGAGTGCGATGGTGCGGTAGCTTTCACATTCTAGTGGTGAACCCTTTTTGTGGTGTATTTACACCAGTGCTTCGGCCAGTATCCGGTCTCCCACATTTTTTGACACAGGACATGAAGTATGTCAATGCTCAATTCTCACATGTTTTTTAAAACTTCAGTAGTTATTCTAAAGGGTTCTGGTGCCTTGTGGCTTCGCAGCCTTCTCACTGCGCATTCTACCTCCTCCCTTAGAATCCCAGGTTCAAAATCTTCTATACGGTCTTCCGGTGCGGTATCTGGAGTATCCTGCCATGCTTTGGCTATGCCTTCCACATCTGTGGCAATATTGCGTCGCTTGTACTTGATGATCTGAGTCTTAGCTTTGAACTCTCGTGATAAATATTTCAGTTTGTTGTATAGTTCTTTAGAGTGATTCGCAGTCGCGTGCCTTTCTAGTTTTGCGCAAATTTTCTTTATCTGTTCGTTTTTATCTCTTCGACAATTCCAATGTTTTATCCGACATCCAATATTGACGCTTCGATGTGTTATCAGATTTTTAAACTCTAGAATAACCTTGTTAAAAAAATGTAATTTGGGCGCCACAATCTAATTTACCCTTTACAAAAGACCTTTTGAACTCTTCTTCTTTCTAAAATTGACCAAAAATAAGAAGTAAAAGCTCCTTTGAACTTTCCTTCTCTCCAAAATACATTATTAAAATTGATAAATTAAATTTGATTTTGTTTGTACAATGAATATTTAAATTTTATTTTATTATAAATAGCAAAAATCAACCAAACAAATATTCCAGATTATAATGTTAAAGTAAATAAATTATCATGCATTAAGTAATGTTACAGTGAATAAATATTTTAGAGCAAACAAAGTAATGCATTTAATTTAGGAGATTTAATTTTAACCTCCAAGGAAAGCCCATTGGACTTTTCTTTCCCCTAACTCGACCGAAAATGGGGATGGGAATGGTAAAGAAAGTCTCTGCGTCTTAAAGAAAAAAAATATTAAAGTTGATAAAATAGTAAGAAAGTTGTGAATGAAAAATTTGTTTGTACTAAAAATAGGAAACAGAGTGGTAAAACAAATATTTCCTTTGTCTTAAAAAAAATGTAATAAGTAACATAAAATATAGGTATGCGAATAATTTGATTTAGTTGAAAAATTCAGTGAAGTGAAAAGAACGCTCAAATTAAAAGATCTGTTTGCCAAAAATATTATTAAATGGTGAAGTGTAATTATAATTCCAAATATCAACAAACTTTCCAGATAATTATAAATTTTTCAAATAATGGAAATAATGTAGATAATTGTAACAATGTAGATAGTGGTATATAATGGATCAAAATGTTATAATATAAATGGTAACTGATAAAATACTTTAAACAATTCTTAAAATGATAAACAATTAACTGTTGACAATAATGACAATTATGTAAATATTGAAA
Source organism: Agelastica alni (assembly GCA_950111635.1). Classification (NCBI taxonomy): domain Eukaryota; kingdom Metazoa; phylum Arthropoda; class Insecta; order Coleoptera; family Chrysomelidae; genus Agelastica; species Agelastica alni. The sequence goes on from OX467716.1 coordinate 30,674,327, forward strand.
TTATATACAATAAATACAAAAAGTAACTAATTTAAATAATGCCGTTGTATGTCCAAACAATGACGATAATGCAAAACATTTTGATGAATAAACAGTGATGTTTGATAATGTAATAAATAATGCCTTAAAAAAAAGTTACAAAACAGCCCTTTCTTTTGGAGTTTATTTTATGGGGGAGACCACCAAATTTTGAAAACAGCATAATCGTAACCTTCATGCCTAATGCACAAAACATCTGATAGGTCGAGATCCTTGAAAGGCTGCATAGCTTTTACTAAACCCCCTACAAACTACAACCTTCATGCCTAAAAACTATCATAAAATGTAATTTTATATTTTTTATTCATTCTGTAGTATAAATTACAAAGTTTCCCCAAGGAAGGGGAAAATAATACACAATTTTCCAGTCCAGAACCCTTCTGTGGACTCTCCAAAGCCCACTTGAAAGAAGAGGTTCGACGCTGGGAAACAAATGAAATGAAATCTCACTGGCATAAAGTGCCAGGACAAAGGCTAGTAATTCGCCAAGGAAAGCTAAACATCTTCTCGAGTTGGACAAGAAAGACTTGAAACTGGTGACGGGACTCCTCACTGGACATTGCCCTTTGAGGTATCACCTGAAAAAGATGGGCAAAACAGAGAGTGATAGTTGCCGCTACTGCGAGAACTTCGCTGAAACTGCAGAACATTTGCTTTGTGAATGCCCAGAGCTTTTCTGCAAGAGGCTCAAGTTTCTGGAAGGGGGCTACCTAAAGCCCACCGATGTCAGGAACTTGGCTCCCAGGAAACTGATAAACTTTGTTCGAAGTCTCGGAAACCCGGGCCTCGAATAGATTAAGGGTTATGCACAAAAGATCTGATAGGTCGAAGTGCTTGAGAGGCAGCATAGCGTTCACGACCCCCACTACAATCTACATAGATTCCATTTCAAATATAAACGTTTATGCGCCATTTGTATAGGTTGCTCTCATTGGTGTAATGCACTGTGACGTGCTAGTCTTACACTTCCATCGACCTTGAGCTGACCAATCGTAGGTACTTGTTTCATCATAGTGAATCCATGCATATCCGTGGTCCCGAGGTTCCGTGTCTGACAGACAGAGACAGATAATGTTAGGCACTATTACGTCATATCACCGCCTACCTGATTCTGGCAGTTTTTAATTTCGAATTAATAAACTGATTTATAAACGCTGAAGAATCCATTTGATTAGATTTTGACTCATGATATTGTTTGTACACTGAATCAGCATCATTATTTATCAATTGAAAGAGGTTTGGAATGATTTGGAATTTTAATGGGTGACGTGCAGCGCGCGGCAACTTTTTGATTTCGCTAGAAAGGGTGATGTACATGTGACGTCACTACTTGAGATGGGTAACATGCACGTGGTAACAAATGACAAATCTTTCATAAGGTTAGTGTTTAGTTAACGATTTTGGTTTTCTGAGCTTTTTTGTTATTTTTTTTAAGTTTAGAGTAAGCTTTTCAACAACTATTTAAGAAACACTGTTATTAGCGATCTTTAAAGACTAAACATTAATATTCAAGTATTAAAAAGTAGGGAGTACGTTATCTGTAGCCGAGGCGGCTACTTTTTGACAGAGGTAGAATCTCAAGCTTTGACGTCACTCTTTCTACCGTTGTCAAGCTGAAACGTCACGTTCACGGTAACCATAATCTTAGAACTGCCGAAGACACGCCTTGATTAATTTAATCGCTGAATAAACTGAATTCTTGAGGGCATATGAATTCTTTTGAAGCAATTAGATACACTATTTTTTACACGCTTTATATTAGCTTGACTTGTATCTATCTATGTAAAGGAATCTTTAGACACGATTTTCACCCATTTAAAAACATCGGATCGACTTGAAACTTTGTATACTTCTAAAGGAACGATGACAATACAATAATTTCATATATTTTTTTAAAGATCCTGGCCAGGATCATAAGGATATTAAAAAAATAAAGTGCGGTATAATAGATTGAGGTCATATCGATTTTTAGCGTCCAGATAGGGAACCTAAGAAACGGCTATGACTGTCAGTAAATAAAAAAAAACCAGAACTAAAAAATAAAAAATAGTTTAAAAAAACAAAGACACGCTTTATAATTAAACCAAACTAAAAAATGAAAAATAATTAATAAAAAATAATTTTACAATCAAAAGCGTGGGGTGCGCTAGCTACATCAATTAATATATTTGATAATAAACAGATATTGGTAAAAGTAAAGTCCCCACGCTTTTGATTGTAAAATTATTTTTATTCGTTCGATAACTCTAATTTTTGTTGACTACTCTAATTTTATCGCAAGCGCGTTGGAGATTATTTTTTATTTCGGTTTTCTTATAAAGTCTTAGTTTTTTTTTAAACTATTATTTATTTATGTTTATTTCAGTCTTCCAAATCGCCGTCAGTGGACAATAGGAAAGACAAGGACAGAGACAGGGAAAAAGAGGCGGAAAGGGAAAGGGAGCGCGATAGGACTGACATTAAAGATAAGGAGAAGAGAATATCTCGCGAGTTGAGCCCGTTGGATCATCGAGGAGATAGCATTCCGTCGGAAAAAAAAGCCAATAGAAAGTCTGGTTCGAGGGAGCATTCAAATTATAGCGGGAAAATCGATAGTAGATCGCCAGTATTGAATGGTTTCATATATCCGCTGATTTCAGAGGTAAATGCGTATAAACATTCCTTGAAACCAACTTTTGTTTTTGTTTACCAATATATTTTTTTTCTACTTACCTCATTTCTTATTATCGTCAACATTTGCTTTTATTTAAAATTGGAAGTGATTTTATTTCGTTATAGTTGCAAAGAAAGCACCAGTATAACAGGCGATCGGCGGAGACGTCCCACAAGTCAAACGATGCAATAGAAGAGCTAGAGAATGCGTTCGAGATTGCAGAAAAGACGAGTCCAGGCATAAGTGAAATGTTTATTTGCGAATTGGTGCAGAAATTGGTGCCATCCATCTCGGAACAGAGACGTAAGGGAGTAATAGATAAAGTTGTAAGGTTAGTACTCGATTTCTTTACCTTAATAATGAATTTTTGATGTGAGAGTTAAAGCGGCTGTTTGCGTGGTGACAGTCAGTCTTCCGTCCGACGTTATTGTGTTTTCATTTGCATTTAAAATACCAAAGAAAAGTATAGAGAAAATGTTGGAAAAGAATTGGTTATGGTTGTTAAACGTCTTATTGTACTGCTGTAAATGTTGGTTACATTTTTTTTTGTTTTGTTTCAGGGATACTTTGTAGGAGGATATTAGAGGAAGTTCGTTTTGAGTAGTTTCCGAATTGAGAGTTTGTTGGTTCGATTTTTGTTAAAAGTTATTCTCTCGTTATTCCAAGTTGTTAAAAAAAATACTTACCATTTACATGACAATATCTTATATCTATTGAGCTTATTACTGGTAAATTTTAAGCAAACATTCTTATAGGATAATAGTTGTCTGACAATTAACAAACACCCACTGTGTACCCACTGTTCACGTTTCCAAGGCAATTCTTTACATCAAAACTTATCTTAACACACCTATTTATTGATGTAAGTCCAATTTAATAACTTTATAGGGACGCTTTTGGAGTCTAGATTTAGTGTTTGTCGAAAAATGGTAAAAATGTTTTGCCGATATTAAAACAGTTAAATAAAAATAGCTTCAAACATGTTTTTATCACTTTTCTGTTAGAAAATGTTTGGTGCATTGGATTAGTCTTTTAAAGATGAAGCAACAATCAGGAAATAAAAAAATAACGTTTATACTATGCAGTAACCAACATTAAACATTAAAAAGTCGATTGAAATAATTTTTTTTTAATGTATAACATATTCGTACATTGTTTTGTCGAAAATTCTGGATCTAGATTCTTTAAAAGGTATATTTAGAAATTTTGCGATTTGGAATTGTCCTCGGTATTTCGAATTTCCAGAATCCTTTAGTTTAATATTAATAATTATAATAATGTTTTTCATGATGGAATAAAAAAATTATGCCATGTCCTCTTGGGATGCATTGTATATATGTATATCTAGATTGAACTATATTCTATTATTAAGATCATATTTTTTCTTGCAATGTATTTTTTTAGATGTGTAAATATATATCAATAAATAGTTACACTGTTAATGTTTGTTTTTATTATTTTTCCAGCAAGTTTTTGATTGCCATGGTAATTTCACTTTCATTTAAATCAATAAAAGATGTGCATTTTTTGTGTACGTGGTAAATAATCTACTGAAAATAAGGCTAGAAGGTAAGTAGGCGCTTTTCAAATAAAGAGCCGCGTTCCGAGATCCGCAAGTAGAGACGTTTCGCCAAGTGAGCTTGAAGCCTCATTGCTATACCAATGCAATAACACTGACAGCTCAGTACAGCTGAATGTTCATGTGACTATACTGTAATAACAGTACAGAAGGGTGTCACTTGGCTCTACCAACGCAATAACACTGACAGCTCAGTACAGCTGAGTGGTCATGTGACTATACTGCAATAACAGTACAGAAGGGTGTCACTTGGCTCTACCAACGAAATAACACTGACAGATGAGTATCACGTAAGTACGTTGAAGTTTCGGGAAAACTCTTGTTAGGTAAAAGAACGTTGAACTTAAAATACGTTTAATTTAGTTTGTGTGACTCGACTTCAGCGGTTTTTACTAAAACAAAATAGGGAAGAGAATTTGAATAATATTGGTCGAAAAATACTCCCTAAGGGAGCTACACCGCTCTGAATGTGCAACCCTAAAGATGGTGTAAAGTCAATATCTCGGAAGCAGTGCAAGACAGAAAAATAAAATTTTGGGAGTTGATTATTCTTATTACAATAGATGATATGTTTTAAAATTTATTTCAAAATAAATGTCATTCGGGGGTTGGTTGAAAGGGGAGGGGGTGCATTTGTAACTACTGGAAAATTACCTCACATGCCTAGAAACCATTTAAAAAAAGCTTTATGAAATCTTTAAATCAAACGAAATTAAAAGAAAAGAACTTTGATATCAAACAAAAATATTCATTCGACATTTTATTTCACTTCAGCAATTGTATTATTTGCTGATTTTTTTTTCAATCAATATAGATTTTATCAAGCAATTTCATGGTGTTTAGGTGTGTAAGATGATTTTGAAATCGATTTTACTCTACAATGGAGACCATTTAAAATGCAAGATTGTAAAAAAACAAAGGGGGAAATCCACATTTTTTGTCGAGGCAATCAAGATATGTCAAAAAAAAACCTATGGGCACTTGTACAAGACATGAATATTCAATTAGGAATCAGATAAATAGGTATTTCTTTAAATTAGCTGAAAAGAAAATTGGGGAATATATCAAGAAACACCCGTAAAAATTTACTTTATAAAACACGCCCATAGAGAGCCCCCTTCAAAAGTTACGCCATTTTTAATTTTCAATGATAAGTCTATAGAAAAACACTTTTTTCATTTAATACGTATTTTCTTGACCTAACCTAACCAAACCCATCGTATGGTATATGTATTTATAATGGTAATGGTATATACATATAAAAAAAAAAAGTACTACTACTACTACGTGTTGGTCGGCTCACTGAAAAATACAGTATTTTCCAGCGCGACCTCCTTTGACCTAACCTAACCAAAATCAAAGCTTACCTAACACTAACCTAACCTATTGCGCGAACAGCCTACGGGCATTATGTAGAAACACGAAAGTAATATGAACGTTTTATTTTTTGAACCGCAAAGTTTATTGATGAAGTAAAAATAGTTTTGCTGACCTGATTAGCCACCAATATACAAGTATATTGGGCCCAGGGAGCACCGCGTGGAGGCGGTCAGCGTTCACTCCCCAGTCCCTTCAGAAGACTCAAATCAATAGTTGAGTATGAATCATCATGGGGGACTCGCCCTTAAAAGGGCGGTTTATTGAGCCGGACCTATGGTTCACTGGCGGAAATCACCGTACTCACGGCGTATTGCTTGGAGCAAGGCCTCGAAGGGATCCATGTTCTCCTTTCGGATCATGCGACGCCAGCCATACTCACGCAGGTAGTCAGCAAACCCATCTCGGGGAACATGTCGACCACGGAAAAAGTCTTTTGCCGGACGCCAAGTAGCCTCGATCTGCTGAGTGTTGGTACCGTCCTCCGCTACAAAACAGAATGTGAGAAATGTCTATGATCAAAAACTTATGATACTTACCAACAAACCGATGGGCAATATCAGAATGATTCACACGTTTGTGAATGTAGCCATTTTCTGCCGAGTTGTTGAATCAGCGGTATGAGCGTCGCCGCGTCTTCTCGCTCTACCACGATAAAACGTACGTCTTCTTTGCCGTTCTCAATAATTCCCAAAACCCAAGTTCCAGGAATTACCCGACTACGTCCATACCTTCGTTGGCCGAAAACATATTTGCCAATCTGCACAATCTTGTCAGGACCACCTAGTCTCCCACTCGCATCTTGTCTCGCCATTAAGTCCTCACCGACCATTTCACGGCAGTAACTGTACCTTTAGTAATAATAGAATTAGTGAATTTTTATAAAATAATAAGTTATAATTGATAACTTACCAGAAATGAATTGTCGTTGATGACAACTCCGTACGTTAATCGGCGGGGATGTCTAAATCCAACGACTCATTGCGGACCTGTTCATGTGACCAGTCGTTAGCAAAGCCGTACATCATCCAGGCCACCTCGTCAGGACGCTTGTGAGCGTGTTCAAAGCAAGTACCACGAGCGACCGAAATAACATTTTTGCACCCGGACCTGTTACACTTGAATCGCCCACAAAGCCCGTGTTCGTACACAGCCATGGCTTTACGGTGGATACGACACTGTTTTGACGAAGGCAACAAGCCTTGCTGTTGTGCCCACGTGACCCCTGTTGCCGCTGTCGGCAGTTTCCGAATGTTCCATAAACGAACCACCTGTTCATCCATAACTATCTGTGAACAACAACTTTGCAATAATAATAAAACTAAGCAATAATTAATGAAAGCTTACCTGAAAATTGAACACGTCCGCTCTTGGTGGATAATGAAGAACAAATGAAAATTACTATTGAAAAAACCCAGACAAAAATGGCGTCGTCTGACCTCATTGAATGATAGTAAACAAATGACTTGGAAACCACTCCACAGATAGAATGAAAACTCTTATGGTCCGTACCGAAACTGTCATGGCGGACGAGATCAGTTCGGCTCCCAATAAGATAGATGGCCATACAATAGATGCTGTCATTTTGTCAAGGCAACTTTTTGTGTTTTGTGCACTATTTCCTGTATTTTCATGTTCCATCATAGAAGAATAAAATAAAAATCATAAATCGCTCATTTTGTTTGTATCATAGAAAACACTCCACAGATACACAGATTGTAATCTCTCTTAGTGACGGCTGGTACAACGAACAGCGCCACCTGTTTTTCGGGAGCCGAACTAATTTATCGACTAACGGACGTGGCGGCAAATTTAAAATGTATATTCTATTCAGGTTTTTAATTTAACTATTTATATAGGAATACAAAGCACAAAATTGATGAAGTAAAGAATTTCCTTTTTCCATTTTAAAAAAGTTTGACAGACTACTTCACCACTGTGCTATGTATTCCTCCAAAATAGATTTGCTTCAATGTTTAGTAATTGAAGATATTACAAAAAAACCTTTAATGAATTATTTCTTTAAAACCGTTTGTTCGGTTCACTTCATCTATCCTGGCCAGCTTCAGTTTCTGCTTTTCCTTTAGAATTGTTTAAGAGATTGATATTTTCAATATTTCAAATCCTAATCAAGTAAGTAAAATATCTATAACACTCATAATACATCATAAGTCGATTGTACAACAGATTTATCAGTACCAGTTTTTTGTTTGGATTCATTTATTTCTATAATTTATGAATTCTTGTTCTCAGCATGCCTCTTCTCTATAGGGAAAAATCACGTAACGCGAGATGGCGCTGACAATGACAAAATATCGGATCGAGGTGTAAACAACAAATATTCCGTCATTTAATTACTTGTAAAATCAAAGTTTTTATTGAAGGAAATTTTAGTTATCTTGGAGATATGAGTTGATTTTTTTTGTTAAACTATTTGGTTAAAGCTGGATTTAAGATTTGTTTTTGACGTTTCAGTTTTATTGTCACTGGTTTTTTGTTAAATGCCAGTAAAGACCATGTGTGTCTAGGTATCAATTTTGGTTTGTTTTCGAAGTTTTTCAGTTCTCTTATCGCCGGAATTCTTGTTGCAATGCCTATAAAAGTCGAAATATCAATTTTGAACATATTGTATTATGTGGGTGAACGTGTTCGACCCATTAAGGAAGGTGAAGAGGTTTTTAAGGCTAGCCACATCATTTTATGTGGAACTGATGGTTTCAATGCAAAAATCATTAAAAGTTTATGCATGAGATCCATTTCTGAGCTACCTTAGGATTTGAAGGAAATTTATGTAAAAATATAATTGAATTGGCTTGATTTTCATAAACTCTCTTTAAATGTATCTAAAACCTCTTTTCTAGTCTTTTCGTTAACTAATGTTAATAGGCTTTCTTTCAAAATACAAATAAGTGAAAACTTTATAATTCAAATGAACAATAAAACAAAATACCTCGGTTTCATAATTGACCAAAATTTGAAATGGAATGATCACATTCAATCATTAATAACCAAGGTTAGAAGATTTATTTTTAAATTTTATGAATTAAGGAAATTTATGACTAGGAGTTTACTCATTACTATATATAATTCACTGGTTGAATCTATTCTCCGATACGGTATAATAATATGGGGTGGATTATATTATATTGCACTTCAACCCCTTAATGTAATCCAAAATCATATAATTAAAATTATATAAAAAAAATAGGCATTATATCCTACCTCACTCTTATATAATAAACAAGTGCCTTAATATACGAACATTATATTATCATTGTTGTTGTACCTCTATAGAAAGCCTGAACTGAGATGCATTTGCACAATACAAGAGCAAGATTAAATGAGTTTTTAAGAACTCCAGTGGTACAGCGAGATGCAAGTCAAAGATTTATAACTCATGTTGCTCCCAAAGTCCTTTAAGACTTTACCTAACAATATAAGGAATATAAAAAATTTAAAGTTATTTCATCAGAAGAAATTGAAACAGTATATCACTTCTAATATTGATGTATATAAAGATGTTCTCTAGATAGCTTTGCATTCTTTGTTACTAAGATTCAATTTATGTATATGTATGAATTAATATGTGTATGTATTACTTTAGCACATACAGGTGCTAAATTTAATTTGATTTATGTAGTATGTTGTATATGTAGAGCATTGGCGAACAGCATATTTTTCGCGATTTTATCTCCATATCACCTTTTTTAATCCTTTGCATTTTCAAATTTTGTGGTTTATTAACACCAATTCTTTATAAAATATCGTTTAAATATAACACTTTTAATGCTTAAATTACTCAAAATAATATATAAAGTTCACTTTTCATCCATATAAACAAATGGAGGTTGGTTTGTTGTTCACACCTCGAGAAGTTCATAGGATCAATAATAGATGTCGCCCACTTCGTGATTCTTCCCTATTAAATTTGGTTACTTGTCATTTATTGTAAAAAAAGAAGTGTTTTGACAGCTCACAGCGTGGTAGTTCGTGGTTGACAATATCGGGGTTTTTAAATAAATGTGACTAAAGTTAGGAGATTTTGTCTTTTTAGAACAAATTGCTAGTTGATTAAATTTTCCTCCAAAATGATTCGAATTAATAAGGACATAATAAAAAGTATTTCTAAGATAATTAAGGTAACTGCTTTATTTTTATTCATAATACTTTTATTTAAATATTAAATTTTAGCATGACCACAAATGCATGTCGAATTATACAAAATATGCTGAGCACAAACAACTCGAAAAAATTAGAAATATTGGGATATCTGCCCATATCGATTCAGGCAAAACAACTTTAACAGAACGCATTCTTTACTATACTGGTCGAATAGAAACCATGCATGAAGTAAAGGGTAAAGATAATGTTGGGGCCACTATGGACTCCATGGAGTTGGAAAGACAAAGGGGTATTACAATTCAGTCAGCAGCCACCTACACTGTATGGAAAGATTATAACATTAACATTATTGATACACCTGGTCACGTTGACTTTACTGTTGAAGTAGAAAGAGCTCTAAGAGTATTAGATGGAGCCATATTGGGTAAATAAATTGTACAATATAGTAAAAGAAAGAGTAGAAACAAACCCATTTATTTTAATTTCAGTTTTATGTGCAGTAGGAGGTGTTCAAAGTCAGTCTCTTACAGTAAACAGGCAAATGAAAAGGTATAATGTCCCTTGTTTAGCATTTATTAACAAACTAGATAGGCTAGGTGCAAATCCAAATAGAGTTCTGTACCAAATGAGATCAAAAATGAATCACCATGCAGCTTTTGTTCAATTACCAATTGGTGTAGAATCAAATTGTAAAGGTATTGTAGATCTAATAGGACAAAAGTCTATTTATTTTCATGGTGATTTTGGTGATGAAATACGATATGATGAAATTCCTAAAGAAATGAGAACTGAAAGTGATGAAAGAAGACATGAACTAATAGAATATCTGTCAAATTGTGATGATGCTTTTGGGGAAATGTACCTAGAAGAGAAGCCTTTTACTGAAGCAGATATAAAAGCTGCGATTCGTAGGTCATGCCTCAAAAGAACATTCACACCCGTCTTTGTTGGAACTGCTTTAAAAAATAAGGGAGTGCAACCTCTTTTAGATGGGGTATTGGATTTCTTACCTCATCCTGGTGAAGTCACTAATTTTGCATTAAGGGAAAAAGAAGGAGAAGATCAACAGAAAATCATTTTGGATTCTTCAAGGGATGGAAGCAAGCCATTCATTTCCTTGGCATTCAAGCTAGAAGCTGGTCGTTTTGGGCAATTAACTTACATGAGGTGCTACCAAGGAATGCTTAAAAAAGGTAAGCAGTAATTTTTAATAAGAAAGTAATAAGAAAATGTAGACAATTTCAGGTGATTCAATTTACAACGTGCGTACCCAACGAAAAGTGCGCATTCCTAGGTTAATTCGTTTGCATTCAAACAACATGGAAGATGTCAATGAAGTCTATGCTGGTGATATTTTTGCTTTGTTTGGTGTCGATTGTGCTAGCGGAGATACGTTTGTGACGGATCTTAAATCAGACATGTCTCTAGAATCAATTTACGTACCAGATCCTGTAGTTTCAATGGCTATTAACCCTGCTAATTCCAAGGACAGAGATAATTTTTCGAAAGCCATAGCAAGATTTACAAAAGAAGACCCAACGTTTCATTTTTTCTTTGACGATGACAGCAAAGAAACCATCGTCTCGGGTATGGGCGAACTTCATCTGGAAATTTATGCTCAGAGAATGGAACGTGAATATAACTGCCCAGTAAGTACCACAAGTTCGTGTAAATAAAGTAATTTTTTATTGAACCAAGTAAGTAAATTTTGAGTACACATGTGATTGCTGGAAAACCTTTTTTTTTTCGATACAGTTGCAGAAAAATGTGTCTCTTTTTACAGGTCATTTTAGGCAAACCAAAAGTGGCCTTCAGGGAAACGATAGTGTCGCCTTGCGAGTTTGATTACCTCCACAAGAAGCAGTCTGGTGGACAAGGTCAATACGCCAAAGTAATAGGAGTGCTTGAGCCGCTGCCGACTCACAGAAACACCTTTTTGGAATTTGTGGATGAAACTTTCGGTACTAATGTACCTAAACAATTCATTCCTGGCGTCAAGAAGGGTTTCTTATCGATGGCTGATAAGGGATTGTTGGCTGGTCAAAAACTTTCAGGTTTGAAGTTCAGATTGATCGATGGCGCGCACCATATGGTCGATTCCAGTGAATATTCCTTCTTCTTGGCCGCACAGGGAGCCATCAGAGAGAGTAAGTCTGATTACATTTTTTTTATCATGGAAGATTCTTTAGATATTCAATAACGTACTCACGAGAATCCTTCAATTAAAAAATTATTAATACTACTCTGGACAATAATTAATGAGACTGTATTTTTTTAAAAAGCGCATGCTTTTGGTAGGTTGGTATGACCGTTGTGACAGCTGACAAAAATTTCACGACATTTGTCTCAGTGGGTTAGAAGTTGCAGCGCTTTTTGTTTTTGGTTAAAGAAAATTGTTGAGGGTTGTGAAGCAGTCGACAAATGAACCCCGTGCAGGAAGGCTATCAACCTCAACTGCTAATGAAAATATCAACAAAATCAAGTAGCTTTTACTTTCCAATCGTCGATTAACTCAAAGACCTTGTAGATATTGTTGGTATATAAAAGGATCAATGCCAACAATTTTAAAGGACAGTTTGGGCTTGTCTCTTGCATCTTTTCGTCTTTTTCCAAAAGATTTGAATTTGAAAAACAACGTCGTGTTGAAGTGGCTGGAAAGATGCTTTCTATGATTGATAATGATTTAAAATGCATAATAATTGCTGGCGATGAGACCTGGATCTATGCTTATGACACGAGCGAATGAACGCTCTCGTTAGCAATCGCCAACTTATCACACTAGTTGCACAATATACTATTCTAGAGTTTATAATCTTCCTTGTTTTAGCGTTTGAAAACGGCGTGTGGCAGATCCTGGAGCCGGTGATGGCGGTGGAAGTAACCGCCCCAGATGAATTCCAAGGGGCGGTAATAACGCAAATAAGCAAACGGAACGGGATAGTGACGAGTACCGAAGGTATCGAGGGTTGGTTCACGGTGCACGCGGAAGTACCATTAAATAACATGTTCGGGTATGCGGGAGAGCTCAGATCTAGTACGCAAGGCAAAGGAGAGTTCACGATGGAGTACAGCAGGTACTCGCCTTGTTTGCCCGAGGTGCAAGACAAAGTTATTTTGGAGTACGAGAAGTCCCAGGGGACTGTAGTCGAAAAGGATAAAAAAAAGAAAAAGAACTAAAAAGAACACATGATTTAGGAAACATTATTTATTGTATTTGGTATGTCCAAAGATGCTATAGAAGAAAATGGCAACGAGATTTTAGGAAGAAATACGTTTTGCAAACGTGGGCGATTTGAAACTGTTGTTTCATTGGATGTAATTAAGTGTAAATAATAATATTGCAATGTGATATACCGATTTTTAATAAAAACTGTTTTTTGTTACAAAAGTGTTTAATTTCACGCGACTATTTGAAGAAATACAGTTCTTCGGGGTTTAAAATAATCCAAAAAGTGTTGAATTGATCCACTTGCGCCTGCGCAAACGTATTTTCTATCACTATTTTTATTTGCCAATTTAACTACCCTTGTAATTGGCTCATTTGGACCATAGTTTGTACTGTGATATAGAACCATGAACAGTTCTGAAATTCTTGTTCTTCTGGGATTGACATTCAGATAAAAGAGTTCAATTAAATTTGGACAACTTATAGCTCCGTTTATAACTGTGCAAAAATCTCAAATCAATTTCAGCACTTCGATGTTCCAAACTTGATGAATGTTCAAAATGTCAGAATATTCATAGTCTCTTCTCTGATATCCAAGTTTGAATGCACAATACCTTAAGAATTTATTTTGAACTCTCTCAATTCTTTTTATATCTCTGCTTGATAAAGCGGACACCATGTAACACAATTATATTCAATAACAGATCGAACAAGAGAGTTACGATATCTGGCCAGTTGGCTCTGCCAGTGCCATCAACACAAAAAAAAATAAGGAAGCAGTATGATAATTTAAAAGTGTGCAGGAAAATTTGTTTAAAGAAGACTTGTAATGAAGCCTAATGATTTAAATGATTTAGAAACGATATTATCAATGTGTGTCTTAAATGTTACTTTGGAATCAAATAATATGCCAAGATCTCTATACACCATAAGCCACTGAAAAATTAACGTCTTTCACTTTGTATTCAACATACATACATAAAGTCACGCCTTTTTCCCATAGGGGTAGGCAGAGACCACTTCCTTCCACTTGCTACGGTTCGTACACACATCTTTTGCTTCCTCTACTTTCATCAGTGCTCTCATACATGCTCGTCGGTTGTTGGTACTCTTGACCTGGCCTTTCTTCAAAACAATGTTGATCTGATCAAAATATGTTCTCCGAGGTCGACCTCTACCGACTTCCGTCCATTCACAATTGCCTTATAAATTTGTTCCGTCAATCTTCCATCAACCATTCTTTCTACGTGTCCAAAGTATCTAAGCATTCCTTTGTCTATCTTTGTAACCACATCTTCTTTTACACCACAGCGTTCTCTTATCTCACTATTCTTTACTTTATCCAACCGAGTCACTCTGGCTATACTTCTCAGACTACTCATCTCCGCAGCATTAATCCTATTTTCATGCTTCTTCTGCCAAACCCAACATTCACTACCATACATAAGTGTAGGAACCAACACACCTCTATGCACCGCCAGACGTGCCTTTTTTGACACTTTCTGGCTATTCATAAAGCTATGCAGTGCCCCATTCATTTGTTTTCCTGCCAACACCCTTCGCTCAATGTCACTGTCATACTTTCCATCTCTAGTAAATTTTTAACCCAAGTACACAAATTCATTAACTTGTTCCACTCTTTCTCCCTCAATCGAAACCCCACAGTTTGTCATGATTTCTTCTTTTAAAAACCATTACTTTCGTTTTGCTCACATTTATTTTCATCCCTTTGATTTTCAGGGAATCATGCATAACATTAACCATCGCCTGCAACTCCTCTTCAGATAACGCTAATATGACTTGATTATCGGCGTAAAGAAGACATTTGACGATCAAATCATTCATTTTTAATCCATACGCACTCTCTTTCAGATCTTTTAAACAATTGTCTATGTATAAGTTAAACAGCCATGGCGAAGCCACACATCCTGTCTCACACCTTTTTCGATGTTAAACCAGTCCGTGCAAGCTCCGTTTATCCTGACACAAGCAGTGGAATCCTCGTAAAGTGATTTCAGTGCTCGTATTAAACTACCTTCTTCTTCTTATGGTGCCGTCTTCCGTCGAAGGTTGGCGATTTGATGAACAATTGAACCATTCTCTCAGGTTGCGGAGCCACGACATTCGTCTTCTTCCCACGCTGCGCTTCCCTGCAATCTTTCCCTGCATCACCACTTGTAGCATTCGGTATCTCTCTCCTCTCATAGTGTGGCCCAGATATTGTAATTTTCTGATTTTTATTTCGTTATTAATTTCTGTTTCTTTTGAGAGTCTTTTAACTACCACTCACCCCATACATAGACAATTTAGACCACAATTCACTCCTCACCACTCTGTCATAGGCCTTTTCCAAGTCTATAAAAGCGCAATAGACCTTCTGACTTCTAGCCAAGAATTTTTCGACTATACCTCGTAAGGAAAAGATCTGATCCATACATCTCCTTCCTCTTCTAAATCCTGCTTGAACATCCCATATCATCTTCTCAGTTTCATTCGTTACTCTTTTAATCAATATTTTTGCATACAGTTTGCCGACTCTGCTGAGTAAACTAATACCTCGGTAGTTCTTACAGTCGTGCTGCGAACCTTTTCCCTTGTAAAGCGGCACGATAACGGCCTTGCACCAGTCGTCTGGTACACTACCACTTCTCCAACAAAGGTTAAAAAGGCGGTTCAGTAGACTAGCTACCACGTTTTGTCCAGCCTTCAGCATTTCAACTGTTATCCTGTCGTACCCAGCAGCTTTACCCAATTTCATACTGTTCAACGCTTCCACAATTTCTGTCGTGGTAATTTCACTTTCATTGCAACTTTCACTCATGTCTTCGAATTTGTATTCAATTGGATTCATAATTCTCGAAAATGTGATTTGATAACATTTGTTTATATTTAGATGAAGCATAATATTTATATCGCACCAATGGGACAAACTGTTTAAATCTATTTGCAGCAGTTCAGCATTACAGACATTGTCAATGATCCTATAGAGTTTGAAGTCATCTGCAAACATCAAATAGTAGCTGTGTTGTATTACTTATGATATATCGTTAATAAATAATAAAAAAAATAGCGGACCTATGTGGGATCCCTGGGGAACCCCAGAAGTTACAAAAATTTTTGATGACACAGAACCAGCATATTTGATACATTGGGTTCTACCTCTCAAATAAGATCTGATCCAGTTCAAAAAGTTACTGTCAGTGTCTAACGCGGAGAGTTTTGCAATTATCAAATGATTTTGAGAAGTCAGGGTAGATGGAGTCAACCTTGTGCCTATTCCCCAAACTGTTTAAAAGAAAATATTGATAACTAACCAAGTTTATGTTGGTGGATCTTTCTGAGGTAAAGCCATGTTGGTTCCTTGTTTCATGAGTAAATTTCTTAGTGACCAAACAGTCAAATAATTTGGGGATTTTAGATTGTTTACTCACGGGGCGATAATTCTTTGTCATCTCTATGGCTCCAGATTTATGGATTGGAGTAAGAAAACTTAGAAAATGATAGATAGATATTGAACATGATCTGAAGATGCTTCGCCAGAATGAATACACGATTTTTTATGAAATATAGAGATATTCAATCAGGGCCAGCAGAAAGTTTTCTAGGGGCTAACATAAATTGATAAACTACTCCCGTTTGTTTTGCACAATAGCAATTATTGGGCGAGATGCAAATATAGTGGACTGTATTTTTAATAAGATAAAAAATTAAACAACATATGTAGCGATCACATTAATTTTTTATAGTATTTTTAATACTATAGTACACAACAAAGGACTTGAACATTACTTTTCAAACATCACTTTTCGGAGTAGTCTAAACGACTACTTGATACTTGACTACACCCAGACGACAGTTTCCTTCCACTATACGATTTGAATGGTTTGGTTTCCTACAATAAATAAAGTATAATTAAACGACTGCGTCAATTAATTTCGACTTAATATTTCTAGAAAATACATATGGAAATTTTAGCAACTTACACTGGAAGATGGTGAATAGAAACACACCCTAGTTTTAGTGGAAACGGGATGATTTGTGTCCTTAACAGGAGTGCACGGCGACTGACTCCTCTTCAATTTATCCTGAAGTTTCATTTTTAATACAGTCTCACTGTTCACCGTCTTTTCGAGCTTAATTCTCATTCTCTGTCGAAAATAAAGAGATTGAAAAACATTCGAAACGTGTGGGATTAATAAAAAATTAATGTACCTCCAAAGCTTCGGTATCTTTTCTCTTATTCAGCTTTGCACGATCTCTTTCTGCCTCCAAAAGAGACTTCAAATGGAGGACGTTGGTCTTTTCCTTATCTAATTCGTCCTCCAAATTTCTTGTTCTTGCCCGTTCCTCTTCGATGGTTACTCTAAAAACAACGGAAATATTTACACGTCTACATTGCAGGTTACCCCACTAAAACCACCCCTGGATGACAATCTCCTGCATTATGGTGACCAAGGAAGTGACCTAGAGAGGCATGCGTCACGGTCACCGGTTCAAAATCACTACCACTGCATTTCTACCAATCCTATAACCACCTATATCACTCTAATCCCCGAACCTTCTTAACCCAGAAAGGTCAAACAATAGTGTAACGTGTCTTTTTTTTCCCTTCTACAGTTCCATTATAATTATATCTCTGATAATTTTATATTCCTCAAGTACTCGTAAATAGTGTTGCATACCTTATTGTAATAAGATTCAATTGTTAATGGCTATGGCATTTTTGTTGATCACTGGAGATTGAGTAAGGTATTTTCATTATTAGATTTTGCTTTAGTTTTTAGCCTCGATTATTGTGTATTATCGATTATATTATTGTTTGGTTTACATTTCTGTGTAGATGAGGCTAGCTATCAACACGGACGAACGCGATTCTTAGTGTGGAACATAGACTTGCGAATATTCTTGGTTGACGTCAATTCCGTGTCATTTCTTGATATACGGCTTGGGAAGTAGTCGGAGTCGTGTGGTGAGAGTCTTGGGAGTCGTGTGGTGAGAATTTTTGGGGCGGAGTGATATTAACAAGTGTGCAAAACCTCTACGGTTTTTCTTTCATATCTGGCTGTATTTGGGCCATCTTAATTGGATTTTGAAGAAAAACCATTTAATTTTTAACTTGACCATTCTATCTTACCTTCGTTGTTGATATTTTGGATTTTGGTGTCGAGTTAAAATAACCGCATGCGGGATTTATTTGAGGGAAGCCATTGTTAATTAGCAGGTGCCGTTCCATAACCAAACAGGCCACAGGAGTAGTGCATTCGTATACCCAAAGGTTATAAGTGATTTATTTTTGAATATTTAATGACGTGACTTATTTTTGACACCACAATTAAGTTTTGTTTTAATTTATTAATATAATACATTATTAAAAACTATTTATTGCATTAGATAATATGCCAAAACTAAACTTTGATTTATTGTTGGCTGTTAATTTTGACTATATTTGTTATAATTTTATTATTGAACTGTGTACTTTGATTTATTGTAGGAGTAAAGTATCCAATATATTTTAGCTATAATTTCATTTATTTAGTTCACCATAATCTCAGTTTATTATCGTGTGGCTCTACTAGTGCCTATAAGACCTAAGGGTTTCCGGCTTGAACCGTCTAAGTCGGTGGCGCGGCTCACTTTTATATATATATATTTTTTTTCTTCTATCCTCTACGGCTGAGCTCGGGCCTAATTTGCCAGTAGAGAGATCGCTGGCAGAGTACTCTATAGAGAACGAACAAGAGAACGTGGCCATAGGCTTTACTCTCTCAACTTTTGCTTGAAAACAACCAAATTGTGTTGAATTTTCAAGTATTCTCTTTACGGTGTCATGGTTGAGTCGTGGTAGATCTAAATATTTTGTAGCAAACAATGCACATGTTTTAGTCACACTCATCGTGTATTAAAAGTAAATTTGCATATCATTATTGTTTACATAAACTCCCCATAATTTCTGCCATAAATTTTAGTAAAAAAGAAAAAAATTAAAGTTGATCTTTTCATCACTTTTCATCATTTTTTTTTAAAAAAAATCAAAATCTCAAAAATTTGAACGTTGCGACTAGCTATCAGTCGAGATTTTAACACTTACATGTATTGCTCCAATTTTTGCTCGTGATAGGACTTTTGGCGCTGTATGGAATCTCTCTCTTCTCGGATGTTCGTCACAGTCTTCGAATGCGAATCTAGCTGGCTTAACAAATCGCTGTTTTTCTTCTTCTCGTCCTCCAAGCTCTTTTTCAGATCTTGTAAACGTTCCTTTTCCAGCTTTACCGCGTATTGCATCGCGATTACTGAAAGGAAAAACGTCAAAGTGCTGTCATTAAAAAAAAAAAAAAAACAAACTGTACCTTTTTGTTGGGCGTGCTTCTGTTTTTTCAAAAGATCACCTTCCAGTGCGGCGATTCTCTTCAACAGCCCCAGTCGATCACCTTCGTTGGGTTTTAATATACCGCTGGTCTGTCCCATTTTCGCGAGCTGGTCTGCGGTGGCGTCACACAATTTATAATGCAAAAACTGCAACTCCTCTATAGTTAAAGACTAAAAAAAATGACTCCTCTTAATAAGTTAGAAGTAAAAACTGGAAGTAATCTAAAAATATTAATTAATATTCAAATATTGTTCAGTTGGTTCTTTAACCCCTTATTGTACGTCACTGTATTATCTGATGTTTTCACTGTAGCAAGACTGTCCTCTCTAGTAAGCAAGGGTGCAGTGGCTGGACTTTTGTTTGATACAGCTTTATTTAACCGCCTTTTAAGTGTTTAAGAAGAAATTGTGACATTGCGGACAGCTTGGAGCTCGTTTCTGATCACAGAACTAGTGACAGTACTTTTTCTTTAAGCGTATTGTCTAATAAAACAGTCATCTCGGTCTTTGGTGCATCGTTTACGCCACTGCCTTCCAGAATAATTTGCTACCTTCTTGACATGTATTTCTATGTACACATGATCATGACTATTTACAATGAGTTGATGTTTTACTTTTTCATTAATTAACATTTAAAATATATCAGAGGTGTCTCTAATTGATAAAAACACAATTATAATGAATGCTTTTTCTGGTACTGTCAAGAGCTTATATATTTAGTAAATGTAGACCAACTCGTGCTTAACGTGCTGTTTCCTAGTAGTACGTTCTGATTTCCTCACCAAATATTTTATTTATTATTGTAATTTGATAGAAAAAAACATTAAATAAAGTCCAGAATTTAGTTTTCTTTGCTTATAGTTGCATTTATGTGTGGAATGTATGTTAATTGAGAATCAAGCTGTTGCTGTCGTTTCATGGTTGATCCATGTATTTCATATTCGAAATTCAAGCGATATAATAAAGCATTTATCAATATTGAGGGCTAGACCATTTGTAAGAGACCATTCATATAATTTATTTATATCATGTTGGAGTTTTAAGCAGTCATTCGAAGTCTGTATAGGAATATAGATTTTTACATTATCAGCGAATATTAAACAATTATAGTAATCAAAGTAAAATAATAGATCATTTACATAAAAATTGAATAGTAGTGGACCCAGATGAAACCCCTGTGGAACTCCTGACGTAACTTGTACCGGATTAGAAAGATGGTTCTTAACTTTGACATACTGAATTCTTCTAGTAAGGTAACTATTTAGCCAAGATAATAGCCATGGTGGAAAATCAAGTATTTCGAACTTATGAATTAAAAACTCGTGATTCACGGTATCGAACGCTTTTGAGAAGTCTGCATGAACGGAATCAATCTGATTTCCAACTTCCAGAGCATTTAAAATATCATTCTGATACAGTAGCAAATTAGTCAAGGTTGATTTTCCTGCTGTGAACCCATGCTGTTCATCGGCAATTATGAACTTGCAATGCCATGTTAAAAATCTAGAGATAAAAAGTTCAAATAATTTTGGAATAACAGATAGTTTTGTTATTGGACGATAGTTAGTAATATTTGCCCACTTGAAAGAAGAGGTTCGACGCTGGAAAACAGATGAAATGAAATCTCACTGGCATAAAGTGCCAGGACAAACACAAACGAAAAGGCTAGTAAGTCTTTCGCCAAGGACAGCTAAAAAGCTTTTCGAGTTAGACAAGAAAGACATAAAACTGGTGACGGGGCTCCTCACTGGACACTGCCCTTTGAGGTATCACCTTAAAAAGATGGGCAAAACAGATAGTGATAGTTGCCGCTACTGCGAGAACTTTGCTGAAACTGCAGAACATTTGCTTTGCGAATGCCCAGCGCTTTTCTGCAAGAGGCTCAAGTTTCTGGAAGGTGCCTTCCTTAAGCCCATCGATGTCAGAAACTTGGCCCCCAGGAAACTGATAAACTTTGCTCGAAGTCTCAGAATCCCGGGCCTTGAATAGATTAAGGGTTATGCACAAAAGATCCTACAATCTACAATCTAGTAATATTTGCCTTGTCTCCGTTTTTAAACATTGGTGTAGCTGTCCATTTCTTTTGAATAACTCCACTGATTAAAGAATGATTGAATATTATAGTCAATGGTTTAGTTAGAGTATAAACACATCTTTTGAGAAAGGAAGCAGGGATGCCATCTGGACCGCAACAATTTTTATCTTTTAAATTAGAAATTTCAGTAAATACTTCTTCAAGTTTAAGTTCAAGTTTTTATTGTAACTATTTGAGTTTGTTAGTAATTTGCATTTCGACATGATGAGAGTAATTTACAAAAATAACGATCATTTGTAAACTTAGGGGGATGACTCGAATTAATATTATGTATGTATCTGGAAAGGACAAAACACGGGAACACGAAGAATATGTCGCCCTACACTAAGATGTAAAGATCAGATTAAAGATGTGAATCAAATCAACATTACTGAAGAGTCGGGAGTAAGTAAGCACTGGGAGTAAGTAAGTGTTTTAGTATAGTTATAATTTTTTTTTCCTGAGAAAAAAATAGCTAGTGGTTTGATATGCGCTTAATTTTGATACTTACAAATAAACCTTCCATCGCTAGTTTGTTAGTAATACCTTGGAGGTTAGGTTTGCAGATGCATGTTTTCTTGCCGAAGAACTTCAACTCTTTATCCGAGAGCGGCGCAGTAATTGCGATAACTTCTGGCATTTTGCCATCCAGCGATACGGTTTTAAACGTTTCTGCCTGCAGCTGCTTTTCCTAACGATAACAATAATGATGAGAACACGATAATCGTTAAGTCATGATGCTTATTATTTACCTTTTTATCCGTCAGCATCTTCCTCAGTACTCCGAGATCTTTTTGCAAATCTTCGCTCTTGGATAGTTCCCTTTCGAAGCTCTCCCTCAAGATGGTACTGCTCGTTTCCAAATGGTCCTTTTCTTTTTCCAATTTGAGTAATTTCTTCACGACTTCCTGATTGGCGTCCTCCAGCTCCTCGCTTTTTCTGCAGAAAATCGACAATTGCGACTCGAGATCTTTGCTCTTCCTTCTCTGTTCGTCGAGTTTCTCTGCCAGAGATTTGCTCTTCTGTTTTTCCTCTTTGCTTCTCCTTCTTTCTCTATTAATGACGTCTTCGACCTGTTCCACCTTATCTTTGATGTCCAAACTTTTGCGTCTTTGCTCGTCGAGTAATTGTTTAAATTTGTCACGTTCGTCGGTCGTTTCTGCGCATTCCTTTTTTAATTTTTGCAGGGCGTTTTGAAGAGCTTTCAACTCACGTTCGTGTTCGTTATTTAATTCATCGATGGTTTGTCGGTGAGCCTTGTGAAGGTTCGCGATGTCGTCCTCGTTCTTTTTCAGAATATCCTTCAAGTCTCCATCGAATTGCTCCCTCAATGAGGAAACGTTGACGCCTTGTTCTTTCTTCAATCTGGAAATTTCCTTAGCGGTTGCGTCCAGCTCAGCTTTCAGATTCGCGTTGTTCTTTTCCAGTTCGACGAGCTTCTGTTTTAAACTAACCTTTTCGTCCTTTAATTTTTCCACCTCGTTGGCCTTCTTTTTGGCTTCGTTCAAAGCATCGTCCAAACTGTTTTTGATTTGCTTCAACTCGTTTTCAGTTCTATCGAGCGCTTCTTTCAAAGCAGCGTTTTCGTCGATCACTTTTTTAGAAGTTTTGTCGTCGGAAACGTCGACGGATTGCTTTAAGCTTTCCAATTGGGTAAGTTGTTTCCTGAGTTTGCCCTCATTTTCTTTCATTTTAACGATATCATTGGCCAGTCGCTTCTTTTCTATTTCGCCAGCTTTGAAATCGTTCTTTAACGCGTCCATTTCGCTTTGCAAAGCTTGCATCTTCTTCTTTAACGATGCATTTTCATCGATCAGCTTCGTGTTGGCGTCTGCCGTACTTTTAGCGTCCCCGTACGCTCCCTGAAGACTCAATTTTAGATTATCGTTTTCTTTTTGTAACTGATTCAGTTTTTTTTTATATTCCGCGATGTCACTATCAATACTAGGTTTTTTCGTCGCTGAGGTATCCAACTTTTTTTTTAGTTTTTCAATTTCTGCTTGCAGCTGCGCGGCTAGTTGTTTTTGCTTGGCATTTTCGTCACGTAAATCAGCAGTGGCGGTACTTCCCGATTTAGCATCGTCGACCGCCTTGGCGAGGTCTCTCTTCAATGCTTCGTTATCTTTTTCCAATTGAGCCATTCGCTGTTTTAATTTGGCATCTGAGTCTTGAGCCTTACTGACTCCAGACGCTCCTAATTTGGCTTGCTCCAAAGCGCGATTCAGATCCTCCTTCAGGCTAGCCACCTCTCCTTCCAGCTGACCGAGTTTCTGTTTCAACTTGGCATTTTCATCCTTTAGCTGCGTCACCAGATTGCTGCCCGTTTGGGCGTCGTTTAGAGCCTTTTCTAGCTCGCTTTTGAAACGGGAGGCTTCGTTTTCCAACGTGGCCAGTTGGTGTTTCAGCTGCATTGCGTGGTCCTTAGCTTCGGCACTCTGTTTGGCTTCGTCAAGCACGTTGTTCAGCTCGCTCTTCAGCTTCTTGTTTTCGTTCTCCAGCTGGGCAAGTTTGTCTTTTAGCCTACTATCCGAAGTAGGCGCTATTTTTTGTTGACCTGTGACGTTCTCGAACTCCTTTTTCAATTTGGCATTCTCAACTTCCAGTCGAGCGATTTTCTCCATCAGTTTGGAGTTCTCGTTCTTCATTTGATTGACTATTTTCTGCAAGTTGTCGTTGTCGCCCAACGCGGCATCCAAATCGTTTTTGAGTTTAACACCGGCACTTTCGAGCATTGCTGTTTTTTGTTTCAAACCGATCGTCTCCTCCTTCATCTTGGACAACGTCGCGTTCACGTCTTGTAACTGAGCCGTTAAAAGGAGAACATTTTGATTGAGTTTACCGTTTTCCCCTTCCAGTTGGGAGATGATTTGTTTTGACTTGTTACTGTCGCTTTTCAAAGCCTTCATTTCGGATTCGTTGTTTTTAAAGTCTCCCATCGCCCCGTCGAACTTGCCCTTCAAATCACCGTTCTCCTTTTCCAGACCGGCCAATTTCTTATTCAGCCTATCGTTTTCTTCTTTCAGCTGCGCTATGATCTTCGGGCATTTCTTGTGTTCGTCTGCAGCGATTTCAGACTCCATCTTCAGTTTCTTTAAAGCTTCTTCCGTTTGCAAGGCTTTCTGCTTCCAAACGGCTGTCTCGTCAGTAGGACTGACGTCTCTAATGGCCAAATCCAAACTTTGTTTGACGCTCTCGTTCTCGCGCTCTAAACGACCGACGTTGTTTCTCAATTCCTGCATTTGAGACAGGTAGTTTTTGTTGGCGTCGCTGATGGCGTCCAAATCTTTCTTGAGATTCAAGTTTTCCGTCTCCAGCTGTGCCAAACGACGCCTCAAAGCGGATTCGCTGTCTTTTAACTTCGCCAATTCACCAGTGGAGATTTTTGAACCGTCCAAAATGTCGTTCATTTCCTTCTTTTGTCGAGCGTTCTCTGATTCGAGCAGCGCCGCTTTCTGTTTGAACATTTTCATTTCTTCTCGATGTTGAAGGTTCTCGGCCGTCGCCGCACCAAATTTGTCCAGGAGTTCGTTGAGTTCTCTATTCAGTCGTGCGTTTTCGGATTCCAACTTGCCCAATTGGTCGAGCGTCGATGAAATCGGTGCGTCGTACTGTTGCTTGGCGTCTCGAACGTCCGCTTTGGCTTTATCTAGGTCTTTATGTAGTTTGGCATTCTCACCTTCCAACGACGCCATTTGCTGGCGCAGTTTTACAATTACGTCTTGAAGGTTATCCGTTTCGTGCAGGGTAGCGTTTTCTGCCTCGATCTTAGCTAGTTTATTCTTTAAGATGTCGATTTCTTTGCTGGACGTGTCTGCTGCAGCGTCTGCCAACGCCTTGTCGAGTTGGGCTTTTAATTTCGAGAATTTTTCATCGTTGGATTGCTTTTCCTTGAGCAAATTGTCGCGTTCTAGAGCTTTCTGCGTCAGTTTTTCGTTGGTGTCTTGCAACGCAGCCAGAGCGTTTTCCAGGTCTTTTCTCAGCTTCGAGTTATCGCCTTCCAAGCGATCGATTTTTAATTTGAATTTGGCAATCTCGTTTTGCAAATCGGCAGCACCAGTTGACGAATCTTTGGCGTCGCTCAAAACGTTTTCGAGTTCTTTCTTCAGCCGCGCAATTTCCTTCTCCAAATTTTGTATGGTGGTGAGATTTTTGGTCTTACCATTTTCAAGCTGTTCAATTCTAGCGGCGTCCGATCGATTGTTGTTCAACGCCGCTTCCAGTTCTTTTCTTAATTTTTCTGCTTCGTTTTCAGCTTTGAGTTGATCGCGTTTCAATTCGCCGATGTCCAGTTGCATCTTGTCGATTTTTTCATAACCGCGTTCGCGTTCCGTCAACTTGTTCTCGAGTTCGGCCTTGTCGCTCTCCAATTTTTCGATTCGTCGTTGCAATTTGTTGATTTCGTCCTTCAAAAGACTATCTCCCGACATATCCGCCAACGCACCGGACAGTTTGGCGTTTTTCTCTTTAAGTAGCGCGATATCTTTCTTTAGCTGATCACGTTCTTCCGAACATTTCGACAATTTAGTTCGCTCCGACTGCAATTCCGCCATCAAATTATCTGCGTTCTTGTCCCCTTGACGCATCGATGAGCTCAGCGACTCGTTTTCGACCTCGAGAGCTGTCAGTCTGGCTTTACATTTGGTCAGTTCGCCGTTTAACATCGCCGTGGGATCACTGAGCTTCATGTCGCTCAACAGGGCCTCCGCCTTTTTGGAGCGCCTCTCCGAATCCTCCAGCCGTTTGGTTAGTTCATCGATTGTTTGTTGCAGGCCCTTCGTAGCTCGACATGGAACCAACGGGGCTCGTTCTATGCACTTTAGTTGAGTCTCAATATCGCTGCATATCGTTTTCAAAACTTCCTTTTCCTTCGTCTCTTCTTGAGTTCGAACCATCGCTTCCACGGGAGGACTCTTTATCTTGTCCATCAACTGTCTCACTTCTGACGTTTGCTGATTCACTTGCCGCAGCAAATTTTGGTTTTCCATTCGAAGCTTTTCCACTTCGGTCGTGTCCAGTTGTGCGTCGTGCATTCGCTTCAACTCCAACTTAGCCTTGTTTAGTTCGTCCAATAGACTTTTGTTTTCCTTGAAGCAAGACGTCAACTTGTCCTCGAGGCTTTTAGATAAAGTTTCAGATAAGGCCAGTTTGTTGTTTAAATTCTTATTTTCGCCTTGATAACATTGCAGACGAGCCATTTCAGTTTCCAATTCCTTGTTTCTAAGATTAAGTGAAGCAATATCACTCTCCTGCAAAGTATTCCTTCTGGTCGATGCGATCATATCTTTGGCCAAATGCCTTTCGAGCTCGTCCCTTTCCATTTTAGATTTCTCTAATTCTTGCCTGAGTATGTCTAGTTCGGTGGGGTCTTTTGCGTGTTGTTCCAACTCGGCAATGCGTCGCAACAGCTCCGAGTTCTGATTTTCGAGTTGTTGAGTTAATTTCGTGAGTTGTTCCTTTTCCGACAAAATGCTCTCGTTGTATTTGTTTAGTTTTTCGATTTCCTCCTCCAGACCCGTCGCTCTTCCTTGCACTTTCCTCAAGTGATCGACCAAATCTTCGATTTGGTCTTTGGCTACCTCCTGCACTTCTGCCGAATGTCGTCTCAAGGCCTCGTTTTCGGACAACGCCCTGGCACCTTTGCGTGATTCTTCTTGAAATTTCAAAATCGTCTCGTTTGCAGCCTCCAGCTCCTTCTCGCACATCTCCACGCGTTCCTCCAACGTTTTACAGTGTCTGCAAACCACCCGATCCGTCTGAGTTGTTTCGTAGGACGTTTCATTTTCCAGCATATTAAATCGTCTTTCCAGCTCTCTGCATCGTCGGCAGGTCTTGCTTTCTAGGTCTTCCAGTTTCAACGAATGCATTTCCCTTTTCACGCTATCGGGGGGCAGTCGGTTCAATTCTTTTTTGAGAATTTCCATTTGCTCTTCCAAGTCCTTACAATGATGACAAGGATAGGATCGAGCCGACTCGAAAGCTTCGGTTTCTTCGTCTTTAGCAAAAACGTCGTCGATTTTTCTTGTAGCTACGTCTCTGACCGTTCTCTCAGCACAAATTGCAGTGCAAGTTGTTTCTACTGCGCTTTGACATACTGCGTTACAGACGATCTTATCGTCTTGCGTGCCCGATTGAGCGTACTGAACTCTTGCCGTGTTGCAGGTGGATGTTTTCAGCAATTTTTTCGACGCTTCTTCGTCGGTACTTATCGACACAGCGGATCCAAGATCTTGCATCCCCTTGGCGGTCACTGTAACCGGTGATAAAAGATGGTGTTTGCAATTCCACTTGCAGATGTCGTATTCGAATTGCGTACCGCCTGATTTGGCACGCTTTTTCGTCGAATAAATAACACGCTCTGGCTTTTGAGTGCGCGCGTTCTTTCGAACATTTTCCTCGCTCAAAGAGGCGCGTACGTGATCCTTTCGTAGCGGCGGGAGACGCGAGTCCATCGCGACGGATGCGACGTTCAAATCCTTCGTGGTGGTGCCGATGGCCGATCTCAATTTCGGAGAGGTTTCCGCGCACGACGTGGACGCTTTGTGCTGGAATATAAAGGAGGAACTTTCCACTTCGATCTCGTAGGTGCTGCACGAACAATCTGCTCTGGTTTTGGTTTGCGTCGCTTGTTTCTGAGTCTTGGCCTTGATGCAATCCCAAGTGTTGATGTTCGTATTGATGCCTGTCGAGATGCAGTAGTTGACGATGTAGTTGTCCTGTTTCAAGCGATCGATTTGTTGGTCGTATCTTTCTTCCTTGATGGTTTTGAGATGGTGCTGAAGAAAATACCATTCCTCGCATTGTTTGTTCAGTTCCATGGAAATCCTGTTGACCGCGCTCTTCGATTCGGCCAGCAGCTCTTGTAGTTGTTGATCAGCCCCCTTTTCGTGTAGACATTTGTTCTTCTCTTTGGCCGTTTCCGATTCAGCCGTCATAATGTAAATTGGATCGGTTTCCGTTTCGATGTCCCTCGAAGGTTCTCTGCAAAGCATTTGACACTTCTCGAATTCGGCCAATATAGGTTCGTGGTCTTTCAATACATCTCTTAGCGTATTCAAGGAACTCTCCTTCTCCTCCAGCCTCTGTATCAGAAATATATTGTCGTCTGTCAACTCTCCGATTTGTTTGCCGAGTTTGTTATATTCGTCCTTCAAATGTATCAAGTGTTGCAGCAGTTGTTGATTTTCCGTTTGGACTGCATCGAGACACGATTCTAATTCGTCGTTTTTACTTTTTAATTGACCGCTTTCGAGTTTTAATTCTTCGACGGCCACTTCTAAATTTTCGTTTCTGTTTTTGACTTTCATCGTTTCATTACTAAGACCTTCTATGGAGTTTTTAAGTTCGTTTTGCACCGAGCTCAGTTTCTCTTCCGCGCTAAAAATCAAGCTGTCTTTTTTATCCACTTCGGCTCTCATTTGAGTCAAAATTTCCTTAAACTTTTCCTAAAAAAAATATCATTAATAATAATAAAAATTTAAAGCATCATATCTGAGAGATCTTTGAAAAATACATCTTACTTTCTGCCCACCGAATAAAATTAAAATCATTTTTATGCCATCAGAATAGCTTCTGTTTATTGCTAACCTTAAAATAATAACCATTTACTTTTTCAGATGTTAAAACTACCAGTTTCAATACAAGTAATAGAAAAATAACAGTGTGTGACACGGGACGAAACTGTGATTTTAGCCCTCGTCTATAGCTCAAGCAAGACTCTACACACATACACATAGTCACGCCTTTTTCCGTAGGGGTAGGCAAAGAACACTGTTTTTTACTTGCTACGGTTCTTACACACGTCTTTCGCTTCTTCAACTTGTATCGGCGCTTTCATACGTGCTTTTCGGTTGCTGGTACTCTCGCTCGACCTCCACCGACTTGCCCATTCACACTAGCCTTCGTCAATCTTCTCTCATCTATCCTGTCCGAATCATCTAAGCATTCCTTTATCTACCTTTGTTACTACATCTTCTTTCACACCACAACGTTCCCTTATCACACTATTTCTCATATTATTCACCAGTCATACTTCTTAGACCGTGACATTGATCTAACTTTCATGCTTCTGCTCAACCCAACATTCACTACCATACATATGTGTAGGGACCAGCTTTTTTTGACACGTTCTGGCTGCTTATAAAGTTATGCAGTGCCCAATCCTCTCGTAAACTTTGAACCCAAATATACAAATATTAACCATCGCCTGCAATTCTTTCTCATATGATGCTAATTTGACCTGATCAATTGCGTAAAGGAGGCATTTGAAGATCAAATCATTCATTCTCAATCAATAAGCACTCTTTCAAATCTTTTAAACAACCGTATATGTATAAGTTATACATCCACGACGAAACCACACATCCCTGTCTAACACCTTTTTCGATACCAGACCGTGTGAGCTCCGTTTATCCTGACACAAGCAGTGGGATCCTCGTAAAGTGATTTCAGTGCTCGTATTAAACTATCGTTTACCCCATACATAGAAAATGTCAACCAGAATTCACTCCTTACCACTCTGTCGGTTGGATAAAGTAAAAAATAGTGAGATAAGAGAACGCCGTGGTGTAAAATAAAACGTGGTTACAAAGATAGATGAAGAAATGCTTAGATGGTTTGGACACGTAGAAAGGATTTATGTAGGAAGATTGACGAAACAAATTTATAAGGCGAGTGTGAATGGACGGAAGTCGGTAGAGGTCGACCTCGGCGAATATATTTCGATCAGATCCACATTGTTTTGAAGAAAGGACAGGTTAAGAGTACCAACAACCGACTAGCGTGTGTGAGAGCACTGATAAAAGTAGAGAAAGCAAAAGATGTGTGTAAGAACCGTAGCAAGTGGAAGGTAGTGGTCTCTGCCTTCCCCTACGGGAAAAGGCGTGACTATATGTATGTATGTATTATACTGCAATGTTGGTTTTTCTCGTTTGAAACCGTCTTGTTGGCCACTCAATATAATATTTTTTTTGTTTTTTTACTTAAAGCTGATAGTTATAATTAATATCGCCGAATAGCTTTTGTTGCAAAATTACCTGTTCCTCGTCCCTTCCTTTCGCCAGCAAATCGATGTGACACACCAAACGCCTAATCTCAGTCTCCTGTTCCGCGATACAAGTTTCCAAATCTTCCACCTGATTCTCCAAAGCGTCCCTATCTTTCTCCACCGTCTTCGCCCTATCCACCTGCGTCCTAAGTATATCACACTCGCATTCCAAACCGATCAGATTTTCGTATTTCGATTTAAACATATCCCTTTCGGCTCTCAAAACTTCCAAACACTTCATGTGTTTCTTCATGTGATCGAAGTTTTCCTGCATCCTAATCAACTCCTCGAGATTGTTTCGCAGATGATCCCTTTCAGATTTCAGTCTTTCCTTATCCTCGCAGATGCATTTCAACGTTTCAATCTCATGCTCCATGCACACCAGCTTGGATCTCAGCGTGTCACCTTCTGCTTGTCTATTGTAACTGTCTATTTCCACGGCGGAATATTTGTAACGCAACTGATCGAATTCCTCTTCCATCGACGTCTTTTCTCGTGTCAACTTCATCAGACTGTCTTCCAATTCGGTAACTTTGGATGCTTTTTTTCTCAGAGTGAGTACTTCTTGGTCCAGGCCGCGCAGTTGCTCCACTCTCCTACTCAATCGGTCACGGTCCGCGATGATGTCGTCCAGCAGTAAAGACCTCTGTTTAAACACCTCCACGTCTTCGGGTAAACAGCTGTAGCCTTGCAGCTGTTTCTCCAACTTACTCACTTTCTTTTTCAGTAAGTCTCTTTCGCGCATCGAGTCAGTTAGGGAACTTATCTTGTTTTTCAGTTCATCTACTTGCGTTTTGCTGTGATCGAAGTATCCCAAACGTGTAAAGGTCGATTCGTATTGTGCCAGTTGCGTTTTGAGTTCGAAGTTTTCCTTTTGAATGACCGACAGTTTGGAGCAGTATTTTTTCAGCACCTCGACTTCTTTGCGAATCACTTTGGTTTCGATATCGGGCGATGGATTTTCGCTGCGCATTACTTGGATGTCTTCTTCTAGTTGTTTTATCTCTTTATCGGTTATTGTGGACTGTTCGACCAATGGTAAATGGCATGAGATCGTTTCGGCGTCATCTCTGCAGAGGGTTTGGATGCCGCGCGGCTTGCCGACGGCGAGGTGCTTCTGAAAATGTATACTAAACGTTTTATACAGAATTTATGCGTTACTTTACTCTAGTAATTGGATAAAAACTGAGGAGAAACTGCCACGAGAAGCTTTGTATGTGCTTCCCAATTTTCAACCATTACTTTAGGGATAAAAAAGGTATAAAAAGAGAAACAACTTAGTTATCTACCAACTAAAAAAATCGGATGACCGTCTAACACTTGATTTAACTATATTATTAGGAGACTTTAACTCCAAAGTCGGAAGTGGTGAATGCGGGCGGACGGTCTGAAGGTACGAATTAGGCTCGCGAAATGAACGCGGCGACCGCTTGATAGACTTTTGCGTGGAACATAGTTTCGTCATCACCAACACTATACATGGAAATCAAATGCTGACAGAGTCGACAGGGTAGTGAGAAACCAGATAGACATCATGATCAAGGATCGGTTCAAAAACGGCATACGCGCAGTAAAAACGTATCCAGGAGCAGACGTTAACTTCGACCACAACCCGCTTGTAGCTACATTACACCTTAAGCTCAAGGGACGAACACCCAAATCAGCAGTATAGCGGTTAGACATGAGGCTGCTTGATACTCCCGAAATCCGAGACAAAGTTGGTTTAAAGATCAACGCAGCTATACAGTCACTGAACATCGAGAACATGCCAGATACTGAGGAAGCATGAATTAAAATGAAAACACCTATCGTTAGTATCAGCAGAACAGAACTTAAGCAGTCAAGTAATGACACGACAAAACCTTGGATGACAAACAAGATCTGATGGAATTACGTCGGAGTCTAAGGAATGATAAACCCAAATATTTAGACCTTAATAAACGAATTAAAAGGGAAATAAAAGAAGCAAAGAATAATTGGTTTTCAGAAAAATGCGACGAAATTGAGAGTCTATAAAATCAAAGATGCTGCTGGAAATAAAAAACGTAATCGGTCCGCGGCACTTCTATTAAACAGGGATGGCAACATTATCTTAGACCTTAACGAAAAGCTGCAAAAGTGGAAGAAGAGTATGTCGAGGAACTTTTCGTTAGCGACCGTCAGCAGGTGAACATTTGCGACAATCCCCGTGAGGGCCCCGAAATAACACACGCGGAGGTGGTTCACGCAATCAAGGCAGCTAAAACTGGAAAGTCCGCTGGACCGGATGACGTCTATTCGAAAGTACTCAAGCTTTTCAACGACCAATCTACAGATAAATTGGTCAGCCCCTTCAACGCCATTTATGATTCTGTGATTATACAGTAAGCGGGATAGCACGCAGGAAATAAGGTCCCGCATCGAGCAGGCTAGGGCAGCATTTAGCAACATGAAGAAGGTTATCTATCATGGGTAAACAGAGTTCGAACACAGAGGTGCTTGCCCGTCTCCAGAAGCAAGTAGAAGTCATGTTTACCACCAAAAAACGTAAGTTGGAATATTTTGACAATGTTATGAGTGGGGAGAAGTACCGTATCTTACAGAATATCATGTAAGGCAAAATCCAAGGAAGATGTCCAGGAAGAAGACGCACGGCCTGGCTGAAAAACCTGAGAGGGTGGTATGGTGTTAATTCTACAAACCTGTTTCGTGCCGCTGCTAATAAAATAAAAATCATAATGATAATCGCCGACGTCCCAGGAGGACATGACACGTGAAGAAGAAGTCTAACAAAAAAAACTCTCTAAAATTATTTAACTTGTTGTTAACTAAATTTAAGAATAAATAGCTGTAATCACAGTAAAAATTGGCATAAATTTCAGAAACACAAGAAAAAAAAATACCAGTTATCATTATTTCTATTTTTTTTTTTTGGATTAAACAGCAACGTTTTTTCATAATAAATTATTTTCAACGCTCCTAGAATTTTCAGTACATATTCCTTATTGAAAGTAACTGTTAAAATACATACCTGCTTATCAAAGAATGCCTGCTTATCAATGGAAACTTCGTTATTTGAGGTTTCAAGAGGTTTTACAGTAATATGTAATGTTTGAATGCATAAATCAGTAAACCAATTAATTACTTTACTTAAATTAAATCACATGTTATTATAAACACTATTCTAACGCTTGTTTTCACCTAAACAACCGCACGGCCAATAGAGAACTCAATGTGAGCTTTGGTAACAGGCTGCTGCACCACAACCGGTATCCTAAATACCTGGGAGTTACTCTCGATAGAACTTTATCCTTCAAACAACACCTAACTAAGACTGCCTCAAAACTCAAAACAAGGAATAACATCATACAAAAACTCTGTGGCACTTCATGGGGATCCTCCGCAACGACGCTTCGATGTTCCGCGTTAGGGCTGGTCTACTCTATGGCGGAATATTGTGCTCCGGTCTGGCTAAACAGCCCTCATGTCAAAATGGTCGACGTTCAATTGAATCACACGATGCGTTTAATCTCGGGCACAATTAAATCTACACCGAGTTATTGGCTACCAGTTCTAAGCCATATCCCTCCTCCATCGATACGGAGATCCACTGCACTTGTCAGAGAGTACAACAAGGTTATTCAAAACCCACACCTACCAATAAACAGAGACATCGAGGACATAGACAGGAATAGGTTGCGTTCAAGAAAACCCCCCATCAAAACGGCTCTAAACTTGGAGGCCGTTGACTTCAACCCAATAAATGAGTGGAGGCAGAAATGGACCGAAGCAGCCCAACCGGAATTTCTCAACATGCCGTGCATAACAACTCCCCCAGCCGGCTTTGAACTACCACGCAAGACATGGGTAGCACTTAACCGGATTAGGACCAACCACGGCAGGTGTGCCGATGCCTTCTACAAGTGGAACATAATACCCTCCCCACAGTGTGACTGCGGCGCTGAAAGGCAGACGATCCGCCACATCACGGAAGATTGCAACCTGAGGGCATATGGAGGTCAGCCAAATGAGTTCCTGACAGCGACACCAGAATCAATTGATTATATTAATAACTTAGACATTCAACTGTAATTATGCTATATTTTCGTGTTTTTATACTTTACATTTTTACACTGTTTGTACATTGTGCTATATGTTGTCCTGTTAACTTATACAATATTTTATGTGATGTATGCCATACGATAAATAAATAAATAACGCATGCATTTTTTGTAAGAGTGCACATTCTTTCCCGCCATGTTTTTAAGCCCCTTCCATAGGTCAGTTTCCAAATATCGACAGATTTAAGCATCAATTAAAAAATTAAATATAATAATAGTCACCTTAAGATGTTCCAATTCCTCTTGGGAACGTTCCAATTTCTTTCTCAAATCATCCCTTTCTTCCATCACGTTTTTAATATGGTCCAGTTGCTCGATGGCAGCAGCAGCGAGTTTTTTCTGCTCCGTACAGTAAGATTCTTTCGTCTAAAAACAAACATATCTTTGAATTTATTGCGTTTCAACATATCCCGATAACGGAGAAATATCATTTGTAAATTCACCTGGTATATATCCATTGGAAAGTCCTTTTATCTTTGAGATCATATACTTTCAATAATTTTTTTTTAAAGCCGCACTACACGCAAGTCAAAGAATAATCATTTACAGTACTAATATCTTCCTATAACACGAGCCCTAGAAATTCTTGTCATTATAACCCAAACATGTTTCCACTTATCATCTGACGCATTTAAAAACAAACGTTTATTTTGACGTTTCCACTAATCACACGATCCTGGATTTGTTTTGAAATCGACTTTGTCTACAAAATAATCAACGCTACTCGTTGATTAGTTTGACAGATTCTTCTTTTTATAAGTTCATTAGCATTCTGTAATTGAAACCTTTAAGCCGTTGGGCACTTCGACCTAAGATATTTTGTGACCTTTGGATATTTATTGATTTTGCATAACATTTCCAAGATCATCGTGGGTAGAAATTGCATTACCAAGTAATAGTACTTCACATCCTATCAAAAGATAGTGTACAAATTCTTTTTTTTTTGCACAGAATCTGCAGAAATCGTTCTCCATCTTGCCCATCTATTTTAGATGTTCATTGATTGGGTGGTAACTTGTAGTGATTACAAATAGCTCACAAAAACAATTGAACATTTCGACCATAAGTTTTGTGACATTCCTTTTATTGTGTCACTTCTGGATCCACTTTGAGCCCTTTGAAGTATTAAATTAGTAATTTTGCATAACAAATTTCCAAGATGATCGTGGGTAGAAATTGCCTTACCGAGTATCAGTGCTTCACATCCTATCAAAAGATGGTGTACAGGTTCTTTATCTTTTGCACAGAATCTGCAAAATTCGTTCTTCATATTGCCCATTTGGTTGGGATGTTCATTGACTATATGGTAACTTCTTTTGTGACATTCCTTTTATTGTGTTATTTCTGGGTCCATTTTAAGCTTTTTATAGTACAATATCAGTGATATCAGTGATCTTCCATTACAATTTCAAAGATACTGGTCGAAAGAAATTGACTTATTGAGTAATCATACTCTTTTTTGTGTTAGTGCTTCATTTTCTGTGAAAAGATAATGTACATATTTTTTGTCCGTTCCTCAGGATCTACAGAAATGATTCTCCACCTTGCTTATCTTTTTTAGATAATCATTGTTTGGGTGGAGACCTGTAGTAGTTACAACTGACTGTTGGAGGTCTTATTTAGAATTAAATGG
This sequence comes from Agelastica alni, assembly GCA_950111635.1. Classification (NCBI taxonomy): domain Eukaryota; kingdom Metazoa; phylum Arthropoda; class Insecta; order Coleoptera; family Chrysomelidae; genus Agelastica; species Agelastica alni. Next base: position 30,710,479 of record OX467716.1, read on the forward strand.
TCTCCACAGCTTTGCCAGTCTCACAGTCGCTAACAGCATCTTCTTTACCATCACTAGTTTAATTTATTTAAAAAGAATACAGTAATAGAAGTTTTTGTTACCAGAAATATTTATTGGCAAATTTGGCGTTAAAACAATCCTATACAAATAACAAAAGTACATCTTATATAAAAGGCGGTTTATATCTGTGTTTCGTTCAATACATTGTGAGCATTCTTCGTTGGCTTTATTTTTGTTCTATATGCCTCTGTTAACATGTCTTCTCGACGTCTCTGTGCTGTTTTTCCTCGACTGCCTGCCTTCTCTCTGCAAAGGAACAGCCCAGTCAGAAATCAAAATTTTACATCTTTCTAGCACAATACAAAAATAAATAAATAGCATCAAAACACGATTGTATCAATTAGTTTATGTTTATTTCATATAAATTGACGAATCCTGACTGGGCTTACGCGATATCCATAATATTTGCCACATTATCACAACACAAGATTAAAGAAGCCTTCAGAATTTAGCTTTACACCTTCTAATCGAATGTGGCAAAACTTTTTCGTGTCCTGGTACATTATGAATAAAATATACGTAAAAATTGATAAACAGTTAAACCTGACTAGGCTAACGAAATATCCACTGTGCACAGTATCACAACCCAAAATTGAAAAGGCCTTTGAAATTAAGTTTCAAAGCTACCAATTTATTGCGGCAAAACTTTTTCGTGTCTCGGTATATTTTAATTGAAAAATACGAGGGCGGTTTGATAAGTCAGTGACTTTTTGAATAAAACAAATTTTTTCCGCAAATAAACATTTTATTTTTCTACATAATCACCTTTTAGCTCGATACACATTTAGTCCAGCGTTTTTCTAATTTTTTTTATTCCCTCCAAATAATAGGTTTTTTAAAAGCTCTCAAAATACGCGTTTGTTTCGGTAATGACTTCTTCATTCGACTCAAATCTCTTACCGCCCAGCCATTTCTTTAGGTTTGGAAACAGAAAATAGTCGCAGTGGGCTAAATCTGGAGAATATGCTGGATGGGGTAGCAGTTCGTATCCCAATTCGTGGATTTTGGCCATCGTGACTAGACAAGTGTGCACACGTGCATTGTCTTGATGGAACAGCACTTCCTTTTTCTTAGCCAAATACGGCCGTTTTTGCTTCAAATCAACGTCGAATCTGTTCAAAAGCTTTGAATAATATTCGCCGGTGATCGTTTTACCTTTCTTGAGGTAATCGATGTGAATGACACCGCGTACATCCCAAAAAACTGTGGCCATGACCTTGTTGGCTGACAGACGACTCTGTTTCGCCTTCTTTGGTCCACGTTCACCCCGAGCAACCCACTGTTTCGATTGTTCCTTGGTCTCTGGCGTGTTGTGATGGATCCATGTTTCATCCACAGTAACAAAACGGCGCAAAAATTCGTCGAGATTACGGCTGAACATCGCTAAACACTCTTTGAAGTGGTCACACGATTGCGCTTATGGTCAAGTGTGAGCAATCGCGGCACCCATCTCGCAGAGAGTTTTTCATGTCCAAATATTCGTGTAAAATATGATGTACCCGTTCAGTTGAGATACACCTACAGCATGAGCCAACTCACGCACTTTCATTCTCCGATCATCCAATATCATTTCATGGATTTTATCGACAATTTCCGGCGTGATCACTTCTTTTGGGCGACCTGGACGTTCGGCGTCACTAGTGCTGGTACGCGACCACAACGGAACTCTGTAAACCACTTCTTAACCATTGAAATTGATGGTGCCGAGTCCCCGTAGTATTTATCAAGTCTTTCCTTAGTTTCAGTGATGGATTTTTTACGTAAAAATTAATGCTTAATCAGCACACGAAATTCACTTTTTTCCATTTTCGTAAAAATTCACGAGGTTGTCTGCTTTGAACGGCTATCAAACGCCAACTGCACGACGTAGCTTGCTCAAAATTAAAATGTTGCCCACTGATAGATTATAGTTGACGGCAGCACTGTTGCATTTGGAGTAACTGCGTGGGAAATTCAAAAAGTCACTGACTTATCAAACTGCCCTCGTATATGAAAATAGATAAGAAAAATTATGCTTGTTTTCAATGCGTTCAATAAAAAGTAGCCCTACTTTTGTAAGCAGCAAAAATATAAAGTCATTGTCTCCATTTAATAAAAAAATAAGGTAAGTAACAACACCAAATGTCGTTCGGTCAAATTGTCACTGCAAATGTAATCCCAAAAACATACATACTTATAGTCACGTCTGTTTCGGTCACGTCTCGTCTCGTCGATTGCTGGCACTCTTGATCTGGCCTTTCATCGACCTTCTTTCATCAACACTCTCTACGTGTTCCAAACTATCTAAGCATTTCTTTATCTATGTAACCACATCTTCTTTCACACCACAGTGTTCCCTTATCTCACTATTCCTACTTTATCCATCAGAGTCACTCCGGCTCCACTTTTCAGACTACATTGATCCTACTTTCATGCTTCTACCAAACTCGACATTCACTACCATACATAAATGTGGGGATCAACACGGCCAGTCGTGCCTTTTTTGGCACGTTCTGCCCATTTGTTTCTCTGCCAACACCCTTCGCTCAATCTCTTGTAAAATTTAAACCAAAGTATACAAACTTATTCACTTGTTTCATTCTTTCTCCATTTAATCAGCACCTAGCAGTATGCCAAAAAAAAATTATTTTTGTCTTGCTTACATTCAATTTCATCCATTTAATTTTTAAGACATCCTGCATAATATTAATCATCGCCTGCAAAACTCCTCTTCAGATGATGCTAATATGACGTGATCATCGACGTAAAGGAGGCATTTGACGATCAATTCGTTCATTCTCAATCCATTCGCACTCTCTTTTAAATCTTTTCAACAATCGTCTATGTATAGGTTAAACAGCGATGGTGAAGCAAAATATAATGAATCAATGTGTGAATAAACATAATATTAAACAGCAGGTTTTGCGCGAGACTTTGTCTAAATAGACTGCAGTCTTTGGTATACAGATCATTGCATTGAGGAGAAATAGGAAATCATTATAATCTTTCGTTTTATTATTTAAATCAATTTTATATGCCACTTTCACTGCTATTGTGTTTAAAATGTTACTGTTGGGCTATAAAACAGTATAATTTAAGTTTAGGGTTTTTTAATGATTCGCTAAAAGAAATAAGGTTATAGATTCATTAAAAAAAAAAACGATATTTTGTCATTTTAAGTTTTTTATGTACCTCGTAGTGTAAACTTACCGTCAAAGCGTTTCTCAAAGCGATAATTTCGGTATCTTTTCGAATCAGCAATGCCGGCAAATCTTCTTTTGAATCAGAAGGCACGTCGCAAAATAAACGAGCTTCTAAATCTCTTCTGTTTCCTTCTTTGCAGCTACTATTTCTTCTTTCTTTGTCGTCAATTCCAAATTTTTTACCCGCCGCGTTTCTCCTGTCGTTACCTCTGCCACTCCCTTTTCTGTCCTCTTCTCTTTTGTTTGCGCTTTTCTTCGGTTCATCTTTTTTAACTCCTTTAAAAAAAAAAGCGTGTTTAGAAATTCGACGGAACTGACACAAAACACGACAATTGCCAAAAAGGGTCCTAGGGCCAAGTGCAGTTTTTATGGTTATTTCTGAATGGCTAAAAATTTCAGAAGATAGTAGCCAAGACCGTGTCCTCAATTTTTTTCAAAATACAATAAGAAGAGCTACTCTGTGGAAACTATGTGCTAAAGTAATTAAATTTTTTAAAAATACAGTGGGATGACAAAAACTATTTGGTATTAATTTTAATGTGAATAAGTACCTATTAATAATTTCTGTACAAATAGTAATAATATCCCATCAAAAACATAAATGTGAAATAAGAGCCAAGATTAATATTATGATACATATGATTGTTGTCTTCAACGACAAAAGAAGTGAGATCTAAATGGGTGCCAAGGTCAATGGTCAGTCCTGAACATAAAATATTTTATAACAACTAAAAATATCATTTCTTCTAATTACTTAGGACTTACTTAGCCTAAGGTCTGACTTGGCTAGTTCGAATATACAAATTATAATAAGTACCTACTAAAACAGTCATGGAATAGCCCTATGTTTGATGGCTAGTTTCTACCAGCAAAACAAATTTTCAAAAGAATAAAATAAGAACTTACAGCTTTAGAACTTGCAAAGGCTGTAATATCATTCGAATATTCGAACTAGCAAAGTCAGACCTAAAGCTTCAATATATTATCCTAAATTATTAGAAATGATATTTTTATGTTGTTATAAATACGCTTCAGGACTGACCATTGAACTTGGCAACCATTTAGATCTCACTTCTTTTGTCGTTGAACACAACAACCGAGGCGTATAATATTGAACTTGGCTCTTATTTCACATTTACGTTTTTGATGGGATATTGATTACTTCCTAAAGGAAAGATTAGCGTAACATTCGGTATATTTTCAATGCCCCCAAGAATTTCATGTCTTTTCAGTACTGCTGATCTAGGCTTCATTGGCATCATCCTACTTTGGCATTCAAAATTGTGATGTACCACAACTTTTTTTTTGGAAAAAGATGGTTGTAGTATTGACAAGACATTGTAAGCAAATAGCAGGCAACTCAAAAACACCAAATGAAGAGCAAAACTGTGAATGAATTGTTAAAAACTACCGTGGATGCTGCTCCATCAGCAATAAGTCATTAAGACCTCTAGAAAATTTGCCTTCAACTTCGCTTAATATTTCTAGTCCAGTAAAAAATTTGCGGGCATCCCACGAGGCTCCCAATCTATCTCACAACCCAGATAAATCGTTTTCTCCTGAAAGTGTTCGACCCTTTCCAAAGGCAGCTCCAAGAAAGAAAGGAAACAGGAGAAACACTAGGAAATCTACTATCTATACCGACACTCTCGAGAAAGAGGCAATACGAGTCGATTATGAGGAAAAGGAGAAAAATAAAGCCAAGCGGAACTTATCTAGTTCAGAAAATAAAAAAAAAAAGTTGTGTTTACAAGGAACTCGAACAAAAAGAAACCAAGAAGACCAAAACCACTACCCTTAAGACCTATTCAAGCTCAGATTCAAGTGAATATGAAGAATAATATTGTATGGTTTGCTTGGTCTGTTCTGAGGGTTGGCGTCAACTTTAGGAAAATTCCTTTTTAAATAAGGTTTTTAAAAACAATTTAAATTTAAATTTAAATTTAAATTTTAAACAATTCTCGAATGGGGATCCAATAACTTGGTAGAATTCAATGCAAACAAAACACAAGCATGTCTTTTCTCTAGAAAAGCTGATCTCACTGTGCCTAACATAACTTTGTCAGGAGTAACCATACCACTGAAGTCATCCATATCGATGCTTGGTATTACTATCAGCAATAACCTTTCCTGAGAAAATCACGTGAGGTCCATTGCCAAAAGTGCATCCCAAAAACTTGGTTTTTTGTTTCGTGCCAAGAGCTATTTCACCTCCAGTCAGCTGCTTATGATCTATAAGGCACAGATCAGACCTGTACTGGAGTACTGTTCCCATATTTGGAGTGCGGCACCTAAACATATCCTGAAGCTACTGGATTCTGTCCAAAAAAAGGGCAATTCGTCTCGTCGGTGATGCCTCGCTTACAAACTCGCTCACTTGTCTGGAACACCGTAGAAAAGTTGGCGATTTGTCTCTATTTTATAGATATTTTCATGGGCGATGCTCTTCTGAAATATCAACAATCGTTCCTCCTTTGGCAGTCTCTTCAAGATTAACCCGTCAAGTTCAGTCTTCACACCCCTTCGTGGTCACTTTGGATACCTGCAGAACATCACTTTCCAAAGACTCATTCATCCAACGAATTGCGAGGTTTTGGAACTCATTGCCTAGGGAGGTGTTCCCCGAGGCATACAACCTCCAGAAATTTAAGAAGAACACCAACTCCTACCTTCTTTCCCTTGGTTCCCACGATGTTCTCTGAACATTACAGGATATCCCTTTTCGTGGGAACCAGAACATAAAAAAAAAAAAAAAGAAGCGAGAATATAAGAAGGACATGCAAGATAGAAAACATCAATGAGTGGGTTCTCGGCAGAAAGAGGGAGTGGAATAAGCAAATCAGTAGAATGGACAACGAAAGAATAGTCAGAACAGCACGCGATAAATCACCAATGGGTCGCAGGAGTTTAAAACGCCCCTGAAAACGATGGAGCGACAACTTAGTAGTGCAATAGGCAGAGAGACGATGAAAAAAAAACAGGCGATCCGCCTAGATTGAAGGAGAAAGAAGAAGAAAAAGAAGTTTTTAAAAAAGCCACAAATAAGATAACTCTCCTTATCTCTACCTTCGTAACTTACCGCTTGCGTCTTTGTTTTCTTCCATTTTGATTCCCCCGCCTTTCTTGATTGTCTCCGAAGAATAATTTCTCTCGTTGCAGTTAATGTACTCGAACAGAGAGGGAATTTTCTTTACGTCCTTCCTTTCGGTGCTCCAAACTCTTCGTTTCGGATTCCTGTAGGGATTCGACGACGGCGTCGGTACCGTCGAAACTTGATTACCTTCCATTTGCTGCGGTTGATGTTTTTCGTCGCGTTTCTTGGCGATTTGCTTTTGCTTGTAGGCCAGCAAGTTGGAGCGTCTGGTGGGCGATAGGCAGTAATAGGAAGCGTACGTGTTGGGCTTGAACGATTTGGTCGTTAAAATTTTATCTTGTTGGCATCTTCCTTCATTGGTGAAAGATGTTCTGTTCCTGGACGCCGAGATGTTTCTTATGTTTTCGATGTTTCTCAGCAAAGCGCTTTTTTTGCATCTTTTCTTCTTCGCGTCCTGAATCGCCTCGAAACTTTCGTTTGTAGTGGTTAGCATCACAGTGTTCGATGTCTCGATGTCTTTTATGTTGTTCTCATCGGTCGATGTTGGCACATCTGATGTTTCGATTGGATGATCTACAGCATCCTCGAAAACTTCATCTGCAGAAACAATAAGATGTGCTTTGGAAATAGTTGAAATAGGAATATCACTAAACGATATTGGAAGGCGGAGTATTGAAAAAATGTAAATAAATAAAAATTGAAGCAAACCGAACTAATAAAAAATTACGAAAAAAACGAGCAGAGTCAGCTGCTCAAAAATTTATATTCTTGTTCGACGATTTACTATCATAATTATGATATCAAATTTTGAAGCATTATTTTCATATCTAAAGCGCTGTTTCTCCATTATCTCTTAACCTGTGTCACGTGCCTATTTTTTTTTTCATCTGCCGTTTCATTATTATGATAGTCTGGCGTTCGTAATTAGCTTTGCATACTGTATTTGGTCCGTTGTATATAATGTTGCCTACCTAGTAGTAATAGAATTCGATTATTAATAGCTGTGACATTTTTGCTAATCGATGGAGATTAGGTGTTATTAGACTTCGCCTTGATTATTCGCCTCGATTGTCGTGTGTTGTCAGATATATTATTGTTGGTTTGCTTGGGCTGGCAATTAATGCGGACGAACGCGATTATGAGCTAGGAACTTAGACGTGAAAAGGTTGGCTGACGCGTGTCCCGGGCGATTTTCTGATATCCGGTCTGGGAGCGAGGAGTGATGATCAGTCGTTTGGTGTCAGTGGTGGAAGTCGGTTGAGAGTCTTTGGAAGGATTTGATCTTAACACGTGAGCGGAACTTCTACGGTTTTTTTTCTTTCATATCTGGCTGTATTTGGGGCCATCTTTATTGGATTAGGAAGATAAACCATTTAATTCTTAACTTGACCATTCTGTCGTGCCTATGTGGTGAATATTTTTGGTTATTGGGGTCGAGTTAAGATCACCACGTGTGGGATTTGATGAAGTGAAGCCATCGTGAAGTACCACGTGCCGTTCCATCCACATCGACGATAAATTTCAGCGTTATAAAGACTTGCCTGGTAATTTTAGCAGAAATTATTATGATAATACTACTTGGTGTTTCGGTTCTTGGATCATCGATGTTACCGTGACGTCTCAGTGAAGTTTTCAATTGGTTACATGGTATTGAATTTAATTTTATCAACTTATCAGTTATTATGTGCTTGATCTAAGTGTTTTCAATAATTTAAAAGTAACAAGTTATTTTCATTAAATTTGTACCTGCTCCCAGTGACGTCCCAATGAAGTTTTCAATAGTTTAAAAGTAACCAAATTATTTTTCGTTAAATTTGTACCGGCTCCAAGTTGAATCTGAATTTATATATTACTGAATATAATTTATGTGGTTATTGTGAGGGTTTTAAAATATTATTCTTGTTGCAAGTCCATTTATTTTGTATTTCTTTTTTTTTGTGTTAATCTTTTGCTATCAGGAATTCTATATAAAACCAATTATTTTCGAAATTTTAAATATTGTGAACATTTTCTTTTTGTTGTTTTTTTTTTATTTTAATTCTCTTTTGTACCTCATTAGGTTTTTATTACTGTCTGGAAGATTGTTATAATTAATTTAAATATTATTTTAAGAAAGTGTATTAAATTCGTTTAAACCACTTTACGAAAATACAGAATTTATTGTAAAAAAAAATCAGAACATCATTTTTTACTTAATTAATATATTGCAGTAATTGTAAATATAGTTTTATTTATCTAGTTCACCATAATTGTTTGTTGTTTTTCGCGTGGCTCTGCTGGTGCCTACAGGACCTAGGGGTTTCCGGCTTGTACCGTCTTAAGTCGGTGGCGCGGCTCACTTTTAGATTTTTTCTTCTACCCTCTACGGCTGAGCTCGGGCATAATTTGCCAGTAGAGAGACCACTAGCAGAGTACTCTTTAGAGAACCAAAAAAAAAAAGACGCGGCACCTGATAGACTTCATTTAAAAGTGTTTTCAAGTATTTGAAGTTAATTTTTCGTAAGCATTAATTTTAAGTTAAAAAAAAATTCAATAAATCAAAATATTTTACAATTACATACATACATAAAGTCACGCCTTTTTCCCATAGGGGTAGACAGAGACCACTTCCTTCCACTTCCGCTACGGTTCTTACACACATCTTTTGCTTCCTCTACTTTCATCAGTGCTCTCATACATGCTCGTCGGTTGTTGGTACTCTTTACCTGGCCTTTCTTCTGATCTGATCGAGATATGTTCGCCGGGGTCGACATCTACCGACTTCCGCCTTATAAATTTGTTTCGTCAATCTTCCTTCATCCATCCTATCTACGTGTCCAAACCATCTAAGCATTCCTTTATCTATCTTTGTAACCACATCTTCTTTTACACCACAGCGTTCTCTTATCTCACTATTCTTTACTTTATCCAAGCGAGTCACTCCGGCTATACAATTCTCAGACTACTCATCTCCGCAGCAATAATCCTATGTTCATGCTTCTTCTGCCGAACCCAACATTCACTACCATACATAAGTGTAGGAACCAACACTTCTATATGCACAGCCAGGCGTCCTTTTTTTACACTTTCTGGCTATTCATAAAGCTATGCAGTTATTTATTGTAATTCATTTATTTACAATTATAAATTGTATTGATAACTTGCAACTCTAAAATTTATTAATTCACTAAAATCTCATATCATTGAAAAAAATTATCCTTTTATTTTCCTACTTACGCCAAAGAATATATAACTTTTACCGCGCGTACGTAAATACACACACCAGTTTTTTTATTGGAACTGTTTTCCAAAAAAGAGCATTTTAAATTAACAGAAAAGAACTAAATAAAAATTTATATATATTTTTTTTACAACTCCTATATTGTCTTTGTAATGGTGGGGGATTTTGTCATGAAGAAGTATTCTCAACAGTCCCATACATTGCCATACCCCTTTAAAAACCCATAAATTGTTCTACCACAGAGCTAAAAAATGTCTTCTGTAGTCTCCTTTCTAAATCTATGTATTTTTGCTCTATCATCATGATCATCAAAAATCAGTGATAGTTAAGTAACTATTCTCTGTTTTTCCATTTTGTACATACATACATACATAAGGTCATGCCTTTTATCCGTAGGTGTGGGCAGAGACCACTTCCTTTTACTTGCTACGGTTTTTACACACATCTTTTGCTTTCCTAGTTTCATCAGTGCTCTCATCGGTTGTTGGTACTTTTGGCCTTTTTTCAAAACAATGTTGATCTGATCGAGATATGTTCGCCGAGGTCGACCTCTACCGACTTCCGTCCATTGACACTCGCAATATAAATTTGTTTCGTCAATATTCCTTCATCCATACTTTCCACGTGTCCAAACCATCCAAGCATTCCTTTATCTATCTTTGTTACCGCATCTTTTTTCACACCGCAGCGTTCTTCACTTTATCCAACCGAGTCACTACGGCTATACTTCTCAGACTATTGATCTGCACAGCATTAATCCTATTTTCATGCTTCTTCTTCCAAACCCAACATTTAGGTTACGTTAGGTATCATGTGAGTGGGGCGTGGTCGCCCCTTCATTGCGACCTTTAGTAGGTTTATTGTGGCTCACCCCTAGAGGTTACAGTTCATGGTTGTATAGGGTGAAGTTGTTTGAAATCGGTAGGTTTAAGGTTGGTGTAACCTAATATGCTGAACCTTATTCTTCCCAGGCCGGAGCATAAACATAGTACATGTTCAGCAGCAAAACCGAGAGTCCGTTTGTTAGTTCAGACCTATCTTTCCGAGGTGGTATCTTAGACGACAGTGTTCTGTAAGCAGTCCCGTTAGAATACGCAGGTCATTTCTGCTCCATTCTAGGATCTGCTTAGTTGTGTTTCTCGGAGTTTAGGTAGAAACGTCTTCGAGTGAGTTAACCCTGGTATATCGGACCAGTACGCGAGTATTTTCCTCTCCGCCCAGTCCGAAATAATTGTTTTGGCGGCACTTGTGGTGACTCCAAAAACCGGTTCTGGTCCAGTGAACGCAGATTCGGCCCCCTGTTTTGCAAGGGTGTCGGCCCAACATTTACTACCACACATAAGTGTTTTTATTTTATTAGTATAGTTCTTACGAAGTCAGTTGGACAAGTATAAAAACAATATTTTATCCGGCGGCTTGACGAACTTTGTTGTTGCATAGGCGTCACAACAGATACTTTAATAGTAGTTTTACTGCAATAAATAATTATTGGGTTAACGATGTTCTCGATAAAGTATATATTTTGAAATGTATTTTTATGAATATAAGGGATTTTGTATATACCTATTTAAATTCAAAACTTATTTAATTGTGTTCGTAGATTGGCATGTATTTTTAAACTCATTTTAAAATTTTTTCAAAAGCTTTAAGTATTGTTTTGACTTACGTGATAAGGGGACCACCCTAAATGAAACACTATTATATATTAGTCACTATCGAAAAACTAATCAGTACTTGAGTCTTCTTGGGTATTTATCACTATCGGTTCGATTTGTGGCAAAATACACAATATTGTTTTACTTTTTCTTTGACGTGGTAAACACAATTTGTCCATAAGTCAGTTTCGGCGGGTTCATCAATTTCTTATATTTGTTAGAACAGAATCGCTGAGTTGAGGAGCTTGATTACACTTTCGTAATTTGTTTTTTAAAGCAGCCCAGATCAGTTTAATAGGGTTGAATACACAATAACATGGAGGCAAACGCAAAACTGTATGACCGTAAGATTCAAAAAGTTTGTCTATGACGTATTCTTTCTTAAAATTTTGTTGTTTCACTAGTTCCAACAATTTTTTTTGTGTGCAGTTTTTAAAAGGTATTTCTATGGTACTAACTATATTGTTGGGACATGCTGTACTTTATTGTCTCATACTGTATATGTTATATTTTTTGTATGGTGTTATTGTCATTATGACGCGAGATTTTTGTCAGAACGAAGTTGTCAATAAAAAGTAATCACAAAAAGTCACCTTCCAAGTATTTTATTTTATGTAGTTAGAAAGCAACTCAACATATATAACAGATACTCCAATAAAACAGAAAACAAGATAATAGGTATGTATAAAACGGAAAAATACGTATTTATAACAACACGGCTCTGGTAAATAGTTGTGTAAACAGTTATTTGTTTTTTGCCGGCATCGATTTTTGCGGTGAGAAAACTGCCGATAAAATTTGGCCAATTAGGGTTAAGTACTATCTAATAAGATGCATAGAATCACAAAAGGTTCACCGACAGTCCATGTGGACAATACCGGGAGTAATCAATTACAAACGGTTCAGTTTAGCTTAATGCTCGACGTGGCATTATTGACCGTACCCCAATTTTTGCGTTGTCCAACTGGGTTCGTATAAAGAATAACATTAAAAACCTCGCGATACTTTAAACAGCTAACAAAAGAAAAATAGACCATACCTTTTTCAGTTCTGGCAGATTCGGTATCCGAAATAAGTAATCTTCGCGTTTTATTGAGCATCTTCTTGCACGTATACGTTCCAATTTCCGATGATGCGACAGACCTTTTTTCTGAGCTTCTGTCGCTCAAATCCGTTTGTATTCCTTCGTTTTCCGTTTCTTCGGCGTCGGAATACTGCGTTTCTTGCTGACGTTTCCTAAATATCTTCTTACAAGTGTAAGTAAACGCGTCCGACGATTTGCTTTCTTCCTTATTCACCTGCAAAGTTTGTTCACGCATTGTAACTCATGAGAATACTTTTACAGAAAGATTGGTATTCGAGACTTTCATCAAAAAATATGGAGAGAACTGTTGCTAATGTCAAAGAAAGTCAGCTTTAAGTTTATCTAATAATTACTTTTCTTGTGTTTCAGTGGTGTTGTTTGGTAATTTTCTAGAAAAAGTGGACTGTTGAACGTGCGAAATCGTGCATGGCAATACCTCATTTTTTAAAGTATGATTATTTTGAAACTTCTAATAATTTAACTGTATCATGGATGACCAAGAAATGTTTGAATTACATGATTGACTTCGGTCGGTGCTTTGTAAAGGGCGAATGAATATTGAATGTTTGGTACAGACATAGAGAGCAATTGTAGGAGTCCAAAGAACGGGGTGTTGTAAAATTACCCAGTTAGAAATGGATTCTCTCTGAAGACAAGAAAATGTTTATTACCAACAAACCAACACATTAGTCCACTCAATTAAAACTTTCTGATTGACTGAAACGATCACTATAAATTTTTTGAACACATGCTATATGTTTTTGTAAAAATTAAGAATATTTTATTATTTATTTACTTAATTAATTTTTAATGAAAACGTGATGTGGAAAAATATTTAAGAAAGATAGAAATTTCCCCACTGCGTCGACATGCGTTTGTGACTTTATTAATCAGTACAAAACTGTTAGCGAAGGTGTGTACGTCTGACGTTTGCAAAAGATCAAATGATTTCTCTCCTAAAAATGTGGTCATTTTTATCGCAACGACTTTGAAAATAAATATTCTACCAATTAAACAAACATACATATAGTCACGCCTTTTTCCCGTAGGGGTAGGCAGAGACCACTTCCTTCCACTTGCTACGGTTCTTACACACATCTTTTGCTTCCTCTACTTTCATAAGTTCTCTCATACATGCTCGTCGGTTGTTGGTACTCTTGATCTGGCCTTTCTTTAAATCAATGTTGATCTGATTGAGATATGTTCTCCGAGGTCGACCTCTACCGACTTGTCCATTCACTCGCCTTATAAATTTATTTTGTCAATCTTTCTTCATCCATATTTTTTACGTATCCAAACCATCTAAGCATTCCTTTATCTATCTTTTTAACCACATCTTATTTTACACCACAGCGTTCTCTTATCACACTATTCTTTACTTTATCTAACCGAGTCACTACGGCTGTACTTCTCAGACTACTCATCTACGCAGCACTAATCCTTCTTCATGCTTCTTCTGCCAAATCCAACATTCATTACAATAAATATGTGTAGGAAACAACACTCCTCTATGCACACCCAGACGTGTCTTTTTTGACACCTTCTGGCTGTTTATAAAGCCCCATTTATTTGTTTTCCTGCCAACACCCTTTGCTTAATGTTACTGTCATACTTTCCATCTCTCATAAACTTTTAACGCAAGTATACAAACTTATTTACTTGTTCCACTCTTTCTCCCTTAATTAAAACTTAACAGTTTGTCTCTTGCAAAAACCATTACTTTTGTTTTGCTTACAAATTTTCATTCCTTTGATTTTTATGGCATCATGCATAACATTAACTATCGCCTGCAACTCCTCTTCAGATGAAGCTAATATGACTTGACCATCGGCGTAATGAAGGTATTTGACGATCAAATCATTCATTTTCAATCCATACGCACTCTCTTTCAAATCTTTTAAACAATCGTCTATGTATAAGTTAAACAGCCATGGCGAAGCCACAAATCCCTGTCTTACACATTTTACGATGTTAAACCAGTCCGTGCAAGCTCCGTTTATCTTGACACAAGTAGTGGAAACCTCGTAAAGTGATTTCAGTGCTCGTATTAAACTACCGTTCATCCCATACATAGACAAAGTCGACCACAATTCACTCCTTACCACTCTGTCTTGTTTTTTAATTCGTAGAATGTTTATTTTATTTTCAAAGCCGCTGTGGTAATAATGAACACATTTTTAAAAAAGAAATTATTTAGTCTCTAGCATATGCGTCGTACTCTTTGTTCTGATAAGGCAGACCGATCCAGCTCTTTGTTTTGCGTTGAAATTTCTATATTCCTTAAATATTTTTTCATATCAGTATACTATTATTGATTGTTTAAAAACTAGATACATAATACTCACACAAACAGTTTTCTCGACGTTTTTCATTTTAATTGGAATCATTTCATCGCCGGTATTCTTTTCGCTAGCACTACTGCCAGTTTCCTCGTCCAATTTAATCTGAGTCTCCTTTTCGGTATAGACGCTTTCGCTTTCCGACGTGCTGACAATGTTTTCTTCCCTTCCATCTTCAGTGCTTGCATATTCGGACGTTCCAGTAATTTTATCGGCATACCGCACCTCGTTTCTTTCGTATATTTTGGTAGTACCTTTACCTTCGTCAAAAACGCTTCGTTCGGACGTAAAGTCGTTCACGTTAGCTGCATTAACGGCAGAGATAAATATGCTTTCTTCTTCATCCGTGGTTTCTTTGTTCGATGTATTGCTATCGGTTTGGTGAAGGTGTCTTTCCTCGTCGTCAATCCTATCGGATTCGCCTTTTAGTTGGGGTACGTCTTTCAAGGTGTCCTTCTCTGATTTTTCGTCGATATCACTATCGGAAGGTGAAGAAATAATGCCCGGAATCTGCTCTAGGCTGTAACAATAGGGTTCATCGTCGCTGTCTGCCATGTAAACAGCAGCTGATATTTTTTGTTGCAGAAAATCACTGGATATTATATTCGGAATGCTGCATGAGGATGTGTAGGCGCACACTTTAACTGGATTCAAGCTGCTCGAGTCGCCAGACAATACTCTTGATATACGCGTACTTGGACATATTTTTACTAAAACCAACAGAATGAAGCGTTAGTAAAATTCAATAGTAACAAACTGAAGAAAAGCGATAAAAGCCTGTTTCAAGCAAACTCTTTCTGAAAACTCATGACAAAAAAATATTGTATGTAGGGTGAAACTTGGGAGTAATGCCACCCTTAACTCATTGATGTCTGTCGACCCCCGGAAAACTGTAATTATTCCTGTTACAAAAAGGAAAAAGCTAGATAAGCTTCGGCAGCCTGTCCTATAGGGAGAGAGCATTCCATTTGCGGCGAAAGTGAAATACCTGGGTGTAGTTCTGGATAAAAGACTCACCTGGAACGCCCACTTGGAAAAAACAATAAAAAAAGCCAGGTTTTCTCTCTGGAATCTCAGAAGAGTATGTGGCAAATCTTTACTGAATTTATAAAAAAATGATAATATCTATGGTCACGTATGGTTCAGTAGTCTGGTGGACCAAAAGGTTACAACAGACAGCTAGAGTAAAGCTTGCTGGCCTTCAGCGGCTAGCATGCCTGGCCATAACTGGAGCTATGTCCAGCACACCAACAGCAGCGATGGAACACCTCCTACATCTCCCTCCCCTAAATATTTTCTTAGAGAGGGAGGCCAGGATAGTCTCCTACAGATTCCTTTCTTGGGAAAGGCATATAAATGGAGAGTAACTCGGAGATCACTCCGGGATACTTGGTGAAACAAAAAATCACCAAATTCCCGGGATGGTTCCTGACTTGCTAGCCACAAAAATACACGTAGAAAAGTCGTTCAAAGTCCTCTTTCCGAAGAGAGACGAATGGGTGAGGGTAGAAATCCTCTTCCCAGAGACTGAATACGTAATGTACACAGATGGCTCAAAAACCCCATTATGGAGTTGGGACAGGAAACCAAAGATTGAAATATCTACCGGTCTTGGCAGGTATGCTACAATCTTTCAGACTAAAGTCTTTGCTATCGAATTGACCAACAGACCTCTAGAAAACAAAAACATAAGTATAATTTTAGACAGCCAGGCTGCTGTAAAATCAATCAGCTCCAACAAGATAAATTCTAAACTTCGAATCCCTAGAGTACCTTGGTGCGAACAACTGGGTGACCCTTCTGTGGGTACCTGGGCACCAGGGGGTGGAAGGAAACGAAAAATCCGACACCCTTGCAAAACAGGGGGCCGAATCTGCGTTCACTGGACCGGAACTGGTTTTTGGAGTCACCACAAGTACCGCAAAAACAATTATTTCGGACTGGGCGGAGAGAAAAATACTCACATACAGGTCCGATATACCAGGGTTAACTCACTCGAAAGCGTTTCTATCTAAACCCTCGAGAAACACAACTAAGCAGATCCTAGAATGGAGCAGAAATGACCTGCGTATTCTAACAGGACTGCTTACAGGACACTGTCGTCTAAGATACCACCTCAGAAAGATAGGTCTGAACCAACAAACGGTTTTGCTACGTGGAAGACGAAACTGCTGAACATATACTATGTTCATACCCCGGCCTGGGAAGAATAAAGTTCAACATATTTGGTTACACCAACCTAGAACCTATCGATTTCAAAAAAATCTTACCCTATACAACCATGAACTTCGTAAGAAGGGCTGGATTGTGCGGTGAACTGTAGCCTCTAGGGGTGAGCCTTAATAGACCTACTAAAGCTCCGCAATGAAGGGGCGACCACGCCCCACTCACATGATACCTACCTAACCTAACCTTACTCATTGAGGGTGACATTATAATTTTGTTTGCTAACCGTGCTATTAAAATATTTTAAAAAATAGACGTTGTTAGTTTACATTATAAGTATAGGTACCTTAGTGCCTATTATTTAAAACCTGCAGTTAATATAGATGAATAAATAATATTAACACATAGAATGGATATAAATATCATAATACTTAACGTTTATTATAAATATCACGGTTTATTAGTAATGATAAACTTCTACGCTTTAATTTTGTCGTGCAGTGTATGTATTTATAAATTTATAGTGTTATAGCGGTCCCGGCAGACGTTGTTCTGCCCGAACGTTGGCTTGCTTGCATTGGGAATATCACCATCAAACTCAGCCAGCCCAAAAACTATGATTTCAAATCACACAACAATTAGCTTAAAACAGTTTTTGAAAATAATTGCACTTTGTTTAACCTCAACGTTGGGAAACAGATGAAATGAAATCTCACTGGCATAAAGTGCCAGGACAAAGACAAGCGAAAAGGCTAGTAAGCCTTTCGCCAAGGAAAGCTAAACAGCTTCTCGAGTTGGACAAGAAAGACTTGAAACTGGTGACGGGACTCCTCACTGGACACTGCCCTCTGAGGTATCACCTTAAAAAGATGGGAAAAACAGAGAGTGATAGTTGCCGCTACTGCGAGAACTTCGCTGAATCTGCAGAACATTTGCTTTGTGAAGGCCCAGCGCTTTTCTGCAAGAAGCTCAAGTTTCTGGAAGGGGCCTTCCTAAAGCTCTTCGATGTCAGAAACTTAGCCTCCAGAAAGCTGATAAACTTTGCTCGAAGTCTCGGAATCCCGGGCCTCGAATAGATTAAGGGTCTAACTGTCTAACAGTACTCCTACTGAAAAGGTCGATAAAATTTAAAAAAAATGCAATCAATAGATTAAAATTTACTATAGACAAAGAAGTAAACAACAAGCAATCTAACCAAATGCTTTAAATCGTTTCACAAAATACATGTCAAACGCACCCCTTAGTTACAAAAAAAAATGTTATTCAAAATTTAACTGACAATCCTATAAAGTTATAGAATAGAAAGTTGCATGGAAAAAGACAACAGCATTTTGAAAGAAAATAATTACCCCAACCACTTTACAGATAATCAATTAAAAAACGAATACATGTAATCTCTAATAATAATATTAATAAATAAAAGAAAACAACCCCAAGCGAGGGTAAGAATAACCCCAACATTTTTAAATAACATTGGGGGTCGAATAAGATGTCTTTTGAAAGCTCTGACAATTCTCTTTACAATAGTCTTTAAATTTTACATTTGTCATGTTGTAATATTTTTGTAAATGCTTTTGATTTAAATTTTTAGGAATCGCAAGAGTGATATTTTTTGTTGTGTTCCTATGTACATGAGTTTGTGAGTTTTTTTATAATTTTCTGTGATTTTTGTTAAAGCCTACCTAATTTTTATCTATATATATATAAGAGATATTCACCTATATATAAATATATATATATATATATATATATATATATATATATATATATATATATATATATATATATTGACTCATCACGATATCTTTGGAACCATAAGGCCTACAGACTTGAAATTTTGTAGGAATATTCTTTTTGTTAGAACTCCTACGAAAAGGGTAGGAAGGAGAAAAATATAAAAACTATTAAAAACACCGATATAAGTGTCGAATTCATAGTTTTTGAGGTCGCTGACTTTGATAGTAACATTCCAAATTATGTTTGCACCCATACAACAGGGGCGGGAAGGTGATGAAATATAAAATGTAGTGTCGAGTTCATAGTTTTCTGGGTCGCTGAGTATGATAGTGATATTCCCAAAGGAGGCAAGCTAACATTCGGCAGGACAATCTCTGCCGGGTTCTGCTAGTATTTATATATATATATATATATATATATATATATATATATATATATATATATATATATATATATATATATATATATATATATATATATATATATACATATACACTGTGTCCGTAAAGTATGGAACAAATTCATTTTTAGCTAAACAGGTCATTTTAAGAAATAATCCTGAAACACGTCGATTTTTGATTTTAATTTACCGTATTTTAAAATAATAATCTAATATACAGGGTGAATTACGTTCGAGTAATGACGTCACCGTCATTTTTTTTAAATGGAACAAGCCCCATTTTGTCTCAATTTTTGGATTACTCTAGCTGAGCTGATTCCAAAAATGTATCACATGTTGATTCCAATTGGTACCTACAGGGTGGACAAAAAAACAGTAGTTGTGTGTGTGCTAATAAAGTAACGCGTAACATTCTTTATTAGGTAAATTAACAATATTATCAAAAATACTTATTGTCTAGCGGCAATTGGTTTAAATGTAACACCCCGTAGTTTGCTACATGTTTAGAGTAATAAAAATGAGCTGTTTCCAAACATGTTTGGTACTTGTGGTCTAGCAGACGGAATATAAAAGAAATTATTTCTTATCTTCATTTATAAAAAACATAGTCGTCTAGTTTTTTGTGAAATGTCATTATTTGTTTAGTTATTTATTGATGTTCAGTGACAGTTTAGTACTACAATATTTTTGGTATTCGTGAATATTCGAATGATTGCTTAGATTTAATTGGAAGTAGAAATGGAGTTAAGTGTAAAACAAAGAATTGAAATACTTATGATGCTTGGGTATGGAGACAGATCGCGAACTCAGATGGAAGTGTGCAATTATCCAGAAAGACCTATAACGCGTTCAACAGTCAGTAAGATGGAAACGAAATTTCGAGAAACTGGTACGGTTGCAAATGTACGCAAATCAGGTCGTCCCCCTGCAAATGCTGATACAGCATTAGATGTTTTACTGAGTTTTGAAGAAGATGCGCACACTTCTGTTCGTAAAGTTAGTCGCGAAATTGGTGTTGGCAAAACAACGGTACACAAACTATTGAAGCTTGAACAATGGCATTCTTATAAAATCAAACTTGTGCAAGAATTGCAAGAATTGATGATCCCGATAGACGACTCCAATTTTGCGAAGAAATGATGGATAAATGTCACCGAGACCCTCTCTTGATACAAAACATTATTTTTTCTGATGAGTCCACTTTCACGTTAAATGGTGAGGTTAACCGTCAGAATTGTAGATACTGGGCAAAAGAAAACCCCCACTGGATGCGTGAGCATCATACACAATACCCTCAAAAGGTAAATGTATGGGCTGGAATTGTACGAAATCGAATCATCGGACCCTACTTTATCGAAGGTAATTTAAACGGGGCAAAGTACCTTGAGTTTTTAAGGGGGTATCTCGTACCTACTTTACGTAATTTGTTTCCCAGCAGACGTAATCCTGGAGGTTTTGATGAAAGTTTATGGTTTCAACAGGACGGTGCACCTCCACATTATGCTGTAGATTACGCAAGAAACCATACACATTCCAGCATATTCTGTCCGCTAGACAATAAGTATTTTTGATAATATTGTTACTCTACCTAATAAATAATGTTACGCGTTACTTTATGAGCACACACAAAACTATTGTATTTTTGTCCACCCTGTACCAATTGGAATCAACATGTGATACATTTTTGGAATCAGCTCAGCTAGAGTAATCCGAAAATTGAGACAAAATGGGGGTGTTCCATTTAAAAAAAAATGACGGTGACGTCATTACTCGAACGTAATTCACCCTGTATATTAGATTATTATTTTAAAATACGGTAAATTAAAATCAAAAATCGACGTGTTTCAGGATTATTTCTTAAAATGACCTGTTTAGCTAAAAATGAATTTGTTCCATACTTTACGGACACAGTGTATATATATATATATATATATATATATATATTATATATAATTACATATCTTTACATTTAAATATTATTGCATAGCTTTATGAACAGCTAGAAAGTGTCAAAAAAGGCACGTCTGGCCATGTAGATTTTTTTATAAAAAATAACTTTCTTTTTAAAATGATTAATAAAAAAGTTCTCCATGTGATTCCAACTAAAGTGGACACACTGTATAAATATAGATGAAAGCCACCAAAAATCAACCTAAAAACAAAAAACGTTTCGACAAAGCAGTCGTTTTTCGCCGCTTTGTTATTTTTGGTTAATAAAGCGACAAAAATATCTCTTACCTGTAGATTTTTCCAAGAGACCATCGCTGGATATTTCGGAATCCGCGTAAGCTACTTTGTAAGTCAATATCAACGATGGTTTTTTATGGCTCAGATCTGCTTCGGAACTATTAAATCTGCAATTCAACGATGGTAGTCTAGTTATGTCGGATATATGAAAAGTCCTGCTTTTTACGTTTTTCTTCGTCATTGCATCTTCTTGGCTCGTTTCACCTGGGAAATACCCCTTGGGAATGATGGCGTTAGTGATGCGATTCTCGTGATTGGGAAAAACGACAAAAAACCCTGATCTTCCTGCAAACGCTGCCTTCTCCTTCAATTTCTGCACCACGTCTTTGTCGTTAATGTTCCACGGTACGAACTGTTTGTAGTCGAATTTCATTTGAAGGTTGTTCAAGCACGTGTAGATTTTAGTATCGTATTGTACAAGTTCTTTATTAGCGACGTACCCGCAAATTTTTTCCTGGGTGGATTTTTCATCGTGAGTATTGGAAGTTGCATCTTGCTTTGTATCTATATCTATAGGTTGAGTTTTAATTTGTTCATCACCATGAACTGCGCATTCTCCGGTACACGACTTTTGGAATGCCGCACAGATATTCCCCCTGCTTACAGTCGAAGTCGTAACATCAATGCCAAAAGCTGTTGATGAACAAGAACAACCACAATAAAAATATGCGCTGCATTTGTGTGCTTGAATTCTCGTTTCACGGAGAGCGCACGCTGCTGTACACGGTTTCGGTCCTGTTTGTGCCTGAGCGTCTTCAGGAAAACCTAGTGCACTTAATGCTGCGTTGACCGTTTCGGGTATTTCTTCGATTATTTCTGTCGATTGAACAGGAGTTTCTGGCAATACTGCTGCACTTGTTGTATCAGGAATTCCCGTTAGACTCACACCAGCTGGCATTACTGCAGCACTTACTTTATCTGGTACTCCCACAAGACTTTCTCCGGGTGGCATAACAGCTGCACTCTTTGTATCAGGCATTCCTGTTAAACTGACGCCAGCTGGCATTACTGCTGCGCTTACTTTATCTGGTACTCCCTCAAGACTTTCTCCAGGTGGCATAACAGCTGCACTTGTTGTATCAGGTATTCCTCCTAGACTTACACCAGCTGTCGTTACCGCTGCACTTACTGTATCTGGTACTCCCCCAAGACTTTCTCCAGGTGGCATAACAGCTGCACTTGTTGTATCAGGTATTCCTCCTAGACTCACACCAGCTGTCGTTACTGCTGCACTTACTGTATCTGGTACTCCCCCAAGACTTTCTCCAGGTGGCATAACAGCTGCACTTGTTGTATCAGGTATTCCTCCTAGACTTACACCAGCTGTCGTTACTGCTGCACTTACTGTATCTGGTACTCCCCCAAGACTTTCTCCAGGTGGCATAACAGCTGCACTCGTTGTATCAGGCATTCCTTTTAGACTGACACCAGCTGGCATTACTGCTGCGCTTGCTGTGTCGGGTATTCCCTCTAAACTTTCTCCAGGTGGCATAACTGCTGCACTTGTATGTTCCAAATCCGAACTTGGTATAGGTACGCTTTGCTTTTCTATGTCTTCGTATTTGTGATATGATATTGTCGATGGTATGACTCTGCACTTGCACTTACACTCTGAACTTGCTTTATCGGGTATTTCCCCAATACTTTCTCCGGGTGGCATAACAGCTGCACTGGTTGTATCAGGCATTCCCGCCGGACTCACACCAGCTGGCATAACTGCTGCACTTACTTTATCTGGTACTCCCTCAAGACTTTCTTCAGGTGGCATAACAGCTGCACTGGTTGTACCAGGCATTCCCGCCGGACTCACACTAGCTGGCATAACTGCTGCACTTACTTTATCTGGTACTCCCTCAAGACTTTCTCCTGGTGGCATAATAGCTGCACTTGTTGTATCAGGCATTCCCGTTGGACTTACAATAGCTGGCATTACAGCTGAACTTGTTTTATCTGGTACTTCCCCAAAACTTTCTTCAGGTGGCATTACAGCTGCGCTTGCTTCATTTGGTACTTCCCCAAAACTTTCTCCAGGTGGCATTACAGCTGCACTTGTTGTATCAGGAATTCCTGCTAGACTCACACCAGCTGCAGTTACTGCTGCACTAACTGTTTCTGGTACTCCCCCAAGACTTTCTCCAGGTGGCATAACAGCTGCACTTGTTGTATCAGGTATTCCTCCTAGACTCACACCAGCTGCCGTTACTGCTGCGCTTGCTGTATCGGGTATTCCCCCTAAACTTTCTCCAGGTGGCATAACAGCTGCACTTGTTGTATCAGGTATTTCTTTTTCACCTTCTTCAATGTGCATTGTTGGTGCACTTATTTCCTCTGTCACAATTTCTTCACTTGTTTTTATAGATATTGCTTTTTCTGTAATATCTCCCTCTTCATCTCCTTCGGATATATGTTCCAAATCCGAACTTGGTACAGGTTTTGATTGAATACTTTGCTTCTCTATGTCTTCGTATTTGTGATATGATATTGTCGGTGGTATGACTTTTTCACTCAATTCTTGTTTCATTTTTGTAACACATGATCCTTTACATTCGATTTCACAAGTATCTGACGGAAATGTTTCTAGTTTTTCGGTAGTTTGTGTTACAACTTCCTGTGTGGTAAAAACTGCTCTTTCACCAGATATTTTAGACTCGGACTGAGCACTTTCAACTCTTGCTTTTGTTAATGATGTTTGACTAGTGATTTTCTTGGAGGCGGTCACTGCCTGACTCGATCTTATGGAAATTTGCTCTTCTGTACATGGAAGAGTTGGAAAAAGTACCGCACAAGGTGCTTCACACTCTTTGTCAAAAGGTAGTTTTGCTGTAGGTGGTAGTGGTGGTAATTGTGGCAAAGGAAGTTCAGCACAAATTGCCCCACATACATATTCAGGTGGCATGTCTGTCTTTTCACTATAATTTGCTTCGTCTTCATCTCTTGGTAATTTAGTTTCTTCGGCTCGTTTAGCATCAGATTCAACTTCAGGAAATAGCACGTCTTTTAATGCAGTATCTCCTTCTTCGTTTAATTGAAGGATTGGTTTAGGCTTATTAATATTTGGATCACCGTTTTGTACCGTATCTTTACTAGGTCTCTTTTTACATGGATCACACAAACATGATTCGTTCGGTAATCCATCTTCTTTTTCAGCCGCTACCTCTTCGTCTTTTTGCCTATCGGATAACATCAATACTATCTTCTCTTTGGAAGTGAGTTGTCCTCCGGATGCTTGTTTACTTCTAATGGATTCGACATATTCGTCGTTTTCTTTATCGGAAGAAGTCGGTTCTGGTCCAGAGCCAGTAACTGTAGGTTCTATTTGATGAGGGCTGCTGCCATCGCCCGCAGAGGGTTGCTGCACGGACGATTTTGACCCCGCGTCCCCTATTTCAGGTTGAACTTGTTGAGTTAAAGATTGTTTTTCATCTATTTGTTTGTCAGTTTCTTGCAGAGCGATAGAATCTAAATACTCGTCTGCGTCTTGGTCTTTCGAAGCGGAAGGTACGATCTCATCGATAGCATCGTCGAAAACTTCTTCGGTATCGACTTCTTTTGATTCTTGAGGTAATTGTGTAGGATTAGTGTACGAACTTATCGATAAAATTTTCCCAACTTGAGCTTGTTGGGTAAACGATTTTTTTTCGAATTGAATTTGTTGACCGAAAGGTTTGGTTATTTTCTTTTGATCCGGCGGCGTTTGTTGAAAAGAAGACGTTCTGCATGGTGCCGTGCAAGGTTTTATAGATGAAACAATATTCTCGTCAGCTTGACCAGGTTGAATATCATTTTCGAAAATATTAGCGCTCCTTGGAACCAACTCGTTGGCAATGTATGGTTTCCCAGTTTTAGAAACTTTGTCGATTGCGGAAATAGGATTAGGCTCAAGTTGTTGAGCACACTTTGCGTTGCACACATCACCGGAAAATAAATTTTTAATTTTGGATTGTCTTACGGCCGGTGTTTCTTTGATTTCATCCAACAGTATCTTCGTACTTCTAGGAACTAATTCGTTATCGATAAACGTGCCATCCGGTAAAGGAGATAATTCTTCTCCAGCATTTTTCTCATTCGAATTCGGTTTGGTGTTTGCTGTTGGTGAGTTTGGTGCCTCTAAAATATCACTGGTAAGTTTTTTATTTGACATTACTGAGTGCCTGTCACTTTGGCCAACTAAGATATTACCTTTAACCGTTTTGTCGCTTTTGAAGGGCGATTTCTCATCAACCAATGAAACTTGCCCCGCCGCATCTTCGAACGTACGGTCCACACATTCCAATTTGCAAACTTTCTTCTTAGTCGAACTGAATTTACTGTTTTTTTGATCACGCGAAACCTAAAAATATTAGAAACGATTAATTTCAAACTGAAAAATTTAAACAGTCAACTAAAGTTAGCTTCACAGAAGTCGGGGAAAAAATGAAGATAACCGTTTAGGTCGAAAACCAGGAAACCGTGAAATGCCTAAGAAGATTGGATCACACAAAAGAGCTCAAGAGCTCACCCCAGTTCTCTGTAGACTCTTCAAGTTATCATACAGCAAAGGAGTATTTCCGTCCATGTGGAAAAACGCTAAAGTCCAACCGATTCCGAAAAAAGGAAAGAAGACTATTCCTGCAAATTATCGTCCTATTGCATTGCTCTCAGTCATATCCAAAGTTATGGAAAAAGCGATTAACACAGAACTCATCAAATAACTGGAAAAATTTGAGATAATCCATGACAGACAATATGGATTTCGACAACTTCGGTCTACTGGAGATTTGCTGGCTTATGTCACTCAGCTCTGGACAAACACTATTGAAAAGTTTGGTGAATATCGAGCTATAGCCTTGGATATATCTAAAGCCTTTGACCGCGTTTGGCACCAGGCATTGTTAAGTAAATTATCTGCTTACGGTCTCCCAACCAAACTGCGCCAATGGCTTTATGCAAGATCGCTCCTTACATGTGGCAGTTGACGGTATTTCTTCTGATGCGTTTAAAACTAATGCCGGGGTCCCCCAGGGTTCCATCCTGTCCCCCACCTCATTTCTTTTACACATCAACGACCTCTTAAAAACCACCACGAACCCCATTTACAGTTTCGCATACGATAGCACACTTGTCTCAACTTTCACATCCTATCGATCACTTTCGGTGAATGATATAAATAGACTCAGGCAGAAACAGGTTGATTCCATCAATAGAGATCTTGAAGCAATCGTCGAGTGGGGAACCAACAATCTTGTTCAGTTCAACGCCCAAAAAACACAAAGTGCCACGTTTTTCAAGAAAGTGAATTCCTCAAATCATCCCATCACAATGTCCGGAAATTCCCTTGAACCAAGTCCCTCCATCTCGATTTTGGGAGTCACGGTGTCCAATAATATGTCTTGGCATGACCATGTTGCTAACATCGCAAAGTCGGCAAGCCAGAGGCTAGGTTTTCTGTGGAAAGCCAGAAAGTTTTTTTCTCCTGATCAACTGTTGACGACGTACAAGGCTCAAATCCGCCCTCTACTGGAGTATTGCTTGCACATTTGGGGTTCAACACCAAGGCATTCTCTTCGTCATCTAGATTCCATTCAGAAAAGAGCCATTCGTTTGATAAACAGCCCAACTCTCACAGATACCCTTCACCCTCTAGAACATAGAAGAAGAGTTGCAGTCATTGCTCTACAGATATTTCCATGGCAGATGCTCCAGAGAAATAAAAACTCTTGTGCCACCATTGGCCACATTCGGCCGAAGAACTCGGCACGCTGATCAGTCTCACCCATTTACTCTCAAGATTGACACTACAAGGACCAATCTTTATTAAGAATACTTCTTTTACAGGGCTGCTACGGAATGGAATAAGCTTCCAAAATCAGTTTTTCCAGAGAACTATGACCTGCAACTTTTTAAAAAGCGTGTCCACAATCATTTCCTTTCTATAATCCCTTCCCCTTCTAATAGTCGCAGTGCGGGACGTCCGCGGCCCACACGATAGGTCTACCCTTTTTGCGACTATTTTCATAAAAAAAAAAAAAAAATTGAGCTGGATGTCTAGCAGACCGCGAGAGGAAAACCGACGAATACTCTGTTGGGCTGTATGGCTCTACTATCTGGAAGGGTGCACTAGAGATAAAACAGCACAGAAAAGCCTTATTAAGGTAAAAATTACCAACGCGTCGCAAGAGATTAATAGCAGCAGACAGAAATAATTAAAAATATATCAAACAATTTGAGTGTTTCGTGATCTATATGACGTTTTTTACTCGATGAAAGAAATTAAGAATGTATAGGATGTGGTGTTACTGCAGTAGACAAAATTCTAGAAACAAAATAAGCAAACATTCATCAAGATAGCAGCAATACTGCTTATGCAAAAATACCGCCTATCCATCTACTCGCACAAGAAACATCAAGGATTGAAAATGGAGACATGCGTAGACGTCCATGTCGACATCTCGCGCTCTTTGGATCAAAACGTTCAGGCTAACCAGAGCTTCCCTTATACTGAATCCACTTCTAAAGTCAAACTACGACTCGCTAACATTTCGTTGCAGTTTTGGATTTATACGTTTATGGATGATTCTTAAGAAGACCTTCAGCATATGGCTCATTAAGCTAATGGTTCGGTGTTTTGACCTTTAATTTTTTTGGGTATCTAAATTGCATGACCTGCTCTATGGGTTTATTATCTATTACCAGCTTGCATCTCATTGGCTCCCTAGCAATGGTCACGGTTTTCGTTTTACCTATGGATATATCCATATTGAGTAGCTGACTGATCTGGTAGAATTTAAATAACTGTCTCTGTAAGTCATTCTCACTTTCTGCGAATATTCTGTTAGTAGTGTTAAGGTTTGTATACCGTTGTTACTATGTTGGTAGAGGCTTTTTTTTCCATCAGGATTTTTATGACGTCTTCCAGGCGGACTCTGTCAAATGCCTTAGTAAGGTCGACGAAGCGAATAAATGCTGATGTAATGTAGTCTATTGCTTTTTCCTTTATTTGCTTGGTAATGAAGATGGCATCGTTTGTTGATCTATTCTTTTTGAATCCTTGTTGTTCCTCTCTGGTTTTTATTTGCTCCTCTAGTTTGTCCTTGAGCAACCCTGTAAACAACTTCATTGTTGAGCATAGTAGAGTTATTCCTCTGTAGTTTTCAGGCTTTGTTTTTTGCCCTTTTTCGTATATGGGAATTGTTGTAGGTCATAGTTCTCTGGAAAAACTGATTTTGGAAGTTTATTCCATTCCGTAGCAGCCCTGTAAAAGAAGTATCCTTAATAAAGATTGGTCCTTGTAGTGTCAATCTTGAGAGTAAATGGGTGAGACTGATCAGCGTGCCGAGTTTTTCGGCCGAATGTGGCCAATGGTGGTACAAGAGTTTTTATTTCTCTGGAGCATCTGCCATGGAAATATCTGTAGAGCAATGACTGGTCTGCAACTCTTCTTCTATGTTCTAGAGGGTGAAGGGTATCTGTGACAGTTGAGCTGTTTATCAAGCGAATGGCTCTTTTCTGAATGGAATCTAGAAGACGAAGAAAATGCCTTGGTGCTGAACCCCAAATGTGCGAGCAATACTCCAGTAGAGGTCGGATTTGAGCCTTGTACGTCGTCAACAGTTGATCAGGAGTAAAAAACTTTCTGGCTTTCCACAGAAAACCTAGCCTCTGGCTTGCCGACTTTGCGATGTTAGCAACATGGTCATGCCAAGACATATTATTGGACACCGTGACTCCCAAAATCGAGATGGAGGGACTTGGTTCTAGGGTATTTCCGGACAATGTGATGGGATGATTTGAGGAATTCACTTTCTTGAAAAACGTGGCACTTTGTGTTTTTTGGGCGTTAAACTGAACAAGATTGTTGGTTCCCCACTCGGCGATTGCTTTAAGATCTCTATTGATGGAATCAACCTGTTTCAGCCTGAGTCTATTTGTATCATTCACCGAAAGTGATCGATAGGATGTGAAAGTTGAGACAAGTGTGCTATCGTCTGCGAAACTGTAAATGGGGTTCGTGATGGTTTTCAAGAGGTCTTTGATGTGTAAAAGAAATAAGGTGGGGGACAGTAGTGCTTAAGATTTTGTTAAATAGTGTTGTCAGTCTTGCTGCAAGCTCTGGACCACCGTATTTTAGAAGCTCGTTTGGTATATCCTCTGTACCTGGAGCTTTTCTGCAATTTAGATACCTGGGCATAGATATGTCCAGCGCTCACGACCCGGTAAAGGACCTGAGAAACCAAATTAACAAATCAGCCATAATATCGGGATGACTAAGGCAAACTGTATGGGCTAATCCTTACATGAGAAAGGAGAGTAAAATCAAAATATATAAGACATGCGTCAGGCCTATAATGACATATGGTATAGAAGCGAGAGAGGATACCAACAAGACCAAAAGAATGCTACGAGTCGCTGAAATATCAGTACTGCGAACAATAGCCGGGAAAACAAAAAGAGATTCCGTAAGAAACACTGATATTAGAGCACAATGCGACGTACAGGATGTGGCGATATGGGGAAGGCAGAGGAGAAGAGAATGGTATAACCACGTAAAGAGAATGACCGACGATAGACTACCACGCATTGTACTAGAGGGAAAACCAGCAGGGTCCCGTCCACCCGGAAGACCACAAAAGAGATGGAAAGACAGCTGGCAGTCCACATCTCAGGAAATATTACAGCGGCAAGTCCGGAATCAACAGATTATCTAACCTAACCTAAGCTAACAAGTAGAAGAAGAAGAAGAAGATTTTTTTGGGATTGGAATGAATATCGATATCAGCCAGTCATTCGGAATTTCAGCTGTTTCATAAATTTCATCGCATAGTGCTGTTAATAATTTCAGATTGGATTCTTCTATCGCTTTCAAGATATCGCCCTGTATTTCGTTTATTTTCGTCACTCGGGAAGAAAAAAAGTTCAATAAATAAACAATAGGGAATGTGCGTGTATTTTTTATATTTTTATTCCATAGTTTACATCGCAATATAATAGTAACAAACAATTGAAAAGGTCGGGTCGAAGAAGTATTGGGCTTTGCTGAAATTGTACAGTGTTTTCTATTTTCGACTAATACATCATCATGGAACTACCTTTTCCCTCTATTGAAAAGCTGTACTGCATTGTGCCTAAGTGCAGAAATACAATAAGAAATGCATCCGATAAAGTGTTTTAGGGGGAAGTGGTGTAAAAAATGTATCTCCATCAACTCGTTTACATTGTTGTGAAGATTAACGTAAGTATTTAATTTGTTCCCTAAACATTTTTTTGAAGTGATAACTTCTTATGGCACGCTGTGAACTTTTTTTGTAATGGGTAAAAAATGTTAAACTCGCGTCAGGACACGTGGCCTGATCGAAAATTCGTAAGACGGATGTATTTCACTGGAGCAATATAAAATGCGACTTTTCTTGACTGGTAACTTGGCAACCTTATTCAACAAACTGACAAATTCAAGTACATTTTTTATGTCATTTTGACAAATTAATTTAGTAGCTAAATTCAAAATTTAAGTGCTTTTCATTAGTTTATTGATTATGTTCTGCTTTTGCTGCATTAAAATGGTCCAAGGAGAGGTGTCGTTTTTAGCAGATGTTATGGACACCATAGCGTGTCTTAATGACTCTAATGGTTCTCCCCCCGACAAAATTTTAGATCAAATAATTTATCAGTGCAAGAAGCCGTTAAAAAATGCATCAATTTGTGTTAAAAAAGCATTAAAAACTGGACTGAAAGCTGGTTTGATCAAAGAGAACGGGGGAAGGTTTAAATTAGGTTTTGGTTTGCCGATAACGGAGGCTCGAAGACGAAGAAAAAATAGAAGCAGAAGCCGTAGACGACGTAGCCAAAAGCGACAAAACCGAAAATGAGGTAGCCGAAAACGAAAAAGTCGAGGTAGGAAGAAAAGCGCCATATTGAAAGAAGATCAAGCAAAAAGCGGAAGAAAGAAATCGAAAACAATTAAATCTGGTACTGATGTTTAATATATGATTTATAATAAAGCGTTAATAAAAATAATGCATTATTCATAAACTATGGAAATCTGGAGACAATATTTTTCAGATTAAAAATAATATTTTCACGCGCGTTAATACTTAAGTTTTCACTTTTGCCGGCACTCCCAGAGTGCAACCCGTAAATTTTTTTTTGTTTTTGTGCCACACAAATCTTATATCTACACAGTTTTAGAGTTTCAAAAGGACAATATATGTATCACCTGTCATATGTCACACTGCTTTTTAGCACATTCTGTTTTATTTTCATTTCACAATTTTATTTATTATGTTAGTGTTGTAAGGTAGAAAGATATATAAATAATTATGTGGAGCACAAAATTTTAAATTTGCAAGAAAGACAAAAAACTACATTAAAATTAACAAAAGATATCCTTCCTGACACATTTCAATGTCGCAGCCACAACCAATGACCAGTGAGAAAAGGTTTCCTAAAATTATTTAGAAGCAGGTCTCCTAGTTCATCTACATCTCACATATACATAGAAGTTACAAAAAATGCTTGTGAAGCTGGTTGCAGCACTTCCCTATTCAATGTATGTAATTAAATAATTTTAATATGCAATAACATATATATATACAGTGTGGAACAGCCAAATGGAATAAATTCGATAACGGTGTGTCGTGTGACAGTGGACAATACCAACTTTCTTATTTTAAATACAACCCCCTGTAATTTATTTATTTTTTGGATTTTTCAGAAAATTCTAGACATAATTTATGAACAATGTCCCATACCTATCTTCAACTGTTTCGGAAATATTAAGTGTTTTTAGATGTATTACATAAATTAACATTACAAAAAGAAAATTATTTTATTTCACAAATTCGCTACATTACACTCAATACTTATTTCTCATTTAGCTCTTTATATTGAGAAAATAAACAAAAACCATTAATGCGTTCCTTTTTACTGATTTCACGGTCATGTTAATCGTCAAAATTGCCGCTATTGGTCTAATGAGAATCCTCACTGGATGAGAGAGGAACATACGCAATATCCTGAAAAAGTTAAAGTTTGGGCAGGAATTGTTGGAAATCATATCGTAGGTCCCTTTTTCATTGATGGCAACTTGAATGTAGATAAATATTTAGAACTGCTCCAAAATAATGTCGTGCCAGCTTTGACAAACTTATTTCTTGATCCAGCAAACCCACAAGTTCCTGCAAATATACTATGGTTTCAACAAGATGGAGCACTGCCCCATTACCAAATCAATGTCCGACAGTACCTGAACCAAAACTTTTCAAATCGGTGGATAGGGAGGCGCGGATCGATAGAATGGCCACACGATCTCCTGATCTGACGCCATTAGACTTTTTTTTGTGAGGATATGTCAAAAGTATTGTATACAAAACTAAACCACTCAACTTACATGACTTAAAAATACAAATCACGCTTGCGATTAGATCAGTCACGCCTGAGATGTTGAGTAACGTTAGAAGACATTTCTTACCAGATTAGCATGTTGCCAAGACGTTCGCGGCGAACATTTTACACATCTCTTACATTGAAATTAATGTTTTTTTGTTTTTTTTACATTATTTGTGAAATAAAATAATTTTCTTTTTTTAATGTTAATTTTTGTAATACATCTGAAAACACTTAATATTTCCGAAACAGTTGAAGATAGGTATGGAACATTTTATATGAATTATGTTTAGAATTTGCTAAAGAATTTAAAAAATAAATAATATACGGGGGTTGTATTTAAAATAAGAAAGTTGGTATTGGCCACTGTCACATGAAACACCCTATATAATTATTTTTTTTTGAAAAAAATGCGTATCTAAAAATACAAATCGACGTGTCCAAGCATTTTTTCCAACACGCTCTCATTTATTCGTTATAGAATTTATTCCATTTGGCTGTTCCACACTGTATATATATACAGACTTGACCAAAAGTCTGGAAACGGACAATTATCTCGTAAATTGCAAGTCGCAATTGTACAATATTTAGGATAAGCCTATTTTGAGATACGGAGATGCCAGATTTGACATTTGCAATGTTGTCAGATTTGCCGTTTCTCTAATATTATTAGTCACTTTGGTTTTTTAAATACATTATCCTGTATATTAAGTCATTATTGGAATCTTCTCTTCAATACGAGTTTAGCTATATGTAACACTTATTATTTTATGTACTCTTAAACGTCTAGTGAAGGTCTAAACAATCATGGAGAAAAATGGTAGACGCATTCTACCTTCGAATAGGGTACTGTCAACTTACAAATGGAGCACATTTTGAACACTAGATTAAGTAATCATTATGTTAAAAATTTTGTAATTTTTAATTGCTACGTTTTAATGTAGTTGAAAATTGTTTGTATTAACATAACTAATTTTTTAACTAGTACATTTACTATTCTGAAGGTTAGGGAAGAATGAATTCTCCGAAAACGAATTTACATGTTTTGCTTTTAGCCAATATCTGGTAAACTATTTCATACCTTTTTTTAGATTTTTCGTGCAAAAGGCTGATTGTACTTAGAATGGCAGCTTGTAGAACTTCTGGTGGAGTGCAATTGAATTCGTTTTCGCTTTCTGAATCGATTTTTATAAACAGTCAGTTCTAAATAACCCCAGGTAGGTAGGTATATTGCTAAATTATGACATTTCATGGCGAGTTTGATTCAAACATTGCACTGCATGCCCCATTTTCCATTTCAATGTTGTAAAATTGGTGTCAATTGTTTTGTAGGTAATGAATCTACTTTGTCGCTGATTGGCCATAGCACGTTGTGTAAAATACACACGGGGCGTGGCTTGTTTTGTGTAATGAATCAAGTACTCAACAAAAATGTTACATAAAAAGGGCCCATTTTTCAACAGTCATAGAAAAATAAAATTTCAATATGGATTGAGCATCCCAGAAAAAATAAAATAAAGTAATGTGGTATGGCAGCGGTTCTCAAACTTTTGTTATTCACGCCCCCCTGTTTTAATTTAAAAAATGTTGCGCCCCCCAATCCGTAGACCTAGGAATTTGGACTAAAATAGGCAACATTGTCTCGTCGAGAGCGCCAAAGATGCTGTCGGAAAGTTCGCGGCGTTCGTTCCACGTATTCAAGCTTCCTGATCTTTCTCGAACTGTCTGAACGCGACTATAAATACAGAAGCGCACATACGGTATTCTCAGTCTCTCAGTGAAGGTGTTTTAACACTAAGCAAGCATTATTGTGAAGTGTGAGTGTATAAGTAGATGTAGTATGGATAAATTTTTAAAATGAAAAGTTGAGGATGACGGGGCTTATACATCGACAGGTTCAGGTGGAAATCGTCCGAAATCTAAAACAAGAAAAAATGACCCATCATACCTAAATTTGGGCTTTACTAGCCTTGAAGTAGGTGGCGAAGAAAAACCACAATGCGTTATCTGTTTAAAAGTATTGGCTGCAGATATGTCAATAAACCGCGAGATTTTTTTGTGGAGAAACTCAGATTGTTTAAAAAACAAAAATCCAGCTTCCATAGAGTACTGGCAGTAAATGAGAAGGCTCTCTTGGCATCATATAAAGTGGCATACAAAGTAGCTAAATGCAAAAAACCGCACACTATTGCAGAGCAACTTATTTTACCCGCTTGCAAAGACATTGTAAAAATAATGTTTGGTGAAAATTTTACTTCACAACTTAACAATATTCCTCTGTCAAATGATACAATCTGTCGACGAATTAACGATATATCAGTTGATATGCAGCAGCAGCTTGAATCTGAACTTACTGGAAACTTGTTTGCTATACAACTTGACGAAGCAACTGACTCTAGTAATGATTCCCATTTGATTTGCCACATTAGATTCTGTCAATGTTTTAAAATATGTGAAGATTTATTGTTTTGTAAACAGATTGAAGGAAGAACTACAGCCACCGAGTTGTTTAAGATTACAAATGATTCTATTACTAAAATGAATTTGCAATGGAAAAATTGTGTTGCGATTTGCACCGATGGAGCTCAAGCCATGTCTGGTAAATACAACAGTTTACAAGCGCTAGTAAAAAAGGAATCCTCAGAAATTATCTGGACGCACTGCATGATACATCGGGAAGCGTTAGCATCAAAATCGCTAAGCCCTGGACTAAACATGATTTTGACAGTAGTTATTGAAGTTGTTAACTTTATAAAAACCAGACCACTAAAAACAAGGATGTTCTCTGTTCTGTGTGAAGATATGGG
Organism: Agelastica alni; assembly: GCA_950111635.1. Lineage (NCBI taxonomy): Eukaryota > Metazoa > Arthropoda > Insecta > Coleoptera > Chrysomelidae > Agelastica > Agelastica alni. The sequence continues at coordinate 30,745,828 of OX467716.1, forward strand.
AGCTGAGCATCAATCTTTGTTGTTTTATTCCTCATCCAGATGGTTGTCACGCGGTAAGACGGTTAAGCGTGTCTTTGAATTAAGAAGGGAAATAGCGATATTTTTAAGCGAGGAAGGTCACAAGCATTCAACAGATTTTTTCGACAAATTATTTTTACTGAAGCTTTCTTATTTAGTAGATATTTTTGAAAAACTTAATATACTTAATCTTCAGCTGCAAGGAAAAGACGTAAATATATTTGAATATAGGAAGCCATTTAGAAAACTTAACTGAGAATTTCAAGCGATACTTCTTTGCAGAGAAAGATATCAAGTTGTCAGACTGGAGCTGGGTTTTAAATCCATTCGAAAATAAACCTGTCGGACTATCACTGCAAGAAGAAGAACAACTGATAGATATTTCAACAAATCCCTTACAAAAATCAAACTTTGTTAACAAATCTTTAACAAACTTCTGGACTGAACTTCCGAACGACTACTCCGTTATAAAAGCCAAAGCGCTTAGAATTCTGTTGCCTTTTCCAACGTCCTACCTTTGTGAAACTGGATTTTCTGCACTTGCTGTCGTGAAATCTAAATACAGAAATAAACTTCGAGTAGAAAATGAACTCAGAGTGGCCATCTCTAACATAGAACCAAATTTAGAGAAGTTGTGCGCCTTAAAACAAGCTCATGTTAGCCATTAGTCCTTAGAATGTTTCTTTGTCATCATTAAGTAAGTAAAATTTCAATAAAGATTTTATAAAAATCTATCTGTAGCATTTTATCATTACCATTTTATTTTTAATCTGTACTGCGCCCCCCCCCCCCCATCATGTAAACGCGCCCCCCTTAGGGGGCGCGCCCCACAGTTTGAGAAACGCTGTGGTATGGCAACGTACCTCGGGTTCTGCTAGTATCGTAATAAAACTGACTGAATCGACGAATAATCTTAAGCAAACACCTAACCTAACTACGCACTCGATGTTATTGACATTTGCTGTCTTAGATTTTTACGTCACATTCGCTCTGACTAATGACGTCGCTTTTCAAATGTTTGACTTTCCCACAGTGTTTTTGTACTTTTTAAAAATTAATTTCTTACTCAAAAAAGAAATTATAATCAAAAACATTGATGGAGGCATAATTCTTATGTAATAAAGTAAAATATTGTGCAAATAGTACTATTGCTCGAGTCAGCAATCGACAACATCGCACGGGTTGCACATACTAATTTTTATTGCGAATGCGGAATAAACGCGAACATAAAACAGGGGTCCAGACCACAAGTATTAACTGAAATAAAAATATCAACTTTGTAATGTCAACTTGACAGTTGCGCGTTCGGACGTAAACCGAAACTTATCCCGCATGAGCAATAAAAAAATGATTTCACTCTTATTTGAATCATTGGATAGAAGTCAAAAGGTCTATTGCGCTTTTATAAACTTGAAAAAGTGGTGAGGAGTGAATTGTGGTCGACATTGTCTATGTATGGGGTGAGCGGTAGTTTAATTCGAGCACTGAAATCATTTTACGAGGATTCCACTGCTTGTGTCAGGATAAACGGAGCTTGCACGGACTGGTTTAACATCGAAAAAAGTGTGAGACAGGGATGTGTGGCTTCGCCATGGCTGTTTAGCTTATACATAGACGATTGTTTAAAAGATTTGAAAGAGAGTGCGTATGGATTGAAAATGAATGATTTGATCGTCAAATGCCTTCTTTACGCCGATGATCAAGTCATATTAGCGTCATCTGAAGAGGAGTTGCAGGCTATGGTTAATGTTATGCCTGATGCCCCTGAAAATCAAAGGGATGAAAATAAATGTAAGCAAAACGAAAGTAATGGTTTTTAAAAGAGAAGAAAGCATGACAAACTGTGAAGTTTCGATTGTGGAGGAAAGAGTGGAACAAGTAAATGAATTTGTGTACTTGGGTTCAAAGTTTACGAGAGATGGAAAGTATGACAGTGACATTAAGCGAAGGGTGTTGGCAGGAAAACAAATGAACGAGCCACTGCCTAGCTTTATGAACAGCCAAAAAGTGTCAAAAAAGGTACGCCTGGCTGCGCATAGAGGTGTGTTGTTGGTTCCTACACTTATTAGAATATATTATATATATTAGGATAACAAAGATAGACAAAGTAATGCTTAGATGGTTCGGACACGTAGAAAGGATGGATGAAGGAAGATTGACGAAACAAATTTATAAGAGGCGAGTGTGAATGGACGGAAGTCGGTAGAGGTCGACCGCTCGGCGAACATCGATCTCGAGCAGATCAACATTTTTATGAAGAAAGGCCAGCTGTCAGGAGTACCAACAACCACCGACGAGCATGTATGAGAGCACCGATGAAAGTAGAGGAAGTAAAAGATGTGTGTAAGAACCGTAGCGGAAGTAAAAGGAAGTGGTCTCTGCCTACCCCTACGGGAAAAAGACGTGACTATATGTATGTATGTATGTATTTGAATCAAATACACATATTCCCAATTATTAAAATAGGACGTTTAAACACTCACCTTTTTTCTTCGTTCTGAAATATCTGTACAAGACTCTTGAGAGATATCTACATTTGATGGCGTTTCAAGCTTTATGCTTCGTTTTTGTTCTTTATTGGGTTGTTTGGCAGACATTTTTATGATATTATTATCTTCTACGAGGTATGGTAATTTATTTGATCGAGTTTTTAGATAACGAGCGGCTTTGCATTGAGTTCCTTTATCGACGGAATCCTTTTTTAAACTTGATCGTTTTCTCTTATGAAATTCTAAGGCGCTCGACGGTGAAGTAGATTCGATTAAATCTTGTTGTCCACTACTTTGCGGTCGTTTTGAAGGGAGCTCTTTTGGAGCACAAACGGCTTTACATTGAATACCTTTTTCTCTGGACTCTTTTACAATATCGTCTTTTAGAGACGACACAGATGACACGGTGGATTTAGAAGCGCAAGGAACTTGTTGTTGTACACCCAGTTCACTAAATGTTTGTTGTGTGTCTGGAATTCGTTTTGCTGTCACATAGCTGTCTTTTACCAAGGGAACATTTTCGATTGCTTTTGGAGCACAAACGGCTTTACATTGAACACCAGTTTCCTGAAGTTTCAGCGGTTTATTTGCTTCCTTCTCGGTTAATACACTGCTGTCTCTGAGCGTTGTAATTTTTTCAGTTGCTTTTTCCTCTACGCATGGTAATTTATACGGTAGAGGTATGGGACTACAAATGGTTGTAGATTGCACACCCATTTCACTCTGCTTCTGCATTTTAAGCGGCGTTTTAGTTTCTCCGTCAGTTATTACTTCGCTATCTTTCATCGGCGTAGACATTTCTGTTGATTTTTCTTCCGTATGTGATCGACGACGCCGGTTGCATGGCGCTATACATTGTATACCTACATCACTTAATTTGATTGGCTTTTTAGTTGCTCGAACAGTTGGTTTTTTAATTGGCAATTTAGATAGTGACGACGGAGCACATGTTGCCTTGCAGATTTTTTCGCTTTTTACTTCTGGAAATTGCGTGTTTTTGGAGCACGGAGCTTTACAAACCATCTTTCGGGACGTCTCCTTAAATTTTTCTTCCAATAATTTTTCTTCTTCGGGAGTAAGTTCTCTATCGCCGAACAGACGTTTTTTCAACAAATCTTTTTCCAGTCGTTCTTGCTTTAATTTATCTTCCAATATTTTTTCCTCTTCGGGGGTTAATTCTCTGTCGCCAAACAGCATTTTCTTCAAGAGATCCCTTTCTAGTCGCTCAGCTTTAAGTTTATCCTCTAATATTTTTTCTTCTTGCTGCGTGAGTTTCTTTTCCCCGAAGAGACGTTTTTTCAAAGCTTCTCTTTCGAGTACTTCCTTGAGTTTGGCTTCCAACATTTTTTCTTCGTCTGGAGTCAATTCCCTATCGCCGAACATTTCCTTTTTCAAACGGTCTCTTTCGGCTTGTTCCCTTAATTTCGCTTCTAGTATCTCTTCTTCTTCTGGGCTCAATTCCCTGTCGCCAAATAAGAGTTTTTTCAGCGTATCTTTTTGCATTTTTTGCTCCTCGAACTTTTCATCCAAGAGTCTTTCTTCTGATGGGCTCAACTGCCTATCACCGAAAAGTTGCATTTTTAACAGATATTTATCGTGTTGCTCTTTAAGTTTCTCATCCAAAATCTTTTCTTCTTCTGGAGACAGAACTTTATCACCAAATAAACGCTTTTTCAAATCCTCCCTTTCAGCTTGGTCTGCTTTAAATTTTTCCTCTAGCAATCTCTGTTCCTCAGGAGTTAATCTCTTTTCTCCAAACAAACGTTTCTTAAGCTTCTCCATTTGATGTTGCTCTTTTAGCTTTTCCTCTAGCAACTTCTCCTCCTCAGGAGTCAGCTCTCTATCTCCGAATAATTTTTTTTTCAAAGCTTCCCTTTCCATTTGTTCTAACATCTTTTCGGTGGATATTTCTGGCTCACCACTTTGACTCATTTTTAACATATCCTCTAAAACTTTAGCCTCATCTTCTGTGAGTTCTCTGTCACCAAAAAGCTTCTTTTTTAACATTTCCCGCCTCGCTTTATCAGCATTAAACCTCTCTTCCAACAATTGTTCCTCCTCTGGAGTAAGTTTCTTGTCTCCGAATAGCTGTTTTTTTAAAAATTCTTTTTCGGAATTTTCCTTAATTTTAGCCGATAACATCTTTTCCTCTTCCAGAGTGAGAGGTCTATCTCCAAACATTTCTCTTTTTAAACGATCTCTTTCAACTTGTCTTGCTTTTAATTCTTCTTCCAATACCTTTTCTTCCTCAGGAGTTAGTTCTTTATCTCCGTATAGGCGTCTCTTCAGAAGATCTTTCTGAGCTTTCTCTGCTCTCAGCGCCTCTTCCAATTGTTTTTCTTCTTCAGGAGTGAGAGGTCTATCTCCAAACATTTCCAATTTTAAACGATCTCTTTCAATTTTTTCATCTTCAAATTTCTTTTCCAACAACTTTTCTTCTTCTGGCGTGAGCTCTTTGTCACCATATAGACGCTGTTTGATTATTTCTTTTTTGACTTTGGACTCCAGTATTTTTTCCTCTTCAGGTGTTAATTCTCTGTCTCCAAATAATTCTTTTTTTAAAGCATCTCTTACAGCTTGCTCCCTCATACTATCTGTTTGAGTTTCCTTTAATGTTTTTATTTTGGTTCCTTCTCTCTGAGCTCTATATCTGTCATTTAACATTTTTTGTTCTTCTAAAGTAAGTACTTTATCTCCAAACATTTCTTTTCTTAGTTTGTCCATTTCAGCTTGATCAGCTTTCATTTTATCATCTAACATCAGTTGTTCTGCAGAAGTTAATGGTTTATCTCCAAACATTTCCTTCCTTAATTTATCCCTTTCTGCTTGGTCTGCTTTTATTTTATCATCTAAAAGCTCTTGTTCTGCGGGTGTTAACGGTTTTTCTTGTTTTAGTTTGTCTTTCTCTGCTAGTTTAGCTTTTAGTTTTTCGTTCAACTGTTCTTGTTCTGCAGGTGTAAGTTCTCTATCTCCAAACATTTCTTTTTTAAGTTTATCTTTTTCTGCTTGATCAGCTTTTAGTTTATCATCCAACTGTTTTTGTTCTGCAGGTGTAAGTTCTCTATCTCCAAACATTTCTTTTTTAAGTTTATCTTTTTCTTCTCGATCAGCTTTTAGTTTATCATCCAACTGTTTTTGTTCTGCAGGTGTAAGTTCTCTATCTCCAAACATTTCTTTTCTAAGTTTATCTTTTTCTGCTTGATCTTCTTCTTTTTGTTTTTCCGTACCAATTGCTACTTCACCAGTACCAGCTTGAGTGCTTTTTTTATCACCGGCAGCTCCAATTTTACCTTCTCCTTTTTTATGATCTCTTTTTTTACCATCTATATCTAAGGATGACTCAGTGGTTTGCCTACCCTCGTCGTCAGATTTTTTTCCTTTGCCTTTTTTTTTTTTGGATCTGCCTCGCTCTGCTCCACGTTTGTCCTAAAAAAGATATTTTTGAATCTCAAAAAGGTTATTTTTTTCAGGATAAATGGACGTAATTGTCAACCACTTACTCTTGCTCCAGGTCTCTCGTGACATGCAAGGCATTCGCACGATACTTTTTTTTTGTGCTTTTTAGTTTCTTTCACCTGCTTCTCTGAAACCTTGACCCAACGTTTGTAGGCGTCTTCCAGCTCTTTTTTCTGAATAAATATATGTCGATATAAATTTAATGGAAAGTTAAAAATGTTTTTATTTTACCTTAGCTTCGGAGATTTCCCAACACGCTGTACATTCACAAATATCATCGTGAAGTACTGCCAGGTCCGCAATGGCCTTTTTTAGTTCTTTTCTCTAAAACGAATTATCATTTTAAATGGTCCCTACTTAGTTTCATAACTTTACTATCTGGTGTTGCATTTTTATAATATTGTTAATTTATTTATTTAATTTTTCAATATATTTTTTTTTAAATTACGCAATAATACAAAATTAAATGTTCTGTTGGTTTTGGACCAAGCTAACTGTGAGACTGCATTTGGAATAATCTGTTAACTATTATGAGTCGAGTAATTTTGAAGTGAGCCACCAAAAATCAGCATATCGAATTTTCTTTTTTTTTTTTGGCGATATTTTATTATACATATGTCAAATGTAATCGCCTTAAATTTTTTATTTATATAAAAATTATAAACAAATCAGTTTTTAGGCTACTTTTTTATTAAATAGCGATTATTTAGCGAGTTTTAAATAAAACTTCTGTATGAGATAAAACATTACTTTTTTTTTATTTAAAAGCTTTCACATTAAGCCACTGATATCTGCAAAAATTTTTTGGTAATATTCATAAAAAACAAAGTTATGAATTTTCGAACATCGTCGCGTAGGCACTACTATCTCTACTATGATATGTATTTTTCTACTTTTACGATTACGGAATAAATAAAACTTATGAATATACGCGTATATTATTTATTATTAGCCAAGTTTTAGTTTTTAACAATTTTTAATATACTTATCGTACCATTTGAGAAAAATCTAAAATTTTAAATATGCCGCGCGTCTACAAACAAATGCATACCTTGATAAAAAAATGCATGTAAATGAGTGTAATTGTTTTTATCATGATGCCGCCACGTAGTTGCTGCAATCCTTTCAAAGTTGTGTTTACAAAAATTTAAGTTTTATTTCGGAAAATTACGACACCTGTTTCAGTGAGTATAAAAATCGATTTAATTTATTATATCACGAAAAAGATATTGACGTCAAAGCTGAGTGGCACTTCTTTGCTACTGCACACGGGAAGGGAAAAAATAATAATCACGTTTTTCTACTGCTAAAACTATAAAAGGAACTCGGCAATATCATCGCTTCAAACCATGCTCTATGAACAGTTTAGAATGTAAATTTTTTTCTAACTATACTAATGGTTTTGTATTAAAAGTTGGCAAATAATAAATAATATATGCGTATATTCATACGTTTTATTTATTCTGTAATCGTAAGAGTAGAAAAATACATATCATAGTAGACGAAAGCTCGTTGTACTTACCAATAAATTTTGGTAAAGTTTTATTTAAAACTCGCTGAATAATCACTAAAAAAAAGTAGCCTGAAAACTAATTTGTCTATAACTTTTGTAAAAATGAAAAAAATTTTAATTTTTTTTTGAGAGATTGTATTTGACTTATGTATAAATAATTATCGCCAAAAAAAATGGAAAATTCAATATGCTGATTTTTGGTGGCCCACTTCAAAAAACTTGACTCTTTAAAATAATCACTAACTGCATTTCAACCGATTTATTGTCTTTTTACATTTTAAAATTAGATCTTTAGTTAATACAATTCTGGTTATTATTTAATTATTTTTAATAACAATATTTCCTATCAAATTATTCAATTTCGTGATGAAATCATAATTTTTTTGGAGTATTCAGCATTAAGTGTCAAAATTACCGAGTCTGATATAAATTTGGAGATAAAACGATGGGGTATGTTGATGTATACCAACAAAAGAAATAAACTTAAATAAACAACAAGATAATCTGAATTTTTTTATGTGTACATTATTTAATTCTTCATAAAAAAACAGATTTTTTATAACTTTTAGAGCCAAAAATAAAAAAAGTTGGTGGTTCAAAACGGAAAAATGATCATACAAACGCGACAGTATATTCTTTTTTGTGGAATCAATTCAGTAATTTTCACAAATAAAAGCTTAAAAAGTAACAGCAACTTTGTGTACGCGTATCTTATTAAAAGCTACTCAAATTTGATATTTTTTATAAGGTGGTAGTCCAGAGTCTTTTACCAATTTCACCAATTTGTTCTGCTGTTCATCGGTCAAGTCCAGTTTATCGTATACGTCTAGCATCTTTTCTAAATAATCTATCCTTTGTTCCAGCTGTTTCATCTTCTCGTTTTTGAATGACACAATTGCTTCCACCAAAAATTCTACCGGGATTATCTTTTCAGGATTCAAGCCCTGCAATTAAACGACAATTGTAGCAATGCTTCTCGCAGGAACTTCCCAGGTTTAAGAGTCTAATTTTTGTTTGATTATGACCAATATTTTCAGAAATAGTATCACGTATTTTGGTGATTAAACCTCACTTACCTACATACATACAAAAGTGCACACAAAAAAAGTTATAGGGTGATTTATTTAAGAATTTAAATTATTTTTTTTACATTGCTTTAAAATGCTTCAACGTTAATTTATAAAAATTTATACGAAATCAAGGAGATTAACACCACATTTACCCCCAATCTTTTTAGGGTTACAATTCAACAAAAGATGGAATACCATTGAAATCGTCTATTGTTAAACTTTCTCTAATACCTTCCCTTCGTCTAGTTATATGTCCAAAATATCTCAACAGTGGTGATGTTAAGTTTTGTTAATATTGAGATATTTGTGTGGTGTGTTGTCCTGGCGGTGCATAGAGGTGTGTTGGTTCCTACACTTATGTATGGTAGTGGAGATGAGTAGTCTGAGAATTATATAGCCGGAGTGACCCGGTTGGATAAAGTAAAGAATAGTGAGACAAGAGAACGCTGTGGTGTAAAAGAAGATGTGGTTACAAATATAGATAAAGGAATGTTTAGATGGTTTGAACACGTAGAACGGATGGATGAAGGAAGATTGACTAAACAAATTTATAAGGCGAGTGTGAATGGACAATTCGGTAGAGGTCGACCTCGGCGAACATCGATCTCGATCAGATCAACATTGTTTTTAAGAAAGGCCAGGTCAAGAGTACCAACAACCGACGAGCATGTATAGGAGCACTGATAAAAGTAGAGGAAGCAAAAGATGTGTGTAAGAACCGCAGCAAGTGGAAGGAAGTGGTTTCTACCTACCCCTATGGGTACCCCATGTCTGAATCCATCAGGTTTTTGTTTCTGGGGATATATAAAGGGAAATGTTTATTCTGTGGAAATGACCAGTGGGAATCAGTTGAGGAACAGACTTTTTCAAATTGCCAACGAGTTTCGACAAAAATATTTCATTTTTAAATACATTCGGTATTCCTTGTTGAAATGATGTAAAACTTGTATACAGGAAGGAAGTGATCATATTGTACACTTAAGAGTTTAAATATTCAATATTTTGAAATTGACATTTTAAATGGTGGCTGTATCTTTAAAACTAAAATGTTTACCAAGAAATACAAAGAGACAAAAAAGTTTAAGAAGAGACGTTTAATTCCAACGGCATTTCATATTTTGTTGAATTATAACTCTTAAAAAATTAAAATTAATTAAATGCGACCTATAAACCCGAAAAACCATTCTTCAATATTTTCAATTTATTGGTTATCGGATACTAGTGTTTCGTATAAATTTTCATAAATTAACGTTAAAGCGTTTTAGAGAAATATATAAAAAAATGATTTTAAATTCTTAAATAAATCAACCTGTAGTTTTTTTGGTGTGCACTTTTGTATATAGGTAAGTTAGGTTCAATCAACCTATTTTTAATCCCAGAATATGTGATATAATTTATGACCAATCTTTTCGGGACACCCTGTATAATAATAATAGTATTTATTGTTTTTCAGCTTTAGCTACATATTCGAACTAAAAAGGTGGTACATTCAAAAGGCAGCGAAGTTTGACTTAGATGGGACCAGTGCTACTAAGATAAGACAGAATAAAGTAGAAGAAAAATTAGGATATAGGAATGGTATAAATAACATGATACAAGAAAAAAAAAGTACATTACTTAATTTGTTTGACCACTTGTAGATTGTAGGGGGGGGGGGGTCGTGAAGGCTATGCAGCCTCTCAAGCACTTCGATCTATCAGATCTTTTGTGCAAAACCATTAATCTATTCGAGGTCCAGGATTCCGAGACTTCGTACAAAGTTTGTCAGTTTCCTGGGAACTAAGTTCCTGACATCGGAGGGCTTTAAGAAGGCCAATTTCAGAAACTTAAGACTTTTGAAAAAAGCACAGGGCATTCGCAAAGCAAATGTTCTGAAGTTTCAGCTAAATTTTCGTAGTAGCGGCAACTATCACTCTCTGTTTTGCCCATCTTATTCAGGTGATACCTCAGAGGGTAGTGTCCAGTGAGGAATCCCGTCACCAGTTTCAAGTCTTTCTTGTCCAACTCGAGAAGATGTGTAGCTTTCCTTGGCGAAAGGCTTATTAGCCTTCTCGCTTGTCTTTGTCCTGGCACTTTATGACAGTGAGATTTCATTTCATCTATTTCCCAGCGTCGAACCTCTTCTTTCAAGTGGGCCTTGGAGAGTCCACAGAAGGGCTCTGGGCCGGAAATTTGTGTATTTTCCTCTTCCTTAACAAGGCAGTCTGCTTAATCGTTGCCTCTAACTCCCTTGTGACCTGGAACCCACATTAGAGTAACCTGGTTGTTTGCTGCCAGTTGTCTTAGAGATTGTTTATAGTCCCAAGTCAGCTTAGACTCACAAGTGTACGATTTCAGAGCTTTTAAAGCTGCTTGACTATCTGATAAAATATACATTTCTGTCCTTTGGGTGTTCCTCTCGATGCACTTCTGGGTAATTACGGCCTATGGCATGTAATTCTGCTTCAAAGATGATTGGGGTGTTACTAAGCGGTTTTGAGAGCCTAAAATTTGGCCCTGTAGCGCGCCTTTCAACCCTTTCATTCATCTTGGATCCATCAGTGTACCACTCCTAGTTGAGGTCCGTTTTCTGTGCAAACTTGGTGGTTGTTTATGACCACTTCAAACTGCATTTCGAAGTCGTACCTAATCGATGAAAAAAGGGAACGAGAAGATGCTCCTGGTTCAAAAATATTAGAGACTGGACTAATATGAGTGCCCGAGCATCGATTAGAGCAGCTAAAAACCGAGAAAATTTTGCCGAAGTTGTTGCCAACATTCATTAATGAATACGGCACTTTAAGAAGAAGATTGAGCGTATTCAGAAAAATGGGTATTTAGAAGAATGCGTATACCTTGGACAAATCACATTACAAACATAGAAGAATACACAAAGAAAGCAACTGCTAACAATGATCAGAAAAAGGAAAACAGCATACCTGGGACACCTATACCGAAATGATAAATACAACGTTTTACAGCTCATCATGAAAGAAAAAATCAAAGGAAAAAGGCGACGAGGTCGAAGAAGATGCTCCTGGCTCAAAAATACCAGAGACTGGACTAATATGAGTGCCCGTGCAATGATTAGAGCAGCTAAAAACGGAGGAAATTATGTTGCCAACATTCATTAATGAATACGGCACTTTAAGAAGAAGATTGAGCATGTATCAGTTGTGAGTTACGTACCGTTTTAACTCTGGATTGGTAATTCAAAATGTGTTGTCTCCTATCTTCGACAATGTCGCACCAAGCCCTCAGATCGGTGGTCGATGGATACGACTTCATGCGGCCCTCAGATCTGACGTGGGTCACTTGCAAACTGTTGTTCTCCTCGAAAACTCGCGTCCTTTTGTTAACGAAAGACATATTGTATGTTTGGTGTTGGTTTTTTAAATAATGTTGAACGATTTCAGTTACGAATGAAAACTTATGATGGAATTTATTTTACACTTCATTATTTCTTGATTTGAATGAGCATGTCAGTTGAAATGCCAACGCGACGCTTCCTTACTTGATGAAAGTGGTTATTTTTTTTGGCTAGCTGCACGCCTGTCTAGTTTTGCGAGACATAGTTCACTAGCCGAGTCACATTTCGACAGAAATTATTCAATTTTGGCATACAGGTGACAGATGGGGTGTGGGTGTTTGGAAAACATTCCGCAAATAAATCACAAACATCACTGTTATAATGGTCATGGTTCCATCACGTTTGCAAAACGGATACATACTGTTCTGTTTGAATTTCAATTCGTTGTTCTCAGATAACAACATAACCTCAGACTTCTAGTGTCTGGGTACATACATATAGTCACGACTTTTTTTCCGTAGGGGTAGACAGAAACTACTTCTTATTACTTGCTACGATTCTTACACACGTCTTTCGCGTTTTCTACTTTCATCAGCGCTTTCATACATGCTCGTCGGTTGCTGGTGTTATCTACCTGGCCTTTCTTTAAAACAATTTCGATCTGATGGAAAATATCGGTTATTTTTATTATTGTTGGCATTAAGTTTTGAAACGAACAGATCATTGATGACGTGCACGCACATTTGTATTGTATGAGCTTTATTTTAAAAATTTGACGGAGATAAGATGCTGTCATTTGAAGATACGTCAAACAACACCAATTTCTTCGAGCCCAATATTTCTCGGCTATGTTAATTGAAACACGAAAGCGCAAAGACAAGCATCATCATTTTTATTGATAAATGTAGAAAAAAATTTACAGTATGACGTTTGTCGACAGTAATCTCAGATTTGCATTGGACGAAACTTCCAACACACCTCTTCGCCGGCGATCCGAAGGAAGACTTAAAACTTACAATTCCAACGAAGATCTCAGGAGTTGGAATTACACTGTCGAGGATCGGAGGCAGCACATTTTGGACGTGGTCAGACGTGACATCGAAAAAGTAGGTAGACGTGGCGAGATATTTATCCAAACAATTCACGTAAATAATTATTTTATAGTGCGGCAAATTAAGTACGGCTGTATTACACGCACTTTGCCTAAAATCGAAGGCAGATTTGGCGAGGTGTCTAAAAAGTCTTTGGGATTTTTTAATGGCTCGAGATTTATCCAGTGAAGACAAAGAACAGCTGCAACAGTTGGTAAGTTAAAATACCACCTCACTCTTATTCTGGATTATAAAGAAAACTTCTTTTTTTGCAGCAACAGCAAATGGGATACGTGTGTATGCAAGCTGTAAGTATTTTTTTACATCTTAGATAGAGATTAACATACATTTTAAGTAACCACCATATTACGTTCACATTTACGGTGCGAATCTTTGAATATAAAACATCAGGAAGGAGCACGGTCTCAGATAAGTGTTGACCGGAGTGGAGGTTGCATACGGCCGACTACTGCTTCCGTTTTGGCAGAGGCGTAGGATAAAAAAAACAAAAATGATTTATTTGTGTACTTAGGTAACAATAACGAATACATTTTATTTACAACACTTGGAGTCGAAAGTGTTGCAATCAAATACCAAAAATCTTGTTCAGTTCAACTCCCAAAAAACACAAAGTGCCACGTTTTCCAAGAAAGTGAATTCCTCAAATCATCCCATCACAATGTCCGGAAATACCCTTGAACCAAGTCCCTCCATCTCGATTTTGGGAGTCACGGTGTCCAATAATATATCTTGGCATGACCATGTTGCTAACATCGCAAAGTCGGCAAGCCAGAGGCTAGGTTTTCTATGGAAAACCAGAAAGTTTTTTACTCCTGATCAACTGTTGACGACGTACAAGGCTCAAATCCGACCTCCACTGGAGTATTCCTCGCACATTTGGGGTTCAGCACCAAGGTATTCTCTTCGTCTTCTAGATTCCATTCAGAAAAGAGCCATTCGCTTGATAAACAGCTCAACTCTCACAAATACCCTTCACCATCTAGAACATAGAAGAAGAGTTGCAGACCAGTCATTGCTCTACAGATATTTCCATGGCAGATGCTCCAGAGAAATAAAAACTCTTGTACCACCATTGGCCACATTCGGCCGAAGAACTCGGCACGCTGATCAGTCTCACCCATTTACTCTCGAGATTGAAACTACAAGGACCAATCTTCATCAAGAATCCTTCTTTTACAGGGCTGCTATGGAATGGAATAAGCTTCCAAAATCAGTTTTTCCAGAGAACTATGACCTGCAACTTTTTAAAAAGCGTGTCCACAATCATTTCCTTTTTATAATCCCTTTCCCTTCTAATAGTCGCAGTGCGGGCCGTCCGCGGCCCACTCGATAGGTCTAGATGATGTGGCATCGGACCTTGTCACTCATGTCAATAGGATTGACAGATGAGTGACCCTAACAATTATTATCCATGGAAGTGCCGCCACCTTTTTTATGTCGTCGTACCAAAGTGTGATAGGTCTTCCTTTTGCTGTTCTGCCGGTCCATGGTCTCCATCGCAACACTCTTCCATTTCATCTATTGTCTTTTATACGGGCGATATGTCCCGTGTAGTCCCATTTAAGCTGTGCTGCCCGGTATATTATATCTGTTATTTTAGACTTGCTTCTTATTAACTCATTTCATTTTTTGCCACGCAGAGAAACGCCTAATGTTCTTCTTTTTATATTTCTTTTCTCTAAGCTTGTTCATTATTTGCCCTGTTAAGGTCCATGTTTGAGCGCCCTAGGTGGTTACTGGCAATACGCATTGGTCGCAAAGCTTTGATCGCAGATACAGGGGTATTTTTTTGTTGGTGAGTATAGAACGTATGGCACGTAAAAGATTCACAAGTTGGCGTTCTGTACTATGTAATAGAAGTCTTTCGATGAACATCCGTCTAAGAGTATTAAAGTGCTACGTTTGGTTTGTTTTGCTTTATGAATGTGAAACCTGGACACTGAAAGTAAAGCATCTAAATAATTTGGAAGCGTTTGAGTTATGGTGCTATCGCCGTATGCTAAAGATTCCGTGGACAGCACACGTAACTAACGAACATGTGTTAGAATCACTACATAAAGAGCGAGAATTGTCAAACACCATCAAAATAAGAAAAGTCGAATACTTTGGACGTATGATGGGGAGGCTTCGTAATATTAGACATTGGACGGGTCGAACAGTCGAAGAATTGTTTCATGTAGCTACCGATCGAGAAGCTTTCCAACAAATTGTCAACTCTATGATAGCCAACGCCTGAACGCTTGATGTTAGCCAACGTTTGAAAACAAGCATGGCACACAAAGAAGAAGAGTTTATTCAAATGCAATTCGCGACAGCTAGTTTAACGAGTTTTTATTAGCTTCATTTACTGACGTCGGCAGAAAAATCAGCACCGTTGTAAATTGGCCGAAAACATTGAAAAATTGAATTTTCATGTACTTGATTTTCGAACACGAATATCGCCTGTAATAAAGACTTTTTCGATGAATGAACCACACGAAAAAATTGCTCCCGATCCAAACTGAATTGCTCCGTGGTCAGATCATCGCAAGGTGCATGCAAAAATAAAATAATTGTTAAACAATAGCTGTCGCGAATTGCGTTTGAATAAACTTTGCGGGCTGGGGTGGGCTCGGTCGCGCATGCGCACTTCGCCTGCCTGCGACAGAAAATCTACGAATACATACCTCGGAACACAAATTGACAAAACAGGATGTACAGAGTGAAATTGGACAAAGAATGGTAAAGAAGAAAAAGATTAGAGGCTGTCTAAACTCAATATTATGGTCAAAACAAATCTCTTATGAAAGGAAAAATATTCTTTATAATTCCGTCTTTAAAAGTATAGTAATGTATTGCTGTGAAACAAAGCAAATGACAAGAACCCTAGAGAGACGTCTTTTAGCTTTGGAGATGGATTTCTGGCGAAGAGCGGCCGGAAAATCAAGAATGGAAAGAATATCGAATGCTCGAATAAAAGAAATTATGAAGGTGGATTATACGATCGTTGACGACAAAGGCAGTTAACATGGTATGGCCATGTAGAGAGAATGACAGATGGACGGCTCCCAAAACTAATACAACAATGGTTATCTACCGAAAGACGGCATAGAGGTAAACCAAAAACTGCATGGATAAGTGGAATACAAAGAGCTATGTCAGAAAGAGATTTGCATCCAGGAGATTGGGAGGATAGAAGACGCTGGAGGCTGGGAACCGGAAGGCGCAACCGCATTCCATAGCTTTTATTGAGTGCTGCCATCTTCACGCCAAGGTCGGAAACTTTGCAGACCATCCTCGTACATTACGAGGGTAATTAAAAACTTATCACATATAGAAAGACATTTTAAAGATCCAAACTTGTGTATTTGAAGTAAATTTGATTTCAATTTCCAGATAAACGACTGCTCGTGTATAGGTGATTACGAGTTGGTATGCGTTTGTGATGATCTTCTTGGCAAAAAAACGTATGAACGTCTATTGGAAGCGGTAAAAAACATCGGGAGCGAAGAGAAGAAAGTCGACGGAAAAGGTGCCCTTGACACCTCTTAAGATATCAATTTATACCGTAGTGATTAAAATTTTTATTTTTTAGCGAAAAAACCATGCGAATGTCTCAAATCCAAGCTATCGCCAAAAGGAGATGCGGAGGATGAAACGTTTGGTGCTGTACTCGCAGGTGGAATGGGAAGACCTTCGAATGAGGTGGCCATGCGAGGATTATTAGAAGAAAAAATTTGTCCACCCGCTTGCCCCGGCTACCAAGGTAGTAGATAGACATTTTGTACGGTCACCAAAATTTTTTTATACTCAGCGTGTACCACACTTTCGTGTCCAAAGTTTTCGCGAAATTTTAAGTTGGAAAAAACATTTTTGCCTGAAATGAAACTGACAGTATAGATGAGGAGTCGCTAGCCTTTCCAATGTGTCAAACGCGACTTTCATAATAGTCAAATAGAGGGTAAGCCACCTAAACTTGAATGATGAAATAAATGCACAAATATTTTCAACGCTGGGTTTTTGAAGTGAAAACTTCTCTAGGCACGTTGGGCAAACTTATGGTTTCACTTCACCTGACGTAATGGCTTCTTCTATCTTCTTCTTCTGGTCCCGTAAGCTTGGCGCACATTGGGGTCATCGACCAATCTCCTCATCTCAACACGTTTTCGTGTTTTCCTCAGCTTAAAGAAACAGTGTTGATGCGTCTGCTATTCCACTCCGGTGTCTGACGTTACGCAACCAGGAGTGCTGCTTTCTACCAGGTCCACGGCGTCCTTCAATTTTTCCTCGGAGTATTAGTTTTGGGATAGAATACCGTTCACCACGAAGTATTTGACCCAAATAGGACATTTTCCTGTATTTCACGATATTCATGAGTTGCCTTTTAGTACCAGCTCTTCTGAGTACTTCTTTATTTGAGGTGTGTTCGGTCCAAGATATCCTTAACAGCCTGCGAAGGGTCCACATTTCCAAAGCTTCTATGCTATTTATTGATCTTTACAGTAGCACGGGCCATACGTAACATTTAACTCCTCCAAGTCGAAAATCCAAGGGCAAGTCTCTATGCAGCAACATGTTCTTTAGCTTCAAAAATGTCTTGGTCGTACCTACTATGGTTTTTATTTCTTTATCACAATCCCACTTATTATTAATGATAGCACCCAGATACCTGAACCTGGAAACCTCCTCGATCGTCTCTCCGTCAATCAAGATGCGGTGCACCGCGGTCTGTCTACCAATCCTCATGATTTGTTTTTGCTATATTTATATTTACCCTGTATCCTTTTTCATGGACATTTATTCTGTTGATCAGATTTTGCAGCTCTTCGACCGTACTTGCAGTACGCTTACAGTAGATTGAGGGATACGTTCACGATCTGGGTGCATTTCATGAAATAATGAGCATACCTCTTGTTGAGTCCGTATCCTATTGCCATCACCAATCATTATTCTTCTTCTTCCCTTCCCATATGTCTAAGTACTTCGTTATTACCTATATGTTGAGTTCATGGTATTTTTATAGCCTGCGGAAATTCCACATTTGCAAAAGCCTGTTCATGAAATCCACCTTTAGTGTCCATGTTTCCGCTCCATACAAAAGAAGTGAGTATACGTATGTGGCTCTGGCTCGCTCTATACGTGATCTTACTTCAACGTCGGGGTCTACGTTTGTTGTTATGTAGCTGCCAAGTTATTTAAATTTTTTAACTTTTTCTATTAATGTATCGTATAAGTTTATATTCACTTGCTGGTTTGGCAGTCTTGTTATGGCCATTAATTTTGTTTTTTTTTTGCATTAATATTCATATCTAGCTGGTCTCCTACTTCTACAACTTTGTTGATCAGTCGTTGCAGGCTTTCAGGATTGTCCGCAATGATAACTGTATCGTCTGCATAACGTATATTATTTAGTGTTCTTACGTTAATTTTTATTTCATCCTCGTCGTCACCCGTTGATAGGTTATATACAGTGTGGAACAGCCAAATGGAATAAATTCGATAACGAATAAATGAGAGCGTGTTGGAAAAAACGCTTGGACACGTCGATTTGTATTTTTAGATGCGCATTTTAAAAAAAAATAATAATTATATAGGGTGTGTCATGTGACAGTGGCCAATACCAACTTTCTTATTTTAAATACAACCCCCTGTATATTATTTATTTTTTGGATTCTTCAAAAAACTCTAGACATAATTCATGTACAATGTCCCATACCTATCTTTAATTGTTTCGGAAATATTAAGTGTTTTCAGATGTATTACAAAAATTAACATTAAAAAAAGAAAATTATTTTATTTCACAAATTCGCTACATTACACTCAATACTTATTTCCCATTTAGCTCTTAATATTGAAAAAATAAGCAAAAACCATTAACGCGTTCCTTTTTACTGATATGAAATAAAAAAAATACAAAAACAGCAAGATGGAGCACCGCCCTATTACCAAATCAATGTCCGACAGTACCTGAACCAAAATTTTCCAAATCGGTGGATAGGGAGGCGCGGATCGATAGAATGGCCAGCACGATCTCCTGATCTGACGCCATTAGACTTCTGTTTGTGGGGATATGTCAAAAGTATTGAATACAAAACTAAACCACATGACTTAAAAAGACGAATCACGCTTGCGATTAGATCAGTCACGCCTGAGATGTTGAGTAACGTTAGAAGACATTTCTATACCAGATTAGCATGTTGCCAAGACGTTCGCGGCGGACATTTTGAACATCTCTTCCATTAAAATTATTGTTTTTTTGTTTATTTTTTTACATTATTTGTGAAATAAAATAATTTTCTTTTTTTAATGTTAATTTTTGTAATACATCTGAAAACACTTGAAGATAGGTATGGGACATTGTACATGAATTATGTCTAGAATTTTTTGAAGAACTTAAAAAATAAATAATATACAGGGGGTTGTATTTAAAATAAGAAGGTTGGTATCGGCCACTGTCCCATGACACACCCTATATAATTATTTTTTTTTGAAAAAAATGCGCATCTAAAAATACAAATCGACGTGTCCAAGCGTTTTTCCCAACACGCTCTCATTTATTCGTTATCGAATTTATTCCATTTGGCTGTTCCACACTATATGTGTTCAAAGTACATATTAAACAGTATTGGCAATAGCTCACAATCGTCATTAAAATATAAATTCTCTCACTTTCAGTTAAAGGAATTTTAACAAAACAGTTTGTTAAATACGATATGATAAATTAGAATAACAATACGGAATTGTACTTGGATATTTATGATAGTTTGTTACGTCAAATTAAAAAATAAACAAATGGCAAGAATTTTTTTTTAAATCTTTTTGTTTAGTCGAGCGCTAGGATTACTTGAAAGTGGATAAATACAATGTTACAATAACAAACTTAATTAGAAATAAAGTTATACGTCGTGTAAAATTTATTTTATTAAATTTGCAAAGCAATTTCAGCGGTTAAGCCATCATCAGTGTGTTACCTGCAAGTGAGTTATAAAATTGTTGAATAAATTAAAGTTAATAGAAAAAGTTTTGATTACTTACTCGTCAGATAAATACATGAAGATATACTAGAATAAAATCTACAGGACATTATACAAACGATTAGTTAAACAGATAAAACATTAAGTACCCTCTTTTTTACTTTTCCAAACCGAAAGGTAAAAAAGGAAAATTATTAGTTTACCCCCAAATATCAAATGCAGCCAAAACCATGTGCGTGCGTGTGTGTGTGTGTGCGTCTGTGTGCGTGTGTGTGCTCGTTTGTGTGTGCCTTTGTGTGTGTGTGTGTGTGTGTGTGTGTGTGTGTGTGTGTGTGTGTGTGTGTGTGTGTGTGTGTGTGTGTGTGTGTGTGTGTGTGTGTGTGTGTGTGTGTGTGTGTGTGTGTGTGTGTGTGTGTGTGTGTGTGTGTGTGTGTGTGTGTGTGTGTGTGTGTGTGTGTGTGTGTGTGTGTGTGTGTGTGTGTGTGTGTGTGTGTGTGTGTGTGTGTGTGTGTGTGTGTGTGTGTGTGTGTGTGTGTGTGTGTGTGTGTGTGTGTGTGTGTGTGTGTGTGTGTGTGTGTGTGTGTGTGTGTGTGTGTGTGTGTGTGTGTGTGTGTGTGTGTGTGTGTGTGTGTGTGTGTGTGTGTGTGTGTGTGTGTGTGTGTGTGTGTGTGTGTGTGTGTGTGTGTGTGTGTGTGTGTGTGTGTGTGTGTGTGTGTGTGTGTGTGTGTGTGTGTGTGTGTGTGTGTGTGTGTGTGTGTGTGTGTGTGTGTGTGTGTGTGTGTGTGTGTGTGTGTGTGTGTGTGTGTGTGTGTGTGTGTGTGTGTGTGTGTGTGTGTGTGTGTGTGTGTGTGTGTGTGTGTGTGTGTGTGTGTGTGTGTGTGTGTGTGTGTGTGTGTGTGTGTGTGTGTGTGTGTGTGTGTGTGTGTGTGTGTGTGTGTGTGTGTGTGTGTGTGTGTGTGTGTGTGTGTGTGTGTGTGTGTGTGTGTGTGTGTGTGTGTGTGTGTGTGTGTGTGTGTGTGTGTGTGTGTGTGTGTGTGTGTGTGTGTGTGTGTGTGTGTGTGTGTGTGTGTGTGTGTGTGTGTGTGTGTGTGTGTGTGTGTGTGTGTGTGTGTGTGTGTGTGTGTGTGTGTGTGTGTGTGTGTGTGTGTGTGTGTGTGTGTGTGTGTGTGTGTGTGTGTGTGTGTGTGTGTGTGTGTGTGTGTGTGTGTGTGTGTGTGTGTGTGTGTGTGTGTGTGTGTGTGTGTGTGTGTGTGTGTGTGTGTGTGTGTGTGTGTGTGTGTGTGTGTGTGTGTGTGTGTGTGTGTGTGTGTGTGTGTGTGTGTGTGTGTGTGTGTGTGTGTGTGTGTGTGTGTGTGTGTGTGTGTGTGTGTGTGTGTGTGTGTGTGTGTGTGTGTGTGTGTGTGTGTGTGTGTGTGTGTGTGTGTGTGTGTGTGTGTGTGTGTGTGTGTGTGTGTGTGTGTGTGTGTGTGTGTGTGTGTGTGTGTGTGTGTGTGTGTGTGTGTGTGTGTGTGTGTGTGTGTGTGTGTGTGTGTGTGTGTGTGTGTGTGTGTGTGTGTGTGTGTGTGTGTGTGTGTGTGTGTGTGTGTGTGTGTGTGTGTGTGTGTGTGTGTGTGTGTGTGTGTGTGTGTGTGTGTGTGTGTGTGTGTGTGTGTGTGTGTGTGTGTGTGTGTGTGTGTGTGTGTGTGTGTGTGTGTGTGTGTGTGTGTGTGTGTGTGTGTGTGTGTGTGTGTGTGTGTGTGTGTGTGTGTGTGTGTGTGTGTGTGTGTGTGTGTGTGTGTGTGTGTGTGTGTGTGTGTGTGTGTGTGTGTGTGTGTGTGTGTGTGTGTGTGTGTGTGTGTGTGTGTGTGTGTGTGTGTGTGTGTGTGTGTGTGTGTGTGTGTGTGTGTGTGTGTGTGTGTGTGTGTGTGTGTGTGTGTGTGTGTGTGTGTGTGTGTGTGTGTGTGTGTGTGTGTGTGTGTGTGTGTGTGTGTGTGTGTGTGTGTGTGTGTGTGTGTGTGTGTGTGTGTGTGTGTGTGTGTGTGTGTGTGTGTGTGTGTGTGTGTGTGTGTGTGTGTGTGTGTGTGTGTGTGTGTGTGTGTGTGTGTGTGTGTGTGTGTGTGTGTGTGTGTGTGTGTGTGTGTGTGTGTGTGTGTGTGTGTGTGTGTGTGTGTGTGTGTGTGTGTGTGTGTGTGTGTGTGTGTGTGTGTGTGTGTGTGTGTGTGTGTGTGTGTGTGTGTGTGTGTGTGTGTGTGTGTGTGTGTGTGTGTGTGTGTGTGTGTGTGTGTGTGTGTGTGTGTGTGTGTGTGTGTGTGTGTGTGTGTGTGTGTGTGTGTGTGTGTGTGTGTGTGTGTGTGTGTGTGTTCTGCTGTTAGCAATAAACAGGAATCATCTAAGAATCACTACGGGGCTTTCAGGTAACACGTTTGGCCCGACCGACGGTCAAGATCAATATTTTAAATTTAGTCAGTATCTTCATATAAATTATAAATACAAATTCAATTTAATCAACCGATGACACTAGGACAACTTAAACTATATTAAATAGAAAAGACCCCTCGGTTTGGAAAAGTTAGTTTTGATACGGCAATACTGTTTATTGGATCTTGAGTTGACATTTGACATAGACATATTACATTGAGAAGTAAAATTTCTGGTGACCACGATACATTACGGTTATCAGAGGTGAGTAAATTAAAATCAAAAATTGTCCCGTTTTAAGTATTCCATATAACATTCTATATAATTACAGATCAGCAAAGAACATTTCTGGTTTTCTTTTATGTTTAGATATATTTATTACTGTTTATAAATAAAATGTACTAAAAAGAAATGAGACATAGCAAGTTGTTGGGGTGAAAAATGAGGGTGAGAACGGAAAATGTGTGCGAGAATTCTAGAATGTTTTAGGACATTCTAGAACTTTTTTTAAAATCCTGGAACTTTCTAGAAGGAATGCAACATTCATATTGGAGTCACACATTTTTGAAGTCAACCAATTTTCCAATTTTTACTTAATATTTGTATTAAAATTAAATAGTACCTAATCATGTATGGTAAAAAGACAAACATAGAATTAATGTTGAAGTTTTAATATTTTTAAAGGAGGAGTGGCCGGTCTAGGAGAAGGCGAGCAAAGTAAATCTGATCTACCGTGTCCTCAATTTTGTGGTTTTCATATAAAAATTAAAGAAAACTATAATACTATTATAGATAAGTCCAAAAATTCTTGACAGCGAAAATAAATATAAAAATGCATAAAACTGATTTTTAGAGAACCAGCTAATTTCGCTGCATGCTAACCTATACTAATGGTATATAGGTACGGTGACCATGCGTCCCGAAAAAATCGGGACAGTCCCGATTTATAGAGCTTTGTCCCGGCGTCCCGAAATATAATATATTGTAATATATTGTCCCGATTTTTGCATATCTGAGGAAAAAGTAGTAATTTTTGCACACGTCACGTCAGGGTCAGTGTGTCTCAGTCTAGCACTCGTATATGACATCACAGCAGTGTTATCGTTTAGTTAGCGAGTGGTTTGGTTACAGTTCCGTTTGTGCATGAGCTACTTGAAAGTTGAACAATGAGTGGCGATAAAGGTAAGAAGAGAAAGTGTTCTTTTAATAGTGATCTCCAAAAGGAATATCCTTTTTTGAAAAAGCGAGAACTCAACCCACACGTTGCATTTTGTACTCAATGTTCTAGTGAAATTAATATTTCACATGGTGGCGTGACTGATATCAAGCTGCATTTAAAAACTAAAAAGCATTTAGCTGGTGTTAATGCAGTAGCTATGTCATCATCTATGAGTAAGTTTGTTACTAAAAATGATTCAGAACATTATGAAATTGTAGCAAAAGAAGCTGTTTTAGCCTACCACACTATAAAACATAATCATAGTTTTAGATCCTTAGATTGTACTTCTAAGCTCATTTCAACGTTATTTGAACAGAAATTTTCTTCTGCTCGAACAAAAAGCGAAGCCATGATTAAAAATGTGCTGGCTCCAAACATTCAAAAAGAATTAATGCAGGAGCTCAGTGAAACGTCATGTTTTACATTAATGGTGGATAGCTCAAATCATGGTGCTCAAAAAGTTGTACCAATTGTTGTGAGATATTTTCATGAGACCCGTGGTGTAAATGTGAAAGTTTTAGAGCTTGAAACATTAAGTGGCGAAACAAGTAATCAACTTAGTGAGTATGTATTTTCAGTTTTAAGCCGTAATGATTTGGTGGATAAAGTAGTAGGAATGTCTGCAGACAACACTAATACTAATTTTGGTGGCGCAAAAAGAAAAGGAACAAATAACCTGTTCTGTAAACTATCAGCTAGTACTGATAAAACTTTAGTTGGCATTGGTTGCATGGCTCACATAGTCAATAATTGCATTAATAACGCTGCTGACTCACTTCCTATTGATGCTGAAGTTGTTATTGTGAAACTATTTAAGTTTTTCCATATATACACAGTGCGAGTGGCAGAATTGAAAGATCTTTGTGAATTTATTGACGTGGAGTACCGCAACCTCTTGTCTTATTCAAACACAAGATGGCTGAGACTTCTACCAGCATTGGAACGTGTTCTACAAATGATGCTGCCTCTTAAGCAATACTTTTCTTCACAACCCAACACCCCAGTAGTGTTGAAATCATTTTTTGACGATCCAAATGGGGAACTTTGGCTTTGGTTTCTTCATAATGTAGCTGGAGTGTTAAATGAAACTGTAAAAAAGATGGAGGGGGATAAAATATCAGCAACAGAAGCATCAAATCAATATTTGATTTTGCGCAAAAACTTGATGGACAGAAAAGAATCTTCATTTTTACCAATGAAAGTTAAAGAGATTCATAAGAAAAACTGTGTTGCAGGACATAATAGTGTCTTGGAAGACATTAAGAGTACAGCGTGTTCTTTTTATGACCGTTGCATTACCTATTTGGACTTTTGGAAATCAAACGTTGTCAGCTTGAGCCAGTTGTCTTTGATAGATTTAAAGAAAACATTGACATGGGAGGAGTTGGAGGAAAGCTATACCATTTTCCAAAAAAGCTTACCACCCATTTCTTCTGATGATTTGTTCAACGAGTTGAGCGTGCTGAACACTCAACTGTCCGAAAATATCTTAACAGAATGGGCAACGCAGAAAAA
Source organism: Agelastica alni (assembly GCA_950111635.1). Taxonomy (NCBI): domain Eukaryota; kingdom Metazoa; phylum Arthropoda; class Insecta; order Coleoptera; family Chrysomelidae; genus Agelastica; species Agelastica alni. The sequence goes on from OX467716.1 coordinate 30,770,859, forward strand.
GACAACAGAGCAAAGATGGTTGACTGTTTTTGAAAACTTGCGGAAGAATGAAATAAAAGTTCCAAACCTGAAGATGTTCTTGGAATTTGTGTTTTCTCTGCCAGGGACTAATGCTTCAGTAGAACGGGCCTTTTCGTTGATTAACAACTTTTGGACGTCCGAGAAGAGTCAAATGTCAATTGAATGCGTAAAGGCACTTTTAATAATTCAAATGAACTGTAATCTTTCATGCGTAGAAATGTATGATAAAGTAAGGAAGAACAAGACCTTGTTGAAAGCTTTGGCTTCTACAGAAAAATATGATTGGAACAAAAGCCAGTCTTCTTGTTAGACCCTTAATTACATGTAAATTTTTTTTTTCAAACAGTCTAATTTTTATAATTCTTTACCTGAGTTGTATAATAGGTACATTATATAAATATTTTAAAGTCTTGTGCAATAAAGTATAATAAATAATAATGTAAAATTGTGTTTTTGTTCGTTATTTTCCAAATTTACAAATATGTATAAACAAATATATAGGCATTGTGCAACAGTAGGTTTGTCCCGATTTTGACTGGTAAAAATATGGTCACCGTATATATAGGTGCTTGTTTATAAGTATAGATGTCGTGACTAGCGCTTTTCGTGTAGTCCTTCATGTATACTTGGTGTCGCGGCGGGGCAAGAAAAGAGTGAGGAGATGCGTGGCTTACTTGGACATGATGCCGTCGGCCTCTCTGGAGATCTCGCCATTCGCCTCGATGAAGATGGTGATGTACTTTGATAGTAGATAGGTCAATGATTTAGTTGTTTCACCCACTGTAAGTTGCCGAGCTTTTTTGGGTAATCTTGATTTATTATTCGTTTTAATTAAAATAAAACACTGTATAATTGCCATTTATAGCATATTGAACTTGATACATGGAGACGCCACTTTGTCTCCCACCGAAACATGATTAATTATACAATTTTAGGTCTCGTTTATTATTAGAATTCTTTCACTGGTCATCGACTTGAACTGAATATAATCCATAATCGGATTCAAATTTTACTGTTTAACTGCAGTTTTGAAAATTTGAAATAAACTAAGATAATGTGCTACATTTCAACAGGTGGGGTTCGAACGCGATGTTCTTTGCTCGGAGGTCTGGAGGCGAGAGAGAGAGATTCCGGAAACCGCTCAAGCACATGGTCTATAGTTGTTTGCTGCTAGCACGTGCCTAGCAGCTGGTGACTTGTCGGCGTCTAGGCCGTAATAAGGGGTTTTAATCAAGACATTTCGTGGAGAAAAATTCTACTGTTGAAATTACGAATTTTCAACACTTGGTAAGAGTTGGAATTGTTAATTTGTCTATTCGAAGGGCAAACATGAGTTTTTCAAGACTTATCCTATGTTGATGAGTGGCAGAACCCCGAAACCGGTCCATAGGTGGATAAATTTAATAATTTTGTCTTTAACTCAACAAAGCATCTGCATATCACCCGAAATGGGATTATGCACGATTATTTATCAGATGTAATTCAATGCTCGTCGTAGGCATATAGCCAGGAGTATAGTTGTTTTCTGATTATATAATTGACCCACATATACCTATGGTATAGGTTAAAATACAGCGAAATTAACTGGTTCTTTAAAAATCAGTTTTATACATTAATTTTTATGTTGCGGTTTTCATTAAAGTGTATTTAATATTTCGGTTAACCTTAATTTTTTTTTGTTGATTAGGTTACGAAAGCAGCGAATCCTTTGTCAGTACAGAACAAAGTACAGCCATTGCTGGGCACAGCGCCTGTCAAGCAGGTAAATTATTATCTAATGATTATTCTATTTTGAACGAGAAATTTTCAACCAAATTTTGCAGATACTATAACCATCAAGAAAGTTGGCTACTGTTACTGCATAATTTAGTCGAAGCAATTCATTAATGTACCAATTGGCTTTTAAAAAAAATTGTACGATTTAATATGTTATTGCGTTAATTTTAAACAGGAGTTTATTAAATGTACCGGGTGTCTTATTAAAGGAGATAACCCGCTGTATCTCAGACACTATTTATCGTACAACTTGGGGCAAAAAATCTGTCTTACAAATTCGCTTATGAGAAACTGCTTCCCCCTTCACTGCTATTGGGCGTAGTTTACAATCATTTTTCTATAATAAATGCACAGTGATAGTAACATTTAAATATTTGTAATCATCAGATCATTTTACGTAAGTTTGCTCTAGTACTTTTTTCTCTATCTTGTAAAACAACTAGTAGGGGTGTGTAGGGATCCCTTGTGGATACGGGGAAAGTAGAATAGAACACAGGTATGGTCTGCCTGTCGTAAAAGGCGACTAAAAAACTCCCAATCCAAAGTGTTATGCGACCCGTCCTGATGAATGCATGGCGGTGGGAAAACACCGTAGCTTATGGAGCCTACAGGAATCCAGGCGAAATCATGTAGTCGACAGCCTTAGTACTGTGCAGGGGGCACCTCAGGGCCTGACCACACCTTCCCCTATACTCGTGGAACTGAGAACGCTGGTAGACCGTAATCACGTAAACTGATACGGGTTTTAGGACGCCAGGAAATTGCAGGTAATGAGGAAGTACATCAACTTGCAAGAAGAGGTTTGGAAAAACACAAAAACTACTGGAAAAGCATACCAGGAAACAAACACGGAAAAAAATGCATCAAAGGACCGTGCTATAAAAGGATGGCTGAACTGTTACCGATAAACATGAATCAGCTAAGAATCACTAAAGATTGTATAATGGATGTCTGCCAGATACAATGGACCAACAGGCCTAAGTGTCACCGGAGGCAATAGCCTGACGGACCTAAATGGGGGTGGAGTTTTAAGTGAGTAGACCTTACACAGTCAGTGAAGTTTCACATTAGACCTTGAGCTTTCAGACTCATAACCTCTCCATCAAGGATTTTCTCCACCTCTACAACAATAAAAAAGGGGTGAGTGGAAAAGCTGACTTATAACTTTTGTTCCGTTTTATGGAAACTTGGTATCATTTAAAAGGGGATTCAATGCCTAATAAAAATATTATATCATAGTTTTATTCCGGTGGTTTTAACGATCGCTAGATGGCGTGTTATTATTATTGTGAACTAGTTTCTGAAATACTGCGAATTATTTCTCTTAATCATACACCGGGTACTTGGTATTCAATGTTTCTTAACTTTATTTCACCATTATTTTCTTTTTTGTGCGAAAATTAGCATACCCAACATGCGAAATCCCGGCCGGAAAACCTATTTGCTATTTAAATTGTCTCAAAGCAAACGTAACTCGACCCAAGTCCGCGAGTTACTCGGACGTTCAAGAGATCGCACTTAGAACCGAAACTAAAGATGGACAATGTCAATGCGATAACAAAAAGAACAACTTAAGATCGGGCCCTTGTTCTAGTCTCCTCGACAACACACAAGACAGCAAAAACCTGTTGGAAGCCTGCGATGAGTTTACAGCGACCTCTACCCCGGTCACTAGGTCTGTTAAATTGGGCGTTACCACGGAAGTGGACGAGGCATCGGAACAGTATCAGAACATGAAGAATAAACTTGAAGTATGTACTGATATTTTTTACCATAACAATAATATGATATTAATAAACTTTATTAGTCTTTTTCAGCCCAGAACCCTTCTGTGGACTTTCCAAAGCCCACTTGAAAGAAGAGGTTCGACGCTGGGAAATAGATGAAATGAAATTTCACTGGCATAAAGTGCCAGGACAAAGGCAAGCGAAAAGTCTTTCGCCAAGGAAAGCTAAACAGCTTCTCGAGTTGAACAAGGAAATTTCACTGGCATAAAGTGCCAGGACAAAGGCAAGCGAAAAGTCTTTCGCCAAGGAAAGCTAAACAGCTTCTCGAGTTGAACAAGAAAGACTTGAAACTGGTGACGGGACTCTGCACTGAACAGTGCCCTCTGAGGTATCACCTAAAAAATATGGGCAAAACAGACAGTGACAGTTGCCGCTACTGCGAGAACTTCGCTGAAACTGCAGAACATTTGCTTGTCGAATTCCCAGCGCTTTTCTGCAACAGGCTCAAGTTTCTGGAAGGGGCCTTCCTAAAGCCTTCCTAAAGCCTTCGATATCAGAAACTTAGCCCCTAGGAAACCGATAAACTTTACTCGAAGTCTCGGAATCCCGGGCCTCGAATAGATTAAAGGTTATGCACAAAAGATCTGATAGGTCGAAGTGCTTGAGAGGCAGCATGGCTTTCACGACCCACCCTACAATCTTACAATCTAGTCTTTTTTAAACAAACATAAATGATATAAGACAGGTCCAGGAAAATAAAAAGAAAGAGAAAAAATAAAAAAATAATGCTGGTAATGAACAAATGCCAGTATACAAAACATACTTTAGCACATATGACATTTCAACACATAAAATTGGTGGAAATGTTATATAGACACCTCTCCACAAAGAAATTCTTTAGATGCCTTGTAAAGAGTTTGATATCTGATATATTTTTCATGGATGATGGGAGATGATCGAAGAACCTTATTCCATTGTACTGTGGGCTATGTTCATAAAGAGCTGTTGAGAGCTTAGGAATGCAAAATTACTCACCATATCTTGTGGAGTAATTATGGAAATTAAGGTTTTTGAAGAATTCAGAGGAATTATTTTTGGCATATAAAATACATTCAAGATATACATGGTGGCCAACCGTAAACGAAACAGAGCCATTTGCAGAAACCCCGTCAATATTTTAAAAAAACACTCAGACCCGTCGATTTTTGATTAAAAAGCAACACTCTTTTTCGGTATTTTTGACTCTACTATTTTCAACCCCAAGCGAGGATAAGAATTTCTCCATTAATGGTCGAATAAGATGTGTTTTAAAAGCTCTTACAATTCTCTATAGTTTTTAAATTTTAAAATTCCGCACAATACTTTGAAAAAATTACGTTTTAAAATTCCAATTATTTTAGTCGCTTACTTACTACTTAATTGATTAAATGTTCAAACTGATGACCGCCCGCTTCCATACAATAATAAAGATTTTGTTCAAAACATTCACGCACATTCCGAAGAATTTCCGGAGTAATTCGACGGCACTCGTATCTACGGTATGACGAAATAATTTTTATTTTCAACAGGACGGTGCTCTTCCGCATTATGCGGCGATTGTTCGTCAGTATTTAGACCAATTTCACGGCATTGGATTGGAAAAAAAGCAGCATTAATTGGCCTCCACGATCGCCAGATTTATCGCCCCTAGATTTTTTTTTGTGTGGACATCTGAAAAGTAAAATCTATAAAACACTACCAGTGTCGTTGTAAGATTTGCGTTCAAGAATCGTTAATGAGTGCCGTCGAATTACTCCGGAAGTTCTTCGGAATATGCGTGAACGTTTTGGACAAATTGTTTATTATTGTATGAAAGAGGGCGGTCATCAGTTTGAACATTTAATCAACTAAGTAGTAATTTTTTTCAAAGTATTGGGAGGAAATGTAAAATTTAAAGACTATTGTAAAGAGAATTGTCAGAGCTTTTAAAAGTCATCTTGTTCGACCCCCAATGCGATTTAAAATTTTTGGGGTATTTCTTACCCTCGCTTGTGGTTAAAATTAGTGAAGTTCAAAATACCGGAAAAGAGTGTCCCACTTTAATCAAAAATCGACGGGTCTGAGCGTTTTTTTAAAATGATGACAAGGTTCCTGCAAATGGCTCTGTTTTGTTTTTGGCCACTCTGTATATTGATGAAAGTTTTAATATTTCACGATTTCCGAAATGTTCTTAACGCGTTTGTTTAAAATGTAGGTTGAAGATCAGTCTAATTTTTTTTTGTGTTTTGACAACTCTGAATACACTGACTGCACCCCTCCATAAAACAATATTGTTTGATAAATGAGAATAAACAAGTGAATAGTAAACCTGGAGTCAATGTTTGAGACCCAGCCTACATTGCTATCAAGTATTACTCCAAAAAACTTAGTTACTTTCAACGTCGACAGTGAAGTGGTTGGTAAATCGAGGAACCATTAATTAAAAATCAGACTTGAATATAAAAATAACAAAAAAAAATCAAAATTCAAATTTTGCGTTGAAGTTTGGTATGTACGGTAAAAATCGAATACCAAGCAACTTTTTTAAATAACTTTTCTTGGTATCTCTAACGCGAAGCAAAATATCGAAAGTTTGCCCTTTTCGCGGGATCGCAGCAGGCTGGGTTTAAGGCTGTTACTTGAAATGAGTATTTTACTGTCTCAATTGGTGGTGGTACACATGAAAATAGCTGAGAATAATTTTGTGCAGACAAGCAGACCCTCTATTTTATTATATGTTCCATTTGTATTTGTTTCTTTAATGTTTGTACTTTTCTTGAAGGCTTTGGAATGTTTGTGCCAAGAGCAACAGAAGAACATCAACAATGTTAAGAATGAAAGAGACGAAATCGAAAGAAAATACAAAACCAGTTTGCAAATTATCGAGGTAAAGTACCTAAATGAGTTTTAATACGTTATATTGTTCGTCTAATCGATTTGGTTTTGTAATATTCAGCGCACTACAGATTGCAATCAAGACATGGAAGATTTGGAAAAGGAACTTTGCTCGCTAAATCGAGGTACAGTTTGTCCAGAAATAGAGGCGAGCATGATCAAAAGGGAATTGGAAATATTAAGGCAGTATTGTTTGAAATTAAAAGAAGCCGAAGAGGAGAACGAACGTTTGAAAAAAGAAAAAATGGAATTGCAAAATCAAGGAAAACCCAAACTCAGGGATTCCAGAGCCAGTGGCATAGGCTTATCAGAATTTAGCGTAAACAAATGTTCTACATTATTTATCGTAGTTGTTAATGAATATAAAGCGTAGTTCTACCAATTAGATCTAATATGTAATCTTAACGACTGAAAAAATATGGATAAATCATTATTATTATTCTTCTATTTTTTTTGCGAACTCTCCTTCCAAAGGTTCGCGATCCAAATGGCAATTGTAGCTTTGAAAACTGCAGCACGAAACATTTCTGTGGATGAGCGGTCAAACCATCTCGGATCTTTTAACCATGAATTCTGGCGTCTCCCTACTGATCTTTTGCCCACTACTTTACCCTCTTTTATGAGTCGAAGTAACTCGTATTTTTCTCCTCTCAACACATAACCCAAGTAATGAATTTTTCTTTTTGATGATGTTTTGCGGTTCCTTTTGTTTGTCCATGCGTTGGAGTACTTCGCCGTTAGTCATTCTTGGAGTAACTTTTTATGAGGAGTTTAATGGTGACCTTGGATTTATCAGATAGCCAAGCAGCATTAAAAGCTCTATAATCATAAACTTGTGAGTCTAAGCTTCTTCGGAATATGCGTGAATGTTTTGGATTAAGTTCCTAAAAGGGGCCTTTGTACGAAGTCTCGGAATCCCGGGCCTCGAATAGATTTAGGGTTATGCACAAAAGATCTGATAGGTCGAGGTGCTAGAGAGGCTGCATAGCCTTCACGACCTCCCCTACAATCTGCAATCTACCCCGAGTTTAAGTAAATCATTGCTAAACGACAAGATTCCAAATCCACTAAATTCTGCCTATCGCGAGTTTAATCAGTTTGGCGGGGATCATATTAACCTTGGACCTGAACACATATCTAAATGTAACATTTTTTCTTTTTTCGATTGCTGACGTCAAAAAAGAGGGTTTTCAATTTAAAAAAATAAGAATGATCTTGAAATAACTTTTAAGGTCATCGTTAAGATCAAATCCAAGGTCACCATTGAATTTCTCTTAAAAAGTATTCCAAGAATGACCTTAACATTTTTAAAAATTATTTTACCTGCGAAATTGTTTAGGTGTTTCTAGACTTTTTGGACACCCAGTATAGAGGGTTTCAGTTTACATTAATTGAGGCAAAAAAAATTTTCTTCTAGAATCGTTTAGTTTGGTGTGGGTATGCCAAATTTAAGTTTGTGCCGTCGAAAGTGGGGGGACAACTGTTGATGGCCAAAAAAACTCGAAATCTTCCGATTTTTTTCAGTTTTTCGCTTAAAACTCAAAAACAGTCCATATTTGTAAATTATTGTACCATAATAAATTAAAGGAGACAAAATTTCGCGTCGATTACAAGAACAAAAACGCAAATGTTGGTTCGATTTTTATAGGGGATCCCCAAAACACATCAAAAACTTTGCCAAAAACTTTGTCTGACCCATTTTCAATCTCCAAAACCGGTGGATAAATTGAGCAATTCTTTTTTTTTACTTAACATAGCACCCGATTATGCACGATAGTACATATATACAAATAGTCACGCCTTTTTCCCGTAGGGGTAGGCAGAGACCACTTCCTTTCACTTCCGCTACGGTTCTTACATACATCTTTTGCTTCCTCTACATTCATCAGTGTTCTCATGCATGCTCGTCGGTTGTTGGTACTCTTGACCTGGCCCTTCTTCAAAACAATGTTGATCTGATCAAGATATGTTCGCCGAGGTTCGTTCATTCACACTCGCCTTATAAATTTGTCTCGTCAATCTTTCTTCATCCATCATTTCTACGTGTTCAAAGCATTCTTTATCTATCTTTGTAACCACATCTCCTTTTAAACCACAAAACGAAAGTAATGGTTTTTCAAAAGGAAGAAAGCATGACACACTGTGAAGTTCTGATTAAGGAAAAAAGAGTGAAACAAGTAAATGAGTTTGCATACTTGGGTTCAAAGTTTACGAGAGATGGAAAGTATGACAGTGACATTGAGCGAAGGGTGTTGGCAGGAAAAAAAATGAATGGAGCACTGCATAGCTTTATGAGCAGCCAAAAAGTGTCAAAAAAGGCACGCCTGGCTGTGCATAGAGGTGTGTTGGTTCCTTCACTTATGTATGGTAGTGAATGTTGGGTTTGGCAGAAGAATCATGAAAATAGGATTAATGCTGCAGAGATGAGCAGTCTGAGAAGTATAGCTGGAGTGACTCGGTTAGATAAAGTAAAGAATAGTGAGATAAGAGAACGCTGTGGTGTAAAAGAAGATGTGGTTACAAAGATAGATAAAGGAATGCTTAGATGGTTTGGGCACGTAGAAAGGATGGATAAAGGAAGATTGACGAAACAAATTTATAAGGCGAGTGTGAATGGACAAGTCGGTAGAGGTCGACCTCAGCGAACATATCTCGACCAGATCAACATTGTTTTGAAGAAAGGCCAGGTCAAGCGTACCAACAACAGACGAACATGTATGAGAGCACCGATGAAAGTGGAGGAAGCAAAGGATGTGTGTAAGAACCGTAGCGGAAGTGGAAGAAAGTAGTCTCTGCCTACCCTTACGGGGAAAAGGAGTGACTTTATGTATTCCTTTATATATTCTTCCCCTTTCTCTACAAAAACAAATGGGGTGATAATTAAATCGTATTAATTTTTTTAATGCTTCAGAACGACTGCGAAACTTGCACAGTTCTCAAAAACAAAATAAAAACGCTGGAACGCCGTTTGGGCAAGTGCACCAACACTTTGCCGGAAGATTTCGAGGTATACAAAAATCGCAACGAAATGCTGGACCAGACTCTTGCCGAAAGGGACGAAATGCAAAGGAAAATGGAAAAGATCAACGAAATGCAATGCCAGCTGGATGAATACAAGAAAAGAGCCGTTCAATGCGAAGAATTGGAAAGGCAGGTGTCGATGTTGCAGAAGGACAAAACATCGACTTACGACATGAAGAAGATTCAGTCGAGGTGTCTCTGCGTCCAGAGGGAATTGGAAAATGTTAGAGCTGAAAGAGACGCGATTCAAAGGAGATTGGGTGAGACGTTTTTAAACAAAATCTAAGATCAGTCGGATGAGTTCATGTTTTATTTTCAAAATATTCACTTTACAACAGCTGTCTCTGCTAAGGTTGCTATATGTGTAGTAATTTTACCTCATAACAGTATTGAAGATGTATACTGTTTTTGCAGCAATCAATATAAAAACCATTTGCTTACTCAGCTTCGTCGGAAAATTGGATGCTAAGGTATCTGTTTAGTTCGGTTCGTGGACCAATGTTTATTTCACTAATTCGTTTCGGCGGATTAGGCTATGTGTTGTATTTTTTCGCGTATCTTAGTGATTGAATTTAAATTTTTTTTTTTTTGTATGAAAATAGTCGCAAAAAGGGTAGACCTATCGTGTGGGCCGCGGACGGCCCGCACTGCGACTATTAGAAGGGGAAGGGATTATAGAAAGGAGATAATTGTGGACACGCTTTTTAAAAAGTTGCAAGTCATAGTTCTCTGGAAAAACTGATTTTGGAAGCTTATTCCATTCCGTAGCAGCCCTATAAAAGAAGGATTCTTAATGAAGATTGGTCCTTGTAGTGTCAATCTTGAGAGTAAATGGGTGAGACTGATCAGCGTGCCGAGTTCTTCGGCCTAATGTGGCCAATGGTGGTACAAGAGTTTTTATTTCTCTGGAGCATCTGCCATGGAAATATCTGTAGAGCAATGACTGGTCTGCAACTCTTCTTCTATGTTCTAGAGGGTGAAGGATAGGATGATCGATAGGATGTGAAAGTTGAAACAAGTGGGCTATCGTCTGCGAAACTGTAAATGGGGTTCGTGGTGGTTTTCAAGAGGTCGTTGATGTGTAAAAGAAATAAGGTGGGGGACAGGATGGAATTCTGGGAGACCCCGGCATTAGTTTTAAACGCATCAGAAGAAATACCGTCAACTGCCACATGTAAGGAGCGATCTTGCATGAAGCTCAAGAGCCATTGGCGCAGTTTGGTTGGGAGACCGTAGGCAGATAATTTACTTAACAATGCCTGGTGCCAAACGCGGTCAAAGGCTTTAGATATATCCAAGGCTATTGCACGGGATTCACCAAACTTTTCAATAGTGTTTGTCCAGAGCTGAGTGACATAAGCCAGCAAATCTCCAGTAGACCGAAGTTGTCGAAATTCATATTGTCTGTCATGGATTATCTCAAATTTCTCCAGTTATTTGATAAGTTCTGTGTTAATCGCTTTTTCCATAACTTTGGATATGACTGAGAGCAATGCAATAGGGCGATAATTTGCAGGAATAGTCTTCTTTCCTTGAAAGTAAATGTATACACTGAAACTACGTATATTTACACTATATACATACATATACTTGATTTGTTGTTAAAAGCCCGAATGCTACATTATATGATGTGTTGTTATATTTTAGACGCTCGGAAGCTAAATGTACAACGTTGAATGCTAAATGTAAAATGTTGCATGCTCGGAAGCTAAATGTATGTTGTTGAATGTTCGGAAACTGAATGTTATTTACTATATCATGAGGAACGTACCAAGTTTAATGAAGATAAACTATGAATCAGCGATAATAGCAATCCATTTGCCACAATACCGTTTTCTTGACCAACACGTAATATTATCTACGTTGCCGATGGGCTTCATCTATTCTACTGAGGTATTAATTACGTAAAATAATTATTTTTTGAGATTCCATAATATTCTGTCTTCTATTTAAGGTGCGATATCTCAAACCCATAGAATGGAGCTCTTTTTTAATAGTATTATTGGATTTTCATGGTAAACCCGGTACAAACTTGATTTTATTTTTAATCAAACGAATAGACGCAACTGTAACTTGAATAAAAATTATGCACATTTTTTCTAATATTCTTCATCATAAAGTGATCTACGCCGACCAAAAATCTCTGTTTTCGCTTATTTCTTGAAAGACATTACTTTTCAGTGGAGGCATTGAAATTTTTGTCAAAACGTGAATCGTTTTCACTACACATCCACATAAAAATACCTATTTTTCGGTGCACACCCTCCTTTTCCTCCAATTCTTCTCCACCTTAGAAGAAACTTCAACTCGAATAGAATTAGCATAGGTTTGGTAAATAACGAGACTGATTATGAAAAAGAGTTTTATTTTAAGAATTATTCTACAATCAAATGCTCCCCTTCAATGTACTCCCCTCCCCTCACCACACACCGTTTCATTCGTTTTTTTCCATTGATCAAAGCAATGCTGGAAGTCTTGTATTGTAATAGCATTTTGGTACTCCGCCGATTTTCGCTTCACCTCTTCCATCGAATCGAGTAGGGTTCTTTTTAAGGCAGACTTGATCTTCAGAAACGGGAAAAAGTCACAGGCTGCTAAATCAGGCAAGTTAGGCGCGTGTTCGAGCGCTGGAGCGTCTCTAGCGGCTAAATAACGCTTCACGGACAGCGCGTTATGGGCAGGTGCGTTGTCCTTTCAAATAGTAAGTTTGGTTTACAAATTCACCCTCTGGAACCCATTCAGTCATTACGAAGCCGTCGATGTCGACCAGGACGTTGGTCATCTTTGATGCTCTATCGGCCTTCAGAACACCATTCGAAAACACGCGAACGAGATAGAGAATTTTCACCGTAGGCTTTTTTCAACAACTTAAAACACTCAGTCGGATTTTTTTTTAATTTAACGAGAAGACATGTGCACGAGATAGAGAATTTTCACCATTGGCCTCTTTTAACAACTTATAGCACTCAGTCGGATTTAACGAGAAATTTTCGTACTGAAATAGTATACACTTCGTTTTCCCTCATCAGTTTCATTCGTCACTATTTTAATCGATACTGTTTGGGATTTTATTTTATTATATTGTTAAATTGTTAGGTACTCCTAAAAACAAATGAACCATTTGGTACACTAGCTATGTTTAGGATTTTATTAAATTGTTAAATTTACACTTAGAAACAGATGTGGGACAGACCATTTCGTACCCACCAGCAGGTAAGATTTTATGTTTTTATGGCAAAAGGCTCCAAAATATTCAACAGTACACATTTGGCTCTTGAGCATGTATAAAAACGTTTATTAAAGTAGAAGGAGCGAAAGACGTGTGTAAGAACGGTAAAAAGGCGTAACTCTATGTGTGTGTGTGTGTGTGTGAGTGCGTGTGTGTGTGTGTGTGTGTGTGTGTGTGTGTGTGTGTGTGTGTGTGTGTGTGTGTGTGTGTGTGTGTGTGAGTGCGTGTGTGTGTGTGTGTGTGTGTGTGTGTGTGTGTGTGTGTGTGTGTGTGTGTGTGTGTGTGTGTGTGTGTGTGTGTGTGTGTGTGTGTGTGTGTGTGTGTGTGTGTGTGTGTGTGTGTGTGTGTGTGTGTGTGTGTGTGTGTGTGTGTGTGTGTGTGTGTGTGTGTGTGTGTGTGTGTGTGTGTGTGTGTGTGTGTGTGTGTGTGTGTGTGTGTGTGTGTGTGTGTGTGTGTGTGTGTGTGTGTGTGTGTGTGTGTGTGTGTGTGTGTGTGTGTGTGTGTGTGTGTGTGTGTGTGTGTGTGTGTGTGTGTGTGTGTGTGTGTGTTGTCACAGAAGTTTGCTAACTATTTTTAAACTATCTGAAATTGCTGCAAAAACAAACCTTATAACTAGAACCATCTATGTTTCGTAGATTGTATGAAAGACGAAATGGATCACTTGAGATCCAAAGCAAAAGAAGCCGAAGTTCTGTTGGTGGAAAGAGACAAACTCCAAATCAAGTTGAACGATTTGTCGCACGTGCAAGTACACAACGAAAATTTAAGATTGAAATGCAAATGTCTGGAAAATTCGGCCAACGAAAGGAACATGTATAAACAAAAGTACGAAGAACAAATAAGCTTGGAATGTCAATGCGAGCTATTGAAGGCCCAAGCCGAATCGACGACAAGTCTGAAGAGGGAGAGAGATTGTTTGGTTAAACAGGTATGCGATTTGCAATCGTGCATTGTCGATCAAGAGACCGAAATCAAACGACTCATGGACCAGATAGAGTGTTTGGTAAAGAACAAGGAGGAAATTCAGGTATGGTCGCATATTTTCGTTTTTAATGATTGATAACGATTTTGACGTGTGTGTCTTTAGATGAGAATGAAGGACGCTCTGGCGTGCATGAGAGCGGAAATCGACAAGAAAGATCAACTGATCGCCGCGGCGGATTCTAAATTGGACAAGATGCAATCGGAGTTGAAGAGTTCCATTCAGGGCGTCTCTTGCGAGACCAGTTTCTACAAGACGAGGATAGAAGATTTGGAAAGGGAGTTGAACGAGGCGAAATGTCAAATTAAAAGAATGGAAAGGGATTTGTTAGACAGGAGAGACACTTCTAGAAAATCCAAGGTATGCGAGTACGAAGCCATATGCGCTATGAAAAGAGAACTGCAAGCTGCGAATGCCGAAAATAGAAAACTGCAGGAAATCGCTAATAATATGGCCATATTAACAGGTTAGTGCGTGTTTTTACTATCTTTTCGGGGATAAATGATTGATTAATTTGTCTCTAGACTCTAATAATTTCCATTTGAATGACAATTACATTAAAATTGCTCGATAAAAAAATTTTTTTTTATTGTCCTGGATATTTCTGCAGATTTATAGCTAACATAACAGTTGGGGGTGAACTATTGAAGCAAGTAAACCAAATAAAATATCTGGGCAGCATAATAACTAACAGCGCGGATAGTCAAACTGAAGTGAAATCAAGGATTGAGCAGGCTCAAGCAGCATTTAAAAACATTAGTAGGGTCTTGTGCTGTGGAGATCTGAAGTTAACTCTAAGAATCCGACTTCTCAGATGTTATGTCTTCTCCACCCTTTTGTTCGGTATGGAAGCCTGGACTATAAACAAGTACGAATAAAGACGATTTAAAGCCTTTGAGGTGTGGTCTTACAGGAAAATATTAAAAGTTTCATGGACGGGAAAAGTATCCAACTAGGTAATACTCCAACGTCTAAATAAATCCACCGAAATTCTTACCGCCATCAAAAGAAGGAAACTGCAATATTTCGGGCATGTTATGAGAGGCGAAAAATACAGATTACTGCAGAACATTATGCAGGGAAAAATTTATGGTAAAAGAACGCTGGGCCGCAGAAAAGTATCATCTTTATTCAGACTTGCCGTCGACACACACACCTCTATACACAGCCAAACGTGCCTTTTTTGACACTTGCTGGCTGTTCATAAAGATATCCAGTGCCCCATTCATTTGTTTTCCTGTCAACACCCTTCGCTCAATGTGTCACTGTCATACTTTTCATCTCTCGTAAACTTTTAACCCAAGTACACAAATTCATTTACTTGTTCCACTCTTTCTCCCTCAATCGAAACTTCAAAGTTTGTCATGCTTTCTTCTCTTTCAAAAACCATTACTTTCGTTTTGCTTGCATTTATTTTCATCCCTTTGATTTTCAGAGCATGATGCATAACATTAACCATCGCCTGCAACTCCTCTTCAGATGACGCTAATATGACTTGATCATCGGCGTAAAGAAGGCATTTGACGAGCAAATCATTCATTTTCAATCCATACGCACTCTCTTTTAAATATTTAAAAAAATCGTCTATGTATAAGTTAAACAGCCATGGGGAAGTCACACATCCCTGTCTCACACCTTTTTCGATGTTAAACCAGTCCGTGCAAGCTCCGTTTATCCTGACAAAAAGATTTTATATTTGTTTTTTTTCTTATACTTACTGCTTTTTTGTAGTGTAATATAAAAATGAAGATTTAAAGAAAACCAGAGCCAATATTCCAAAATCATTATTAGTTTTATAAATTGTTGGCATAAATTTACTAGAAATAATTTTTATATCAAGGGCAACAAAACCACAGTTGGCCAGTGTAATATGGCCATCTCGACAAGTTAATGCATGTTCTTGTCATCTTTTCATGGATTAAAATTACATGATTCAAACAGTTTTCATTTAGGTGATGAGCACGTTCAAAAAATGCTGAAGCAATCCGAATGCGCTGTAAGGAAAGTAGTTGAAGAATTGTCGAAGCAGTACCGTGAATGGGACAATCTGAAAAAAGAGCGCCGTCAATCCAGATCCGGTAGTTCCTGCAATAGAATGGCGGAGGAAGAAAAGTTGATGAAATCCAAAGAAAAAGACAACAGGTGTCCCGGAGAATTGGTAGCACAGAAATTGGAAAACGCGAAAATGAAAAACATGGGAATTAATAAATAATTATCGTTCTTCCATCGATAAAGACTGATGATGTAAATCCGTTATGATTTGACAAAATTTCTCGACTCATTTTTAAATAACGTCCAATCGGAAAATTACGGTAAACGAGTAAAATTTAAAAATAAAAACGTAAGTACATCTTTCACGCCAAAATGGTTCGATGATTGCTGATTTGGAACTGCTGATCATTTGGTGACCGCCCATATTGCAAATAATGACAGCAGTCCCCAAACAATTAAATGGCGTCTGTGCGCGTAAATTTAAATAATGGGTTGATAGAATTTCCGTATGCTTTTTTCCACTAAATAATTAATCAAATCTATCGTCTTTTTTGTATATCTTATAATTCGTCTTTGTATATATTTTATATTGTATTTAAATAAATTACGTGAAGAAAAATGTGAAAATTTTAATAAACGTTTACATCATCAGAAAATCGTATAAATATTCGAAACATTACAAAATAATGTACCACTATTCTAGAAAATAAATACAATTTGAAAAAAAAACTGGTCCATTATTTCTAAATTAACAAAAAAATATTTTCGATTCTTTTATTCGTTCATCGTTTGGGACTCTGAGTAGATTTACTATATATAGTCCTTAAAATCAATCTCTATATTACGTTCAAATGTTCCAAGTGCGTGTCGTTTACACCGCCTCAGCCAACAATACCATACGTCAAATGCATGAGAGTAAGAGAGATAGAACTAGTGCGGAAACTACGCATGCGTGCAGAACAAATATTAACACAGTTAAGTAATCACACTATAAAGTAAATAATTTCTAACATAAGAATAAAATTACTGACGGGAAAATTAATGTCACTGTTCTGAAAGAGTGGGGTGCTTTCATTCCGAAATGCAGAGTTAGTTTAAAAATGTGATACAACACCGTAACGGAAGTAGAAGGAAGTGGTCTCTACCTACCCTTACGGGAAAAAGGCGTGACTTATATATATATATATATATATATATATATATATATATATATATATATATATATATATATATATATATATATATATATATATATATATATATATGTATGTACATTTACGCAAAATCAAAAGTTATTTGGACTGACTGGTTTTAAAATGAAAGCTCTGTAATTTAAAATCATCGAAGTAACTTGAAAATCTCCCTTTTCTAGTAAGTCTTAATGGTTCGCTTTTTACTAACAACAGATCCAGGTGCCATATTTTTTTTTTTTGGATTTTCCCGATGAATCAGATCAGCAAATGTTTTAGTTTCCAATATAGGTTTTGAGAACAGCAGATTATTTTTATCATTATCATTAGCTGTGGCATTAGATATCTCCAAGGCGTTCGATCGAGTTTGGCACCAGGGACTCCTCGCCAAGCTTCTATCTTATGGCTTGCCTCCTCAGCTGTGTTCTCTGCTTGCTAGTTTTCTCTCAAATAGGTCTCTCCATGTAGTGGTCGATGGAGTTTCATCTGACACTCTACTCATAAATGCTGGTGTTCCGCAAGGATTCATTCTAGCACCAACACTATTTTTACTTCACATCAACGACCTGTTAAAAGCAACTTCATGTCCCGTACACAGCTTTGCCGATGATAGTACCCTCCATACCGCATTCTCTTCCAGGGCCCCTATATCAGCCCGTGAAACCAGAAATGAACGAGGAAGAAATGTTAACAATATAAATATGGACTTAGCAACAATTCTCGAATGGAGATCCAATAACTTGGTAGAATTCAATGCAAATAAAACACAAGCATGTCTTTTCTCTAGAAAAGCCGATCTCACTGTGCCTAACATAACTTTGTCAGGAGTAACCATACCACTGAAGTCATACATATCGATGCTTGGTATTACTATCAGCAATAACCTTTCCTGAGAAAATCACGTGAGGTCCATTGCCAAAAGTTCATCCCAAAAACTTGGTTTTTTGTTTCGTGCCAAGAGCTATTTCACCCCCAGTCAGCTGCTTATGATCTATAAGGCACAGAACCGACCTGTACTGGAATACTGTTCCCATATTTGGAGTGCGGCACCTAAACATATCCTGAAGCTATTGGATTCTGTCCAAAAAGGGCAATTCGTCTCGTCGGTGATGCCTCGCTTACAAACTCGCTCACTTGTCTGGAACACCGTAGAAAAGTTGGCGATTTGTCTCTATTTTATAGATATTTTCATGGGCGATGCTCTTCTGAAATATCGACAATCGTTCCTCCTTTGGCAGTCTCTTCGAGATTAACCCGTCAAGTTCAGTCTTCACACCCCTTCGTGGTCACTTTGGAGACCTGCAGAACATCACTTTCCAAAGACTCTTTCATCCAACGAATTGCGATGCTTTGGAACTCATTGCCTAGGGAGGTGTTCCCCGAGGCATACAACCTCCAGAAATTTAAGAAGAACACCAACTCGTACCTTCTTTCCCTTGGTTCCCACGATGTTCTCTGAACATTACAGGATATCCCTTTTCGTGGGAACCAGAACATAAAAAAAAAATATATAATTAAAACGGAGTTTCAATTGATTTGCAACGTCTCTGATCAACTGATTCTTTTTAAATTCTTTCATCAAGACCTCATACATCACCTTTCTGTTCCTTTCTTTTTTGTATCCATCTTTATAACTCTTGCTCAGATCAAAACACTAATACAAGGTATTTTGATTACAGTACACCTTAAGTATTATTAATTCTTTGGATTATTAGATCGTCTTTACTGTACAAAAACAAATGGGGCGATAATTCACGCTTTTAGAACAGTGACATTAATTTTCCTCGTCAGTAATTTTATTTCTATGTTAAGAATTATTTTTTACTTTTTAGTTTGATTAACTCTAAAAGCGTTTTTTATTAGTTTTTCTAAACTATAATTTATTTAAGACATAACTTTAACAAGCCATATCTCTGGTCCTATTGGTCCAAATGAGGTCCGTTGAGTTTAAAATTGTAGGTCTTTTTGTAATGAAACTTTTGTATATTTACACATAATCTCCTTGAACAGGTCTCTTCATTACGAGGTATAGTTGAAAAATTCTTGGCTAGAAGTCAGAAGGTCTATTGCGCTTTTATAGACTTGGAAAAGGCCAATGACAGAGTGGTGGGAAGTGAATTGTGGTCGATATTGTCTATGTATGGAGTGAGCAGTAGTTCAATACGAGCACTGAAATCACCTTACAAGGATTCAACTGCTTGTGTCAAGATAAACGAAGCTAGCAAGGACTGGATTAACATCGAAAAAGATGTAAGACAGGGATGTGTGGATTTGCCATGGCTGTTTAACTTATACATAGACGATTGTTTAAAAGATTTGAAAGAGAGTGCGTATGGATTAAAAATGAATGATTTGATCGTCAAATGTCTTCTTTACGCCGATGATCAAGTCATATTAGCGTCATCTGAAGAGGAGTTGCAGGCGATGGTTAATGTTATGCATGATGCTCTGAAAATCAAAGGGATGAAAATAAATGTAAGCAAAACGAAAGTAATGGTTTTTGCAAGAGAAGCAAGAGAAAGCATGATAAACTGTGAAGTTCTGATTAAGGGAGAAAGAGTGGAACAAGTAAATTAGTTTGGGTACTTGGGTTCAAAGTTTACAAGAGATGTAAAGAACGACAGTGACATTGAGCGAACGGTGTTGGCAGGAAAACCAATGAATGGGGAACTGCATAGCTTTATGAACAGCCAGAAAGTGTCAAAAAAGGAACGTCTGGCTGTGCATAGAGGTGTGTTGGTTTCTACACTTATGTATGGTAGTGAATGTTGGGTTTGGCAGAAGAAGCATGAAAATAGGATTAATGCCGCGGAGATGAGTAGTTTGAGAAGTACCTATACCCTCAGTTGGATAAAGTGAAGAATAGTGAGATAAGAGAACGCTGTGGTGTAAAAGATGTGGTTACAAAGATAGATAAAGGAATGCTTAGATAGTTTGGACACGTAGAAAGGATGGATGAAGGAAGATTGACGAAACAAATTTATAATGCGAGTGTGAATAGACGGAAGTCGGTAGAGGTCAACCTCGGCGAATATATCTCGATCAGATCAACATTGTTTTGAAGAAAGGCCAGTTTAAGAGTACCAACAACCGACGAGCATTTATGAGAGCACTGATGAAAGTAGTGGAAGCAAAAGATGTGTGTAAGAACCGTAGCAAGTAAAAGGAAGTGGTCTCTGCCCACCTCTACGAGAAAAAGGCGTGACTATATGTATGTATGTGTGTATGAAATCATGTTTACCAGGAGACTGGCATGACATGTTACACATTGCGGACTACCTAAATCTTTCGACTTAAATAGGACTAAACCGTTTCAGAATCACTACTAATTTTGAAGGGAAGCTACATCTTTGGCTCCACCGAGTGGCCAAACCGCCCCGGTCTTTACTACATCTGAAATCCACTTTTTTGGCATCTCGAACGCTACGGAACGTACCAGATTGTATCGTACTTTTTAATCGTTCCTGTACAGGTTAAATAACCCCTCAAAGTTTTCTTTAACCTCGTAAATTTTTTAACAAAACGGTCGACTTTTCTCCACATAACTTCTGGTTAACGATTTACTTAACAGGACATTTCCCTCTGGATGTGAGGTGTTTCGAAAGCAGCAGAGACCAAGATGTATTATAACTTTCTCGCGCGAGTATCGCGGATCAATATGTGGCGCATGCTTCCACTTCCTATTTCCAAACGGGTCTAATTCTCGACGGTCGGAAATCTTTGCGTGGCGTTGACAGTTTTCCTCGAAGTTTTCCAGTTTTCGTCGTTAAACTGAAAGATTTCGTTTATGTATGGCAGGATTTAGACACTTCTTAATAAGACTGGTCATTTACAACTATTTTCCTGATTGTAAAACTCATGTTCTCTGAGCATTACAGGACATCCTTTTTCGTGGGAACCAGAACATAAAGAAAAACTTAATTTAAAAAAAAAAAAAAATGATTCACCTGGCGTAGTTACTTAAAAAAATTCTCTACAAATGTATGTATTTAATCCTATTGACCGATAATTCGTTTGAGCGCAATAAAATTCCAAATAAAACAAAATGCTTGTGTTATTTAAATGGGAAATTAAAAATCACGATGAGCGACCTCTAAATATTAATTTTAAAAGCTAAAACTATACCAGAATTTTTTTCATATTGGACGATATTTTCATGGTAACTAAAGAAAAAAAATTTTTTTGGCCCACCCTAATGTCCCCACAAATCTAATATACAAGTGCAGGTAGATGACTATGAAATTCGGCAACGCATCGGGGAAAATATGACTGTATATTCTTAGTGTGTAATTTCCATGATTTTTCGGGGTAGTATGACTTTGTTTTCGAACAGACCATGATGCTGTTTAATACCTAATAGTCTCTCTCTTCGCTCAAATTCTATAAGCCACACTTTTATCGCTTAAACTACTATTTCGTTCGGCACAAAAATGTCGGTGAAAAAAATAGCAAAATCTGTCCTCAAGTACATCCATAGATTTAGGAAGAATAAAAACCATGTCATCAGATATGTTAAAATCTAAATATTAGTAGGTTTTGTATTATTTTTTTTTTCATTTTGGTTAAAACTGTCTGTTTCGGATTAAAAAAAAATAGTTTAACTCGGTGAATCCCGGTAGTAGTTTACCGAAGAATTCAGTGGAAGATTATCGAAAAAAGAAGGTAATGTTTTTATCTTAAAAAATTGCATTCTTGTCTGGTTTAAAAAATGATGAAAAATATTTTTATGATTCACTGTGTACGCGTAAAAATTTGTGTGTTTATGTGATCCATCAAAACATCATTAGCGCACCTGAAAATCGAATCATTTATTGTTCAAATTAAGTATTAACATTTAATTAATGATAAAAATAGCTTTACATAAACCGGTAATTCTTTGTTCTTCGTCACTATAGTTGTTGTTTTGACGTGCATATTATTTCAGAAAGGAGTTTAGGCGCTGTAACATCTTGGTCTTTGTTTCAGAAAAACGCACCTTTGTTTTTTTCGGAAACTAGGGACCACTCCTTCGGGGCGGTGTCTTGGTATCATTTTTTATACAGTGTGGAACAGCCAAAAGGAATAAATTCGATAACGAATAAATGAGAGCGTGTTGGGAAAAACGCTTGGACACGTCGATTTGTATTTTTAAATGCACATTTTTTCCAAAAAAAAAATAATTATATTGGGTGTTTCATGTGACAGTGGCCAATACCAACTTTCTTATTTTAAATACAACCCCCTGTATATTATTTATTTTTTGGATTTTTCAGAAAATTCTAGACATAATTCATGTACAATGTCCCATACCTATCTTCAACTGTTTCGGAAATATTAAGTGTTTTCAGATGTATCACAAAAATTACCATTAAAAAAAGGAAATTATTTTATTTCACAAATAATGTAAACAAAAAAACATTAATTTCAATGTAAGAGATGTTCAAAATGTTCGCCGCGAACGTCTTGGCAACATGCTAATCTGGTATTAGAAATGTCTTCTAACGTTACTCAACATCTCAGGCGTGACTGATCTAATCGCAAGCGTGATTCGTCTTTTTAAGTCATGTAAGTTAAGTGATTTAGATTTGTATACAATACTTTTGACATATCCCCACAAAAGGAAGTCTAATGGCGTCAGATCAGGAGATCGTGCTGGCCATTCTATCGATACGCGCCTCCCTATCCACCGATTTGGAAAATTTTGGTTCAGGTACTGCTGGGCATTGATTTGGTAATGGGACGGTGCTCCATCTTGCTGAAACCATAGTATATTTGCAGGAACTTGTGGGTTTGCTGGATCAGGATGGAAGTTTGTCAAAGTTGGCACGACATTATTTTGGAGCAGTTCTAAATATTTATCTCCATTCAAGTTGCCATCAATGAAAAAGGGACCTACGATATGATTTCCAACAATTACTGCCCAAACATTAACTTTTTCAGGATATTGCGTATGTTCCTCTCTCATCCAGTGAGGATTCTCATTAGACCAATAGCGGCAATTTTGACAATTAACATGACCGTGAAGTGTAAATGTGCTCTCATCAGAAAACAAAACATCTTCTAATTGGATCACATTGTTATCTAACATTTCCATCATTTGTTCACAAAAATACGTTTTTCTGTCGAAATCGTCTTCCATGAGCTCCTGAGTTGGCATCATTTTATAGTGATGCATTTTACTTTCCTTTAATATTTGAAAAATTGTGGCTAATATTAAACAGTGAGGCTGCTTTTCGACCAGAATTATGTGGGTTTTCTTGAAACTCAAGCATAACATCCAATTTCGCATCATCGCTTAGTTCATTGGCTACTACTTTTTTTGTCTGTCTTACATGACCAAGCTCGCGAAACTGTTTTTATATTTTGCTTAATGTTCCTTGGTATATAGGCGGCAAATTTGGGAATTTTTCGTGAAATAAGCGAGAAACTTCCATTTGTGTCCGTGTGTTATCTCCATAACCAATCATTTGTAGAATGGTTATTTTGTGCATTTCTGTTAAATGAACCATTTTTCTGATATTATTACGTACCTACAGTTAACGAAATTCAAACGACAATAGCACTGACACTGATCACTACTGTCATGCAGACAGACAACAAGTTGCTAAGGCTATGAGTTTTATACGAAAATAAACAAAACTTTTTTGTATTTTTTTTATTTCATCAGTAAAAAGAAACGCATTAATGGTTTTTGCTTATTTTCTCAATATTAAGAGCTAAATGGGAAATAAGTATTGAGTGTAATGTAGCGAATTTGTGAAATAAAATAATTTTCTTTTTTTAATGTTTATTTTTGTAATACATCTGAAAACACTTAATATTTCCGAAACAGTTGAAGATAGGTATGGGACATTGTACATGAATTATGTCTAGAATTTTCTAAAAAATCCAAAAAATAAATAATATACAGGGGGTTGTATTTAAAATAAGAAAGTTGGTATCGGCCACTGTCACATGACACACCCTATATAATTATTTTTTTTAAAAAAAAATGCGCATCTAAAAATACAAATCGACGTATCCAAGCGTTTTTCCCAACACGCTTTCATTTATTCGTTATCGAATTTATTCCATTTGGCTGTTCCACACTGTATAGACGACCTCTAATATTTCACGTCCTAAGAAGGTATACGCGTTAATATCATTGCGCTGTAATATACAACGTAGCAGAATAGCAGAATAAAAAAAACAGCAAACTTTGTGTCACATGTCACATGTACATCACCCTTCTAGCGAAGTCAAAAAGGAAAGCAACACACCAGATTTTTTTGGGGTTCAAAACCGTTTAGTTAGAATGGAGATGACCACAAAGTGATGGGATCATTCCAAACCTCTTTCAATTGAGTAATAATAATGCTGGTTTAGGTACAAACAATATCATGAGTAAAAATTTAATCAAATGGATTCTTCAGCGTTTTGAAATCAGTATATTGATTCAAAATTAAATAATGCCCGAATCAGGTGGTCGGTGCTATGACGTAATGGATTTAATATGATGAAACAAGTACCTACGATTGGTCAGCTCAAGGTCGATGGAAGTGTGGGAATATCACGTCACACTGCATTACACCAATAAGAGCAACCTATATAAATGGCGCATAAACGTTTATATTTGAAATGGAACCCATGTAGATTGTAGATTGTATGGGGGGTCGTAAAGGCTATGCTGCCTCTCGAGCACTTCGACCTATCAGATCTTTTGTGCATAACCCTTAATCTATTCGAGGCCCGGGATTCCGAGACTTCGAACAAAGTTTATCAGTTTCCTGGGAGTTAAGTTCCTGACATCGGAGGGCTTTAGGAAGGCCCCTTTCAGAAACTTGAGCCTCTTGAAGAAAAGCGCTGGTCATTCATAAAACAAATGTTATGCAGTTTCAGCGAAGTTCTTGCAGTTTTCACATTTTTCAGGTGATACCTCAGAGGGCAGTGTCCAGTGAGGTGTCCCGTCACCAGTTTCAAGTCTTTCTTGTTCAACTTGAGAAGCTGTTTAGCTTTCCTTGGCGAAAGGCTTACTATCCTTTTAGCTTGTCTTTGTCCTGGCACTTTATGCCAATGGGATTTCATTTCATCTGTTTTCCAGCGTCGAACCTCTTCTTTTAAGTGGGCTTTGGAGAGTCCACAAAAAGGTTCTGGGCCGAAAAATTGTGTATTTGCCTCTCTCTTTGGGAAACTATGTAATTCATACTACAAAATGAATAAAAAATATACATACATAGATACACGATCACGCCTTTTTCGCATAGGGGTAGGCAGAGACCACTTCCTTCCTCTTGCTACGGTTCTTACACACATCTTTTGCTTCCTCTACTTTTATCAGTGCTCTCATACATGCTCGTCATACATTTTATGATAGTTTTTAGTCATGAAGGTTGTAGATTGTGGGGAGGGTCGTAAAGGCTATGCAGCCTTTCAAATACCTCGACCTATCAGATCTTTAGTGCATTAGGCATAAAGGTTACGAATATGCTGTTTTTAAAATTTAGTGGTCTCCCCCATTAATAACCTTCAGAAGAAAGGGCTGTTTGGAACCTTTTTTTTAAGATGAATTATTTATTACATTATCAAACATCACTGTTTATTCATTAAAATGTTTTGAATTATTGTCATTGTTTGGGTATACAACGGCATTATTTAAATTAGTTACTTTTTGTATTTATTGTACATTAATTCAATACTTACATAATTGTCATTATTTGATTATTTAAATTATTTACAACAGTTAATTGTTTATCATTTTAAGAATTGTTCAAAGTATTTTATCAGTTACCATTTATATTATAACATTTTGATCCATTATGTACCACTATCTACATTGTTACAATTATCTACATTATTTCCATTATTTGAAAAATTTATAATTATCTGGAAAGTTTGTCGATATTTGAAATTATAATTACACTTCACCATTTAATAATATTTTTGGCAAACAGATCCTTTTATTTGAGCGTTCTTTTCACTTAACTATATTTTTCAACTAAATCAAATTATTCACATATATTTTATGTTACTTATTACATTTTTTTTAAACAAAGGAAATATTTTTATTACCACTCGTTTTCTTATTTTTACTTAACTTTGGGGAGAGATCAAATAACTTTCTTTCTTTTTTTTAATTCTAAAATATTTTTTTACTGAAACATTCTTTATTGCCTGGTAATTTTTTTACTTTTGTAATATGTGGAATATTATTTGATTTGATTTTTCTTAAACATTCATTGTAAAAACAAAATCAAATATTTCGTTTAAATTTTTCACTCAGAGAAGAGTTTCTTTTTTATTACCACACTCTTCCCTATTTTTGGTTAACTTTAGGGGGAAGGAAAGAACAAAGGGGCTTGGTTCCCAAATTAACATTGTTTTTTTTTATTCTAAAATATTTATTTACTAAAACCTTCTTTATTATTTTTCATTTACAACTTCCTTACTATTTTATCAACTTTAATATTAATTTTCTTTAAGACGAAGAGACTTTTTTTCTTTACCATTCCCATCCCCATTTTTGGTTGATTTAGGGAGAGAAGAGTTCAATGGGCTTTTCTTGGAGGTAAATCTAAATTAAATCTTAAATTATGTTACCGCTACTCTATCAATTTTAATAATGTTTTTTGCTTTAAGCCACATATTTTCTTTTTTTACCTCTCCCATCCATATTATTGGTTGATTTTGGAGAAAAGGAAAGTTCAAAGAAGCTTTTACTACTTCCTCCCCTATTTTTGGTCGATTTTAGAAAAAAGAAGAGTTCAAAACGTCTTTCGTAAAGGGTAAATTGGAAATGAGTAGTCTGAGAAGTATAGCCGGAGTGACTCGGTTGGATAGAGAAAAGAATAGTGAGATAAGAGAACGCTGTGGTGTAAAAGAAGATGTGGTTACAAAGATAGATAAAGGAATGCTTAGATGGTTTGGACACGTAGAAAGGAAGGATGAAGGAAGATTGACGAAACAAATTTATAAGGCGAGTGTGAATGGACAAGTCGGTAGAGGTCGACCTCGAAGAACATATCTCGATCAGATCAACATTCTTTTGAAGAAAGGCCAGGTCAAGAGTACCAACAACCGACGAGAATGTATGAGAGCACTGATGAAAGTAGAGGAAGCAAAAGATGTGTTTAAGAACCGTAGCAAGTGGAAGGAAGTGGTCTATGCCTACGCCTATGAGAAAAAGGCGTGACCACATTACATTTTTTTAATAGACGACGATACCAATAGTTTTAAGCAGTCCAATTACCAACAGGCGTTATTCAACGATATTTAGACGTGTGTACTCACCAAATTGGCTTTTTCCGGTTTGTATTGATTGAGATATGAGTCTGTCGGAGTCGATTTACACAGCAACGGACCCGAACTGTTCTGAACACAAAAAAGAAAGAATAGATGACAGATGAGATTCTTCAATTAATGGAAAAGAGACGTATTTAAATATTCCTTGGGATATCTATTATGTTTGTCCTTTTGTAGAATTTGCAGAGATCTTTCTCCAACTTGTCCATCATTTTTTGATAATATAGTAACCTGTAGTTATTTCAACTAGCTTACAAAAGCCATTGGACCTTAAGATCTTTTGGGCTATCTATCAAAAGATGGTGTACAAAATATTTGTCCTTTTTACAGAATATGCAGGAATTTTTTTCCACCTTGCCCATCTTTTAAATGTTAATTGACTGGGGCACCTAGAACTTTGGATCTTTTGTGCCATCACTTAAGTTATTTATTGTGTTACTTCTGGAAACATTTTAAAGCCTTTCAAGTACAAAAATCAGTGATTCCTAGATCTTTGTAGGTAGAGATTGCTTTACTGAGTAATCTTTTTTAGAAGTTTAATAATTGGTTGATGATCTGTAGAGATTCCAACTAGCTGTGTTAGGTCTTTTCTATTTAGGAGGAACGGGTTGTTACATTGCATTTGGCCTATTCGAGTTATTCTAGTGTGAGGATCTTAACCCTTGCATATTATTTTGCTTCTACTTTAATAATTGGTTATGGACTCATTAATATTTCTTTTGAACCTCTTTTTGTCAAGAATGCCCTGGTGACCAAATGATGCAGATTTTATTACCTTTTACCAAATGCTCCAGCCTAAATTGCAGCCTTAATCACTGGCTACATAGATTTTTGCTTCCATATTAATTCTTATCAAAAAAAATTTTGGAGCACTCTATATGATTGCCATAATTTCAGTTTAAAAGACTGTGCAGCCTCTGCATAGTAAGTTGTAGGGAGTCTATAGAAGATTTTTCATGATCTATATGTCTGGTTAATTGACAGTACCCAATACGTCCAACGAATTTTTGACTGATGTTTACAACATCACTGGTGTAATTTGTTTTGAACGAAAGCTCTTAAGTGGTTCTAAAAATTAACTGTGACTTTGAACTATTTTTTTTATGTAAAAGTGAAAATAAAATCAATTGCTTTCTACGACTTTCCACGATGAATCTACATAGCTTTTTGGTGTTGTGTGGTAACAACATTCCACATAAAATAGTTTATAACAATGTACACGACATATACACGGTGAATTATCAGATTCGAAATAAGATGGCGGCTAATAGCCAAAAACAATAAAAATTAAAACGACGATTGTAGTCACTTGAGTACTTGAACTATACTAACTTATATATTATACTTGCTTTACTTTTCAAATAAGCCCAGTTAGAAAAGTCCACGAGATTCAAACCTGGCGATCTAGCAGGCCATTTAATTTGACCGCGTCGTCCAATCCAGCGACTGGGAAAAGTTTTATTCATAAAAATTACAATTACAGCATAACGTTTCCCGAAGGAACCAAATGGTGAGATCTATTTGACCAGGATTATTAATATCTAGAAAAGTTGTAGTTACAAATGGAACTACGTACTACGTACAGATTATTTACATATTTTTTTATTGCTGATGCGTGTTTTTTAAATGCTTTTCTTTATTTTTCCAAAAAAATAATTACTATTGGGGTATTAAAAAAATTAAAGTAAACGTACTTGGGTATTATTATGTTTTATTCTGTTGATTCGGTGCGATTTCCTCAGAGAGAGTTGGCAAACAAGCTGGTAAGGTTTTACGGAATTCAGTAAACTTGTTATCTAAAAATTCCCTTTCTACCAACTATTTATTTATTAATATCGTCAGTCGGTTTTTCACCGTCGACGCGTTCGCAGCGGGTTATCTAGATTTAACTTAAATCGGTTTGATCAGTCGTAGTGGTGGACCTTCGTCAAGGCGACACGCTGTATACAGATTACAGATTGTTGATGTAGTCGGTCAATCAACCTCCGATATAGATAAGAAAAATAATATTCTGTAGGTATAGATTCTATTTTTTATGTCATTTGTATGCATTCATTAATTAAAACAGCACCCAAAATTAAAATCGAACTTCAGTCGATGAATTTTTGGTTCTAATGTAAACTCTGTGATGTTATTACCGTTATCTTTAATTATATTGTTTCCGGATGCAAGTTTTAATTTGTGATAGCGTTTGTTTAATTTAAAATGCAAATAATTGATAAAATAGTACAAAAATAGTAATTTACGTAATAAGTCCGGAAATATTGTTTTTTTTGGACCAGTAGACAAAATTAGTCTGCGAGTCCAAAAAAACTGATTTTAGTCGTTTTGCGTATACTATTTTTTCGGCAAACGTGTAGAATAACAAATGAGACACATTTCTTTATTATATGTTTACTTGTAGAACAACATTTCGGACATTTTTATTTTTATTTGTATTAAATATTGTTATTCGAACAGAAGATAGGTACTAACAGAAACATTCTAATTATTATTTATAATAAAATTCGAGCAATTGCTGATATTGAAGGGATTCAATTTGTTTGAAATGCTTGGTATATTTAAATGCCTATCGTTAAAGTCAGAACACGTTTATTGTTTTCATCTGATAATGTTTGAAAGATCTTGGCAATGTTAATTTTGTTTGAAAGTGAATTGTCTATACATATATCCTTCAGCGACATTGGTAGACTTCCCAGCCACCGTGTCTCATCAAATTTGTGACGTTTTCACCATTATCAGCAAATAACGTCGCTGAAGTTTGACGAGGAGTTGCAGGCGATGTTAATGTTATGCATGATGCCCTGAAAATCAAAGGGATGAAAATAAATGTAAGCCAAACGAAAGTAATCGTTTTTGACAGAGAACAAGCATGACAAACTGTAAAGTTTCGATTGAGGGAGAAAGAGTGGAACAAGTAAATGAATTTGTGTACTTGGGTTCAAAGTTTACGAGAGATGGAAAGTATGACAGTGACATTGAGTAAAGGGTGTTGGCAGAAAAGAAGCAAATGTTTGGGGCACTGCATAGCTTTATGAACAGCCACAAAGTGTCAAAAAATGGACGTCTGGCTGTGTATAGAGGTGTGTTGGTTCGTACACTTATGTATGGTAGTGAATGTTGGGTTTGGCAGAAGAAGCATGAAAATAGGATTAATGCTGCGAAGATGAGTAGTCTGAGAAGTATAGCCGGAGTGAGTCGGTTGAATAAAGTAAAGAATAGTGAGATAAGAAAAGGAAGAATGGCGAAACAAATTTATAAGGCGAGTGTGAATGGACAAGTCGGTAGAGATCGACCTCGGCGAACATCGATCTCGATCAGATCAACATTGTTTTGAAGAAAGGTCAGGTCAAGAGTATCAGCAACCGACGAGCATGTATGAGAGCACTGATGAAAGTAGAGGAAGCAAAAGATGTGTGTAAGAACCGTAGCAATTGGAAGGAAGTGGCCTCTGCCTACCCCTACGGGAAAAAGACATGACTATATGTATGTATGTATGTATGTAATTTTTAGGATTGGGTAAATTTAAAAATTCTGCGATTCTTAGTCCGAAATTCCCAAAATTGTGGATGCCAACAGGCTGAATCGAAAATTACATTTTTTTGTAACTCACGAATAATCTGTTATGTGGAGTATTGGATGGCCGTAAAGATAAATATTGCGTGTACACCACCAGATTTTCTTGTCCAATTACAACAAAAGTTCTCTCAATATGTGTTTTGGAATCTGGTATTTTTACAAGCAACATGTCTTCCTTGTCGTTAGTTAGATCAATTGACATTTTTGTTAGTTCTTCCCGAATATACGCACCAATAATTGTTGCTACTTGAAAATAATGCAAATTAAGTTGATACCTTTAAATCCTAATATTTTGTTAAAATCACCTTTAGCATTAGATATGTTTCATTATCTGCTTTCCTAATGAATTTGTTAATCTGCTCGCTGCTGAAGACTTTGGATTTCTTTGCTTAATAACCAACATTTTTCCTTTTAAGAAATGCAATAACCTTTGGGAAAGTGGCAACGTTTACATTTTTCTTCATTAAAATGATACTTTTTAACATAGAGTACATGCTTCACAGGGTAGAGGATTTGACAGTTTCAGATTTTTGCGCCAAATAAGCCAAAATTACATCCTCTGTCATAGGGAAAAATCACGAAGTGGGCGACATCTATAATTAATCGTATGAACTTCTCGAGGTGTGAACAACAAACTAACCTCCATTTTTTTATATGGGTAAAAAGTAAACTTAATCCTGGCGAAACTAATCAGTACAATCGGATATTTTAATCGGATTATTGCAATGTTGTCGGTCTTTGGCAAGTGTTATTGTGTTATTTTATTATTATTATTTTTATTAGCGTTATTTTTAATAATTTCATTGATTAAGGATGTTGGTTCATATATTTTTTTTAATTTTGTAATAGTGTTTGCTTCTTTTAAAATCCAAATAACTAATAGACCGACAAGAATAGATTTTTTTAGCCTCTTATACTCTTCACAACCATAATACGTCTCACAAATAAGATTTATTTAAATTGTCCAAAATATATCTTTTTTAATTTAATATCAGGATAAAATACTCACCCCAAAACCGGATTCTTCAGTAGGTACATATCATTCAAATTTGTCACCCCTGTATACCCACATTTCTGGGAAAATAAATTTTCTAACAAAAAAATAAGTTTTTAAATGATCAATAAGAAAATTTAATTAAATACCTCATGCTTTTTAAAGTTTAAAATTAACTAAAAAGTAGACCAACTTTAAAAAACCAACAGAAATTTTCCTGAATAGTTTTTGCATTGTTTGTATTTTATTTAATTTTATAAAACGTCCCTAAAAATAAATTTCTGTTATCTGACTAAAAAAAGTAGCCTCAATGATATGGTGTCCAAAAATGCAACAAATTTCGGCACAAGTCAAGCTGCAGAAATTGCAGCAGCTAGCTTGTCTGGGAATCACAGTGGCAACATTCACGTGCCCTACTGCAGCCGTAGAGGTAATGCTAAACCTCCCACTATTGCACTTATGTGTAAGCCCACAGATATTATGCCAGTTAGGTACGACTATAAAATGCAGTTTGAAGTGGTCATAAACAACCACCAAATTTGCACAGAGAACGGACCTTAACTAAAAAGGGATGCTTTAGTGTGGTACACTGATGGATCCAAGATGGATAAAAAGGTTGAAGTAGGCGTTACAGTGCCAAATTTTTGGCTTTCAAAATCACTTGGTAACACCCCAACCATCTATCAAGCATTATTACGTGCCATGGATATATGTGCCCAGAAATGCATCGAAAGGAACACCCGAAGGGATAGCCAAGCAGCCCTAAAAGCTCTGAAGTCATGACTTGGGAATGTAAAAAATCCCTGAGACGACTGGCAGCAAACAATCAGGTGACTTTGATGTGAGTTTCAGGTCACAAGGGAGTTAAAGGCAACGATAAAGCAGACTGCCTTGCCAAAGAAGGGGCCAATACACAATTTTCTGGCACAGAACCCTTCTGTGGACTCTCCAAAGCCCACTTGAAAGAAGAGGTTCGACGCTGGGAAACAGATGAAATGAAATCTCACTGGCACAAAGTCAAGCGAAAAGGCTAGTTGGTCTTTCGCCAAAGAAAGTTAAACAGCTTGAGTTGGACAAAAAAAACTTGAAACTGGTTACGGGACTCCTCACTGGACACTGCCCTCTAAGGTATCACCTAAAAAAGATGGGCAAAACAGAGAGTGATAGTTGGCTTTGCGAATGGCCATCTTAAAGCCCTCCGATGTCAGGAACTTAGCCCTCAGGAAACTGATAAACTTTGTACGAAGAATCGTAATCCCGGGCCTCGAATAGATTAAGGGTTATGCACAAAAGATCTGATAGGTCGAAGTGCTTGAGAGGCAACATAGTCTTCACGACCCCCCCCCCTCCCACAATCTACAATTCACAAAAAAAAGTAAAATGATAGGACGGTTTTTTCAAAGAAAGGCCAGGTTTAAAGTGCCAACAACCGACAAGCATGTATCAAATTACTGATGCAAGTAGAAGAAGCGAAAGACGTGTGTAAGAACCGTAACAAGTGGAAAGAAGTCCTACCGCCTACGGGAAATAGTCGTGACTATATGTTTGCATGTATGTATGTTGCGGCTTTTTACTAAATATCTGATTACTTTAAGATTTGTGAATAATTTTTCATCTAGAATAAGGCTTTGTAAAGTTTGTTCTTGAAATTAAATTGTTTCGTTATAAGCAAAAACTAATAAAAAAAGGTTAATAATAACCTGACACAATTTTTATTAAATTAGATATTAAAATATAGAAAAAAATATTGTTACTCGATATCAGTGTCATACCCTTGCACTAGCGTATCGACTTTGCTAACCTTGTCGCATCTGATTTCATTAAATTTTAATAGATTGTATTTTTCTGCATGATAAATCACTCAAAGGTTAAAAAACATTTGATTTGCATTACCCCGTGAATATCAGCAGGTACTGAAAACATAAAACAAGTTATTATCATAATAATTGAAAATGAAGTTAATAAAAATGTACAAAAATTAATACTTTTTAGTCATTAGGCCAATTACAAAAAAAAATGACACCAAATATACTAGGTACACAATATAGCATATTTCATGAATTTACGGTGATAACGGATTATCGCAAGAAACTCGATAACCAGTATTCAACTTTACATTTAAGAAGTACGAAAGTAAATGCTCCTAATATTTTTAAACAAATTTTGTAGGTAACGAATTTTATTTTATAAGGGACTTCTTGTTAGGAACTTATTAAGAGACAATATTTTTATTTGTTAGCATGTTTAATTGTGCAACAAAATCTTTTCTTAATGATTTTATCCAAACAAATTTCACTAATTAACTAAGCTATTAAGCTTTAATTTGGCTTGTTGATTTATTTTTGTTAGATTTCTGGAAAAGTAATTAGTTATCCTTGGTTATCATTGTAATGGGTACCCACATTAAAATCGTATGGTACCAATTGTTATTTCAAGTAGTTTTTGTAAACCGACAACCGAAAGGCTCTGTGTGAAAAAGCTAGAGTCGTAAACAAAAGAATTAAATTTTTAAAAAATTATACTTACCGTTTATTTGGACAAAACTTGGATTTTTGCTTAAGGTGAAACAAAAAGAATTTGGCAGGACGATAACATAAAGTCTATAAAACACACCGACGGTGAATTTTATCACTTATAATTTCACAAGAGGTTTGTGTTTTAAAGGGCACGATACTGTGCTTTTGGTAGCATTTTAACAAAACTTGTATGTAAAACTTTCTGTCCATAGACAATAAGCTGGCTTATGTCACTCAGCTCTGGACAAACACTATTGAAAAGTTTGGTGAATCTCGTGCAATAGCCTTGGATATATATAAAGCCTTTGACCGCGTTTGGCACCAGTCATTGTTAAGTAAATTATCTGCCTATGGTCTCCCAACCAAACTGCGCCAATGGCTCTTGAGCTTCATGCAAGATCGCTCCTTACATGTGGCAGTTGACGGTATTTCTTCTGATGCGTTTAAAACCAATGCCGGGGTCCCCCAGGGTTTCATCCTGTCCCCCACCTTATTTCTTTTACACATTAACGACCTCTTGAAAATCACCACGAACCCCATTTACAGTTTCGCAGACGATAGCACACTTGTCTCAACTTTCACATCCTATCGATCACTTTCGGTGAATGATACAAATAGACTCAGGCAGGAAAAGGTTGATTCCATCAATAGAGATCTTAAAGCAATCGTCGAGTGGGGAACCAACAATCTTGTTCAGTTCAACGCCCAAAAAACACAAAGTGCCATGATTTCCAAGAAAGTGAATTCCTCAAATCATCCCATCACAATGTCTGGAAATACCCTTGAACCAAGTCCCTCTATCTCGATTTTGGGAGTCACGGTGTCCAATAATATGTCTTGGCATGACCATGTTGCTAACATCGCAAAGTCGGCAAGCCAGAGGCTAGGTTTTCTGTGCAAAGCCAGAAAGTTTTTTACTCCTGATCAACGGTTGACGACGTACAAGGCTCAAATCCAACCTCTACTGGAGTATTGCTCGCATATTTGGGGTTCAGCACCAAGGCATTCTCTTCGTCTTCTAGATTCCATTCAGAAAAGAGCCATTCGCTTGATAAACAGCTCAACTCTCACAGTTACCCTTCACCCTCTAGAACATAGAAGAAGAGTTGCAGACCAGTCATTGCTCTATAGATATTTCCATGGCAGATGCTCTAGAGAAATAAAAACTCTTGTACCACCATTGGCCACATTCGGCCGAAGAACTCGGCACGCTGATCAGTCTCACCCATTTACTCTCAAGATTTACACTACAAGGACCAATCTTCATCAAGAAACCTTCTTTTACACCGCAGAAAGTTTCAAATCTCAATAAATGGTTACTGTTGATTCTTTACAATCTTTTTCATTGCCCCGTAAACAATCGTTATGTAAGATACTATTTGTAATTATAAATTAAAATTATTTTTAAAGAAATACATTTTTTAAAATGCTTTTATTTGATAAAGTGATACTTAAAAAATACATAATAAACGGCTTGTGATAACTGCATAGTATCTAAAATTACCATACAGTTATCTAAATTAAAATTACTTTATCTGCCATGTGACAGTAATAATGATGATTTTAAGAGTTGATGGTCTGAGATTTTTGCTAACAAAGATACATTTTTTTTAAAAGAGAGAGAAAGAGTGTAATCCGACTAATCCGTCCTTTGACATATACAAGTTGACAGTGACGTTTATTGGTTATAAAATCGTAAACGGCAGAAACATTGTTTAGTAAGACTTTTAAATATGTCTTAACAGGTGATTGGGGTTTACAGAAGTAATTTGAATTAGTGTTTATTTGTTCAATAATTTAAACTTAAAATTAATAATAGTTATCATATTATACATTTTTGTAAATATATTTTGCCATCTTTTTTAATTGAGATGTTTTGGTTGAAATAGCAAAATTTTAATCTGTTTAACTTATAGTTTTACTAAATGAAATTTTATTTAAACTATATTTTCTTAAATAAGTATTGAAATATCATATTAATATCACTTTTTATTTAATGTTAGGCATATACAAAATTATTTTACGTACTTAAAGGTATTTACATAAATTAAAAAGTAATATTATATAATAATAACTCAGTTAATTTGCTAATATTTATAACACACACACACACACACTCTCACACACACACACACACACACACACACACACACACACACACACACACACACACACACACACACACACACACACACACACACACACACACACACACACACACACACACACACACACACACACACACACACACACACACACACACACACACACACACACACACACACACACACACACACACACACACACACACACACACACACACACACACACACACACACACACACACACACACACACACACACACACACACACACACACACACACACACACACACACACACACACACACACACACACACACACACACACACACACACACACACACACACACACACACACACACACACACACACACACACACACACACACACACACACACACACACACACACACACACACACACACACACACACACACACACACACACACACACACACACACACACACACACACACACACACACACACACACACACACACACACACACACACAAACACACACACACACACACAAACACACACACACACACACACACACACACACAAACACACACACACACACACACACACACACACACACACACACACACACACACACACACACACACACACACACACACACACACACACACACACACACACACACACACACACACACACACACACACACACACACACACACACACACACACACACACACACACACACACACACACACACACACACACACACACACACACACACACACACACACACACACACACACACACACACACACACACACACACACACACACACACACACACACACACACACACACACACACACACACACACACACACACACACACACACACACACACACACACACACACACACACACACACACACACACACACACACACACACACACACACACACACACACACACACACACACACACACACACACACACACACACACACACACACACACACACACACACACACACACACACACACACACACACACACACACACACACACACACACACACACACACACACACACACACACACACACACACACACACACACACACACACACACACACACACACACACACACACACACACACACACACACACACACACACACACACACACACACACACACACACACACACACACACACACACACACACACACACACACACACACACACACACACACACACACACACACACACACACACACACACACACACACACACACACACACACACACACACACACACACACACACACACACACACACACAAACACTCACATTAAAGGCCGAAAGGAAATTTTTAGAGAACAGCATTGATGTGTTACCTTCGTAGTTCCCAGACCTTAATCCTATTGAGCATGTGGTAATTCTAATTGTAATTCTTTTGTGTGTAATTTAACTCGCCTAAACCATTTTGGTAGGGATATTAAAAACACAATAGTTATTTTCCTGTTAAATAATTGCTAACAATTATGGTAAACTATATTCATTAAAAATTATAAGCAATTATGCAAATTGCTTGTTTGCATTATACGTTTAGATAAAAGTAAGTTATTTTAAGATATAAAACAAAACAAAAATATCACAATAACGCCTTCATTGATTTGAAACATTAGCCTTGAACACTTTTCTTAGTCGTAAACACACGCTGTCAGAAGTAAATGTCCAGTATTTGTTTATGGTTAAAGAATAGTATAT
Organism: Agelastica alni; assembly: GCA_950111635.1. Taxonomy (NCBI): domain Eukaryota; kingdom Metazoa; phylum Arthropoda; class Insecta; order Coleoptera; family Chrysomelidae; genus Agelastica; species Agelastica alni. The sequence continues at coordinate 30,808,899 of OX467716.1, forward strand.
CATTCAACGAGCGTGTAATGATGGTCGTAAGTAATCATTCGAATGAGTAATAGCCATTATACGAAAGTAGAATACTGTAGTGTTTGCTATTATCGGCAAACAATATTTTGAGCTGTTCGTTACAGCCAATTAAAGTCCGGTCCTGGACCTGCCATCGTCCGAATTCTTCGATGTGCCAAATTGGCGAAACGGGAAAAATTATTTCTGACTTCAGCTATATACTCATTCGATGAAATTATTATAAAAAATAGCAACGTTCTCCTAAGTGTTATTTTGTAACGAAAAATAGGTTTTTTTTATTATTATTGCTACTTGTATCACCACTTCATTAACAAGAAATTTTGACCACAAGTATTGTTAATGCATAATACTAAGTATAAACATAAAATCACACTTATTTTTAAAAATACTCACCAATGTTTGTTTATTAGATATAAATATTAAAGAAGATACCCACATATTTTAACATTACAAAGAACCGAGTTTGTTGAGACGAAGGTTAGTAATTAAAAACGTAGTCAAGGAAATTCACAATTTAAAGGAAATTGAACGAAACGACTTGTTTATTAAAAGATTTGATAACGAATTTTTCATTTTTCAAGGACGAATTTAACTAGTACTTCAGGCCAATTGTTACGCGTAGAAAATTTTAACTTTAACTGCAAACAAATCATCAAACAATAATTGTATTGTTACGAAATTTACTTCTTAAACAATAACTGTATTGTTACGAAATTTACTTTTTTCTTGGGATCGGTAATTTTAAACTCTCGATACAGTAACAAAACGATTTTTATTCCAATACTTTTACACAATAAACTTTACTTTTAAAAATCACGCCAAAACAATCCTTCTACCATCTCGAAACCGCTGTTCGAGAATTTGCTAGTCGAATCGCGGAGACCGGCATAACAATGCGCTCATTAATATGCACCTTAATTGTTATCGACTCTCGGACGCCGACAAATAAAAAAACAGGGCCGGATTGTAACAGTATTATTTAACGCTTACGAGGTGTGACAAAGTAACAGAATTAGTTTATTTACAAAATAAACTCCTGGACAAATTAACGCAACAACATGAATCATGCAAATTGCTATAATAAAGTAATTTTAATAATTTTTTGTGTACATTGGTCACATTAACAGTTAGAAAAAAAACCACCAACGGCAGCGATGGACCACCTCCTAAATCTTCCTCCCCTAGATATTCTCTTGGAGAGGAAAGCCAGGATAGTCTCCTACAGATTCCTGTCTTTGGAAAGGCAACTCGGGGACCACTCCGGGATACTGAGTGAAACAAAAAACCACCAAATTCTCGGGAGGGTTCCTGACATGCTAGCCACAAAAATACACGTAGAAAAGTCGTTCAAATTCCTCTTTCAGAATAGAGATGAATGGTGAGGGGAAAAATCCTCTTCCCAGATACTGAATACGTAATGTACACAGATGGCTCAAAAACCCCAGATGGAGTTGGGGCAGGTGTTTTCAGAGGGAAACCAAAAATTGAAACATCTACCAGTCTTGGCAGGTATGCTTCAATATTTCAGGCTGAAGTCTTCGCTATCGAATTGTGTGCAAGAGACCTGATTAACAGACCTCTAGCAAACAATAACATAAGTATAATATCAGACAGCCAGGCTGCTTTAAAAGCACTGAGCTCCCGCAAGATTAATTCTAAACTTGTATGGAATTGCATCGAATCCCTAAAGTACCTTGGTGCGAACAACAGGGTGACCCTGCTGTGGGTACCTGGGCACCAGGGGGTAATGGAAAACAAAAAAGCCGACAACTTTGCATAACAGGGGGGCGAATCTTCGTTCACTGGACCATAACCGGTTTTTGGAATCACTACAAGTGCCGCCAAAACAATTATTTTGGACTGGGCGGAAATTTCAATGCAAAACTCTATAAATTTTCTTATAAATAATTTAGCAAAGTATCAGTAACTGTTTGAAAGATTTTAAATGATAAAATATCTTTAGTATAATGTATATTAGGAAATTCTAGATGGAAGATAACGTTTTATAAATTAGTATTGTACCTAAATGTTAATACCAATGCAATTAAAATTAATGTTTTTACTTTAAGAACTGATATGGATCCTCAGATAGATAACGTTGAAGCATCAAAGGACCCCGCAGCCGACCATAAAATAAAACTTCCTCTAGACGAAAAAGATTTTGAAGGTAACGTATTAAACAAATAATTATTACAATTTCCTCGTAATACATAACGTCAATGTACATTTCGATTCCACCTTTATAAAAGTAGAAACGTTGAATGTGTCTATCGGGTTGCATACATCAGACATACAAGAATAAATCTATATTATGAGAGATTTGGCATCTGATTAGTTTAAAACGGTGACTATTTGAACTATTTATTTATTATATTTGCGTTGTGTTACGCTTCGATAAGGTTGTTTAGCATTTAGTTTTGCTCATCCAGATTTATTTGTATTGCTTGCAAGCATTTTATTCTTGAGCTCTAAAATATCAATAACCTCTGCTATTTGATGTTGTATACATAGTTTATCAACTAATATGTTTATTTATGTCTACTGCCATACAATTATAATAACAAAAATTTGCTAAGGCGTTGTAAAAAAGACGGACATTCCCATGGTAACTGTTATACTTTATACGAACTCAGTTGGACAACGCAAAAATCGGGATACGGTCAATAATGCCACGTCGAGCATTAAGCAAAACTGAACCGTTTGTAATTGATTAATCCCGGTATTGTCCACATGGACTGTCGGCAAACCTTTCGTGATTCTATGCATCTAATTGGATAGTACTTAACCCTAATTGGCCAAATTTTATCGGCAGTTTTCTCACCGCAAAAATCGATGCCGGCAAAAAACAAATAACTGTTTACACAACTATTTACCAGTGCCGTGTTGTTATAAATACATATTTTTCCGATTTTTACTTACCTTTTATCTTGTTTTCTGTTTTATTGGAGTATCTGTTATATAGTTAGTAACATAGAACTACATTTAAAAACTGCACACAAAAAAAACTGTTGGACTAGTGAAACAACAAAATGTTAAGAAAGGATACGTCATAGACAAAATTAGAGTCTTACGGTCATACAGTTTTGCGTTTGCTTCCATAATATTGTGTATTCAACCCTATTGAAGTGATCTGGGCTGCTATAAAGAACAAATTACGAAAGTGTAATCAACCTCCTCGATTAAGCGATTCTGTTTAAACAAATATAAGAAAAGTAATTGATGAACTGACTTATGAACAAATTGTGTTAACCACGTCAAAGAAAAAGAAAAACAATATTGTATTTTGCCACAAATCGAACCGATAGTGATAAATACCCAAGAAGACTCAAGTACTGATGAGTGTTTAGATAGTGACTAATGTATGATAGTGTTTCGTTTAGGGTCGTCACCTTATCACGTAAGTCAAAACAATACTTACTTAAAGTTTTTGAAAAAATTTTAAAATAAAAAATAAAAAATACATGCCAATCTCGAACCCAATTAAATAAGTTTTGAATTTAAATAGTTATACTCAAAAACCCCTTATATTCATAAAAATACATTTCAAAATATATACTTTATTGAGAACATCGTTAACCCAATAATTATTTATTGCAGTAAAACTACTATTAAAATATCTGTTGTGACGCCTATGCAACAACAAAGTTTGGCAAGCCGCCGGATGAAATATTGTTTTTATACTTGTCCAACTGACTTCGTAAGAACTATATTTGTTTTCTTTTTTTAATTAGCCTGTTCCCTCTGAAGGTTTAAAAAAGATCCACTAGAGGCAGAACCAGTGGGCGGGCTAATCCTCGTTTATAACAAAATCACTTAAACAATATTAGCTTCCTCTTTACAGTGCTTTCGAGTTTCCACGGTTAGGAAGACGTTCATTATCAGATAGGGTTTCATTTATGTTTAAAAGAGGACCAGTGCTTTCATTTCAACCAGCGTAAGAGATAGAAAATAAACAATTTTTAAAAGAATATACATCGCAAGTGGGTAACTTAAGCTATTTTTTTGCCTGCCTAGCATTGTAAAAGGTCTGAATGCAATAATATTGGAAGATCTATACTGTATTTAGAAATGGTACGGAGTAATAAATCCTACTTATAAATTCAAAACGCTTACAGATTGGTCAAACAGTTTTTTATGATTTCTAAATGGTCCGCAGCAGCTGTTATAGTGTGGATTATTATATTTTACTTGAGCCACCCTGTTTTTATTTGGAAGCCTGCCGCAAATAAAAGGGTCATTTTCTACCTGCATTTGTGTAACTATGGGTATTAAAATATAAATTTGACGATAATATTATCAATCTATCAAAATTTATGCAATTTATTTTTTTTTAAATTATTTTCTTCATATACCGTGTCTCACACCCCACCTGGGTTATGGTAAAATATGTATCCTAACTACGTTAATAAAGAAATCCATTTTTTAACAGGGGAGGCACTATTTAGCATACAGGTTCTTATCCAAAGGTGCCGGGACATGTCGCATGTTTCATCGATTACGAAAAAGCCTTTGATAAAGTTAAGCACGAAAAATGATCAACATTCTTAGAGAAATAGTACTGGAACAACGAGTTCTTAGAATAATAGCCAACGTTTACTGGAACCAAAGTGCTCGAATAAGAATCGATAACACCGCGTCCGACGAGATCAAAATCCTGAGAGGCGTTCGTCAAGGATGCATTTTATCACCACTGTTATTCAATTTGTATTCCGACAGGATATTTCAAGAGGCGTTGGATGAATGTGACGATGGGATATCTGTCAATTGGATTAATATCAACAATCTGAGGTATGCGGATGACACGGTTCTTGTTGCCGACTCCCTGGAAGGACTGCAGGAACTGGTAAGCTGCGTGACGGCTGCAAGCTCAGAGGCCGGACTTAGCCTGAACGTGAGAAAGACAAAGTGGCTATCACTTAGCAAATCAAACAACGTGGACGGACACCTGACAATTAACGGTCAACGAATTGAGCGAGTAGAAACTTTTAAATATCTTGGGTGTCAACTAAATGAGAAGTGGGACAGCATGCAGGAGATTCGTGCCAGAATAGAACAAGCTCGTGCTTCGTTCCTGAAAATGCGTAAAGTACTTTGCAGCAGAAATTTAAGCTTGCCTCTGCGCGTCCGAGTGCTTCGCTGTTACGTGTTCAGCATACTGTTTTATGGAATGGAAGCTTGGACTTTGACAGATGCGATGTGCAAAAAATTGGAGGCCTTTGAAATGTGGACGTACAGAAGGCTATTAAGAATCTTCTGGGTAGAAAGAGTGCGTAACACCGAGGTACTTCAACGCCTCGACAAGCAGCTGAAAGTTTTGTTTACACTAAAAAAGCGCAAACTGGAGTATTTTGGTCACATCTTAAGGAATGACAAGTATCGACTTTTAAAGCTTATTATAAAAGGGAAGATCGAAGGACGAAGAGGCCCGGGTAGAAGAAAGATATCCTGGCTAAAAAACTTAAGACAATGGTATGGAGTGAGCACTACCACATTGTTCCGCCGAGCTGTAGACAAGGTTCAGATAGCGCTGATGATTGCCAACGTCCGAGGAGGACTGGGCACCTAAAGAAGAAGAAGATTTTTTAACTAGTTGAGAAATAGTACCAAGAATCTAGTTAAACGTCAGGGCGTAGTATTTTATTAGGACGGCTCTAAACTAGAGTAGAGTAGGTTGCGGTGTCTTCTCAGAAGACCCCCCACTTAGCCTATTGTTTCATTTGCCTGACTACTGTAGTGTGTATCAAGCCGAAAAGACAGCCATTACCGAGGCAGCTGTCTCGACACTCCGCAATGAACAAAAGTACAGCGAGATATCCATTCTTTGCGACAGCCAGGCTGCTATCAAATCACTGAACTCAGTCTATTTGATCTCTAGGGCAGCAGTGCAATGCCGAGCCGCTCTAAATGAGCTAGCAGCTAAGTTTAGAGTTCACATTGTCTGGGTACCCAGACACAGGGACATACCAGGCAACTGTAAGGTAGACGAGCTAGCAAGAGAGGGCACCACCCTCCCAGCTGTTTTTGTCTTATCTCAGCAAGGAGTACCGATTGCATGGTAACAGGAGTCTTCGACAGTGAAATGAAATACAGGGTGATTCATTTGAAATTACTGAGAAAATAATGTACTTAAGTTTTGACTTACCCTGTATTTGATTAAATAACTATTAGCAAATTCGTTCGTGTTTATAAACTTTGACTATCATTTAAAAACTTTGTCTCCAATAGATTATTATTCTTATACTCCTTTTAAATTATACAGGCCGTTGAACCACATACAATTAGTTATAACTTTTTAAATACCCTGTATAACATCCTATAACCTTATATTGTTGTAATAATGAGGTAAAGCGCATTTTAATTTTAAAGTAAAATACAGGGTGTTTCATTTAATAAAACATAACTTTGATCTGGCACCGCGTTATGGAACACCCTGTAACATTGTAACTAAATTTAAAATGTAAAGCTTCGAGCTGCGTACAATTTTTATACACATTTTTTTGGTATCTCTTTTGATAACAGAGCTACTGAGCTTTATCACCTGTATATTTGTATGTGGACTGTATAAACTTACTTCGATGTACATTAAGATTTCACTTTAAATGACACTAAAAATCTTTTTCCTGCAATAGGTAAATACCTTTTGTATCATCATTTATTGCCTATTAGAAATGTTGGACGATTTTTTTTTACCAAGCCCTCAGAAAATGATTTATTAGTCCCTACCGTTTCAAAATAGAGTATAACTATATTTTTGCTGCGACTACGTCAAACACTCGCTGTAAAGTGGTCGGTAAAATTATGTCTGTATGACAATTTAAGTAGCACAATGTTTTTTTATATAATTTGCTAAGGTAACGCCCTGTATATGTCTCCGTCGGCGACACAATATAATAAAGGAAAAGCGAACGTAAGCATTCTCACTTTTTGGCGATCTAAATGGACCTATTAATAGTAAAAAAATGTCGAATTTGTATGCCAGGTCATCGCGCGCACAGCATATTTTTCGGCGTCAGCGTTCCCGCAGAGCGTCGTCATTCGCACCGACGCCATCACCATCGTCACAAGAGTCCAGAGGATTCTATCATCACTGGACCGGAAGAAACTCGACCCAGTAAGTTTACTTGCGAGACTAGAGCGTTAACGCTTTCGCTGCATGAAAATCAACATCGCTGTGTTTTTATTTTGTGCCCGGTAATAATATACAGTACGTTTGTTTTTTTCCACGACTACCGATTATGATAAGTGAGTGTTTTTTTTTTTGAAAAAAATCCTAGTTACTATTACAACGCTCTTTAATTGCATGCGTTTTAGGTATTTGTAGCACACACGCATGTTTTTTACTTTTCTATAAATAACAGTTAGTTTTGTAACATTTTCAATGGTAGAACAATGTTCCGATGAATTTATTAACATATTTTAAGTGGATGTTATTATTTCACAAACCGTCTATACTCATCACGAAGATTGAATGTAAATAAAAGAAACATAATTGCAAATTTAATACAAACATATAAATATCACACTATGAATATTTACAACACCATGCTAATACAGACTGTCCCTGCATATGCTACATATGCTACAGCGAGTAAATGTAGTCTAAATAATAATGTATAGTCGTTTCGTTATCGAAGCGATGAAAATTATACAGTGTGTACATAAATTAACGTAACTTATTAGTGTCGAATTTATAGTCTTCGGGGACGCTGAGTCTGGTATTGACTTGGCATCTTCGGGAGATGTATGTTTGTCCGCTTGTCTAAGGCTGACGGTTCGTGACATTTGAATGTCACGATCGCAGGGTATATACGTTTTGGTGGGGTAATACAGGGCTGTTTAGGAATTGGTCACGTTCCGGAGTTAATTCTTCTTATATTTCTTATAATATGGAGGTGTGGTGCATAAAAGGAGTCTACGAATTTGATTCTGTGATTATCATTATTATGTGTGTGCTCCGCGACGGCAGATTTTTCTGTATTTCCAAGTCGGTAGTTGGCTTTGTGTTCTTTAATCCTGGTGTTAATGGACCGTTTAGTTGTTCCAATGTAGACACTTCCACATGGAATACGATAAACACCAGCAGAACTTAGTGGGGCTCTCTCATCCTTGGCAGATTTGAGATGGTTGTCGATCTTCTTAGATGGTTTGAAGAAAGCTTTGATGTCTGTTTATACAGATGAAATAAATAAAATAAGAATTAAGAATCAACCAATGAAATCACGCTTTTTTTGACAATGATTGTCGTTTTTACTGCCAATTTCATTTTTGAATTTGTTTTCTGTACTCCTAAAATATATTAAAAAAATTACACCGTGTTTAGATTTTAATTCAGAATAATTATTTAATCTAAAAACAAATTAAAATACAAAAAGTTTTAGGTTTAAAAGAAATATGAAGTTTAGTTTAGAATAGAACAGCACAGAGTGTTTCTGGCACAAAAAGAATTTGTGTAGTCATGCGCACATTCATTTTCAAATAAAATGAGATAAGTGTTGAAAGTTGGCCGACTCTTATTATATTTGTTATTTTATTTTAGTTCTATTTGCTGTACAAACCCAAGTGTACTATAGTCGCACCAATCCCAGTACTTTTTCGTCGACATCATATTTTGAAACAAAAAACTGTAGATGGTTTTATTTTAAGCATGAATACTCCATTCAATATACTTTGCATGTTTATATTCGTATCTAATTTTTTAATTATCAACTATAATAGTGCTAATTCATTATCATTTTAAGTAATATTTGTTTGTTTGATTTAAAAACTATTAAATTATAATCTTTTTTATTTAACTTTCTTGTTATTTCGTGATTTTTATTATCTGTATCGCTAACCACTAGTTGGAACCAAAATTTGTTTTTTTTTTGTATCAAGCAAACAACCTTGGAATATTTTTTTATCGCGATATCATACACACGGATTTAAATTTTTTTGCATATTTATTTAATTGAATTAAGAGGCCCTTGGACGGTCAGTTAATTGACTTTCATTTCACTCAACCCTTCATTGAAGAAAACCCCACTCGTCCTGAGGACTTATCGTCTGCTAACTTTTTTTATGTGTGCTTGGGGAGTAACACTGTTTTTGCCGCGATACCGTAACACGATGGCTTCAAGCAGCCCCGTAACTACTCGGCTCGATTAAAATTCATAGAAACGGCAAAATTTAACACATGATTACATGGCAAATAGAGATTTAGATTTATTTAAAAAATAAAATTTAAAAATTGTTATCAGAGCGTGTTAAAATATTATTTAAATTTCAAATAAGACAATTTATTTGAAAGTAATAACTACAATAAAATCTGATCGACAGTAATGGTTTAGAACATGAAAGTGAGCGGCCTTTTGCAAAGAACGTAAAATTTTTAAGTGATTCAAGTCAAGAGTAAGTTAATTATATTTTTATAATTAAGGTTCGCATTTATGTGATAACAATAACACGAGAGATTAACAACAGAATTCGGGGAGCCGATCGCTGCTGTTTTGCACTACAAAAAGAAATGAAATCGAAAAATGTAACCCGTCATACGAAAGACAAAATTTGAAACAACCGTCATGCTGAAAATGGCGCCATTCGACGCGTTGGGTTTTGAAACGTGAAGCGTACATGTTTTTGGCGATTTGATTTTTTTGGGTAAACCAATACTTTTTCTTTTTTACCGTTCGGTGTTTGGAAAATTAAAAATGAACGACACTCGAACAAACTCATCCAAAACCTTCTACAACTGAAGGCTGAGCACCCATACAATATTATAAACTTACTATCATTAAATAATAGAAGTATTTTCGATATTTTGCTACTCCTCGTATTTGAAACCAAAATTAATTTATAATTTTTTTTTACCTTTACCACCAATTATTTTCTGGCTGTTTGGGCAAAAAGCCCTAGAGCAAAAAAAATCAATCATTGTGCATAAAACTTTTGTTTTTATTTTTGGGGAGAACGAAAATCGGTGAATTCATTCATTTGCTCTTAAAACAACAAATCAAATACATACATACATTAATAAGTGTTAATAAATTTATATTTAGAAAGCTTTTAAATCTATGTGTATTAAATGAAACAATTTTTTAATAATGCATCAATATTTTTATCTAAAGCCACAAAGTCTTTTTTCCAAAATAAAAAATTTCGTCGATATCCTTGTAAGATTTAATTTTAACCTTGACTTCCGCGGGTTCATCAGCGTTATTGATTTTTGCTTATTAGTAGGCATGTAAAAAAAATTAATAATGCGGCTCGCAATGATTGGAATTTGTTGAATACGAAATTAATCTAAACTAAAATTTATCAATTACTTTATTTGGATGGTAAAGAAATAATGTAAGAATGTAATAACTTCGAAATTGTTCGAAATGGAATAATAAAGAACCCCTAAGGAGCCCAACAGTAACAAATTCAACATTACTGTCATTTTAAATTATTGTTACCACCGAACGCCAGACCTGTCAATTACTTACTTATACAGTGTGTCCATAAAGTAACGCTAAATTCATTATTAGCTATTATAAATACACAGTTCTATGAAAAATTCCAGAAACAGGTCAATTTTTAATTTTAATTTACTATTTAGAATAAACTATCTATCTACGGATTGAAGTGTAGTGTATGCAATGCGACTGCAGGTAATGAATGGGTTGCCATGTAATGGATGCTTAATAATAAAACAGCTTGCTACTAAAGACTATATTATCGAGACTATCTTTACTTATTTGTTGTAACAATTTATATACAACGAGTCTGATCGACCTAATTACCTATTGTTCAGTACACGCATTGCAAATATTGCATACCTCTGCATTACCACAAATAATTATGTATCGATAACATACTTATTGTGATAATCAAAATATATACACGAAATATTAACCTATATTTCGAAAAACCTTTTATAAGTAATTTATAATTGCTTTTAATAAAATCACGTAACAATAATACTCGTGTCTATTGTTATTAAATAATCTAAATGTCTTCTTCTTGAAGTGCCTATTCGGTCCGAATGTTGGCTATCATTCTGGCTATCATCATCTTGTTTGCTGTGGCACGGAATAGCCCGGTCGTGGTAGTAGAGAACCACGTTCTCAGGTTCTTCAGCCACGAGATACGTCTTCTTTCCGGTCCTCTCTTTCCCAATATCTTGCCTCGGAGAATCCGTTGTAGAATTCCATATCGATGTTCGTTGAATGTATTTTAATTTAATTGTTAAATAAACCAAATGTTGATATTGGAACAATGATCTACAGGGTATTTACAGAAGAACCTTTGAGCGATAACGTCAGCACCAGTTTTTTTAAATAAAACACCTCCTAGGTTGAATATACAGTGCTTTTATTTTAAAACCAGCCAGTCCAAGTAACTTTTGATTTTTCGTAAATGTAAGAGAAACAAAAAGCACGTCAAATTTTAAATCAAACGGAAGGTTTAAAAATGTTTTTCCGCTGTTTCTAAGTGGCGAACATATCCCAATCCCTTATTTAAGTTGTATTTATTCTTTCTCGACATTTTTACATTATTTGATTGCGATTATATCTTCACTAAAGATGATGACTACTTCAGTTTTTTTGTTTAAAAAAGAAGACACTGCCATTTTCATAAATTTTATAATTTAACAACTAAATGTCAGAGTCTAAAACCATAGCAAAAATTAATGGTCACATTTTTTAGTAAGTTCAGAATAAATTCTTAAATGTATCACCGTAACAGGGGGTTGAAAACGAAATTGGGCGTCACGCGAACACGAGTTATTCAAATGTTTTTAAATTCGGCGGTTGATTTAAGAATGAAAGTACCTTTAAAATGAGGTGTCACTTGACCCCAGCTGTCATTTTGAACCTTTTGACTGTCATTTTTACGACAAAAAAATTTTTGTGACTTGTGTAATAAAATACGAAATTGCACGATAATAGTAATTTTCCTAACAAGTGCGGAAAGTGATGCTTTCCCGCACGCGACTGCCGTTAACCCGAACGACGCGGAGCGGAGTTCGGGTAAGCAGTCGAGTGCGGGAAAGACACTTTCCGCATGAGTTAGGAACAATACTTTTTCTACAAGCGTAGGTAACAAATTCATTTTTTCAATTATTTATTCATGCAAATGGAAACAACTAACAAGAGTAACATTTTCTATTCACTAATTATTCGTAATATTTATTGTAAATGTACAATTTGATGCATTATGTAAATTTATAGCGGAAGCCAGCATATTTTTTGAAGATGGCTGATTTCCTGAAGAAGAAGGTAACTCGGGCAATACATTATCGAAAGAAATCGAATGTGCAGGCACAGGCATCAAATCGTCGCCGATCGATATAGACGTGGATGGTTCTAAAATGCACCCGGAAGACGATGTAGTGTTCAAATTGAGAATTTTGTTGGACATTTCTTTTTTTCGATTGGTGGAGTCTTCTAAATACCCCTCTGCAACTGAAGTCGATTTCCATCCTCCTAGGCGTTTGATATTAGTTATACCCACACCACAGTCAGCAAGTAAAGTGGCTGAGGAACGCCTGAAGCTGTGACCAGTGTAAAGCTCTGGATTTTGAAGGCGCAGATATACTGCTATTTCGGAGGGTATCTTTCCTATGGTATTGATTCCTACACATTGCACAGTACATTTTGTAATACAAGAATAAACGACGGTGAGGAGTCTCTTTTGGACGTAAATGTACATACTTTCTGTATACGTTCAAAAAATAACCATCATTTGCTTCTTCAGATATCACGAAGGATCTAGAGGAATGATTTTTGGAATCCTTGATATTAACAATTATCAGGTTTTCTTTGTCGTCTATGTCGTCAATGTTGAGTTTTGTCAGCTCTTCTCGTCTGCAAGCACCAGCTAATCCAATAATTGCTACTAACTTAATCATGAGGTATATGTCATCGGGTGCTTCAGTCATAAATTTTGAAACGTCTTCTTGAGTGAAGATTTTGGCCTTTTTCGGTCGAAAACCGACATTCTGTCTTTTAATGAATGCAGTTGTTTTGTAAAATTTGCTAATATCCAAATTTTGCTTTACTTTGAATACACTCTTCAACATTGAATATCTTGCCCATAAAGTGTTCGGCTTCCATGTTTTAGACATTTCTAGAAAATAAGCCAAGAATACTTCTTCTTTATTTGGTGTTTTCACTTTTTTATTGTTGCACCATTCAATAAAACTCGTGTATTGCTTCTCATACCTTTGTTTAGATTTCGTTGGCAATAACTCTAAGTTCGCATCTGTAGCTGCTTGCACGATTTCTTGTGGAAGTTCTTCATCAGATAAATAATCCATTGTGGCAATTTCACTGAATCGAAAATTTTATATAAGTAACGCTTTGTCTGTCACTCTGACAATTACAAACAAATTTGTGTATTGATCGGCATGACAACATCAATTGTTACCTACTCGTTATCAGATCAATCAAAGCCTATATATAGGGTGATTTTCATAACAATACATTTTTATTTATCAATATTTGTTCATTTTTTCAATAAATAGTGCAAAATGATGGATGATTTTGAACAAACTCACTTAGTATTGCAACAAAAAAGCTTGAACTTTCATATTTTGTCACCCACCACTTATATTTTACGAGGATATCATGTAAATGTTTTTCCCGCACTAGTGTGGGAAAACTTTTCCCGCACAACTGTGGGAAAATGACACTTTCCAAACTGAATTGCGTGCGGGTAGAGGGTGAATCACGCACGCTTGTAGAAAAAAGATGTTACCGTTTGAAAGTTAAAGGGGGGGTGACGGACTTTTGGTCCTCACTGCATGGCGAGACTGTAAAACATTGTACCAATTTTTTTGTGACAAGTGGTTATTAAGTTTTGTAATATTGAACGCGTTGAAGGTTGCTTTATTATTTTCGTTATGTTTATTACTATTGTCTTCCCTGTTAATATTACTTATCACAGGATATAGTGGTATGTGATACATACAATAATGAATTAGCTTGGAATGCATTTTCTGATTAGGTTGAATTCCATTTTATTAAATATATGACCCCGTTTCTAGGATAGTTAGAAAACTGAAACATAATTGGGGTTTGCCTAGTAAAAAATTTTTGTAACGCCATCCGTATTCAGGATAAAGGGCGTTGAAGAAAAAAAATGTATACACATTTATTACGATTTTGCCGAAACTACAGGAAACATTGTAATGAAATTTTATACGAATATGTTTTAGAAGCTGATACATCCCGTGAGTTTGTTTTATATCTGATTCTCATAGAGGGCGCTAGTTAAACGGTTCGTACCGAGTAGTATTGAACATAACTTTTTTAAAGTTTGATTTATTAATAAAAATTTCAAGTGAACTTAAACAACATTTAATTTTACACCAAAAAGGTACTCTTGGTAAAAATCGAAACTGTGTACCGTTTTCGAAATATTTTGATTTGAAAATGATGAATCGATGCTGGTATAAAGTAATAATAAAGTTTTTAATTATTATTATTATTAATAAGTAATCATTATGTGAATTAAAAATTTTTGGTTGCATAAATTAGACCTTATCGATAAAAGGGATACATGTTAAAAAATTTGGATTAAGGGCTGTTCTTTCTGTAATGTTTGACAAAAATCCACTCTAACCGGTAGATCGTCTGGCAAGAGCTCTTAGAATTGTCTGTAATAAAAAAGATATAGCTTCTGTCTTCTTCTTCTTCTTTTTCTTAAGACATTTGTCTTGTTTTTCCTCATGTATTAGCACTCATAGCAGCCGCAACTGGGATTCTGATGTCCAGCTCTCGTGCCACCTCTTGTGCGGTCGTCCTGGTGGTCTGTTACCTTCAGACTTGTTGTGCTTAGCAGCTCTTACGAGGCGGTTTCCAGGAATTCTGTCCACATGATCCCTCCAAGCTCTCTTTCGGACTCTGGACCATCTTACTACAATTTGAATGCCGCAGGTAGCTCTGATGTCTTCGCTCCTCTGCCTGTCAACTAAAGTATGTCCTGTTATGGTCCTTAGGGTTCTCATTTCGGCTGCTCTTAAAATTCTCTTTGTTGCTGCTGTTTCTGCCCTCGTTTCAGTAGCGTAGGTCATTACCGGTCTTACGCAGGTCTTATAGATTCTTGTTTTGCTCGCTATAGACATGTGCTTGTTCCTCCATATCACATCTCGTAGGAATCCCGATAGTCTTGCTGCTTTGATTGTTTGCGACTTGACTTCCGACTTAAGATCACGGTTACTGGTTATTTGAGCACCCAAGTATTTAAATGACATAACCTGTGCCACGCTCTTGTTATATAATGCCAGTTTACATCTTTTGGGATCTCGTGATATTGTAAGAGATTGTGTTTTTTCTTGCGAGATGATCATGTTATACTGTTGTGCAGTTTGCTCGAATTTAAATAGCATTCTCTGTAAATTGTCCTCGTCTTGCGATATAATGACCGCATCATCAGCATAACAGATTATTTTAAACTCCTGATCTCCCATCCTGTATCCTTTTCCCGCCGTTTTGACTTCGTCGATTATTTTATCCATGACGATGTTGAACAAAATAGGGCTAAGGCTATCTCCTTGTCTTATACCTGTTGATATGTCTATCGTTTTTGTTAGCTTCTGTTCAACTCTTATAAACGTAGAATTTCCGGTATTCAATTCTTTAATTAATGCGATAAGATGAGAGTCCAAATTTCTTTCCTCGAGCAGTGCAAGCACATCCTTCAGTCTGACTCTATCAAAAGCCTGTTTTAGATCAATAAAACACATGTAAGCAACATTGTTGTATTCGATTACTTTTTCAGCTATCTGTCTAAGAATAAAAATCCCGTCGATGGTGGATCTATTTTGTCGAAACCCTTGTTGCTCCTCATTAATTCCAGTCTGTGCCACCTGTTGGGCTATGATCTTTGTCAGTAGCTTCGATGTTGTACTTAACAGACTTATTCCCCTTTAGTTGTTCATATCTGTTTTGACACCTCTCTTAAACAATGGTATTGTAATGCTTTCTTTCCATTGTACTGGAATTTTCTTGTTTTTATATGTTTTGTTGAATAGCAATGTGATTTGTTCCATCAACGTAGGCCCACCATATTTTATAAGTTCATTGTTTATGTTATCTAATCCAGGTGACTTTCGATTTTTTAGTTTTGACACTGCTAGGTTGATGTCTCTTGTACATAGGGTCTGCTCTATGGGGTTACCGTCTGCATTGTTGATTTGTTCTTCCATTACTGGTTTTGTTTCTTGGCCAGAATCGCTGTACAGCATACGAAAATGGGACTCCCACTGTTCCGTTGATATTTTTGTAGTGGTAACGTACTCATTCACTGGCATTTTACGATTTCTAAGCATATTCCAAATTTTCTTTTGTCCTCCATAGAGGTCGTGCTCCATGCTCACTGAGTATGCCTCCCAGAATTGCCGTTTTATTGCTGTTATTTTTGTGTTAACTCTATTTCTTACAACTCTATACTCCTCTTGTGATTTAGATACGATTTCTTTTTCTCATCCGCTAACGTTCTAATCTCCTTGTAAACCACGGTTTTGTGTTTCGACTTCCGCCAATTTTTACCTGTCTGCTACCCAATGCTTCCTCCACTGCATTAATGATGTTGGATATATAGCTTCTGCTCTTTAGGTATCCTCCAAGTACTTAAAGAAGACTTATTTTGCCATATTTCTTACGCTAACTGTTCGATCTTGATCAACTAAATTTAAAATAATATTTTCTTTATTAATGGTTCTAGTTGTTCTTGGCCTACTAGAATTTATTTTTTTTTTTGGTGTCACATTCCCAGTTACTCGACAACGTCGTAAGTTTGTTCTAGGAAAATTATCTGCATAACGCGTAATAGCTGCACTAGAGTTTCCTAAACATATTCAACATTTGAGTACATTTTGATTAACAATATCTAATTTTACAAATAACAAGGTTTCAAAAATCTAATTATTGTTGACTTATTGTCATAACTATCAATAAATGTCAGTTTTCCATGGCAAACTTTGAGAAAATCAAGATATACCGATTAGAATTGATTTTTGTGAAACGTTACAAGAATGGAAAGCACAATCCCAATTTTTTAACACGTATCCGTTTTATCGATGAGGTATCATTTACGCGGCAAACATTTTTTAATTCACATTATGCATACTAATGTATAATAATAATAATAATTATACTCATTATACTCATTATACTCATTATAATCATTACTTTATACCAGCATCGGTAATTACTTCATAATTTTCAAATCAAAATATTCCGAAAACGGTACACTGTATCGAGTTTTACCAAAAATGCCTTTTTGGTGTAAAATTGAATGATGATTAAGTTCATTTGAAATTTTGATTAATAAATCTAACCTTAAAAAAGTTATGATCAATACTACTTGATACGATTCGTGTAACTAGCGCCGTCTATGAGAGTCAGATATAAAAACAAATTCATAGGATGTATCAGCTTCTAAAACATATTTGTATAAAATTTCATTACAATGTTTTCAGTAGTTTTGGCAAAATCGTAATAAATGTGTATACATTTTTTTCTTCAACGCCCTTTATCTTGAATACGGATGGCGCTGCGAATTTTTTTTACCTTGCTAACCCCAATTATTTTTTATTTTTGTACCTATCCTAGAGACGGGTCACCTTTTTTTAAAACACCCTGTATATTAATGTCCCAAATGTGTAATGCACATGGCAAGTTTTATCTTATAGTTACTTCTTATGTTAAAATGCATGATATTCAACACTTCATTGGGCGTGTTATTGAATAAAATTAAAATCAACTCTTACTTTTAGATGTTCAATTTTTTTTGAAGGTCAGTATATTTTAATGGATTTGTTAATAGTTATTGTAAATTTTAATTGAAGAATGCTAACGATAATCCGTATTAAATCATATTAAAACATCCCAACTATATTTGATAGTAAATGAGGATTAAACATTTTGAGTAAAGAAATTTTTGATTTTTTTGTTACCCGTGCTCAAATTTTTAGGTACAATAACGGCCAGAAGAGGATTGAGCTTCAGCGAAGATTCTCAAATGTGTAAGATGTTTATCAAAAAATGATTCGCGGAAGTCTGGCATTACGACTGAATTTTTTACAAACATTTAAAGCTTAAATTTTTTCTAATTTTTGTGTTCTAATATTCATTACATACAATTCCTGGCTACCAAAAACCGGTAGTTTTTGGTAACGATCGGATAATTCAAATAAAAAATCCTCGGTATTCCGATTATCAAAATCCTCGCTACATTCCGATTAGATATTCGTAATCGTAATCGTAATCGAGACAACAAAATCAATTCGGTAGTTCGGTAGAGTAAAATGCAAAGCGACAATGCAACGATGTCATATGATTGTTTTATCATTTTGCAGGGCAGAAGAAGGAAAAAAATATATTTTATTTTTAATTTTCAACGCTTTCTTCGTAAAAATATTTAAGGAAGCACAGTCATATTTATTTTAGTGGGTATTGAACAATGGTACGTAAATACAAATGTTCCTTAACTTAGAGTATTTATACTGTTAACGAAAAAAACTAAATAGTAAATAAAAACGAATAAAACTTTGGCAAACAAAACGAGTATAAACTTAAATAATATTAAAACAAAAATCAATTACAATTGGTAATACGTTTATTAAGAAGAAACGATGGTACACTGATGGAGCATCCAGCAACCACAGGAAAAGCATACCCCTGGGGAAATACGCCTCGGCCTTTCAGGCTGAGGTCTATGCTATACTCAGGTGCGCTACGCACCTGACAGAAAACAGAGTGACCAACAGTGAGATTGATATTCTCACTGACAGTCGCGCGGCCATCGGGGCCCTCGTGAGTAACACCACAACATCATTGGTGGTGTGGGACCGCATGCAAGCCCTCAATGAGTTAGCGACGGTAAACAAGGTCACTCTTACATGGGTTCCTGGGCATACAGGGATAAACGGCAACGAGGTAGCCGACGAACTGGCAAGAAACGGGACCCTGGTGGAACCAAGAAGCCAGTTGGTCGGATTGCCAATTGCCGAAGCAAAACATTTACTGAAACTAATCCTTGAACAAGAACATATTGCTCAGTGGAATGCAAATACTGGCTGCAGAACATCAAAACAGCTGATTAAAAGACCTCTCCAGAAGAGAGCTGACGCACTCTGGACGATGGACCGGAGTAGACCAAGCAGCACGCTTGGCCTGCTCATAGGACACATCGCACTAAGAGCGCACCTCTTCAAACTTAAGCTAGTGGCCGAGAAAAACTGCCGACTATGTGGAGAGGAGAAGGAGAGCAGTTTATACATTCTGTGTCACTGCCTGATGCTAGCGGGGTACTGGTATTAAACCTGGGGCCGCATGATAATAGATCCAAGCGATCTAAAAGAGACAGGGCCAGCAGAAATCCTAAGGTTTGCCAAAATCAGCGGACTAGAATTCTGATGCCCTGAAGACACAGCGGTAGTCACAGAGGATCAAAAGATCTAGGTGACATAGGTGCGGACCAAAGGCCCAACCGCAAGATTGTAATGTAATGTATTAAGAAGTATCCTCGGGTTTAGTTCGAGAAAACTCGGTTATCGCCGCCCAAGAATAGCAACGTCAGCAACCGTCGCGTCGCAGTGGTCGAATTTTAATTTTATCTGTGCCTGCGAGCCACACCGATTATGATTACGAATATCATCCGATTAAAAAAAATCATCGATTCGCCAGTATCCCATTATTGAAATGTACCGATTATGCCCATCGCTAGTTTTTGGAATACGTACACATGTTCATGGAAATCTGACATGGACAAAATAGTAACCCAGACAATTTAAAATCACCCAAAAAAATACAGACGATACATAATTAATTTAAATATATGCATGTAATGTTTATAAAACTTGAAGATAGCCATTTGATTTTTCCAATTTGCAACCTTGGGCATTGTCGTTAGTTTCTCTTCACAAGCTAACCCTTCTGGAACCGGGATACATTCCGAACTGGGATAGTTCTTGTACACAACGTCCAACTCATTTTAAAAACAAATATAAAATGACAGCTCGATACTCGTTTTTAACATTTTCACAAAAACACTCACATTTACTCACTCAAACGATTGTCAAACAACAACAGCTCGTCCAAAATGGCTGAAATTTTGGCGAGTACTTGACAAAAAATGCGCAACCACATTCCCTAACTTTTATTGATGAGTGCTGTCATCTTCACGTTAAGGTTGGAAACTATTCACGACTTTTTTCCGTACGATAGACAGACACCACTTCTTTTCACTTGCTTCGGTTTTTACACACGTCTTTCGCTTTCTTTGGTTTCATCGGCTCTTTCATATGTACTCGTCGGATGCTGGTACTTCTGACCTGGACTTTCTTCAAAACAATTTCGGGATCTTTTCTAATACGTAGCCGCATTTTCAATTTATTTTCTATAGCCAACGGTTGAACCGATTTTGATGAAATTTTGCAGAAAATGAGGTTATGGGTGTCAGTGTCATCTCTCTCCATATAGGGAAAAATCACGGAGTCGGCGACATCTATTATTGATCGTATGAACTTCTCGAGGTGTGAACAACGAACTAACCTTAATTTGTTTATATGGGTGAAAAGTAAACTTTATATAATATTATTTTGAGCAATTTTAAGTTGGTGTTAATAAACCACGAAATCCGAAAATGCAAAGAATTAAAAAAAGTGATATGTAGAAAAAAATATGCCCTGTTCTACATTGCTCTACATATGGCAATTCGATTATATCTTTGCATAAATTTCCTTTAAATTCAGAGGAAACGGTATAGTCACACAATCTTGACTTTCGCCATAAGTATTCTTTAATACTTTTTTTAGTTTTTCACAAAAATTTATTTAACTTGCAATACTTCTCATTTGTGTTAGAGCTACCTTTATAACTATTAATTATTTTTCTTAGTTAATTATATTCTGAATCCAAAGGTAAATTTTGCATGGCTAGTAATAATAGTTTTTTTATTGTTTAATATCAACAATTACTACCATACTAAATTAACGGTAAATATAATTGGTTAGGTTAGGTTAGGTTAAAACGGCGCTTCGGAGTGAACCTACTTAGGCCCTTTGGCCCGTTGTGATACCGTGATGAACGGCGGTGCCTTCCCCCTCTACCGTGAAAACCAGTTGGAACTTTTAATCAAAATTTGAGGTCTTTAATGCTAACTGAGCTGAAATCGGATAAGTCATCAAAGTTCGGTTACCCTAGTATAGAAAGCCGTTTTCTGCCTATGGCAGGGCAGTAGCAGAGAAGATGGACCATTGTTTCCTCCTCTTCTTCATCGTGACAGCTTCTACAGCAGTCGTGTCGTAGTTCTACGATTCCCATGCCCAGTATATATAATTAGGGAAAGAGAAAAATTATCTCTAACTTTAACCACATGTTGAATAAATTTAAAACATTCAATACTATTTTTATCAGTCGTATTGCCAAAGGACTTCCTAGCTAAGATGTGTCGTTGATTATGTTTTTATCTGATTTTTTAATCTCTCATTGTAAAATCATCCTATCAACTTTTCATCTTCTTCTTCATCCAACTAACGTCATACCTAAAAATTTGCTGCTAAATTATTGTGCAGGACACTAAACAATTAAATTTAACAGCTTTCCGGACTATACAGGGGAAATAAATGATTCCTGGATGACTCGAAGAATAAAAATGTTAACAAATTATTTAAAAATAACGACCCTGTATATTCAGGAATGATAGATAATCGATCTCATGTTTAAAAAGATCTTAAAGCCTTAAGTTTTGTCTTTATCGAATAATAATCTTATTTATTTTTTAATTTTTGTTTTGTTTTATTAAACATTTCTTCACTTAAATTGATTTGTTACAAGCTAAATATGCCGAGACCTTTCCATTTTTTTTCCAATCAATATAAGCATTACTTACGTAGACGTTTCGTTGAAAAACGAACGAGAAAGGAAGTTATTGTCTACCTACCGTGTTAATTACTTTTTAGAAATACAAAATTAAAAGGTCTAGGTTTATATGGCGCGAAATAGCTAAACGATTCACCCGGTTCATATTTTCAGGTACCCCTCCATCGCAAAGAGTCCAATTTATTCTCGGCGAAGATGCCAAAGACGACAAGCACGAGATCCACCCGCTGTTCTCCGAAATGGAGGAACTGGTGGCGGAAGGAGACGACCTGGAGTGGAGAGAAACGGCGAGATGGATAAAATTCGAAGAGGACGTCGAAGAGGGCGGCAACAGATGGTCCAAACCTCACGTCGCCACCCTGTCTCTGCACTCTTTGTTCGAATTGAGAAGTTTGCTACTTAACGGCACTGTCATTTTGGATATGGAAGCAACGTCCGTTGAGCAGGTTGCGGATTTGGCGATGGATAATATGATAAACAACAACAGTCTCCCTTTCGATAAGAAGGGGAAAGTCAAGGAAGCGCTAATGAAGAAACACAGGCACCAGCATCAAAGAAAAAATCATACGCTACCTTTCATTAGATCTTTCAACGAAATGAAGAACCATTCCTCCTCCAAAAGTAAGTATAAATGTAATAAGGGACTTATATATTCTACTGACAGCTTGCTTCGTACATCTGAACCGAAGAGGAGGGTGGTGTAGGTCACACAGCACCCCATTGAGCCCCTTGCACAGGGTGTAGGGTGTACGTTCTTGCATAGTAAATAAAAATAAATTAATGCAACATGTTGAGCATGTTAGCATTCATGGATCTCGTACGGACAGAAACTAATTCTGTGCGAGCGTCAAAGCATAAACCAGAGCCACTGCCGAATGGAATATTTTTAAAGATATTTGCAAGGAACAAACCTCTCTTCTGGTCTTCGTCAGACTCGTTCACTATCATCTGGATGTTTAAGGCCTGTCCTAGTTTTATCTGTGAATAAAACTTTTTTCCAATTAATCACAAACCAATTTTGATTATTTCGAGCAAACCGTAACCTTCCTAGTAAGCAAATTTCCACACAAAGTTCTTTTTTAAATTCTACATGAAACGTTTGTATTATGATTTTATACGCTAGCTCTTATTGTTTTTGAGATAACCATAATCTTGAGTCTAAAAAAAAATCAGATATGTTATTACCAATATAACACACCCAACTTAAAAAACAAACAGTTGTAATCGATTTTGTAAAACTAGAAGTCTAAATAAAAGCATCTCAAGTAACATTGGACAAATGAAATATAGTATTTCCAATCCCAGTTTAACATCTCATTAAAAGCCATAAAATCTTCAAAAGAAACCAACCAGTGGCGTATCAATTTTATTTTTAAATTAGATACTTAAAATCACATTCTATGTCGAAGTGTTTCTAATGATTAATATTTAAACTCGTTAAAACCTTGCAATTTGTTAAATATAATTTCTAATGTTGGGACTTGATTTTCTTTGTACGCACTGTAAACCATTTGTCTAATCCGACGGCTGACGATGCGTTTTCGTGTTTTAACGTGTTCAATTATAACGCCTCGTTTAATTATTAAATAAATTATGAAATAAATAATTTTCGTTACGTTGCATATTCTTTTAATTATTTTATCTTGAGTTGAATTGACATTTTCAGATTTTAAGCATGAATATATATAATTAAAATTACTTGTTGAACTTGAATATACAAATTTCGATTTTTAATTCTTAAAATTGTGTCTCATTTTAATTATTATTAATTAGAATTGCATTATTAAGATGTATTATCATTCATTTGGATATTATTATTATTTTAAATTACATTATTATCAGGAAATTTTATTATTAATGTGAATATCGTCAATAAGCAATTCGATAGATTTATCATTTACCTCAAACGGTCTACAAAAAGCCATTTCACAAATGTTACAAAAAAAATAAAACGCAAACAATATAAATCTCCTGAGAAATTATTAAAAACATATTAAGTTTAACTATGTTATCGCGTGTTACAAAAGATATAATTAATAAAATAATATATGGGATAAGCAAGAAAGGCATTTACGAGTATTTAAACATTTGCTAGTTCTTCAACTTTTTAAACTTTAATGAGCCGTAAATAAAGCACTCGTTTAGAGTATTACCAACTATTTGGAATACTTGACAAAGTCAGTTTTGTAAAAGATCTATATTGTTACGATATTACTTCTTTCAACAAAACAATTTTTATTCCAATAATTTTACACAATAAATTTTACTTTTACAAATCACATAGATATTCAAATAATTACAACTTTTACAACTACTTAAATTTCATAACTCATAAACACTTTTAAAACTGTATTTTTCACGACCGCCGTCCTATTTATACATCTAAATCATAATTTGACATTTTTCGCGAAAGCGACAGATCTATCTCGAAGTCTCCAGACGCGGCGAGAATTTACCAGACGGAGGCCGACAAAGCGCTTCATTAATATGCACCCGGGTTGTAATAACAATATTTTTATCATACTATGAATTAAATAAACTTTCCTTTCACGCTACCACGTAACTTAACTTGAATAATAATTAATTTTTTAGTCGATGAACATTTCTCTCATCAACCTTCTGGGAAAACAGACAGTGGACATTTTTTAAGCGTCCCAGGACAGGGTAAACAATTTGAAAACATAAACACGTGGAAATAATCTCAGGATATTCTCTATTTCAAGCTGAAAGTGTTTAACTAAATTGAGAAATTGCAGTTAATAAATTAAAAGTTCATTAAAAAAAAACATATGTTTAACAAAAATTTGGAAAAACTTAAAAATAACCCAAAATAAGCAAATTAAAATTCAATTTTAAAACATCTCTATATCGTTTTTGCATGGAAAGAGCCAGTTTATTGCTACGTCTATGGATTGTTTAATAAGTTGTAACTTTATTAATAAATACAAATACAATACAATACCAAATTTAATTCTCAAGACTTGGTATATAATGGTTACTCGTAATAATCTAATTAACTAACTAATTAACTAATTATCGTCAACTATCTAACTATTTGCTTGTCAGCTAACTATCTCTCTTTATTTTCAACTAACTATTTATCACCTCACTACAGGGTGTTTCAAAAAAACCCTGTCTCTAGGATAAATGTAAATTGTTTTAACTATTTTAACAAGTGGGCCAACTAAATACATACAGGGTGTTTCAAAAATGGTGACCCGTCTCTAGGATAGGTAGAAAACTGAAAAATAATTGGGGTTTGCTTAGTAAAAATTTTTCGTATTCAAGATAAAGGAACAAAATTTATAACATATATTACGATTTTGCCGAAACTACTGGAAACATTGTAATGATATTTTATACGAAAATGTTTTAGAAGCTGATACATCCCATGAATTTGTTTTTATATCTGACTCTCATAGAGGGCATTAGTTACGCGGTTCGTACCAAGTAGTACTGAACATAACTTTTTTAAGGTTAGATTTATTAATCAAAATTTCAAGTAAACTTAAACATAATTTAATTTTACACCAAAAAGGTACTCTTGGTAAAACTCGATACTGTGTACCGTTTTCGAAATATTTTGATTTGAAAATTATGAAGTAATTCTCAACTTTTTACGCTTTAGTACACTACTTGATTCTTGCGCACTGTGCCGCCACCGCTTTAAAAGACCTCTTATTCGGCTCATTACTAAGAAGTGGTCTGTGTCAATACATTTACTTTCTTTTTCATTGTTTCATCCACAATTACGAAATCAATTATACTTCTCTGGTATCCTTCTTGTCTTGTGTGTAAGTGGATCCTTTTATGGTTAAACATTGTGTTTGTTACCACAAGATTCCACTCCAAAAATACTTTAAGTAGACTTTCTTCGTTTTCATTTACTCTGCCGTCATCGTATATTCCCAGAACACTGTCATATCCATCACACTTTACTCCTACTTAACTATTAAAATCACCTAACATTACAATTCTTTCATTCTGGTTATACTTATTCAGAATATCTGTCACACTATGCCAAAACTCTCGCCTCTCTTTTTGGGCTTTTAAAGATTGATTCCACTGCGCATCTTGTGGGCATAAACTCCTAGCAAAAAGATACGAGCAAGAACAACCTTCAGCCTCACCCAGAGTAGTCTTGGGCTCACACATTCAAAGTCAATCACAGATTCATTTACTCTAGAAGAGCGTATCACACCAACGCCCTGAAAACCTCTGCTGGTTTCCGGAACTCCTGACCAGTAGGCTGTATAAGGCCCATGTGTTGTGATTTTACATCCTTCTCGCTTGGTTTCATTCACACAAAGAACATCAATCCGTCTTTCTTCTATCATCGTGTAAATTTCATCAATTTTATCATTTAATCCTTCCCTTACATTCAAAGTAGCAAAGTGGCTATCTGTACTCCACGTCTTGCCCTCACAGGAAGCAAGGCATGATAGGTGGCGACCCCCATCCCTGCCGTTTTGGCCATAGTCAATACAACTATCACTCATAGCTTCCGATGAGATAAATAAAATTTATTTTATAAAATAAATACATAACAAATTAAAATTAAGCTTAAATAAATGTCAAAAAAATCTCAATCTTACAGAAATTTTTAAAAACAACAGGTGCATTTGTAATTTAAATGCCGTAGGGTTCCTTCTTACAGCTATTTGCAAAAAAACATCATTATTTCAGGTTATAGGTCCCGTGTGTGTCTTTCAGATACATCTCCAGCTTTTACATAACGGGTATTTAAGCTGAAAAGTGCAATTTAAGCTAGCCAAAGTTCTGAAATTTTGGTAGCTACATGTCAAAGGATAAGCAACCACATTCACTAGCTTTTATTGCTGCCATCTTCACGATAGCTTTTTAGACCCACCTCGTACTTAAGCCAAGTATAATTTTCTAGCATGCCCATGTCTCGCAGCAGCAAATGGTGTCTTTCCATGTTCAATTCAAAAAATCATGTAATTTACTTTGAGCTCAAATCAATACTAACCAATCGTCTTTAGTTTTTGAAACCGATAAAAATATAAAACAATAACAAAAACATGCTTATGTAAACTTTTTTTTAATACATTTTTTTGGGTCAGAGTAAACCATTAAAAAACATAAAGTGGGTTAAAAATACAGTAAATTTCCAACTTAATAATTTTTAAATATAAAGTAATATTATTAGATTATTTCCATATGTTTATACAACATACTTCAATCAATTATGATTTTGCCTGTAGGTGTTTTTGTTGATTCTTTCTCTTCTGTTCGTAGATGTATTTTCGTTTTATTTGAGAATGCTGCTCTTTTTTTAGTTGACCGATTGTGGTAATTTTTGGTAAAACAATTTTTGTAATTTCTCCATTAATGAAACAACGAATTCACAGATAAAAATACTTCCATGAAGAAAAGTGCCAGTTACGTGTCCATTAATCGAAATCACAGTTCTGGTGACTTGCAAGAAGGGCAACATAACCTCGCGTTTATGAAAAAGATTCCCCCCGGAGCGGAAGCAAGTAATATTATGGTGGGAGAAGTTTCCTTTCTTGAAAAAACTGTATCGGCTTTCATAAGACTCAACACGGCGACCGTCTTGGGGGATTTGACTGAAGTGCCAGTGCCAACTCGATTTTTATTTTTGTTGCTTGGTCCGTCATCAGCAACGTCAGGTAATTAATGTCCGCCACTAAAAACGTCTTTCCTATTTCTATTTCTATTTCTATTTCTTTTCAACCGAATATTCGTTTCGCAGGTTACCACGAAATCGGTAGAGCCATGGCGACGTTAATGTCAGACGAAGTATTCCACGAAGTCGCCTATCGAGCACGCAGCAGGAGCCACCTATTGGCAGGCGTAGACGAATTCCTCGACGCAGTCACAGTACTACCTCCAGGGGAATGGGATCCTGCGATCAGGATAGAACCGCCGGCGGCCATACCGTCTCAAGATGCGAGGAAACGTCCTCCAGAAAAGTTTGTCGAAGAAATCGACGAAGATGAGGAGGAACAACGACAGAGAGAAGAATCGGGCTTGGCGAGAACGGGCATCTTATTCGGGGGTCTCATGAACGATATCAGAAGAAAAACTCCCTTTTATCTTTCCGATTTTAAAGACGCTTTCGCCATGAAGTGCATAGCGTCTTGGATTTTTTTGTATTTTGCTTGCTTGTCTCCCATAATTACCTTCGGTGGGCTGCTTTCCGAAGCCACCGGTAAAAATATGGCCGCCTTAGAGTCCTTAATGTCAGGATTTGTTTGCGGCATCGGTTATGGGCTTTTTTCGGGACAACCTTTGTCGATATTAGGATCTACCGGACCAGTATTAGTATTCGAGACTATAGTGTATGATTTCTGCTTGACCATGCAATGGGACTACATGGCTTTTAGGTTTTGGATAGGAACTTGGATTGCCGTCATATTGTTAATACTAGTTGCTATTGATGCCAGCGCGTTTGTGTGTTATATCACAAGATTCACAGAAGAAAATTTTGCCACACTAATTGCTTTTATTTTTATTTATAAGGTTAGTACACAACACAATATCTACTGTCCCTTACCAATGCTAGAAACTTTTAAAAAGCTACCAGTGATAGTTTGGAACGGAAACCTGCAGAGAGATATTAATGATCGGTTAGAACAGTAACCCCTGAAAATTTTTTTAAATATGCAAAAAAGAATATTAAATACAGTGTGGGCAATTAGTCAGTTGTCAAAAATACAAATATAATATCAACAATTTTAATATAAACACGCAAATGCTAATAAAGTTCAATGAACCTACAAAGGATGCTATTCCATGCTATTCCAAGCAAACATTGCATCTTTCAAACACTGATTTATTGTAAATTTTTTAATTCTTATTGTATTCGTATCTCAAAATGTATTACGGATCTTGACAGAATAAACCTAATTTTGTAGTATACCCCAGATTAAAAATTCTAGTCAGTTTCACAACTAACTACCAGCACACTAAAGTATAAGTATTTGTTGTGACAACTGAATTATTACCTACCCTGTATATAAATTAACTGAATTTAATATTTGTTTTTGTTTACATTAATTATAAACATTTTTAATGAAAGTGTACGTATTAAATAACAAAAAAAATGGGTGATTGTGCAAATTAAGATTATTTTTATTGTAGGCAATAGAAAATGTGTGTGCCATAGGAAAGAAATATCCTATTTATGTAGACGGCGACAATGTTATTAGAGAATGTTCATGTACATGGAACTATTCTACGCCACAATTATTATCAAATATGTCCAATTCAAGTACTGTTAACCAAACACTTTGCCAGGTATAAATTTTTTTTTGATAAAAACACGTTTTATGTACTTGATTGTTTAATTATTTTTTAGCAACTGAATGGTACGTTATCAGAAGGTTGTTTTACCCCACCGTATGCTCCAGATATATTTCTAATGTCAATTTTGCTCTTTATTGGAACATTCTACATATCCATACAGCTGAAAGATTTTAAAAACGCTCTTTTCTTTCCATCTAAAGTAAGTATATACAATTATATTGCCTATAGTGGTTATTGACTCGGTGAAATCGAAACCTGCTTCTGTGTCAATGGGGGTTCCCCAAGGTTCAACTTTGGCTCCATTTTATAATATTTATGAGTGACATAGAACTCCCCAGTATGGTCCAGCAAAAAATGATCATCTATGCAGATGACACTAGTAAAATATTGGCTCAGAATAAGCTCCCGCTATCTATAAAAGCAGCAAATTCAGCTGCAGATGAATTCGCCAGATGGTGTGAAAATAGTGGTTTAGTTATTAACATCAGTAAAACAGTCTTCATGGTTTTCCAACAAAAAAACATTTCTTATGACTACTGTCCCCTAATAAAAGTTAATCACAAATCCATAGAGCAAGTGAATCTGTTCAAGTATCTAGGCCTAACTATAGATCAGAAATTAACATGGCAGGTACACATAGAAAACCTTGTCTCAAAAATGAGCTGTCTGTGTTTTGTAATAAAGCAATTACGTGTAACAGTTTCACTACATGTTCTTAAGTTGACCTACTATGGACTTGTACAATCCATTCTATCCTATGGACTACCTTTCTGGGGAAACTCAGCCCATACAATAAAAGTTTTTAAACAACAAAAAAAAGTAATAAGATGTCTAATTATAAAGAATCATGTAAGAGTACATTCATTGAGTTAGCCATAATGACCTTACCCAGCCTGTACATCTACGTAATCACCATGAATATTAAAAAAAATGAAACACACTATACCAAAAATAATTTGATTCACAACTACTATACCAGAAGAGGTAATGAACTACGGTTACCCTATTCCCGTCTGGCTCTGGGACAGGACTCTGCGAGTTATCAAGGTATCATCTGCTACAACCATGCACTCAAACTATTTGGATACACATGTAGCTTGAAAAGCTTCAAATCAGCTCTATATAATCATCTCATACAAAATGCTTTTTACTCTGTTGAGGAATTTCTACTATCCCAATAATTTTTTAATATACCCATTTCCTGGAGTATTTTATCTGATCGATTTTATATTTTTATCTATATTTGGTATTATCAATAATCAAATTTTAAATATGTTTTAAACTGTTTGTGTGTTCTGACTAGTCTGATAAAATTTTATAAATGTATGTACTACAGTTGTAGAATTTTCAATGATGAATAAATATTATTATTATTACACTACAAGAATAAAAATCGGAAACAAACTTACTAGCCCCTTTAAGACAACTAAGGGATTAAGACAGGGTTGCTGTCTGTCTCCTACCCTTTTCAAAATTTACCTGGACAGGGCCCTCACGAACTGGGTGAAGAAGTGTAAAGGCATGGGACTAAAGGTGGGGGATGATACGCTATTCACACTTTTCTTCGCGGACGACCAGATAGTAATAGCCGAAGATGAGGATGACCTCAATTATATGATTAGAAAGCTCAAGGAAGAATATGAGGCAGCGGGTCTACAGATGAATCTATCTAAATGCGAATACTTGGTGGTAGGAGATGACCAAATAAATGACCTTGTATTGGATACGGAAAAAATAAGAGGAGTAAAACACAGTAAATATCTCGGAATAATTTTTAATAAAAAAGGTAACAGTAATAACGAAATCCAAGATAGAATCAACAAAGGTAGAGCCGTAACTAGAACCCTGAACTCTCTTCTCTGGGACAAGAAAATTAAAAAAACTACAAAGAAACACATATACAAGAGTCTAGTTCAAAGTGTCACCCTATACGGCTCCGAATTATGGGACGTAACGAAGGCTAATAAGAATAAGCTTCTGGCAACAGAGATGGATTTTTTGAGAAGGAGCTGTTGTAGGTCTAGACTTGAGAGGGTTAGAAATGATGTTATCCGAAATGAAATGCAAATGGACAGAAACATACACGAGGATGTAGAATAGCGACAGTTAACTTGGTTCGGACATGTAAAGCGGATGACAACTGACAGATGGCCAAGGAAGGTACTGGAATGGATACCACCAGAACGAAGGAAAAGGGGACGACCACGGAGAAGTTGGAAAGACGATATAGACGAGGCAATGGCTAAAAGAGGTTTGGAAGAAAACGAGGTTTTTAACAGAGCAAGATGGAGATTGGGGACGGAGAGACGGCAACAGCTGTAGACAATCCGTTATATATATATATATATATATATATATATATATATATATATATATATATATATATATATATATATATATATATATATATATATTATTATTATAAATAAAAGCAAGTTTTGAAATTGACGCCTTTGATGTTTTGGTAAAACGATTCATTAAAAACAACAGTAATAAGCTATCAATATTGATAACAATCTAGCAAAATGTTCTATTCAAGAGGCGCACCCTCTGACCAATTTTTTTATAGGTTTTTTGGACCTACCAGAATATAGTCCTGAGTTTTCGGCCATTGCCGGGGTATATTTTAGCAATAAAAAATTATTGAAAATTAAAAAATGGATATTTTTGAGATATTTTTTTCGGAACGAGTCCCATCGAAAAAAGTTTTCAATAAAATGTTGGACGGTATAACGCGTTGTAGCGTTATTAAAAAATACCGTTCCAAAATAACGTTCCACAAGTAACGACCCATTCCTACTTTATTATATTATTACCAACAAATCGGAGGGAATAGGATCCTTCCTATACGTCGATCGAAATTGTGATGGCATAATTGCTCATATTACAAGCGTAGGGATTGCTGAGGACTCGAATTTTGCAAAAATCTTTATTACAACAATAGAAAATTGAACAAACGTTAACACATTCATATCTCGTATTCCAAAAAACGCGTTAGATGGTCTAAGAATTTTTTAGATATCTTTGCAACTTTGGTCGAAATTGTTAATTGTTTGTAAGCAAAAATTTAAAATCGCCGAAAAACAGTATCTATTTTCAACAAATTTTTTTCCAAATCGCTTGTGCATGATGATACGAAGCTGCTCGATTTTTTTCCACCCTGTCGGCCTTCGTCGGGAAAATCTATTGAAGGGCAAAGATTTTTCGATGATCGCAGATTGTTGCTAAATTATATCTCGCAGATCTATAAACCGATATGTTGATAAGCACCCGATTGCGGTTGCAAAAACGAAACGATGAATTTTCATTGCATTTTTTATTGCTAAAATATACCCCGGCAATGGCCGAAAACTCAGGGCTCCAAACAACCTATAAAAAAATTGGCCAGAGGGTGCGCATCTTGAATAGGTCTTATGCTAAGGTTTATGGACTATGGTTGTAAACTAAAATTTTTAAGATAATGATCTGGTAACCTCTTAGAATTAATTTGTAACAAAATATTTTTTTATTAATGTTTTCTAGGTCCGTCAATTCATCAGTGATTTCTCAGTAATAATAGCAATAGTCTCCATGACCTTGGCAGATTATTTTGTCGGTATATCAACTCCAAAGTTGGAAGTCCCGCACGAATTTAAACCCACTCTTCCTGGAAGGGGTTGGGTGATATCTCCTTTCAGTCACAACCCGATCTATACGATATTTATAGCTATACCTCCAGCACTTCTCGGTACCATTCTGATATTCATGGACCAGCAGATCACAGCTGTCATCGTCAACAGGAAAGAATTCAAACTTAAGAAAGGTACTTAATATTTTACTTTTTTTAAGGTTTCTTGGAATATAAAAAACTAGCTAATTACTCCGTTGTCTAGTATCATACAAACATTTATATAAAAGAGAGTGCGTATGGATTAAGAATGAATGATGCCTCCTTTACGCCGATGATCAGATCACACTTGTATCATCTGGTGAGGAGCTGTAGGCGATGGTTAATATTATGCATGATGCCCTAAAAACCAAAGGGATAAAAGAGAATGCAAGCAAAACAAAAGTAATGGTTTTTAAAAGGGAGAAAATCATGACAAACTGCAAGGTGCTGATTAAAGAACAAAGAGTGAAACATATAAAAGAGTTTTTATACTTGAGTTCAAAGTTTACGAGAGACGGAAAGCATAACTGTGATAATCAGGGAAAGGTGTTGGCATGGAAACAAACGAATGGGGTCTTGCATAACTTTATGAGCAGCTAAAACGTGTCAAAAAAATCACGATTGGCTATGCATAGAGAAGTACTGATCCCTTTACTTATGTATGATCGTGATTGTTGAGTTTGGCAGAAGAAACATTAAAGTAAGATCAATATTGCGGATATAATTAGTCTGAGGAGTATGGCTAAAGTGACTCTGATGGATAGTGAGAAATGGTGTGATAAAAAAAATTGTGCGGTCGGGGGACCCCTGCAAGAAACGAAGTTTTATTATTTTTTTGAGGCAAATAATCTAAAAGAACAAATTACATCAGAAAGCTTCATTCAATATTGCAATTTGTGGGAGTGATTTCGTGAAATGTAACAGGAAATCGCGAAAGCACGCGCTCTTTGATTTGACGAATGAGCGCGCGGGGGTAGAGTTGGCCGTCAACCAATTTTCCGTGAGGTCGATACTGTCAGCCATCAGCTGTGCACTTAAGTTAAAACGTTGTGTATAAAGTTTGCTGTTATATGCGTAAACTATATAAATAAATATTTACTGTTGATAATAAGTCTCAATAAAGTGCAGATCATTGATAAAAAATTTAAGTAAGAAGTAATAAATAATTATTCGAATAAAATATTTCAGTATTTAGCTTCTTTAAATTTTGGGGTTCATTTCTGTAACTCGAAGTTTCAATTAAATTAAAATACAATTTTCATTAGAAAGAATTATTGTTTGTTATAAAATATCATTTCAAATAATACCCATTTTTTTCAGAATATAATTTTAAAATTACTATTATAACCTACTAAGGTGAGGTGTCAAATGTAACAGATCATATACTGTAAGGCTCGCTGTAAGGAATTGTTGTTAGCGTTGAGCATTGGCTTTCCATACTCTTTTGGACTCTGAACACATGATTTCGCTATTGTTTCCCTATAATTTAAATACTAAAATAAATAGTAAACACTCAAATTACATGTACAATAAACGAATGTAAACAGTAAACACTGTGATATGAAAAGAGATGTAGTAACAAAGATAGGTAAAGGAATGCTTAGATGGTTCGGACACGTAGAGAGGATAAATGAAAAAAAAACGAAACAGATTTAAAAGGTGAATGTGAAAGTCGGTAGAGGTCGACCTAAGCGAACGTATCTCGGTCAGATCGAAATTGTTTTGAAAAAAGATTAGGTCAAGAGTACTAGCAATCTACGAGCATGTATGAAAGTAGAAGACGCGAAAGATTTGTGTAAGAACCATAGCAAGTGAAAATAAGTAAGTGGTCTCTGCTACCTCTTCGGAAAAAAGGCGTTTGTATATATGTAGAGATAGACAATGGTTTCTGGAAATATTTGTCAGACTATAAGATCGTCATTGATCTGCTTATCCGCTGCTTGCACATTAACATTATACAGGGAACCACCATATAAACTTTCACCTTCCCATGTCTTATCGTGCACGATAAATAATGATCACCAATTCAATGAGTGGTATTTCGCAAATATATGTATTATAGATTAATTCACTTGTTTTCAGGTTGTGGTTACCATTTAGATTTATTCGTTCTCTCTATTTTGATACAAATATGCACCGTGATGGGTCTACCGTGGTTCGTAGCAGCAACAGTTCTCTCCATAACCCACGTAAATTCATTAAAGCTGGAAACGGAATGCGCGGCTCCCGGAGACAAACCCCAATTCTTGGGCGTTCGTGAGCAGAGGGTCACTCAGATTTTGATATTCTCATCGATAGGTCTGTCTGTCTTTTTGACGCCCATGCTGGGACACATCCCCATGCCGGTGCTGTTCGGAGTCTTTTTGTACATGGGCATTTCTTCCTTAAAGGGATTGCAGTTCTTTGACAGGATGCTGATCATGTTTATGCCCAATAAATACCAGCCAGATTACATGTTTCTGAGACAGGTAAGTTACTTTTATTCGAAGCATTTATTTGGTGTACTAACTTGAACCTTTTGCTGTTAAAGTCCAACTCCGCTTCCTCGCGATCCTTTAACCTTTAATCTACTAACAAAGTAACCGGAAGATATTCGCTGCTCCTATTACGAACTTGGCGTTGTTACAGGTTCCCATTAAGAAGGTTCATCTGTTCACGATCATACAACTGGCATGCCTGATTTGCTTGTGGATGATCAAATCATTCAGCCAAACTTCGATTCTTTTTCCATTGATGTTGGTCGTGATGATCGGCATACGAAAATCGTTGGACTGGATATTTACAAGAAGGGAACTGAGAATTCTGGATGACGTGATGCCAGATAATAATAAAAGACATCAGTTGCAGGACCAGGAGGTGGGGTGGTGTAGATATATTTCCAAATTAATTTTAGGGCCCAAGCTTATAGCAGACAAAGAGTATTTTGAATGTAATCAAATCGTTAAAGAATAATGGACAGCATAATTACACAGGGTGACTCAATAAAACACTTTCAATGGGTAAATATTTATAACAAAAAAACCTCTTGTTACTGATTTTTGAAGATCAATTAAAAGCTGAATAATTTTTAGTAACATTTCTGTTTCAATTGGTGAGTCGTCCAAAAGTACAACCCTTGTGATCCCCTCGTAATTAATACTCAGTTAATAGTTATAGAGATAAATTACTAATGAAAGGGAAACGTCCCTACTTGTAATGGCAACAAATATCGTCAATATCGTTATCGTCAGTATCCTTCATTTACTGTAAATATAATACTCCAGCACTTAATATATACCTTTGCAACTCCAAAATAAGAATAAACACTTTCAAAATGGGACTTATCAACTCGACATTAGTTTATAACATTAAAAATGAGAATAACCAATTTTAATTTTGCTGTAAGCAAAATCAAATTGAGAATAATCAATTTCAAGATAGGGATAAATACAAACAAATTTCAAATAATCAATTTTAAACTGAGATTTATTTACAACAGTATACACATTTTATAAAATGTGATGCAATATCAATCCGGGATTGCATCCGTTCGTTAGTAAAAATCCGATTGGATTTTTGCAGACGTTTCGCCAAGGTCTCAATTGGCATTTTTAAAGTTTAGTCTTCGCTGGTCGGCTTAGCGTAACGAAGACTAAACATTGGTGCTGAACCCCAAATGTGCGAGCAATACTCCAGTAGAGGTCGGAATTGAGCCTTGTACTTGTTTTTAATAAAATGTATCCCATGTCCTTTACTATACTCTTGAAAATATATAAACAAAATTTCTTTACGACCATCGCAGACCATCATTATCACTCGTTAAATTCTCCATCTTATTGTCGTAATCGAATAGACAAGATGACAGTTCATCAGAATGGACATGAGATTCGCGATTTCGAGTTAGAGGAACAGAGCCCACTCATGAAAAACTGTTCTATTGCAGCTTCCTTATTGGTCTCAGCCTGTTGGATCCTGAATATTGAAATTGGTGATTGGTTGTCAGCTGTTGAATAATGTATCAGGATCTAACATATCCAAGGAATCATATCCATTCCTCAATAGATAACGCATATGTAATTATTGTAGAATCCAATGGTCGTCGAGAAAATTGGTTATTCTCATTTTGAATATGAGAAGATAATGTCACGTTGACCAGTCTCATTTTAAAAGTATTTATTTTCATTTTGATGTTGATTAGTCTCATCTGGAAGTTGTAAAGGTATATATAGCAGGTATATGTCCTTTTTCAGTCAACCCTGTCTTATATTTTTGAGCACCATTGCGAACACGTTATCACTCCTACACAGTAATTTCATTAAATTTTTCATTACGCATTCCCACTAAAGATATTCGCGCGTACTTTTTGTTTATCTTCAAACAGCGTACATGTGCATTACCTTTCAAAAGTAGTTCATTTCTATTTCAAGTGTGATTTGTATATTTTGTATACTTTCCCTGTTGAGAATTATGCTTTGATTCATTTTTGGAATGTCGGTTGAATGTAAAACTTGCTATGTCATAGTTATATTATTCGAGTAATTTCTGCGTATTTAAATTTGACAAGAATTTAAAATATTCGAAGCATAATTTTCATCGCTGTCTAGAAAATGTGATATGACTAATATAATCATAATTAAGTATCTTATTATAATATATTTTTGTTAGTGCCTTTTTGAGGAAGCTAATAGAAAAAGTATCAAAGTATATAATGCTGGAATGTTCCAAATATTCGATAAACCTGTCGATATAATTTATGTGATGAACCTATAAGTTATGAATATACGGGTGGAGTTGGAAAAATTAGATTACCTAAATGTTTTCATTTATACGCCGAAACGCTTGTCACTAGGTTGATAGGGACGCAACCAAAAAATTGATGTGTAAAAAAATACTCAAAAAATGATGGTAAAAATGACTCTAGGTAAAAAAATACACTAATAAAAGTATTATATATTATTTGCGAATCCAGTTTTAATGAAATATTGCAAAATAATTATTCCTAAAATAGATTTTATTTACAGGCAATTAAATTTATTTTCTGTTTTTTGTTTTTTTTTATATATCGTTAGCATTTTGTTTGTGACACATTCTCAGCTCTTTTCTTCGCATGTATCCAACAACAAAAATAAAATAATTGTTTACTAAAGTATTAATATTTGTCGGACTCAATAATGGACTCATTTTTAATGATAAATAAAAATGTTTATACTCAAAAGCACCCGATTTCCGGGTAAAAAAATTACAAGTAATTAAATCGGGCCAATATAATGGTTCACGATTCATGAAATTTCACAAACATAAATCTTTAAACCACAAATCAGGTGGGCAAAACAAGCATTTTTTTTTTGATAAAAATGTGTCAGAATTGTTCCCGAACAAATTTATATTTTTTATGCATCACACCGTGCTTATTACATCTTCTTTATTAGTCGACTTATATATTTTCTTTATGTTTTGTTTAATAAATCATATTTATGTTCTATTTCTTTTATTTTATTTTGCAACAGTGAGTGTGACACTATTGATTCGTTGACTCGAGAATTGTCTGGACTAACAAATATCGTATTACGAGTGCAATTGAAATGGTAGGTGCGTTTAGTTTCTATTTACCCCGTTTGTACACAAGTTGACGTAAAAAGTCAACGTTATTTAACCCGTATGTACACTAGTTGGCGTAAAACTCAACGTGTAGCACCATCTGTTGACCGCACTGTTATTTAATAACAAAAATCTTTAAAAAAAGTAGCATGTTTTACTAGTAACCTCTCTAGTGCTTAAATTTCCAGTATTAATTTAAGAATGAAAAAGATTCAGTAAAAAAATCTAGCAAGCAAATTATAAATACAATTAAGAATCAAATCTGATATTTCTAATCACAATCAATCAATTTAATATTGTAAAGAAGGCCATGCTCGCCAACTAATTTGACATTAATTGGGGTATAACCAAGTGATTTGGATTGCCTGAAATTCGGCCCTGTAACGCCCCCTTTAACCATTTCATCCATCTTGGATACATCAGTGTGCAAATTTGGTGGTTGTTTATGACCACTTCAAACTGCATTTCGAAGTCTTACCTAACTGACATGATATCTGTCGGTGTAGACATGGATTCTAGGGAAATATTTTTCTTCTTCTTCTAATCCATATTTAAGATCTTTCGATATGTTAGTTTTGCAGGTTCCTCTGTATCAGTTCCTGGGAGGTGGACTGCCAGCTGTCCTTCCATCTCTTAGGTGGTCTTCCGGGTGCTCTTTTCCCTATTGGTTTCCCTTCAAGTGCGATGCGTGGTAGTCTGCTCTGTTCCATTCTTCTTACGTGAGCGTACCAGCATCTTTTTCTTTGTCTTCCCCATCTTACGATGTCTTGCACTCCGCACTGTTCCCTGATGTCAGTGTTCCTAATTCGGTCTCCCCTTGTTTTTCCCATTATAGTCCTAAGCGTTTTCATTTCGGCTACTCGAAGCATGTTTTTTGTTTTGTTGGTTTCTTCTCTGGTTTCTATTCCGTATGTCATGATTGGCCTGATACAAGTCTTATAGATCCTGACCTTGCTATCTTTTCGCATGTATTCGTTCGCCCATATTATCTGTCCTAAGCAACCTGATATGGCGGTCGCTTTGTTGATCTGGCTTCTTAGGTCCTTCACTGAGTCGTGATAGTTTGACAGATCCATACCCAGATATTTAAATTGTGAGACTTGCTCGATGATTTTGTCCTAAATTACCAGCTTACATCTTAGGGGATCTTTAGCAAAAGTTATGCTTTTCGTTTTTTCTATAGATATGCTCATGTTCATCGCTTGGCTGACCTGGTAGAATTTATGTAGTTGTCTTTGTAGATCGTCTTCCGTTACCGCGAAAATAGCGCCATCATCTTTTGTTCGGTCCCATTTTTCAACATCTTCAAATGTCCAATCCGATTTGTTCTGAAATTTGTTGCATTTTTGGCCACTACATCAATGAATGAAGCATAGGTGACCATGGGTCATAGGCGGAGCTCTGGAACACCTTTTATTGTGCCAGAACTAATAATAGGGATACCCAAGACCAGCGTTAAAGTAGCAATCAATCGATGGGTCCACTTTTAGCATCAGCCGAAGTGGGCACAGCCAGAGGGAGCTACGCACAGCAAGTTTATGCTAAAAAACCCCCTTTATCTAAGCAGGCAGAGAAGCTGCTTTCTCTAAGTAGGAAAAAACAGCTGTAGGGCTGGTTTTTGAGAAAACATCTGCACAAGGCGTGTCTGACACAGAACCTATATGCAAATTATGTAATGAGAAGTAGGAAACAGCCACTCATATTATCTTCGAATGCTAAGCCACCGCCCAGTGTAGGCACTACCTGTGGTATATAGAAGACCAAGTGAGTGATCCACCTGGGGCAATAGCAGTACATGAGCTTCTACTCCTTAACAGGAGAATTAAAGAAATGGGACTAAACTAAGAAGCTGGTAAGGTAGAAACACCGACATAACCTTAAACTAGACTGCTAGTATTCACTCGAAAAACTCGTATAATTGAACATCCT
This sequence comes from Agelastica alni, assembly GCA_950111635.1. Taxonomy (NCBI): domain Eukaryota; kingdom Metazoa; phylum Arthropoda; class Insecta; order Coleoptera; family Chrysomelidae; genus Agelastica; species Agelastica alni. The sequence goes on from OX467716.1 coordinate 30,849,219, forward strand.
GCGCAATGCGCAAGAGCCACCAATGATTTTGATATCGGTCAATCTAGGAAGCCATATTGTTATTTGTTCATTGTCGTTCGCTCGAGTTGAGAGATATTGTTAAAATGAAATGTTTCGTACTTTGGTGTTAGAATACTATAATAAGAAAACAATTGTCCAAACTAATATTGTTTCAAGACCAATAAAAATATAAATTTTCTGTTTACTTTTGTTTATTATTTCTAATAAAAAAATAGGTACATCCATTAAAGTTTCCACTTTTATTAGTTTAAATACCAAAAGTTCCTTCAAGTGTGCATTGGTTGAAACATCCCGTACTCTACTAATGGCAAATTAAAAAATATTTAGGGTAGAGTATTTTTTTCAAATGTCATAATTTTCAACGACTGAAATGTTCTTTGTTGAAGTATAATCAACATTACATTACTTAGGTACCTAATTTTCTTTTACTCATGCAAAGTGAATTTTTTAACATTCCACCTGCTTTTATACTAGACCCAATAATTTTCCCTGAAGTACGCCGTTGTGATTCTGACAGATGACAGACACAATGCGCCTACCCTATGCCCACACGTCAATTTCTTAATTCGATCAATTTCAATGATAGGGCTTTGACAGTCTAGTTTAAGTTTATTTCGGTGGATACAAAAAGCAGATAATGCTGCAGTGACTAGGGAAAAATTGGATCTCTTTCATAACTTCTATTCATTCATTCAAGTATTAATGTGAATGAAATGTTTTACATAAACTGGCTTTTCTATCGATATCAAAAATAAAAACGTGTTATGTTGGATACTTTACGTCGTCTGGTCTGTATATGAGTTAACTTAGTCAGCCATTATATTTATCGTAACGGGCGCGCGCGCCTCTTTCAATTTTACTCTCAACTTTACGCGCCAAAAGAAGTATAGCTTCAAAAATAATAAATTATAAGTTTAGTAACTTAATTTGTCGAATTAAACTAATCAAAAGTGTTTGCTACAAAATTATTTCAGCTGCATAGAATCCATAAATATAAAGCTGTAAAGAAAGCTAAGCTACTTTGACATTTTTTTCTTTTTTTTAACCTCCTTGCGTCCATACTTGAACATAGGTCTCCCTTAACAACTTCCATCTCTCGCGGTTTTTAGCTATTTCTATCCATTTTAGTCCTGCAGTTTGCTTGATGTCATCGTACCATCGAAGCTTGCGAAGTATTTGGTTTGAAAATAAACTAGGCAAAAACCAAATACACGCTAATAAGCAAAGGAATTCATAATCAAGTTGCTAGTGTCCACGTCAACGGAACACAATTAGACAGCGAGCTACTTTGGTTGCAGGATAAACGAGGACTGGGATCCATCAGTTGAAATCAAAATACGTATTAAGTGTGCCCGGGCAATATTTATTCGCATGAAAAAACTTTTTACCAGTCACGATCTATCGATTTCCCTGCGAATGAGGATGATTAGAGCATATTTCTTTCCAGTTCTTTTGTACGGAGTCGAGAGCTGGACACTAACAGAAGCCACGCTCAAACGTCTACAAGCTTTCGAGATGTGGTTGTACAGGAGAATGCTTAGAATAAGTTGGGTAGAAAAAATCACAAACGAGTAGGTGCTTAGAAGAATGCATAAAGATACAGAAGTGGTCAATATTGTAAAACAACGAAAACTTGAATATTTCGGACATATCATGAGACACCCAGAAAAGTATGACATTCTACATCTTATAATACAGGGTAAGATTAATAGTAAGAGACGCCCCGGCAGACGAAAAAATTCCTGGCTCAAAAATCTCAGACAGTGGTTTGGTCTCACCACTTTACAACTTTTCCGAGCGGCTACCAACAAAATAATAATTGCAAACATGATAGCCAGAATGATCGCCAACGATAGTAAAACGGTCATGGCACCTAGAAGAAGAAGAAGTTTGCTTGATGTCATCAAACCATCTTGTATTCGGTCTACCTCTTGATCTTCCTCCCAGCCATGGTCTCCATTGTATTATTTTGGTGTCTCGTCGTCTCTCCTTGCTACATACCCCGCTAAGTCCCATTTTATCTGGGTTACCCTTTTTATTACATCCTCGACATGTGTATGATGTCTTATGTATTCGTTTGTCTTCCTACATAGATAGTCAAATATGTAGTTCTTTTACAATTATATCGAATAGAAGGTAGCAGAAATGTATTTTTTAATGTACTCAATATTTAATCATCAAATTTGATAACATAATTTGTCTAATTTAATTAATCAAAAGCGTCTCTCTGTGCACTTGTGAAAACATGTCAGCTGAACAAGCTTCTAAACGGCTAAAGAATGTTGGCTAATATTCATGCTTGACTATTTTTTAAAATGTATTTGATTTTTGTTACAAAATAACAGTGTATAGCTATGTTAACCGATAACCCACTTTATTCGTTGAATGTAAGAAAAATCTAACCGCTTTTCCATAACCACTAGATTAATTTTTGTGATCGGCTTTAGAAAAATTATCTTTTAACCTTTCTCGCAGGCTATAGCGGACAGCAGTCCGTTAAAGTTGGAAAGCGGAGTTGGAAATTTGAAAATACCTTTAGCGAATGGGAATGTCATGAACATACCACTATCCGCGATAAATATATCCGAGGAGGTTGACAAAACCGGTATTTGGAAGCACGTTAACGATACCAATCACCACGACAAAGATAAAAAGAGGAGTCCAAAAACAAAAACGTAAGTAAAATACACACCGTTTTGACAGGAGTAATTGAAGTAATGCTGCGCGAAGTTGAGAAAGAGAAACCATATATGTAATAACATTATCTGCAGTTCTGGTTACATAATAGTAGATTATGTCACTAGGTTAGAATAAATATTCAGAGCGCGAGCGATAGCGAGTATCGAATTTTTTCATTCTAACCGTGTAACAGACGATATTTTCTCCACGACCAAAAAATTTAAATAAAAAATACTTCAAAGAACTTCAGTTACTTATTGAAACATAGATATGTATTAATTGGTATTAATATTAATATTTATTGTATTGGTACAGCGTAATTTGTATTCTCAGGAAGATTATTTTCAAATTCTAAATTTTGATTCACTTAAATTCTCGCCCATTTTTAAACAACACTTAAAAAATAAGCCTATTTAATTTGAAACTGACTGATTTACTTCAAATAGTTTATTTTCGTTTTCCAAGAAAGTGAATTCCTCAAATCATCCCATCACAATGTCCGGAAATACCCTTGAACCAAGTTCCTCCATCTCGATTTTGGGAGTCACGGTGTCCAATAATATGTCTTGGCATGACCATGTTGCTAAAATTGCAAAGTCGGCAAGCCAGAGGCTAGGTTTTCTGTGGAAAGCCAGAAAGTTTTTTACTCCTGATCAACTGTTAACGACATACAAGGCTCAAATCCGACCTCTACTGGAGTATTACTCGCATATTTGGGGTTCAGCACCAAGGCATTCTCTTCGTCTTCTAGATTCCATTCAGAAAAGAGCCATTCGCTTGATAAACAGCTCAACTCTCACAGATACCCTTCACGCAAGTAGTTGAAATTTTCAATAAGTAACTACTTTAGTCGACAATAATATTAAATTTTTTAACTCGGCATACTTCAATTCGTTTACAATTGCTACATTCATACCATACCCTTGGTCTACACCAGCGCCATTCTTTTTAAAGTTTTCTACCATATGAGATGACTGTCCTCACCTCTACCCTCCATAATTCCAACACGGTTTGTGATACGATTTTTTTACAAAATTTTATATTCCGACGATTTCTTTAAAAATAAATATCTTGTTGCATTACAGTAAGTAATATAAACGTAGCTTAATTTGAGTAATGTGCGTAGAAAAGTAAGGTAACAATGGAATTTTTTGTTTGTAATCTCACGTCACTCTCAAAGTTACATTATTATTAAAAAGTTCATCAAGCATTCTAAAATGAATGATTTACCCACAGAAATTGAAAATTTATCTTGTAATGCAGTTGCTGGATTAATACCTAAAAAGTTTAAAAGTGTATACGAAAAAACATGCCAATTATGAAAGTTGGTGTCACAAGAAAAATGTTGAGAATCTTGCGCACAAAAAGATACTTTTAGCCTATTTTTTAAATTTTATTTTAAAGAACAATCAATGACGAAAAAATCTTCAAGTTTATGGAGTTATTACTCAACGTTGCAAAGCACGTTATAAATTATGTTGACGTAAGTAATTGTAGTCACCTGATTTCCGGTTCTTACAAACCCGAAATGTCCAGAATTTTGACTTAAAAAAATGTTGCAATTTTTTTACAAATGCCGAAGATTTGGGACTGTAAACAGTCCCTGAGACAACTGGCAGCGAACAATCAGGTTACTCTTATATGGGTTCCAGGTCACAAGGGAGTTGAAGGCAACGAAGAAGCAGATTGCCTTGCCAAAGAAGGGGCAAATACAAAATTTTCTGGCCCAGAACCCTTTTGTGGACTTTCCAAAGCCCACTTGATAGAAGAGGTTCGACGCTGGGAAACAGATGAAATGAAATCTCACTGGCATAAAGTGCCAGGACAAAGACAAACGAAAAGGCTAGTAAGCCTTTCGCCAAGGAAAGCTAAACAACTTCTCGAGTTGGACAAAAAAAACTTGAAACTGGTGACGGGACTCCTCACTGGACACTGCTCTCTAAGGTATCACGCTAAAAAGGTGGGCAAAACAGAAAGTGATAGTTGCCGCTACTGCAAGAACTTCGCTGAAACTGCAGAACATTTGCTTTGCGAATGCCCAGCGCTTTTAAGCAAGAGGCTTAAGTTTCTGGAATGGGGCCTTCCTAAAGCCCTTTGATGTCAGAAACTTAGCCCCCAGGAAACCGATATACTTTGATTTTTTTATTAAGGGTTATGCACAAAAGATCTGATACGTCGAGGTGCTTGAGAGGTTGCATAGCCTTCACGACCTCCCCTACAATCTACAATGCCGAAGACAAAAGCTTTTTAAGTTTTTACTTAAGAAGGAAAGATGTGCACGATGAAGGGACTGTTCTTTGTAGCGCCTGGTGATGTCGAACGAGTAAATATGGTATAATTGGTGGGAACCTATGCATTAATGAGACTCAGCGATGCCGAAATTTCTCGTTTTTTTTTTGTTCTTTAAAAACAAATATACGAAACAGCCAGTAGGTATTCGTAATTTTGGAGACATGTGCAAGACAATTGCTTCTTTTTTAAAATTATTTTATTCTGGCGAATACACGGGTCACTGTTTTCGAAGATCTTTGTCTGGGTTCGGAGTAGATCTTCACACTGTTAAACGTCAAGAATCTATTCTTGGACAAAAATCATTATCGGATGTTTCACAGATTGTTTTCTCTACACAAGAAACCGAAAAGTTACAAATAAACATCCAGAACAATGGAACAACTTCGACGACTATAATTGTACTTCGCCTTCAATCTATGTACGGTGTTCCTTGTCAGTGTAAGCGTTTTGGCACTGTAGGTCATTACTGGTTATACGCATTGATTGAAGACTTTTGATTTTAGGCTTATTGGTATGCTGCTTCTAAAGACATCTCTAAGTCTACCGTATGCAGAGCCAACCTAGAGAGACTCTCCATTGTGGTTCCTGCGTTCGATTGTATCGACTTATTCTAATTTCGTGACCTAGATATTTGTATTTGTTAACCATTTTGTCCGTTAGAGATATAGTTCCACCAAGTACCAAGTTAGTCATGATTTTTGTTTTGATACACAGGCCAACGTTTCTTGTTGCCTGCTCCAGCTCTTTTATCATTAAATTTCCAAGTGTAACTTGAATAAAAAAAAGGTACACGACATCAAACGCTTACCTTAATATTACGAAATAAATAACAAGAGAATCTGGCGTACGTCAAACGCTTTTTAATCTCTGAAAAATTTTAATTTGGTATTTTGCTGTAAAATATTTAGGCGAGCCAATATTTACAGAAGTTGGTTTTCCCATGGTAAATCCTAAGATCCGGATTCAAAGTTTCACCGTGTAAGCATAAATAAAATGGTTTTTCAATGTCTAAAAATGCTCGACTTAATGTTTAAGCTCCAAGTATTCACTTCGACGTATTTGAGCGAACTGAGCGTTCTTTCCTCCCTACTACTGCGCACATTACTGTCCGAGTGTAATTAATTTCGTTGCAGTCGTTTTAAAAAGAAGAAGCAAGGAAGGAAAGAGGAAAAAATAATCAAGGATGAAAAATTAGAAAAGAGACTGTCGACGTGCCAAGAAGAGGACGACGAGGGAATAATTATAATAAAGGTGACGGATAATTCCCTTCATATCTAGACATTAACACTACAACAATCGACACCACAAAGTACATAATAATTTTAATGTGAGTATTGAAGATAAACATTTTAATTAACTCCGTTTAAATTGCAAAGTAGTTGTCATTACCATAGAACGAAAAAATAAATAAGACATTAAAATAGTTGACGTTTAAAAGTTTTCATGGCTTTTAGAATAAATATAACAACAGGCATTTAAACATACAAAGCATTTCACATCGTTGCTGATAAACTAGTGTAAGCAACGGTCGCCTGCGTTTTGATCACCGGACAAAATATCCCCGACATAATATCCTTGGACAAAATATCCTTGAACAAAATATCCCCGTGATATAAAATCCCCGACGGACAACCCTTTGACTAAAAATACGCGACAAAACTATTGAAAATTTAATTATAACAAAATATGTATATCATAAAATAACCTCAGCGCCGTTAACATAATAAACAATTATTTGACGAAATAAATTACACAAAAAAATTAAAAAAAAGACATATTTTTATTACCAAAACAACTTTTACATCACTCACTAATGATTTTCATGAAGGGGAGCAAATAGAGTCTATTAATTTTGGTAATAGTAAATATTTTACTAAAGATTTCCATGAAGGGGAGTCTATAGAGTCTATTAATTTTGGTAATAGTAAATATTTTACTAATGATTCCCATGAATGGGAGCAAATAGAGTCTATTAATTTTGGTAATAGTAAATATTTTTCCAAAGATTTCCATGAAGGGGGGCAAATAGAGTCTATTAATTTTGGTAATGGTAAATATTTTACCAAAGATTCTCATAAGGGAAGCAAATAGAGTCTATTAATTTTGGTAGTATTAAATATTTTACTAAAGATTCTCATAAGGGGACCAAATAAAGTCTATTAATTTTGGTAATGTTAAATATTTTACTAAAGATTCTCATAAGGGGAGCAAATAGAGTCTATTAATTTCGATAATAGTAAATATTTTACCCAAGATTTTCATGAAGGGGAGCAAATTAAGTCTTTTCAACGATTGTGTGATATAAATAACATTAACAATATAATATTGCTCAAAACGATAAATACTAGATTATCGGTAATATCCTAACCTAACCTAAACTAAATTATTAAGTCCTAAATGCCACTCTTCGAATAACTCAACAAAATTTGATCGTTGCGCCATCTTTGGTAACTTTTTGAATTGTTAGTTAGGATTTATCGATTATAAATATCGATAATATATGTATTTGTACATGCTTAGTAATATGATTTTTGTAATTTCACCTGTTTCTCTGGCACAAGTCTGTGTTTTTTAAGGATATTTATGATATTTGCATTATTGGTATTAACTAAATTATTAAAAATGCCTCTTCAATTTATACGATCACAAAAGAGTCATAATCTATTATTATTTGAAGGAATGACGTATTGTAAAAAGCGTAACAACAAAAATGATATTTCCTGGCGGTGCAATGTTGATCCAAAGTGTCATGCTATCATACATACAGATACTGAGAGCAAAAATGGTTCGGGGATATTTTGTTATGATATTTGCGTTATTGGTATTAACTAAATTATTAAAAATACCTCTTCAATTTATACGATCACAAAAGAGTCATAATCTATTATTATTTGAAGGAATGACGTATTTTAAAAAGCGTAACAACAAAAATGATATTTCCTGGCGGTGCAATGTTGATCCAAAGTGTCATGCTATCATACATACAGATACTGAGAGCAAAAATGGTTCGGGGATATTTTGTTATGATATTTGCGTTATTGGTATTAACTAAATTATTAAAAATACCTCTTCAATTTATACGATCACAAAAGAGTCATAATCTATTATTATTTGAAGGAATGACGTATTTTAAAAAGCGTAACAACAAAAATGATATTTCCTGGCGGTGCAATGTTGATCCAAAGTGTCATGCTATCATACATACAGATACTGAGAGCAAAAATGGTTCGGGGATATTTTGTTATGATATTTGCGTTATTGGTATTAACTAAATTATTAAAAATACCTCTTCAATTTATACGATCACAAAAGAGTCATAATCTATTATTATTTGAAGGAATGACGTATTTTAAAAAGCGTAACAACAAAAATGATATTTCCTGGCGGTGCAATGTTGATCCAAAGTGTCATGCTATCATACATACAGATACTGAGAGCAAAAATGGTTCGGGGATATTTTGTTATGATATTTGCGTTATTGGTATTAACTAAATTATTAAAAATACCTCTTCAATTTATACGATCACAAAAGAGTCATAATCTATTATTATTTGAAGGAATGACGTATTTTAAAAAGCGTAACAACAAAAATGATATTTCCTGGCGGTGCAATGTTGATCCAAAGTGTCATGATATCATACATACAGATACTGAGAGCAAAAATGGTTCGGGGATATTTTGTTATGATATTTGCGTTATTGGTATTAACTAAATTATTAAAAATACCTCTTCAATTTATACGATCACAAAAGAGTCATAATCTATTATTATTTGAAGGAATGACGTATTTTAAAAAGCGTAACAACAAAAATGATATTTCCTGGCGGTGCAATGTTGATCCAAAGTGTCATGCTATCATACATACAGATACTGAGAGCAAAAATGGTTCGGGGATATTTTGTTATGATATTTGCGTTATTGGTATTAACTAAATTATTAAAAATACCTCTTCAATTTATACGATCACAAAAGAGTCATAATCTATTATTATTTGAAGGAATGACGTATTTTAAAAAGCGTAACAACAAAAATGATATTTCCTGGCGGTGCAATGTTGATCCAAAGTGTCATGATATCATACATACAGATACTGAGAGCAAAAATGGTTCGGGGATATTTTGTTATGATATTTGCGTTATTGGTATTAACTAAATTATTAAAAATACCTCTTCAATTTATACGATCACAAAAGAGTCATAATCTATTATTATTTGAAGGAATGACGTATTTTAAAAAGCGTAACAACAAAAATGATATTTCCTGGCGGTGCAATGTTGATCCAAAGTGTCATGCTATCATACATACAGATACTGAGAGCAAAAATGGTTCGGGGATATTTTGTTATGATATTTGCGTTATTGGTATTAACTAAATTATTAAAAATACCTCTTCAATTTATACGATCACAAAAGAGTCATAATCTATTATTATTTGAAGGAATGACGTATTTTAAAAAGCGTAACAACAAAAATGATATTTCCTGGCGGTGCAATGTTGATCCAAAGTGTCATGATATCATACATACAGATACTGAGAGCAAAAATGGTTCGGGGATATTTTGTTATGATATTTGCGTTATTGGTATTAACTAAATTATTAAAAATACCTCTTCAATTTATACGATCACAAAAGAGTCATAATCTATTATTATTTGAAGGAATGACGTATTTTAAAAAGCGTAACAACAAAAATGATATTTCCTGGCGGTGCAATGTTGATCCAAAGTGTCATGCTATCATACATACAGATACTGAGAGCAAAAATGGTTCGGGGATATTTTGTTATGATATTTGCGTTATTGGTATTAACTAAATTATTAAAAATACCTCTTCAATTTATACGATCACAAAAGAGTCATAATCTATTATTATTTGAAGGAATGACGTATTGTAAAAAGCGTAACAACAAAAATGATATTTCCTGGCGGTGCAATGTTGATCCAAAGTGTCATGATATCATACATATAGATACTGAGATCAAAAATGATTCGGGGATATTTTGTCCAACGATATTTTGTCGGGGATATTTTGTTCGGGGATCAAAACGCGTTTCACCGTAAGCAACACACTTGGAAACTGTTTTTTTTTTGGACTTATAGACTTCTAGGATACGCTTTCAACTCGTTTTAGAATCTTGCCTACTCGTCCAAAAGAAAAGAAACACAAAATACACTCATACAGATACTTTGGACGTTTTTTTTATTAATCCAATACTGTGACATTAGACGTGGTTTTGAAGCTTTTTTAAAGATACCATACTCATTGCCATCAACATCAACCACGGATATATGTATGGATGCAATAATCACCTTTGTTGGAATGTAGAATAAAAAAAACGTCTATATGACAAGTGCTGTAACTTAATCCAGTACAATGTGGATTATTATACTTTTAGACCTCCTAACTTTTCGTCCGTTATGTGGAAGAAGAGGTTCCTAAGCAACATTTTGACTGAAGACTAAATATAACAAGTCCAGTATTAACTAATTTTTTTATATAATATAAAACATATTTTATTACCCTTGATAACATCATGAAGAACATTATAGTAAATGGGTTAGTGGTTATGCCATAATTTAATGAAATATACGTTTTTGCTTTCGTTTTTGGAGTCACTGCACCAATAACAAAAGTTTATGTAATTTGCAGACGTTCGCTTGTACAAATACTGTCAGTTCAAACTGCATAACTTTCTATTGACAATGAGATTATTTCCACTAATAACTAAAACAACATTTTGTTTTTTCCTTTGAATATAAAACAAACAGGAACGAGCATTGCTATTCTGCAAAGATGCTAAAAGTGTGACGTAAACTGACTTCATGACCCTCCTCGTATGATTCATTATTTGAATGTTTCCTAGTGAGTGTGTCAATAAACTGAATTTAGCAGTTTAAACTGATCTTTTGCCCAGTACTTTACCCTCTTTTATGAGTCGAAGTAACTCGTATTTTTCTCCTCCCAACACATGACCCAAGAATTGAATTTTTCTCTTTGATGGTGCATTGCGGTTCCTTTTGTTTGCCCATGCGTTGAAGTACTTCGTCGTTAGTGATCCTTTGTACCCATGAAATTCGTAGCATTCGTCTAAATATGTACATTCTAAAAGTCTCTATTCTTTTTTCTGTTTGTGACTCCATTATCCAGCTTACGCACCCGTAGAGTAAGACAGAGAAAACTTAACATCTGACCATTCGAATTCCAAGCTCTATACTAAGGTCTGATCTTGTAAAAAAACGTTGTCAGGCTCATGAGTGTATTTCTTGCTTGTTTAAATCTTGACAGTATTTCCTTTTTCGAGATACAATGACTGTTGACGTTAGCTGCTAGTTATTTTATCGAGGTAACCTGTTCAATTGTTTGTCCCTTGACATGCAGATGTACGTTTATTGGCGTCTTTGAGAATACTTCCTCTTCTTATGGTGCCGTCTCCACACGGAGGTTGGCTATCATTATGGCTATTTTTACTTTCGACTCTAAAAAGCTGGAGGGATGTGCATCCAAATCATTCTCTTATCCAGGATATACGTCTCTTTCCCGCAATCTTTCCCTCCATTATCAGTTGTATTATACTGTATATCTCTCCACGCATAATGTGACCTAGATATTCCAGTTTTCTAGCTTTAATCAAGTTCTCCAATTCTCTTTCTATTTCTACTCGGCATAGAATCTCCTCATTGGTAATCTTTTTTATCCACGATATTTTTAGTACACGCCGGAAGATCCACATTTCAAATGCCTGGAGCTTTTTCATTGTGGCTTTGTTGATCATCCATGATTCTAGTCAATATAAAAGCACTGGGATTACATAACATTTAACCATTCCAGACGTAGTTGAAGGTTTAAGTGTGGGTTAGTGAATGGTTGTTTCATTTTAAAGAAAACAGAGAAGACTATTATTATTATTATTATTTTGGTTTTGAAGATATTCAGAAATAAGCCGAACATTTCTTTGAGTATCGTCTAATGCTTCTCTGAATATGGACTCCGAGTAGAAATTAAACAGGAGCGGAGACAGGTCGCAGCCCTGTCTGAGTCCCCGTCTAATCCACATATCGATGTTGTTTGTTCTATTTTGACTAATGCCGTTTGGTGCCAATAGAGTTCTGAGTTCTGTTCGTCGACCCCGGTTGTTTTTCGATCATTCGATGATTAACGGAATCGAGCGCCTTTCGGTAGTCTATGAAACATGTATGCTGCATGTTGTATGCTTTAGTGTAAATACTTAGTAGTTAAACATTATAGACATCTAAATAAATTTCTGGCATAACATTGTTATACTACTGAAACAATAACGACAAAAATGGTTAGTTGTTTATCTTGTGGGTATTTTCTGACTCCAAAACATAAAAGTGTTGTAGTAACATTTCACAATAAAATTTATAGGTTATACCCGTCAAGCACAAAGTATTCATTGGCGTAGCTTAGAGTAAAATTTTAGGTTTGTGGTAATTTTGGACTTGAAACATTTCTGACTTTAATTGAAATTAATAGTTACCTATGTACCTAGTTTCCTCACTATACATCAGATAATAATTTTCCATTGATTGCAGAATTGTTAACTAGAGAGGGAATTTTTTATATAATTTTCAACATTGATGAGTTTTTTGTTCTTTTTGTTATAATTTAAAGCCCTACGCCTCTGTCAAAAGGAAAACAGTAGTCGGCCATATGAACCCTTCATTCCGGTCAACATTTATGCGAGACTATGCTCCTTCCTGATGTTTTATACTCAAAGCTTTCTCCTAAAATACCCAAAATCGCTTCTGCTCGGGCCGAATTATATGGTTAGAGCGTGTAAATATCCAAATAACGATACAAATTATAATTACTATGCATTATAATAATATAATATTTTACTTATAATTAATTTTATCTCAAGAGTTAGGTATTTTTGCAGTGACATGTCTGCAGATTCAAAAATAAGAAAAAGCTTTAATGTTTGTAACCAAACGTAGACAATTATCTTTTTGATCATTATTAACGTTGTAAAATAAAAAAATACAGTATACAAGGTATGGTTTTATTGTACATCCCCAGATGATACTTCACCATAAATATGTTTTGTATTAAACTGTACGTTCTGTTACGGGTTATGGTCTGCAAGTACGCCTCTGGAGCCATTATCTTACCTGTGGGCGCGATGTGGCGTATCGTCTACAAAAGAATTGGTATGATTTATAGTTTTGCGGTAACATCAAACGCCCGACATATTAGCGAGTGATTTATAGCCGCGGGAGTCAATTAGAAACTTGCGATGTTACTAGAATAATTCCAGAAAAAAATCGTTCTTTCGGTAACGAAACAAGTAAATGAGTTTGGATACTTGGGTTCAAAGTTTACGAGAGATAGAAAGTATGACATTGACCTTAAGCGAAGGGTGTTGGCAGGAAAACAAATGAATGGTGCGCTGCATAGCTTTATGAACAGACAGAAAGTATCAAAAAAGGCACGTCTGGCTGTGCATAGAGGAGTGTTGGTTTCTACACTTATGTATGGTAGTAAATGTTGGGTTTGGCATAAGAAGCATGAAAATAGGATTAATGCTGTAGAGATGAGTAGTCTGAGAAGTATAGTCGGAGTGACTCGGTTGGATAAAGTGAAGAATAGTAAGATAAGGAAACGCTGTGGTGTAAAAGAAGATGTGGTTACAAAGATAGATAAAGGAATACTTGGATGGTTTGGACACGTAGAAAGGAAGGAAAGGATAAACCTAAACAAGCAGTTAGGTATACAGATATTGTTGAATTAATTAAACTAAGTATGTCTTGCCCAGTATTGGGCGACGTCGATTGCTGACATCAGATCTTTGTGGGTGCATTGGGTGGGACACAACGGGCATTCATACATGTGTAGAGTCGTCTGAGGGTCGCCACAATCGCATAGGGTGGAGATCACTGGGTATCCCCATTTGTTCAGGGTGACCCTAGATCTTGCAGTTCCGGTTCGGAGACTATTCAGAGATTTCCAGATCTCCATACTTACTCCCAGCAGCAGCTTGGATGGATTTATCCAACGTTGATCTTTGGTGGCTTCCCAAAAATCGATCCTAGACTTGTTAGTTTAATCCTGGAAATCTTCCGTGGCTGTTAGGAAGCTATTTCTTGACTTTAGTCTCTGGCATGCTGGTTGCAGGCCTTACAGAGATGATAATCCTGCATCACATATACTCTCAGAGTCGATCGATCGTAGTCTAACAATATAGAGATAGATCGCCAGCAGTTCAAGTTTGAGCACCTCTGCTCTAAGATGTCACAAAGCGACAATGATGTTGCTCCAATAGTTTTGCAAGAATTAGCAAATAAAAGCGCTGTGGGTCTGTCATACCCACAGGTACTAATAAAGGGTTAATAGTATTAATCATATAATTTATCAATCATGGTAATTAATTTAAAAGAATTAAAACGGGAGGAAAAGAATAAACAAAAAACTCCTGAGTGAAATAAATCAATTTAATAAAATTATAACAACAGATGTAAATATTTTATTGAAAATATAATGGTAACTCCTATTACATGAGCAAGAGTTATACAAAATAAAATAATTCACTGTGTAAGCTCAACTTTAGGTCTGGAAATATAGGCTCACCGAAAAAAAAGTTTACTTAAAGAATTGTTAATTTTTTTATTTTATTTTACCTCTTGCTTTAAAATACTAAAGCAAATCTATGTTTTTTAAAGTTTTAGAAAAATTTACTCCAAGGAAAATTGGTGGGATTATTTTCATCTTTTATTTTGGGAATATCTTTTGGTTTAGCATTAAAAATATCCCGCTCCTCTTCAGTCATATTAACGAGTTTTTCGGTCACTTCTTCTTTACCATACTTATCTTTTTTCCTAATTACACAGTATTCTTTACTGCCGATTTTTCGACAAACGCAACTTTCTTCATTACCCTCATTGTCTCGTGTGGTTCGATGAGTCTCCACAGACTATAATAAGTGATAACATAAGAAATAACACAGCACTTTATTTAAAACCTTACCCCATCTGCATTTGTAACAGTTTTCATACTCTGGCTAGTTCCATAGAAAAAACTTTTTGGGGATGAGTATGGTGCAGGTGCTTGGTCAAATTTGCCACCTAATACAGAATTTAAATCACCAGATTTCACTCTAGAAATTAAAACATTAGACTTATTTAAATACAGCAAGTTTAACTCACTTTTCATCCAAATCTTTATCTATCATTTCTGAATTTGCAGATGGTTTCTCAAAGCCAGGTTTTAAAAATTGATCACGTAAATTATTAGATAAATTGTTACTTGGGTCTTCAAATGGTGTTTGTGACCATCCATCTGTGGGTAAATTTGGAAATCCCACTAAAATGAAAAGCACCTGTGTGTAAATTATATTTCTTATTCTATTTAATTTTTTTATTTACTAGAAAATTCGGTGGTTCCATTAAACCCAAACATCTTAAGTACTTCATTCATTTGATGTTCAAAGTATTGATGCATTTGTATTGGGTCCGAAAACACATCAAAACTTCTAATAAATGACTCTTCTTGAAAAAATTTCTCTCTGTCATCATCTTCTCTAGTGTATCTACTGTATCTGAAATATTGTTTTATTATGTTATCTTTTAAGATGTTTTTAGGACTCTTCTTAATTTTTTAATGTTTGTATAGTAATTTCATAACATTGCATTGCATAATAATTAATTACAATGTAGTTACTTTTTCAATTATCCAAAATTATTTGAATTATTTAAAAATGTCTATAGTTCAATACAAATTTTCTCTTACGTGACATACAATAAACAGACATATCAGGAAGTTTGCCAAACTATTTATGCTACCGATTCCAATAACACTTTCTAGAATATGTGGTTTTAAAAGTACTTACTCAGTTTGTTGGTCGTCATGAAAATTCATTCCAAATATTTTTCGAAAAAGATCCATGGGTATTACTGACAATTTATCTCCTTAATCCAATAATAACTAATTTTTTTAATAAATTTGTCATTTAAAATAAAAACGCCATTCAACACATGAGTTTGACAACTATTGTCAGGTGAGGTTAACCACCAAGACACCAAGTGCAATTCTGGTTGTATAATGTAAAGACAAGTAGGTTTATTGAAATTATTAAAGTGCTACTATCACTTCATGTGTTAAATTAGAAGTGAAATATTTTAATTAACTTAGTTTAAAATGGTCTTAAAAATAATTACAATTATGTGTGTTAAATTGATAATTGTAATTTGTTTTTGTTGACGTTAAAATTTTACGTCATTAATAATGACAAGAGTGACATTTGCTAGTATGCGCTGAAGAGTGTGGGGAGAAGTTAGTGTCGTGAACATTTTCTTGTAGTCTTCGAAAATGGTAGGAAAATTGTAACAAAAATGTGTTACAAAACATAATTTACCTACTACTATTTGTTTCAGTCATTTCAAGATAAGATTTCTGCACTTATGGCAAGGCCCGGTCAAGATCCAGTAGCAAAGGATGATGTCCCATGGTGGATGAAATTTGCTGGTCGAGGGGTTGGCACAGTGGGAGGATTCAGTAAGACTTTTATCCAATTAAAGATTAGTTTAAATTATTAGTAGACGTTCATTTACATACTTTATTTTATTTACTAATTCTGTGGATTAAGTATTTAAACATATTTTTAAAAACAACCAATACTTTTGTTATTTTAATAATTAAAATATTGCGTTAAATGAATGTTACTCATTGTATAGGAATATTACTTTTTGAAAATATTAGTTACAAAGGTATTTTCGTAAAAATAGCATTAAATAACTAATTCACTACATAAAACTTGTGAGCTTGTAAAATATTTTTGCTAAGCTTCATGCAGGACTTTCTATTTAAAGAAAAATATGAAAACAGTAAAGTATTGTGGATTTTTTTACTGCATACTTTATGCTTATTAAATGTTACCATTAATTTTTATACCAATAAATTTAATTTTACATTTATGTATATTCATGCATAATCTTTCGATCTATTTTGCATATTAACAATAAAATCTGAAATATCTCTTGTGTTTTATGAACTACAGTGGACTAATTGTATCTTAAATTACTAGTAACTTATCCCAAATTGTTGCTTAATCCATCAGCACAAATTTTATGTCTCAGTTCTTAGTGTGCACTTTATTATAGGTACCATTAATTTGTTTTACAATAAACCAAGGTAATTTAATAAGGAATTATTAAAAAAGGAATACACAGTGATTTAATTGTTTTATGACCTTTTTGTGCTAAAATTAAATGTTTCCAATTTTAGATTATTCTTACACTTCTGGAAGTATGTTCTAAGTAACACTAGTCATTTTAACGTACATATATACATACATATAGTCACGCCTTTTTCCTGTAGGGGTAGGCAGAGACCACTTCCTTCCACTTGCTACGGTTCTTACACACATCTTTTGCTTCCTCTACTTTCATCAGGGCTCTAATACTATAATACTAGTTTTTACTCTCGACCTGGCCTTTCTTCAGAACAATCTTCATCTGATTGAGATATGTTTGCTGAGTTCGACCTCTACTGACTTCCGTTCATTCACACTCGCCTTGTAAATTTGTTTCGTCCATCTTCCTTCATCCATCCTTTCTACGTGTCCAAACCATCTTAGCATTCCTTTATCAATCTTTGTAACCACATCTTCTTCACTTTCTCAGACTAATCATCTCCGCAGCATTAATTCTATTTTCATGCTTCTGCCAAACCCAAAATTCACTACCATACATAAGTGTAGGAACCAACACTCCTCTATGCACAGCCAGAGGTGCCTTTTTTGACACTTTCTGGGTGTTCATAAAGCTATACAGTGCCCCATTCATTTGTTTTCCTGCCAACACCCTTCGCTCAATGTCACTGTCATACTTTCCATCTCTCGTAAACTTTGAACCTAAGTATACAAACTCATTTACTTGTTCCACTCTTTCTCCCTTTATCAGAACTTCACAGATTGTCATGCTTTCTTTTCTTTCAAAAACCATTACTTTCATTTTGCTTACATTTGTTTTCATCCCTTTGATTTTCAGGGCATCATGCATAACATTAACCATCGCCTGCAACTCCTCTTCAGATGACGCTAATATGACGATCATCAGCATTTGATGATCATATCATTTATTTTCAATCTATAAGCACTCTCAAATATTTTAAACAATCGTCTATGTATAAGTTAGACGGCCATGGTGAAGCCACACATCCCTGTCTCACACCCTTTTTGTTGTTAAACCAGTCTGTGTAAGCTCCGTTTATCCTGACACAAGCAGTGGAATCCTCGTAAAGTGATTTCAGTGCTCGTATTAAACTACCGCTCACCCCGTACATAGACAATGTCTACCACAATTCACTCCTCACCACTCTGTCATAGGCTTTTTTCAACCAGAGTATTTACTTTCAGGTAAGCACGGAAGATGACGAAAGTCGAAAGCGCTTTACAATAATTTTTTTAAATATACACTTTATATACAAAAGTACTTCTTCATTCATTCTACAAAAGTGTATTCAGCTTCACACTTTTAATATCTTTATGTTTTTTACACCAGATATTAAAACCAGATTTTAAAATAATTTTATAATTGGGTATTTTAATTCATCACATAACATATATCAGGTAAAGAATGAGAATGTGGTAGTGGTGGAAAACATCCACCAATACTTATGTCTTACTGAAGTCAATTGTATTTCAGTTGCAATGTTTTTGGGTATATGGGAATGTATCACCATAAGTGTGTAGAATGTGGTGGATAAGATTTAATCTAAAAATTTACATGTATCCAAAGAATTGTAAGTGCTGTTTTGTATAATAAAAAAATAATACATATAATACACTTATGGAGTTGTTCCAAGTAGAAAAAAACAAATAGAAACTTTGATTAACTATATTTTGAAAACATCCACCTATACTTACGTTCTACTTGTATTACAGTTGCAATGTTTTTGGGGGTATGGGTATGTGTCACCATAAGTGTGTATGGGATTCTGGCTGGAATGTGGCAAATTATTTGCGGTTTCATATTAATTTGCTGTGAGGCACCATGTTGCTGTATGTTTGTTGACCATGTTCAAAAATTAGCAGACATTATTGAAAATAGACCTTACTGGAACAGAGCTGCTGCTTATGTGCTGTAAGTATATTTTAAAGCTTTCAATACAGTGTATCTAGTAAAGTTAATGAAACAAGTAGTAACATTGGGAATTATTATTGCATTGTCATTGATTTGGTCAACAGTAATTGTTGGTCTTGATAAAAATCACTATATTATTATTAACGAGATTATTAATGTTTGTTTTACTAAAGCAATATAAACGCTTATATTTAAACGAGCGTTATTTTAAATAGAATGAGAGATATCTTCGTTAATAGTATGAGCGATATAAAATTGCTATTTTGAGCGATATTTTTTGTAGATGAGCAATAGAATATAATTAAGTGAGCAATAATCAATTATATTGTGAGCGATAAAATATTATATTTCAAGCACTAAAATTCAATAAATTGCATTATTTCAAAGGACAAGTTTATTTATTCATAGTATAGGTTAAAGATGAAAGTGTCGATCCAAGTCTGTAATTCCCACAATCAGGACAGGCATCCCTTTCCAATTCAACTTATATATAGTATCAGGGTGCAGATGCTTAGTCAATGCCGATTGAGCTAACAGTCGAGATTGATAAGTGAAAACTAGCTTCGCCATCTTCTTCGTCTTCATCAGCATAAGTGACTGTATGGGCAAATACAAAGGGAGTCTCGTCATCTTCGGGTATAGTTGAGTTACTGATGCACCAGGCCTCGAGTTCACCCAAGCTGATGGCGCTTGGACCATAGAGCCTTTTCTTTAGTGCTTGGAGGTAGTTGCTGATCTGTGCAATATTCCGTGGCTTGAATCCTTCCTCCTTAAGAGTCTCAAAGAGTTGCTTGGGCTTCATTCTAAATGTGATACAACAGATGAAATTAGTAAATTTATTCAATACCTATTCAACTACTTTTAGTTACCGAGATTTTTGAAAAAGAGATTCAATCTTCTTTTTCATGGTAAGACTGAGTTGAATACTGCCAGCATCAGAGAATGAATGAGCAGATGTAGCACGATAAAGGTCCACACGCATGAAGGTAGCATCATACAACATTTAAAAATATTTTAAAAAACGAAATCATAACTTAAAAAATTTAATTTATTGCTCTAATAAAAATATTATTTGTTGATTTTTATAAAATACTAGCCATCATATATTAAAAAACGCTCAAACTAAAAAAAATAGTGCTTGTTTAGAATAAATATCGCTCAAGAGTTATTGACCAATTAAAAAAAATATCCCTCAATATAAATATAAAAATCAGGAAAAGTATTACTTTAATGCAATGCTACTAGTTTAGATAAATGAGAAATAAAAAGTTAAAACATGCCATACCTATCACCCTTTTTAGAATGGCATTGCCGCCGTTAATAATGGCTTTTGGAATGGGAACACTGTTTGGAAGTGGTTTGATTTTTCTTACTGGCGTTATATATGGTATGATGGCATTAGGAAAGAAGTAAGTACACATAAAAGAATAAATTATTCGATTTTTTTTTTTAATTTTATTGTGGTACATGGTAAACATCTAATTTCTGGGGCTTTTATTGTTCGACTTTTTGGCCGCTAAATAGCAGCTTGTACATGTAAATTTTTTCTTTAATTTGTTGTTAAATTTATCATGTCAAATTTAATGTATAAATTTTAAAAATAATATTGATTCATTTATTTTTATTGAAATATAATAAATGTAAATAAATAATAAATAGTTAATAAATACTCTGGGTAGGCAGTTTTATAATTATAATAATATTTACTGCCATTTATATGTAATGTTAGATAAGATTATTCTCCAAAAACAGACAAAAACAAAATGTATGTATTATGAATAGATTTTAAAATTAAAAGTAACTAATTTGGTAAAATTATTGGTTTGTTGTGTAGGAAAATTATGATCTTTTAACAAGTTTGCTGAGTACTAGTAATTCTTAGGTTATGTTAGGTATCATGTGAGTGGGGCATAGGTCGCCACTCCACTGCGACCTTTAGTAGGTCTATTGTGGCTCACCCCTAGACGTTACAGTTCACCGCTCAATCCAGTTCTTCTCACGAAGTTCATGGTTGTATGGCTTGAGTTTTTTTTGAAATCGGTAGGTTCTAGGTTGGTATAACTAAATACGTTGAACCTTATTCTTCCCAGGCCGAGGCATGAACATAGTATATATTCAGCAGTTTCGTCTTCCACGCAGCAAAACCGATAGTCCGTTTGTTGATTCAGACCTATCCTTCCGAGGTGATATCTTAGACGACAGTGTCCTGTAAGCAGTGCCGTTAGAATTCGCAGGTCATTCCTGCTCCATTCGAGGATCTGCTTAGTTGTGTTTCTTGAGGGTTTAGCTAAGAACGCCTACAAGTGAGTCAACACTGGTATATCGAACCAGTATGTGAGTATTTTCCTCTTCACCTAGTCCGAAATAATTGTTTTGGCGGCAATTGTAGTGACTCCAAAGACTGGTTCTGGTCCAGTGAACGCAGATTCGGCCCCCTGTTTTGCAAGGGTGTCGGCTTTTTCGTTTCCCTCCACCCCCTGGTGCCCAGGTACCCACAGCAAGGTCACTCTGTTGTTCGCACCAAGATACTCAAGGGATTTGATGCAATTCTATACAAGTTTAGAATTTATCTTGTTGGAGCTCATTGCTTTTAAAACAGAGCCTGGCTGTCTGATATTATAATAATGTTTTTGGTTGCTAAAGGTCTGTTAGTCAGCTCTCTTGCACGTAATTTGACAGCCTGAAAGATTGTAGCATATCTGCCTAGACTGGTAGATATTTCAATCTTTTGATTCCTTCTGAAAACACCGGCCCCAACTTCATCTGGGGTTTTTAAACCATCTGTGTACATTACGTATTCAGTCTCTGGGAAGAGGATTTCACCCCTCACCTCTCTCTTTGGAAAGAGGACCTTGAACAACTTTTCTACGTGTATTTATGTAGCTAGTATGTCAGAAACCATCCCGAGAATTTGGTGGTTGTTTGTTTCACTCAGTATCCCGCAGTGGTCCCCGAGTTGCCCTCCATTAATTTGCCTGGATATAGCTCCAGTTATGCTCTAGTTATCTGTTGTAACCCTTTGGTCCACCAGACTACTGAACCATACGTGACCATAGATATTATCATTGTTTAATAAATCCAGTAAATCTGTTTGGGGTTTATTCCCCAAGATTTGCCGCATACCCTTCTGAGATTCCAGAGAGAAAACCTGGTTTTGTTTATTGTTTTTTCCAGTGGGCGTTCCAGGTGAATCTTTTATCCAGAACTACACCAAGGTATTTCACTTCCGCCGCAAATGGAATGCTCTCTCCGTATAGGACAGGCTGTCGAAGCTTACCTAGGAATAATTACAGTTTTCCGGGGGTTGACAGACCTCTGTATACTGTGTTAAGGGCTTCTTGGAGGACGTTTGAGATCCTCGTTTCAAATTTTCCTCTAACCATTATAACCAAATCATCCGCATAGCATTGAAAATCTACACCCCGCATGGATAGCTCGCTCAGCAGAGAGTAGATAGTACATATCGGTTTTCAATCATGCTTTTGATCCAGTTCAGATTTAACTGTAGATTCCTCTATCCCTAATTGATGTATAGAGTGACTGTGGTAGGGCGTTATTAAACGCTCCTTGTATATCTAAAAAAGCTACCAGCGCAAGGGAATGACTGATCTTTCCTACTAGATTGTTTAGTATGTAATTCTTATAAATAGAAAATCCGATGTGGCTGTTGTTTTATGGATATTTATGTGACCACTATGATTAATAAAAAGGAAGTTATAATGCAAATGATTAGGGAAACACATTGTTTGCTTAATTTAGAATTAAAAGAAAATTTGTACCAATTTATTTAGATTTTTTAACACTAAAAGTGCTCTTCCATTGTTTATTCACGTTTTAAATTTCAATGTGATTAATAGATAAATGAAACGCGTCACAATTAAAGATAACAGAGACATTTTTTAAAGTTGATAGGAACTGATAAAACTTTTTATCCAAATCGTTCCATATAGGACTATAATTTTTTCATTTATAATTATTATTCTTTTGAAATTAATGGGCGGTTATGGAAAAGAAAACGATTAAAATATTCCGATTTACTTGGTGCCTTTTTAAAAAAGGGGCGTCGATAAAAAGTGGGATTTTTATTAAACTTCCTACGTAGGGGTAGTAGGTTTAGTTCGCCAAAAACCACACATAATAATTTTGTAAATTTGCATTAATCTAACTACGCTACTGTTTTGCAAACATCAGAGGATCTAGAGAGGACATGGCTGCGGTAGCTTCACCCCACATGGTGACATCCCCTACTGGAATGGGGCACACCGACCATCGCACTACTCTCATGGAGGATCCGGATGTGTGGCGTCCCACATAAGCTACTAACAATTGTAATTAACAAATGGTTAATTTTTTTATTTTCTTTTGCATGGTAGACAGACTAAAAGCTCGTATTTTTCTATTTAGGAATGCAAAATATCGGATGCTGTTCGAGAAACGGTCGACGTCTTTCGCGCTAAATTGATTCTTTAATTTTAAACCTTAAATTAATTATCTTTAACTCGCTTTGCTACTTAACGAAAGCTTTCACCTATATTTTATTAATTTTTTTCTCTCTTGTTTATGACTCCGTTTTAAGTATTGATTGTTGCATCTTACTTTGTTTTTTTTTTTTTAATTTTAATGATTTAGTGCACGCCAGAAAATCATTTAAGTAAAGTTTATAATAGCGAATGTGTTATTCCTTATTTTATTTTTACGTAATTGAAATCGAAGGAATTCGTGACGATAACATTATTTCGAGGTTATTTATGTGTCAAAATGATTATAACGTTATATGGAAAAATCACGTAACGCGAGATGGCGCTGTCAATGACAAAATTTCTGATCGAGGTGTGAACAACAAATATTCTGTCATTTAATCGCTTGTTTTTAGTGAAAGGAATTTTAGCTATCTCAGAGATTTGAGTTGATTTTTTTTGTTAAACTATTGGATTAAAGCTGGATTTAAAGTTTGTTTTCGACGTTTCAGTTTTATTGTTGCTAGATTCTTGTTAAATGCCAGTAAAGACCAGGTGTGTCCTGGTATCAATTTTGGTTTGTTTTCAAAGTTTTTTAGTTTTGTTGTCCCTGGAATTCTTGTTGCAATGCCTATGGAAGTAAAAATATCAATTTCGGACATATTGTGTGGGTGAACCTTTTCGACCTATTAAAAGGATTATAGATCATAATCCAATTAACTTCGGTCACTTCTATCTTTCTTAATTATGGAATGTTGATACTTCATAATAATACAGCGAATCGCCAAACTTACGTGGCAATGGGTTGGACATGTTGCCAGACTAAGTGTGGACAGATGGGTATCAAGGCTTGTACACTGGAGACCACTGCAAACAAAGAAGAGTGTCGGCAGGCCACATACGAGATGGTTGAATGATGTTAAAAAAAAGCAGGAGGAAGATGGTACCATACAGCGAAAGACAGAACAGCATGGAAACAAATAAAAAAGGCCTTTGTTCAGGAGTGGAGAGATAATGGCTGACAAAGAAGAAGAAGATACTTCAACACTGGAAGGTTATAGATAGGAACAGATCCATCAATCAAATGCTAACTTTGTGTTGTTGAAGACACTATGAATAATCACAAATAAAATGATGGATCATTGGACAACAATATCAAACTTACCACTGAAAAAATCCTATTTGTGCTTGCTGCACACAAACCTAAACTTTGAGATTGGTTTTTTTAAGATCATCTTCCATTCCTAAGCTGCCTTAAGATTTGAAGGAAATGTACGTAAAGAATAATCGAATTGCCATTTGTAGAGCATTGTGGAACAAAGCATATTTTTCGCGGTTTTATCTCCATATCACATTTTTTAATCCTTTGCATTTTCGTATTTTGGGGTTTATTAACATCAATTCTTCGCAAAACTTCAAATATAACACTTTGAATGCTTAAATTGCTCAAAATAATATGCAAAGTTCACTTTTCACCCATATAAACAAATGGAGGTTAGTTTGTTGTTCACACCTCGAGAAGTTCATACGATCAATAATAGATGTCGCCCACTCCGTGATTTTTCCCCATACAATTTAATTATGGAAACACAGCTCGAGTATTTACAAACGTTCTTGAACACGACACTCAATCTACTTAGCAAATTAGCAAACAACTCAACAAAACACAATGAAACTAACTGGTAGATGAAAATAAAACAGTCTCTGCCCATTACTTGCAGTCTTTCATATCTGTTTACGTCCTTAGTGGTAGTTGAAATCGCTAATATTGTTTTGTGTTAAATAAATCTCAATGACATTTGACAGGCAGTAATGTCTCTACGAAATAAAAATTCCGCGGGAAACTTTTACGTGAAAAGAAAGTAGGTAACTTGTAGTAATTAGTTTTAAATTTTGTCGATTATGATGTAAAAGCGTTTCTTTATTAAACGATAATTGTGTGTTTAGGGCGTCAGCTGAAGAAATGCGGCGGGCAGCGAATGCAGAAACTTCGTCAACGCCACCCAGGAGTATGCGTTCGAATCTTGTCGCTCACGCTCAGCCCATCAGTTTTTCCGGTGCGCCGATATTCGATAGTAATGTATGAACGAGTGTCTTCGCACCATTTTACAGCTCGTTTTCCATTCGGTCATCCTTAATCCTGAACTCCCTATATCCCGTTTTGATATCACTTTCAGTGAATATTGTCTGTTTTACTTGTAGAAGTCGATATACAGGGACATCAATCGACGTTTTCCTTAAACTGAGGCTTTTTTTCCAGCCATCGATCGGATGATCGTAATGCAGATGACTAGAATCATTATTTTTGAGTTTTTTTAACCATAATTTTAAACGGATTTCGCTAACTAAAATTTGGTCCGGAAAGCATTAAACAAAAAAAATATGCTACTTATTCGCGCACTCTAGTAGTTAAAATTCTTATCCTTAGTGAAAACTATACTTTTACATTTTATTATTAAGCTATTTCAAATAAAGAACTGTAAAAATCAATTTAAAAATGTGTTATAATAGAAAAAAAGTTTGATGGCCTGTCATTGTCATTTTCTGATTATTGTCTGCAGCAATAATTAATAATTCAAATTTAAATTAGAGTAATGAACATAACCTGAGTTCTGAAAAATTCTTAAATATAGTAGCCAAATGAATGTTTATAAAATTTTAACAGGTCAATGGAAAACACGATAAAATCACTATACCGATAGAAATTTTTGCGCGGAAACGTTTGGAAAATACTTTTTTGAACAAAAATGTGTGGTAAAACGAAAGAATTTAATATGGTGGCCACTTTAAGAGTATTTTGTATGACAAGTTTTTACCTTGATCAAACACTTGAAATTTCTCGTACTTTTTTGCAGCACAATTTACACATTTTAATTAACCCATTTCACACATTTTTTTTTGCGCGTATATCTTTCTTTACCACTTAAGAAATGATGGATTCGACTGTTAATTGATGATGAACATAAAAAAATTAGCCTAACTTAACCTAACGGCCTAACCTAACATCAACAGTACCTTTTTTAACCAATTGAATCATTTGTTTATTTGAGGCAGTAAAAGTAAAAAAATTAGCCTAACCTAACACCAACACTACCTGCTGAACAAATAACCTAACCTAACTTTTGTACGCGCACTTGTTCTCTACTTACTTGCTCATTAACCTAAAAAACAGTTCTATGTAAATTTATAAGTAATCTATAAGATATAACTTCTATTTCATTAACTGAGACATAAAAATATTTTATCTAATACCTATACCACTATTTCTGGTTTGAATTGGCAACGTCGCAATTTTAACTTCGAGTTATGAAGGCTGTCATTTGTCAAACAAGTTAATAGTTTATGTCTATTGAATAATGATTCATTTCTTCCGTGTTATTGACGTTTATTCCATTTTATAATTGCAAAAAAATGTGTGAAGTAGGTGAATTATAATGTGTAAATTGTGCTGCAAGAAAGTACGAGGAATTTGTTTGATCGAGGTAAAAACTTGTTATACAAAATACTCTTCAAGTGGCCACCATATTAAATTCTTTGGTTTTACCACACATTTTTGTTAAAAAAATTATTTTCCAAACGTTTTTTCGCAAAAATTTCTATCGGTATAGTAATTTTATCGTGTTTTTAATGACCTGTTAAAATTTTATGAACATTTCTTTGGCTACTATATTCCAGAATTTTACCCTCAATTTTAGTTTCATTAAAGGATTCAAAATAATATTAAAAAAGTCTAATGAAGCGTTTTACATTAAGTAGATTTAATTCAAAACGACCCTTTTTATTTTATCGTTGCTCCTAACCTTAGTCACAACCATTACGAAAGTGACAGATGTCAGAAGTTTCAATTGTTTAGGTTTCAGGTGCAACTATGTTTGAATTTTGGTGAAATAAAAGTAGTGATATTTGTTGTGATTGTGTCTTAAAATGAAGAAATAAGATATAATTGCGAGTTTCACACAGATGAGTAAGTTATAATTTCAAATTTTTTTACATGAAGAAAAATATTTGTTGAAATGTGTTTAGTCATCTGGGGGTAGCAAAATGACAGAATAAAAAAAATGCATTCCAGAATAATTAGCTCCGCCATTTAACAAATATTAATATTAACCAACGAACTTTTTGTTAAAGACTAATATTAACATTCCAATTACAAAATTTCTTTTTCTGTTAAATAAAATAAGAAGCGGCGTAACAAAAAATATATAGTTTTCTCAATTAGTATTACTATATTTGTTCTAGTAATAGTGGATTATTACCTGTATATTTTGTCTTCTACATATAGCAGACAATTTTAATTATTGTAGATAATTAATGTTTAATAGGGTAGTGTACGTACCTGTACTCTTTATTTAATTAGCGACAAGTAATGAAAAGAGAACCGTGTACTCAAATCTATAAATATTAGAATCTAAGAAATAAATGGTTGTCAAGGTGGATTCGTACAGCAATTAAATCATTGCAAAAGACTAAATGGCAAAAAAATTGCTGTATTAGATAATTTTTTTTTAAAGAAATATAAATCAATTGATATTTGGCTTACTGCATAAAATACAGGTAGATCTAACACTAATTATCAGTTAGCAAACCAGTTGTGACGAATTAAAATACAGATAGAAGTTATTTCATTTAAAATAGAAGGTAAATAAGTAATCTTATATTATAATTTTTATCTGTGATCTTTGTTGGTGAATGACTCTGTTTTGTATGTTAAAAAACTCTAGCTTCATGTTCATAAATTTTAATATAATTAGATAATATGGCTATTTTGACAAAGTGATGGTAAAATGAATTACAAATTCTTATTTTGGTTGTATATTATGCAGAAGTAAAATTATGTATTGCTGTGTGAATTACCAAAACAATTGGTCACTAATATTCCATCTACTTAAATATAAAAGTGAATTTACTACAGTGAATATTTGTTTCCAGCCATTTTTTTAAATTTTTTATACCAATCGTAATGTTAACATATTTATAATTGTGATATAATTTATTATTAGGTAAATATGATTTATTGCATAGGGTATACCAAAAACAATGTATAAATACATAAAGTAGGTTGTAAAACATTGACTACATTTTACACTTTACAAACTTCGGCAATTGCTAGTAATTTATTAAAAGATTCCATACAATTTATTGTACGAAATATGGCAAAAGGAGAAAACGATCTTTTTTCTTTACTCCTACAAAATGCCGTAATAAAATTGCCAACCCAATGTGAGCTGTTTGATGTTCACAAAAAGGATCCATAGGATTATTTTCAATTAAAAAAATGTAGTGATTATATCTTTAATTCCTTAATGTATATATACACTAAGGAAATTATTATTATGGTTAAGTAATCAGTAAACTATGCAATTGTAGAAATTACTTATTTATCTTAAATTTCTAATTTGTTTTATTGTGTATAGGCATTGAACTTAGATAAATTTTATTTAAGTTTAATTTTTATTTCATATGGCAACCCCTGAAACTTTTTAGTGGTATTTTATATTTGTTTTTTTTAGAAGTATTAATCTGATAATGTACTGAAGACTGTATGTTTAAAATAATTAATTATATATTTTGCTCAATAGTTTTCACAATTTCAATTCACGAACCATGTCGAAAATTTTATTTATTATTTGATGTTAAATAAAAGAACTCCCTTTAAGCGGTTATTTTTGAACATGTTTTATAGTATATTTTTCTTTGAATTATATTTTAATGACGTTTTGGTTGGTCTTCCTTCATCACTTTCATTTCCGCTTGCTAAAAAAGTTTGGTTTGTCTAATTTTGTTTACAAATGGATGGAAAATCTTATGGACTTCAACACTGCGGGTATAAGAAACATCGGGATACACACATAATGAATGCTAATTGTCCAAGCAAATTAATCCATATTTGCGAAATCGAGATTGCAATTATAAATTTATGTTAAATATATTTTGACCATTTTCGTTATTAAACAATATAATGATGTACTTAATTTCGCCAGCAACAATTAGTAAAAATAATTAACATGAACCGATATGAAACGGAATGACTAAATAAGTTATAATGTATGTTTCATCACAATATTTAAAAGCATGTTCCTTCTCTTTATATATTTTTAAAGTATTCCGTTTATGTTTTATTACAATATTTATTAGCTCTCTTTATATATTTTTAAAATATTCCGTTCGTTTGGCTTTAATCTCATATTTTTCGATCAGAATTTTCCTGTTTTTCTCCATCTAAATCCCATTTTTTTGACCATAATTTAAATGAATCAATTTTTTCTGCAAAATTAATTTCCTCTTCTTTTTTTAGCTACTTAAAATACTGTTCTTATTGCAGGCCTTCTTTTATGAGTAGCTGCATATATGAGTAAATAATTTTTATAATGTGCATATCCACAAGTTTCAACTAGTCTATGGTACACATGCTCAGAGGAAGTATAAGGCCTTGTTCTTCATCTATTTTTATAAAGAAGTACATTATTAATTATTTCTCAACCTTGGCCATAAATCACTTTCCTAGTATTACTCTTGTTTACAGATGTTAAGACATTTTTAAAGTGATAACTTTTTATAGTATGCTGCGAACTTTTTGGGCGCGTTACCGCGTTCGTAAAAGCGTAACGAAATTTTAATATATTTAAAAGTAGTTGGATACTCGGTGATTTGAAACTGAATACACTGACGTGCTAAACAGATAGCTGTACCATTCAGCCACAACACACTCCTACTTTAAACGTCCAAGTTTGCTTATTTGTTACATTAAATACGTTCAATATTTAATAGTTTCTTCTCAAATCACTTGAAGTCACTTCTGTCGTGCGTCTCTAGACGCGCACCTTTTTTTTATCGACTAATAATAACAAATATTAATCAACTAACTAATTCAATAATAATAAACTAAATGAAAAGAACAACTTACCAACAATTTTCCAGTTGGTAGAACTAGCCCGAAAAAAATTACTTGGCTGTACCACAGCACAATTAAACCTCGGAACAGATTTCACGATGTTTTTAATAATGACACTTAGAGAATGTAATCGACTCTAACTGTGTAATTTTAATTTGCGACGTTGGTGGTGTTGCACAGTCCATGAGAGTTTCTATGACTTTCTATTTTGACGCGAAAAGTGAATGTTCCAAAGTTGTTAGATTTGTCCTTATATTTGGGGATTCACCATTTAGTCACGATATATTAATCCGCAGAGCCTGTTAAATTTTCTCTCAAGGAAATCATTGTTTCCAGTAGACAATAAAAATCTCGATATCATTTTTTATGTTTATTTTGAAAAAAAATTGGAACAAAATAACGAGTATGTCTCCAAAAAGGAAGGTGGTGAGTCGTTGATGCGATAGAAAATTTTAAATATCGTTTTAATAGATAATATTCAAGTAACCGATGGCAGCCAAACAAACATATCCGACTCCTTGTGAGTTTTGTTAACTTTTATCAAGTATTTTTTTTTAAATCTTACCCACTAGTCAACGTGAAATTATTTAGAGATTGTACAAAACTATTATATGTAGGTAATTAATTTTTGCATGAGATTTGATTTCAAAGCGTTCAATAGTTTATTTTTTGGTCGTTCAATCTCATTGAAACTTGTTTCGTTAACCATCTTAAAGTTATTGAGTAGTCGCTAGTAACTGTTGTATTGTTAAAAGGTATATTATTCATGTGTTGTAGCAATAAATAAACCTATCTTATATTAAGACAAAGTCGTGTTTTTCTATCACTTATTGTAGACAAAGTAGACTAACTACTTCTTAAACTTATATTGCCGTTGAAGCACTGCTAAGAACATATAATTCTTTTTTACACAATGGTGTTGCACATGTAGGAAGAAATCGACTTGGGTGAACGTATCTCGATCAGATCGAAATTGTTTTAAAGACAGGCTAGGTCAAGAGTTCCTACTAGTAACCGACGAGCATGTAAGAAAGCTCTGATGAAATTAGAAGAAGCGAAAAACGTGAGTACGGCTCGTAGCAAGTGGAAGTGCCTACCACCACGGGAAAAAGGCGTGACTATATGTATGTTTGTAGAGGTCCCTATACGTTGAAATTTTGCAAAGCTTCACATTTAACACTTAGGTGATGATATGGAGCTCATATAGTACAACCCCAATAAAAACCACGCTTGGGGAATCGTATATTGTTTGTTAAAGAGGGGTGGTCGCTTAAAGGAGAACTAGGAAAATTAAAACAACTTATATTAATGTTATAATCTTTATTTATTAATAATTTTGATGGCAATTAAATTATCTGTTTCCTTAAAAAAATACACTAAAAGCTAATGAACCAGCAAGATTTTAATACACATGTATGTAATATTTTTATACACGCTTTATATTAGCTTGACTTGTATCTATCTATGTAACGGAATCTTTGGACACGACTTTCACCCATTTTCACCTTAAAAACATCGGATCGACTTTGTAGACAGATGACAATACAATAATTTCATAAATTATTTAAAGATCCTGGCCAGGATCACCAGGATATTAAAAAAACCTATAAAAAACCCAAACTAAAAAATGAAAAATAAATAATAGTTTAAAAAAACTAAGAAAACCGAACTAAAAAATAATAATAATCGGTAAAAAATAATTTTAGAATCAAAAGCGTGGGGTGCGCTTTATCAAGTAATATTTTTAATAATAAACAGATATTTGTAAAAGTAAAGTCACCAAGAAGAAAACGTAAACATTGTAAAAAGCACCCCACGCTTTTGAATGTAAAATTATTTTTTAGTTCGGCTGTTTTTTCAATAATTAGAAATCAATGATTGCTTCACATTTTTTGGTTCATTTATGTGAATTCAGATTCAAATTTTAACAGCCCAAGCTTCATTTTTATATATGCAGAGTAAAATCATCCGAAGTAATCATTCTTGGTATGGCAAAATATTTTAGGAACATAAAAATTTCAGTGCAAAACGCCGAGGGGCACGAAAACCAGTCGACCAGCACAAAATATAATAAATATTCGCGACAAACAATCAACTAATTAACTTCACGACTTCAATTTGAACTATACCACGTCGACATGTGTCTGCGACGCTAGAAATCGGTATGAGCTGTTGGTAACAGTGTGCATGTTTGACGTATCGGGAAAGACTAACTATAAAGTTAAATGCGCTTAGCCATAACGGAGCACTGACCCTCGCCTCGCATCTAGCCTGGTATCGGAGCATCGTTCTCCGAAATCGAGTTTAGTATTTTTCGAACACCGAATACGGCGCTTTGTGCATGACGAATAAAAAAACATTAATAACACTGGTCTACAATTTTTTTTCTCTCTCATTATTATGCAAACTTAATATAGATTTGATACTTCTGAGTTGAAGTACATATAATTAGTTTTCATAATAAAATGTGTACGAAGTTGAGATTAAAATGTAGCAGATTTTGTATAGTAGGAGTCAACATTCCACCATTAATAAAACTCAAATTTTCATTACTTGATGTTGTTGCTTGCTGTTGACGAATTTCTTAATGTAGGAATTAATTTCGGGAAAAAATAAAATAAAACAACGATAAGACTTACGTATTTTTTAAAATGGTTAACATAAATAACAAATATTTACACACATACAGATTACTGATGTTTTTGACAGACTTAAATCGAATTATCACTTTATTTTTGTGCTATACTAACATCTTATTATATCACAGCCTAGTCACGAATCGTATGACAATTATAAGATTCGCGTTCGAACAACAGTGACGGTGATGAAACCTTTCCACTTTAATTTAAGGGCTCACATACCGCTAAATTTTTCAAAAACAAATTTTGAAAAAATTCTACTTCGTTACAAATTTATAGCTATAAATGTGACCGGTTGTGACAGATGCCTGGCTAACTGCCAATAAGGAAGAAGGTATCCCTGTAGAATTGAATTACTATTGTTCTACTGCAAAACTGTCGAACTTCCCTTCTTGATGATTACAAAGACGTACGCGCGAATTTTTTTATCAACAGTAAAAACACAAGAGCTTTTTTTTTATCGGATAAATTTCTTTTCGTAACGAAATAAATTTGCCAATCAGTAATTTTACGAGAGAAACTGACATGAAAAAATCGCGAGACCGAAGGTCGAGTGATTTTGTCAAATGTCAGTTTTTCGAGCAAAATTACTGATGGAAAATTTTTGAGTTAAAAAGAAATTTATCCTAAAAAGAAAAGCTCGAGTGTTTTTTGGCTTTTGGCAAGATAAATTAACGACCGAATATATGAATGAACAACAACAATAATTATCTTTATTGATAAAATTAAATTATTTAAATGAACAGTTATTAAATACACAATTCTTATAAATTGTTTGATTTGGTGTACTAATTTCAAAATTTTCTTCTCTGTTATTCACACATGTAGAATATTAATTTTGATTTTTCTCACTCGAGGCTCGTAAGGAACTAATAAGATTTTCGTGATGTTCAGGATCAATTTGGAGATAGGGTTTAATAGAAGATGATGATGAGTGTCCCGTTATCTTTATAAGTTGTTGGTTACTTACTCCTGCTTTGGCTAACTGGGAAACTGTACTATCACGGTTCGAATGATTGGTAATTTTTGAAAATATTGTATTGTATTCAAATCTTCCTGTTGAAGTTCCATCTTGTTTTTTTTCTTCTTTAAAATGGTGAATTTTACAGTTTGCAGCTTCTCCCCCCCTCCAAGCTAAAACTCCATAAATTGTCTCCATATTGATGCTTTAGTATTTTTTGTGGATTGCCGGATTGCTTTTTCTATATTTTTTGTTATTTGTTGAATCGAAACTTCCCCAAAACGACTCATGTTGTAATAATTCAGTATCAATTACAATTATCAACAATACCTAAATAACTGACAGGCCAGACATTAAAGTAACGTAAGCATACTAGATGTAGACGCTTAAGAGGAACAGGCATTTTTATCGGTGATAAAAACGATGCACCGTATTGAAGATAAAAGAGATATCCT
Organism: Agelastica alni; assembly: GCA_950111635.1. Lineage (NCBI taxonomy): Eukaryota > Metazoa > Arthropoda > Insecta > Coleoptera > Chrysomelidae > Agelastica > Agelastica alni. The sequence continues at coordinate 30,883,713 of OX467716.1, forward strand.
TTATAACAAAAAGAGCAACCCAACACATTTTTTTACGGAAAAACAATCGGTAACCGTCGCAAAAAAAATTCAGGATACGCCATTGGTTACTAATTTTGTTTAAATCGCCAATCGAAGTGGCGCTGGTGTTCTGATATAGTGAGGGACATGTTTCTTTCATTAGTAATTTATTTCTACCAGAAATTTTAAACGCGTTTTTCTCAAAATTATATTTTAAGACAGTGTCACTTCGATGAAATAGTTAATTTTGAATATTTTTCAACTTATGGTTTTCAGCGCGATGTAAGCCCTTAACTATAACTTTAATTAAACGAAACAAAAATTGTTCAAATGTAACATTGTAAATGACCTGAACTTTTTGTTTACAAATTTCCACATAAAACTGAACAAACATAATTACCCGCAGGCGGAAAAAAAAGTTTATCGTGTTCATTTTAATAGCGAGATTCTCTTGAAATACGTAAGAATAAGTACGATAAAAAATTGGCCTTTCATATGATTCGTTTCACGAGTTTCCACTCGATTTTCCCAGCGATTTACACAATTTTTTGGTTGTATTTTTAACACAATTTTTATCACTGCACAAATTTATCCACCGACCAATTGCCCTGGATTTTTTTAAATTTTAAATCAATATTCGGATTTTCCGAAAGAGTAAAGTCACGTAGCTTTGGAAGTGTTTACGCTGTCGTACGTACAGCCCTGAAAGAACTTCACCATGTTCAAAGTAACTGGCGGCGTATGAACGGTCAATTCTGCGATTTCGACGGTTTTCGCCTGATTTTGGGGCTCCTTCGTCTTGTCCAGTTGCTGTAGGGCTTCTTCGTACGTCGGCAAACCGGACGCTATCGTGTAGCTGGGTAGCTCGGATTCCGGCAATCCCGATTCCAAGTTGCCGGTGTTTCTAGCTTCTATAACTGTAACAAATAAACGACGTTTTAGACGATGTAAACAAAAATGCTCGCAGGAAAACATATCACTGGAGGGCATTGGTACATGTCAAAATATGCTCTAGTGAAAGACAAACGAATTTATTTTCAGTACATTTTTTTTGCATAAAACATTGCCAACATGACGGGCACAATAAGACTTCGATTGGATGATCAATAACACAATAACCTTAATTCGTACGTCTACATTTTCTTCAATAACAAAAAACAGATGATTCTTCATGGCTTATAATCTTTTTGAATTGTAAACATTACCGTTTTGTGACTCATTATGAACAATACACTGTTATGTAGCGGATTTCACAGCGTCATATTCGTAATAATTGGACTATGAAGAGGTGCTGATTGAATACCCAAATAATAATTGTATAATCGAGAATAATAATAACAATAATGAAATGGTTTTGGATCGTATAAGTCACCTTTTGAAAAATAATAAAATAACTTCGAGGCCTAACAATAAAGATCTAGGACTAGTTTTAAAATTTAACATATGAATCTGTAAATACAGTTTTCTAAAAACCAAATTCGATGAAGTTGCTCTCTCTCTTTAGACCTGACATGTGTTGAACCATTAATTTACGACTGGAAACTGCAACAGGTACCTACATAAGGTAAAACGAAAAGTAACAAGCGATTATGTGAAATCTTGGAGATAGAACAATCTTGTACATACATAAATACATACAGTCACGTCTTTTTCTCGTTGGGGTAGGCAGAGACCACTTCCGATACGGTTCTTACACACATCTTTTGCTTCCTCTACTTTTATCAGAGCTCTTATGCATGCTCGTCGGTTGTTGGTACTTTTGACCCAGCCTTTCTTCAAAACAATGTTGATCTGATCGAGATATGTTCGCCGAGGTCGACCTCTAGCGACCTCCATTCACTCTCGCCTTATAAATTTGTTTCGTCAATCTTCCTTTATCCAAATCATCTAAGAATTTCTTTATCTATCTTTGTAGCCACATCTTCTTTTACACCACAGCGTTCTCTTATCTCATTATTTTTTACCTTATCCAACCGAGTCACTTCGGCTATACTTCTCAGACTACTCATCTCCGCAGCATTCATCCTATTTTCATGCTTCTTCTGCCAAACCCAACATTCACTACCATACATAAATGTAGAAACCAACACTCCTTTATGCACAGCCAGACGTGCCTTTTTTGACACTTTCTGGCTGTTCATAAAGCTATGCAGTGCCCCATTTATTTGTTTTCAAGCCAACACCCTTCGCTCAATGTCACTGTCATACTTTCCATCTCTCGTAAACTTTGAACCCAAGTACTTCTTCTTATAGTGCATCTCCTATCGGAGGTTTGCTATCATCACAGCTATCCGGACCTTATTGACTGCAGCTTGGAATAGTTCAACATTGCTACAATTAAACCAGTCCCTTAGGTTTTTAAGCCAAGACACACGGCGTCTTCCAATATTCCTCCTTTCAGCGATCTTTCCCTGAACTATCAGCTGGAGAAGTGCGTATTTGGGTCCTATCAGTATATGACCTAGAGATTAAAGATTCCTCTTTTTTATGGTGTTAATGACTTTACATTCCTTATTCATCCGATTTAGGACTTCAACATTAGAGATATTTTCTGTCCAGGGGATACTTTACATTCTACGGTAGCACCACATCCCGAAGGCTTGTAGTTTGTCCGCGTGATTCTTCTTGAGAGTCTATGCCTCCACTCCATACAAAAGCGCGGAAAACACGTAAAAACGCAGCATCCTCATCCTAAGTCCAATCTTGATATCTCGACTGGTGAACAACTTTTTCATTTTCGTAAATGTTGACCTGGCTATCTCTATTCTAGTTCTTATTTCTCTTGTTTGGTCACCCGATTGTTCTGTCCAGGCTCCCAGGTATTTGTATGACTGCACATTCTCCATTAAGATGTCTGCTACTGACACGTTTATATGGTTGTGATTTTGGGGCAACTTTGTAACTACCATTAACTTGTTTTTTTTTAAGATTTATCTTTAGATCGTATTTGTTACATCGATTATTTAATTTCTCTAGAAAATGTTGTACCCAAGTACACATAATACATAATATGTCCGAAATTGATATTTCGACTTTCATAGGCATTGCAACAAGAATTCCAGGGACAAGAGAGCGAACAAACCAAAATTGATATCTGGACACACCTGGTCTTTACTGGCATTTAACAAGAATCCAGCGACAATAAAACTGAAACGTCGAAAACAAATCTTAATTCCAAATTTTTTGTATCCTAATTTAATGGCGCTGGCAGAGCCAAAAGGCCAGATGTTTTGCATTGTTGTTTTATCACTCATAAGTAGGTAATATTCACAATTGTAATCAATACAATTATTATACATGATTAAAGTGTTAGTATTTTTTTGACTAAATAATTGATAAAATATCAAGATGTTCCTCATTTTTTTTATATATACTTATATATTTTTTATTAATTAATTTATTTATTTAATTCCAGCTTTAATCCAATAGTTTAACACAAAAAATCAACTCAATTCTTTGAGATAACTAAAATTTCACTAAAAACTTCGGTTTTACAAGTGATTAAATGACAGAATATTCGTTGTTCACACATCGATCCGATATTTTGTCATTGACAGCGCTATCTCGCGTTACGTGTTTTTTCCCTATTAACTAAATGAGTTCTGCGTTCACAAAATTGTTCATATAAGGTTATATGCGTATATTTGTATTTTTTGGTAAAATGTTAGTATTTGTAAATGATACATCTGTGCAAATTGTTTGATCAAAATGTGTTACTGACTTAATTTGTTAGCAATAAACAAGTGTTTATTATACGATACGCGAATCATAAGAACACTCTAACATTCACAGTAGCTCGATAACTACAGGATTTTTCCATTATTTTTGAGTTTTGATTTCAATTAGAATCATTCTAGTAAATATACGCTTTAATTATTATCATTGTATTAATTGAACTAAAAATATATTAAATTGTCTACTTTTAACTTTACCAAAACTCAAATTAAATTCTTTCCGATTAAATATTTTAAGATTATCTCGTTGAGTACATTGTTTTCAGTGTTGCAACAGAATTATAAAATCATTGACGCTAACAGCAATAAATAATAATGCGGAACAATGGGTTATTGCTCTTTATATTTACTATGACCGTTGAATTGAATTGTACAGATTTTTTTATCGGAAGGTTGGCAAAATTGACTTTTATTGTCTGTTAATCAGTGCCATCTACTTTAAAGGAGTCTATAGAATTTTGGGGAGATGAAAGTCGTTGACTACGAGCCAATTTCACAGGTCATACTCATTGCTAAAGTTTAACTTAGCACATTTCATAAAACGTTAAGGTGCCCTTAAATCATTCTTAATGTAAGCCCAAGAATTGGTTCGGCTTAAGCGTGATAAGTAGAGCTTGCAGGAATATTTGAAAACTAATCTGAAAAGCACTACAAGACTTCTACACCTTGGGCACATTTAAGATATTTGGCTAATTCTCTCGACGTAAGTACACATTTTTTAACCGGAATTTCACATTGAGCTGTTTCATAAGGTATTTTTTGATTTTTTAGTCTCATAGAAAAATTGCTAAGGCTTTAGCTATTTATCACCAGTCTTTCATTCTTCAAACGCAAAGTCATTATTATTAAACTATTTACAATCTCTAATGAGAATATTTTTGGACTTCTGTGCATGTACGTACAAACGAGAAAGTAAACAGTACCTCAACCACTTTTTTTTTATACAAAAAGGGTGTCTCGGCTATATAACCTGTAAACCAAAAATTATATTACAGAAATAGAATAACTAGATATGCGGATTTTATTTTTTGAATGAAAAGTTAGTCTACGAAGTAGATGATCAAAATCTAATCATCTACTTCGTAACCCTTATGCAATCTAGATCAAAAACTGAGAAAGTCTCTTTCGCACATACCCACTAGAATGATGTTAATAACGTCGCGAAATGTTTTGCCTCAGTTCCTTTGGTGTTGGCTGAAAGATTAGTGTGGACTGTGTTCTTTAGATAACCAACAGAAAAAAATCTATGTAAGACCTGCAGGAAGAACGAAAATCACTTTTTTTGTAATACAGCTGTCTTTGGTGTAGTACGTTGGGATTTTCACTAGCCCAGTAGCTAGTATTATGCTTATTGACGTATCCATTTAGATGAAAATGGATCTCGTGGTTGTATAGCGGTCCACTGCTCTATAACTTAAATCCGCAGCAACCTGTTGGGAAACTAACATACTATTTTCACGAAATTTTATGCATGTTCGATGAGTCGATCTCTCTGGGCGAATATGCTACAGTTTTTCAAGATGAAACTAGCAATCATGCAATGTGCATAGACGGCGCTCTATATATTGTTGGAAGTGAATGTGATTAAAACTAGTTAGGCCGGACTTGCAGTACAAACCACTTTATTTATTTTATAATATTACAGTTGAATGTAAGGATGTACTCAAATTTCTAGAAAATAGGATATTCTATGACTAATAATCTGTATAATCAAACTTAAAATTACTTACGGTTGCCTCTGTAGTTTCAATCTACTTCCGAAATATTTTATCAAATTGACAATAATAATTATTTTTCGACGTTTGGAGATATCTTTTCAAACTTGCTAATATACTATATATTAATATACCAATATTGTATGTCCTTCTTCTTCTTCTTTAGGTGCCCTGTCCTCCTCGGACGTTGGCAATCATCAGCGCTATCTGAACCTTGTCTACAGCTCGGCGGAACAATGTGGTAGTGCTCACTCCATACCATTGTCTTAAGTTTTTTAGCCAGGATATCTTTCTTCTACCCGGGCCTCTTCGTCCTTCGATCTTCCCTTCTATAATAAGCTTTAAAAGTCGATACTTGTCATTTCTTAAGATGTGACCAAAATACTCCAGTTTGCGCTTTTTTAGTGTAAACAGAACTTCCAGCTGCTTGTCGAGGCGTTGAAGTACCTCGGTGTTACGCACTCTTTCTACCCAGGAGATTCTTAATAGCCTTCTGTACGTCCACATTTCAAAGGCCTCCAATTTTTTGCACATCGCATCTGTCAAAGTCCAAGCTTCCATTCCATAAAACAGTATGCTGAACACGTAACAGCGAAGCACTCGGACGCGCAGAGGCAAGCTTAAATTTCTGCTGCAAAGTACTTTACGCATTTTCAGGAACGAAGCACGGGCTTGTTCTATTCTGGCACGAATCTCCTGCATGCTGTCCCACTTCTCATTTAGTTGACACCCAAGATATTTAAAAGTTTCTACTCGCTCAATTCGTTGACCGTTAATTGTCAGGTGTCCGTCCACGTTGTTTGATTTGCTAACTGCTAGCCACTTTGTCTTTCTCACGTTCAGGCTAAGTCCGGCCTCTGAGTTTGCAGCCGTCACGCGGCTTACCAGCTCCTGCAGTCCTTCCAGTGAGTCGGCAACAAGAACCGTGTCATCCGCATACCTCAGATTGTTGATATTAATCCCATTGACAGATATCCCCTCGTCACATTCATCCAACGCCTCTTGAAATATCCGGACTGTATGTCCGGAAGATTATTCTTCTATAGGTGCCGTCTCCGCTTCGAAGGTTGGCAATCATCCTAGCAATTCTTATTTTTGAGTCCGCAGCTCTAAATAGTTCATTATTACTGCATCTAAACCAATCCCCAAGGTTCTTCGGCCATGAATATTATCTTCTTCCTATAGATCTCTTGCCTTGGATTTTTCCCTGCATAATTATTTGTAGCATTTGATATTTGTCTCCCCTCATGACATGTCCCATATACAGCAGTTTTCTTTTCTTAATTGTTGGAATCACTTCTCTCTCATTATGCATGCGTCTCATCACTTCCACGTTGGTTATTCTCTCTACCCATGAGATCCTCAATATTCTCCGGTGTATCCAAATCTCAAATGCCTCCAGTCTCCTCATGTCGGTTACCTTCAGTGTCCAGAAGACTGCCTGCTGCGCTCAGCTTTACTTGAGCTCGAGCAACTAATCCAATTATCGATCTGCGACCTGCTCCTATTTCGGGGAGATACAATGGACATTTTCTGAGTGCCGTTGGCCGGTTTCAGAATGAACCGCCCCCCAGCTCAATATTATTATTAAACTTCCAAAAAGCCTCCTATCTAATATAATATAATCTAATTCTAAGCCAAGCTTTATTAAACTTATGATTTAAGGGAAATTGTCTAGAAGTGCGGCACTTTTCCAAAAAAAAGCGAAAAAATTGTGCGGTCGGGGGAACCCCGTAAGGAACGCAAAGTTAGTTCAAAAATTTCATACAAAGCAGTGACATTGATTGACATTAATTTTCCCGTCAGTAATTTTATTCCTATGTTAAGAATTATTTTTTACTTTTACTCTAAAAGCGCGTTTTTTAGTTTTTTTAAACTATAATTTATGCATCCACCGGGAATTGAACCCGGGCTGCCCTCGTGGTAGGCGAACATTCTACTACTGAACCACCGATGCGTTTCGTTACGAGACGATTCCTACTAAATCGTTAGCCGCGTTAAGAAACTTCGTTCCATATCAATTTTTTTTTCGCTATTTAAGAATGATGGAATTGTCCATATGCAATTTGGTTTGACATACGACGGTAGTAATGTCAATTAACACCGTCATCTAGCGATAGTCTGTACAAACTCGAAACGACCCTGGATTAACATAAAATTAGTGTCATTGTGTAGGTATGTATGGGTCGTACAATGCAATGCTGGTATAAAAGATTATTTTTGCGAATGATTTCATACGACATTAATAACTTTATTCTGCGATATCAATACAGTGACCCAAACTTCCTAATCTTATCGCGTATTTTTTTTTTTTGGAGTAGAACTCACGTTTTTAAAAATGATCGTTATAAATTTTTTAGACGTTCGTATCAGTCGATTATTTATTATTTAGGTTAAAAAGCCAATACCTTGAGATATCTTGCTAAAATAATAATTGGTGCTCTGACGTCAATGGAAACTGATAATAAAGAGTTTGTTGATATCGTGGATTATAATAATTATACTTTTGACCGTTAATTATGTTTTAATAATTGGTTTTTGTTTAATTATTTTGTAACCTGCATTTGTAAAATCTAAAAACTACTCATACGTTCAATTGAATATTATTTACTACACTTACATTTGTCAAGACATAGTTTTGGTTCTTTGCTGTTTTTATTTTGGGCAGGGAGCTGGCCTGACCCATGAACCCTTCTCCTTTTTCCGGGCTTGGGACCGGCAACATAATCTCAGAGAAGAACGATACAATCCTCCGGAACAAATATATCGAAATCGAGACCAAATCCCGAATCTACAAGGCGGTCATCCGACCTATATTAACATACACAGCGAACACTACACCAGATACATCGAACACAAAGAGAATATTATTATTAGGTATCATATGAGTGGGGCGTGGTCGCCCCTCCACTGCGACCTTTAGTAGGTCTATTGTGGCTCACCACTAGAGGTTACAGTTCACCGCACAATCCAGCCCTTCTCACGAAGTTTATGGTTGTATAGGGTGAGATTTTTTTGAAATCGGTAGGTTCTAGGTTGGTGTAACCAAATATGCTGAACCTTATTCTTCCCAGGCCGGGGCATGAACATAGTATATGTTCAGCAGTTTCGTCTTCCACGCAGCAAAACCGACAGTTCGTTTGTCTTCAGACCTATCCTTCCGAGGTGGTATCTTAGACGACAGTGTCCTGTAAACAGTCCCGTTAAAATTCGTAGGTCATTTCTGCTCCATTCTAGGATCTGCCTTTTTGTGTTTCTCGAGGGTTTAGGTGAGAACGCCTTCGAGTGAGTCAACACTGGTATATTGGACCAGTACGTGAGTATTTCCTCTCCGCCCAGTCCGAAATAATTGTTTTGGCGGCACTTGTGGTAACTTCAAAAACCGGTTCTGGTCCAGTGAACGCAGATTCGGCCTCCAGTTTTGCAAGGGTGTCGGCTTTTTCGTTTCCCTCCATCCACTGGTGCCCAGGTATACATAAATGAATGGATACTGTGAAGAAAAAGAGAGTGGAACAAACACATACATCGGATGAATGACGACAGAATGGTCAAAAGACTAAGCATTGGAAGACCCCGCAAGAAATGAAGCGAGAACCTCTCTAATAATGGAACGGCAGAGGAAACGAAGAAAAACAAGCAATTTGCTTACATTAAAGAAGGTAGAAGAAGAAGAAGAAGACATTTGTCAACGCCATGTTTTAGGAGCTCTATCTGTAATTTTTTAAAAGGAGGTTCTTATATTATTATTTATCAACTAATAATACATCTACTACCACTAAAGAATTATTTATAACTAGCAGAACCCGGCAGACGTTGTCCTGCCCGAACGTTAGCTTGCCTGCTTTGGGAATATCACTATCATACTCAGCGACCCCGAAAACTATAAATTTCACACTAAATCGGTTTTATTAATAGTTTTTATATTTCATCCCCTTCCCACCCCTTTTGTATGGGTGTAAACATAATTGGGAATGTTACTATTAAAGTCAGTGACCTCAAAAACTATTTTTATATTTTTCTCCTTTCTACCCTTTTCGTAGGAGTTTTAACAAAATTGGGGATGTCACTATCAAACTCAGCGACCCCAAAAACTATTAATGAAAGATAGGTTAGCTGGAATCACGGGCCTCGAATAGATTAAGGGTTATGCACAAAAGATCTTATAGGTCGAGGTACTTTTAACAAATCACTTGCGAAAACTCCCTTAATGAAAGATAGGTTAGCTTGATGATCTTTAAAAATGTAATAATGATAAAGTTCCCGAAAATATACAACTACATGAACAGGAAAAACTTCGGAATATTAACGTGAATACAAAGCACAACATAAGGAAAAACTACCATTGACGCAGTTTTTTCAAGAAATATTGCTAAATTCACAGTGTAAAGTGTTACTTCATCTGCGCGTAGAGACCCCACCTCACCCCTTTTGTTTATTTCATTACCTCCAAACTTCACACGATCACCTTCCGGGCTAATCTAAAGATTGCGTAAAAATTTCATTAGAATCGTTTTAGCCATCTTTTTTGGTCTTAATTCTTGCCAAATTACAAGTCTGTAGGAGCTATAGTTTAGAAAAAACAATTTTTCATTAACACCCCCAGTCTCTTTTGAGGAGGAATTTGTAAAACCGTTCTTATTTGGTCTTAACATTTCAAAAGAAAGGTTGCTACCAAATTTTGAAAATTTAAATTTTTTATCATTAACACCACCGCAATCCCTTTTAGGGGTGGAATTTTGTAAAATCCGTTCTTATTTGATCTTAAAATTGCAAAAGAAAGGTTGCTACCAAATTTCAGGTCTGTACAGTTGAAAATTTCTATTTTTTGCTACCAAATTTCAATTCTGTAGGAGATGTAGTTAAAATGTTCATTTTTTATCATTAACGCCCCCACAATTCCCTTTGGGGGAAAAATTTCGTAAAATCCGTTCTTAGCTGACTCTACTTGGCGAAAGGAATATCCCTAGTGTATTTTAAAAGTACATCTAAAAAGAGATTAGCTTAGAGATTATCAGACGTTTAATTTTAAAAGATAGAAGATGGCTTAGTTATTTATCAGAAAATTATGTTCTTTAACAAAAAAAATTTGGAAGTTTGCTTAGGTATTACCAGGAAAGGATTTTTCTTAATAATAAACCTTGTGGAAGGTTAAGATATTACCAAAAAATATATATTAACAAAAATTTTTAAAAGATAGGAGTTTGCTTAAATATTACCGAAAAAGTATTTTCTTTAGCAAAAAAAAAACATTTTAAAAAGTAGCAGATAACTTAGTTATTACCAGAAAAGTAATTTTATTCAACAAAAAACATTTTAAACGATAGGAGATAGCTTAGATGTTACCAGAGAAAAATGTTTTTTTTTTAACAAAAGACATAAAAAATACGTGATAGATTAGTCACTACCAAAAAAGGATTTTTTTAAAAATAAACCTTGAGAAAGGTAGGAGATGGCTAAGATATTACCAAAAAGAATTTTCTTTAACAAAAAACATTTTAGAAGATAAGTTTTTCTTGACATATTACCAGAAAAATATTTTCTTTAGCCAACATACATATTAAAAGATAGGGGATAGCTTAGATATTATTAGGAAAAAAATTTTTTTAGCAAGAAACATTATGGAAGTTAGGAGATGGCTCAGATATCACCAGAAAAGTATGTTTTTTTTGGCTTTAGAAGATAGGAGTTTGTTAAGATATTACCAGAAAAGTATGTTTTTCAACAAAAAACATTTTAAAAGATGGGAATTCGGTAAATATCATCTTATAAGTATTTTCTGTAACAAAAAAATTATTTTTGAAGGTAGGAGATATATTAGATATTACCAGGAAAGGATTTTTTTAAAAATAAACCTTGAGAAAGGTAGGAGATGGCTAAGATATTACCAAAAAGAATTTTCTTTAACAAAAAAAATTTTAGAAGATAGGAGTTTTCTTGTATATTACCAGAAAAATATTTTCTTTAGCCAACACACATCTTAAAAGATAGGGGATAGCTTAGATATTATTAGGAAAAAAATTCTTTGGCAAAAAACATTATGGAAGGTAGAAGATGGCTCAGATATCACCAGAAAAGTATATTTTTTTTGGCAAAAAATATTTTAGAAGATAGGAGTTTGTTAAGATATTACCAGAAAAGTATGTTTTTCAACAAAAAACATTTTAAAATATGGGAATTCGGTAAATATCATCTTAAAAGTATTTTCTGTAACAAAAAAATTATTTTTGAAAAATTATTGAATTATTATTATTATTATTATTATTATTATTGAATTATTTTTGAAAAATATATTTTCACAAACCAAAAACACTTAAAAAAAAAGAGCCTATCTAATATCTAAGATGAAGGTTTATCTACAAAATTCATCTTAGAAGATCTAAGACAGCCTAGATACTACATTACCTCGAAAATGTTGGTACGAAAGGTGAACATCGGTCTTATTGCGTACTGAGTTCACACATTAATTAGCAAGGTTGAGGCACTTGACCTGGGGGACTGTTAACCGAGCATAGACACAAATACTAGGTCACAATCTTATGAAACCCTATGCACCTTGAACTGAATGCATTGTACTTTGCACGCGTTTTTCAAATGGGAATAACAAAATTATAATAATTATGTTTTTAAATGTTTGCATACATACACACGCCTATGTCGGTCACAACAATTAATGTGCCACTTTTCTGGTATATGGTTTGTCACAAACTTTATCACTTTGATATTACCATTTTTTTGCAACCATTAACTTTAGACGCGACTAATGGTGATGAGTAAGAAGGTTTAGGTGTTTACGAATTATTTATAGAACAATGCGTAATTATTATTATCATTTTTTTCTTAATATTGACGATTAATGGCTGTACAAGTTCTTGTTTTGACTATTTTATGTCAGTCTTAGATAACAATTTTTCTGAAACTAAATAATGTACACGTTTATTGTTTTATACTGGAGGTATACGATTTATTTTTAAAGTTTTTAAGAAAGGGCAAATGATAGGTTGAGTTGGTGGTTTATTTCTCTGTCCAGGTATAAGTAACTATGGAAATTTTGGAGGGTGACGCCGTTGATTATGATATTAATATGTTAGTGTGCATCAAGAGTGAAAATCATGGTTTTAGATTTTGACGCATTCACCTTTAAACCCATTCTCAAGCTTGCGTCCGTTTGCGTTCTCATCAGTGTCGTCTGCGTATATTATGTTATTGATCACGATTCCATTTATTTTTGCTCCCTCTGGTCGATCTTCTAATGATTGTTTGATTATATATTCTGCATATACATTTAAAAGTAGGGGGGACAACAGGCATCCCTGGCGAACTCCTCTCTCGTTATTTATGTAAGATGTTGTCACGTGCCTATTTTTCCCTTCTACATTATTAATTGGATCTCTGATGGTTTTGTATTTCTCAGGTGCTCGTAAATAGTTTCACTTACCGTATTTTGTTGTAATTTGAATTTATCACTCGTTGTAAATAGTGTTGCATACCTAGTAGTGTTGGGATTTAATTATTAATGGCTGTGACATTTTTATTAATTGGAGTGGGAGTCTTTGTTATTAGATTTCGCCTTGATTTTTGACCTCGATTGTCGTGTGTTGTCAGCTATATTATTGTTTGGTTTGCTTTTCTGTGTGGATGGGCTGGCTATCAACACGGACGAGCGTGATTATGAGTTGGGAACATAGATTTGCAAAGGTTGGTTGACGCGTGTCCCGTGTCATTTTTTCTGATATCCGGCCTGGGAGTGAGCAGTTGACAGAGTCGCTTGGTGTCAGTCGTGGAAGTCGGGTGAGAGTTTTTGGAACGATTTGATATTAACACGTGAGCAAAACTTCTACGGTTTTTTCTTTCATATCTGGCTGTATTTGGGCCATCTTAATTAGATTTTGAAGAAAAACCATTTAATTTTTAACTTGAACATTCTGTCTTGCCTTTGTTGTGGATATTTTGGATTTCGGTGTCGAGTTAAAATGACCGCGTGCGGGATCTGATGGAGGGAAGCCATTGTTAAGTAGCAGGTGCTGTTCCATAATTCAAACCGGCTACAGGAGTAGGCCACAGGATTCGTGAATTCGAGTATCCAAAGGTTACAAGTGATTTATTTTAGTATATTTAAACGACGTGACTTATTTTTGACACCACGATTAAGTTTTGTTTTAATTTATTAATATGGTACACTGTTGAAAACTATTTATTGCATTGGATAATATGCCAAGGCTGAACTTTGATTAAAATATAATTCTCAATAGTTCTTTGTGTACAAGTAAGAACGTTTATTCATACTTATTTGTAAATATCCTACAATATTGCTATTTTGAAGGACAGCCATCGTAAAAAGAAATATTTTTAAATAAGCTCGATTGTTTTAACAGTGTAAATCTTTAAAAATACTACTTGGTGTTTCTGTTTCTTGGATCATCGATGTAACAGTGGCGTCTCAATGAAGTTTTCAATTGGTTACATAGTATTGAGTTTAATTCTATCAACTTATCAGTTATTATGTGCTTGATCTAAGTGTTTTCAATAGTTTAAAAGTAACAAATTATTTTCATTAAATTTGTACCTGCTCCAAGTTAAATCTGAATGTATACATTACTGAATATACTTTATGTAGTTATTGTGATGGTTTCAAATTATTATTTTTGTTGCAAGTCCATTTATTTTTTATTTTTAATCTTTTGCTATCAGGAATTCTATATAAAACCAATTATTTTTGAAATTTTAAATATTGTGAACATTTTTTTTTGTTTTTAATTCTCTTTTGTACATCATTAGGTTTTTATTATTGTCTGAAAGATTGTTATAATTAATTTAGATATTATTTTAAGAAAAGTGTATTAAATTCGTTTAATTCACTTTACAAAAATACAGAATTTGTTGTAAAAAATCAGAACATCATTTTTACTTAATTATTATATTGCAGGAATTGTAAATCTAGTTTTATTTATCTAGTTCACCATAATTGTTTGTTGTTTATCGTGTGGCTCTGCTAGTGCCTACAAGACCTAGGGGTTTCCGGCTTGTACCGTCTAAGTCGGTGGCGCGGCTCACTTTTATATTTTCTTCTTCTACCCTCTACGGCTGAGCTTGGGCATAATTTGCCAGTAGAGAGAACGCTGGCAGAGTACTCTTTAGAAAACTAAAAGACGTGGCAATGTATTGCCATTTGTTGTTATAATTCACCCCCGACGGTTCCAATATGTATTGCGGATTATCGCTAGGTCGTGACTGCCCAATCATATGTCTTGTAAGCTTATCGTGTTGAATGCGGTCGAAGGCATTTTTGTAGTCCGCAAAGCAGGCGAACAGCTTTCTCTTTACTTCCAAGAATTTTTCCGCCAGTAGGGTTAATCCTAACATGGGTTTCCTCGTGCCTGCGCCTCTTCTGAATTCGTATTGGGATTTGCTTAAGTAGTTGTCGCATTTAGTGCGTATGCGGTTGAAGATGATTCTCATGAAGATCTTTGTTGCATGTCTTATAAGGAAGATGGTTCTGTGGTCTTCGCATCGTGTCGCTTTATTCTTTTTTGGGAGCGGGACGTATGTAGAGCACACCCAGTTACCTGGCAGTCTCCCGATCTCGTTAATAGCATTGAACAAACGGGTTAGCTTGGTAATTGCTTTTTCACTTAAATTTTTAAAATATTTAGCCACAAGGGCGTCCTCGCCTGGTGTTTTATTGTTTTTGGTTTCTGCGATCGCTCTGGCTACTTCTGTCTTGAGGATTGTAAGGTTACTATCTATTTTAGCCGCTAGTCAAACAACCACTAAGTTCGCAATTTTTAAATCAAATCACAGAAATAAATTGACAGATATTTTATAACTTTATAGGTTTCATTTTCTGGCTGAAGGCATTTGACGATCAAATCATTCATTTTCAATCCATGCGTACTCTCTCTTTCAAATCTTTCAAAACTCATGATATTGCGAAAAAAGGATGAAGCGATCAATCTGCTAAATATTTCGTGAACGCTTTCCTAATTAGAGGAAAACCTATTATAATATTACATGCCGCTAATGCGGTTTTGCTACTATCGGCAAAGAATATTTTGAGATGTTCATAAAATCCAATTAAAGTCCGGTCCTGGACCTGCCGTCGGCTAAATTCTTTAAGATGCTGAATTTGTGAAACAGGAAAATTTTATTCTGACTAAACACAAAATTTGATATATATATATATATATATATATATATATATATATATATATATATGCAAAATTTATATAAAACTATAAAATTATTATAGTAGACTATAAACATTTTTCGACAGCGTCAATAGATGGGAAAAATGTATAACTGTTTTTAAAAAATCAGCTAATTCTGTTGTACGTCACCTATACTATAGGTTCATTTGGATCGATTATGTATCAAAAAACACCTACTCCTCTGGCTACATGCCACGTCAGAAGCTTTTCGCGTAGCACTTCATGTATACTTGGTAAGAGTCGAAGCTGTTGATGTGTCCAGTCGAGGTAGACCTACCTTAGGTTGATGAGGGGCAACACACCCCGAAACCGATCCATAGGTGGTTGCTTCGGATGGATAAATCTAATAGTTCCTTCTCTTACTTAACAAGCATCTGCATATTGTTACCCGAAATGGGGTATTATACACGATTATGTATCAGATGTAATTCAATACCTGCACGGCATATAGCCAGAGGAGTAGTTGTTTTTTGATACATAATCGACCCAAATGAACCTATAATATAGGTGACATACAGCAGAATTAGCTGATTTTTAAAAATCAGTTATACATTTTTCCCATATATATATATATATATATATATATATATATATATATATATATATATATATATATATATATATATATATATATACGAGGGTGGTTTGATAAGTCAGTGACTTTTTGAAATAAACATTTTATTTTTCTACATAATCACCTTTTGGCTCGATACATTTAGTCCAGCGTTTTTCTAATTTTTTTATTCCCTCCAAATAATAGGTTTTTTCAAAGCTCTCAAAATACTCGTTTGTTTCGGTAATGACTTCTTCATTCGACTCAAATCTCTTACCGCCCAGCCATTTCTTTAGGTTTGGAAACAGAAAATAGTCGCAGGGGGCTAAATCTGGAGAATATGCTGGATGGGGTAGCAGTTCGTATCCCAATTCGTGGATTTTGGCCATCGTGACTAGACAAGTGTGCACACGTGCATTGTCTTGATGGAACAGCACTTTCTTCTTCTTAGCCAAATGCGGCCGTTTTTGCTTCAAATCACTTGAGGTAATCGATGTGAATGACACCGCGTACATCCCAAAAAACTGTGGCCATGACCTTGTTGGCTGACAGACTCTGTTTTGCCTTCTTTGGTCCACGTTCACCCCGAGCAACCCACTGTTTCGATTGTTCCTTGGTCTCTGGCGGGTTGTGATGGATCCATGTTTCATTCACAGTAACAAAACGGCGCAAAAATTCGTCCGGATTACGTCTGAACATCGCTAAACACTCTTTTGAAGTGGTCACACGATTGCGCTTATGGTCGAGTGTGAGCAATCGCGGCACCCATCTCGCAGAGAGTTTTTTCATGTCCAAATATTCGTGTAAAATATGATGTATCCGTTCAGTTGAGATACATCTACAGCATGAGCCAACTCACGCACTTTCATTCTCCGATCATCCAATATCATTTCATGGATTTTATCGACGATTTCCGGCGTGATCACTTCTTTTGGGCGACCTGGACGTTCGGCGTCACTAGTGCTGGTACGACCACAACGGAACTCTGTAAACTAATTCTTAACCATTGAAATTAATATTTCCGAGTCCCCGTAGTATTTATCAAGTCTTTCCTTAGTTTCAGTGATAGATTTTTTACGTAAAAAGTAATGCTTAATCAGCACGCGAAATTCACTTTTTTCCATTTTCGTAAAAATTCACGAGGTTGTCTGCTTTGAACGGCTATCAAACACCAACTGCACGACGTAGCTTGCTCAAAATTAGAAAGTTGCCCACTGATAGATTATAGTTGACGGCAGCACTGTTGCATTTGGAGTCACTGCGCGGGAAATTTAAAAAGTCACTGACTTATCAAACTGCCCTCGTATATAAATTAGGCTATAGATTATCCAGACGCGATTACCATTTAAAAATAATACACTTGATCGAGTACGAAGGTCAATATTTTTCTTCACACTATGCTTTTGAATATGTTATTATTTAACATGATAAAAAAGTCAAGGTGATGGTGACTGGCGATAAAATGGTGCAGAATTCATTGTCTAAGTAGCAGTATAATTTACATTTGAAATGTTGTGAAAAATCCGAAGTAGCACGCGCATTGTTTTAAAGTTTTCAAAATGCAAAATGACGAAATCACATTATGCATTTTGTTTTATTACCTTTCATAATTTTATTGAAAATAAATATGTATTTTGTAATGCTTGCAAATATATTTATTCGTTTTTAACCTTCTGTGAAAAATTGAATTAATTCGATTATTTCTTCTATATAAAAATATCGCTGGATTTGCATCGGAATTTTTTTAACGCAGTCCATTACAAAAATAAATAAATAAATCGTGCACAAAAAAACGTTTCTTCTTCGTATGATTCGTTGCGTAAATATTTTCAATCTTCACCAAAAAATATTTTTGCTAACAATTAGTAGCATTAAAAATAACATATCTAAGAAATATATAGTTACCAGGCAAATTGCTTGCAACAATAATTGTGTCTTTTAAATAATAACCTTTGTACAAATAATCACTATCTATTGTTGATTGTAAGAATGTTTTCATCGCTTAGATATTTACACTCAATTTTATGACTTACGAACTACATGAATACTAATGAACTATTATTTGTTGGAAGAGCTGATACAATGCGACATATTTAATTTTTTCGCGCTCTTATCCATAAATAGTATCGAACAAAACGTTATGTTCTTAAATCCAAAAAATATTAAAAGTGACGTGACATTACATCAAATATTAAGGGTTTCTAAAAACAGTACATCTTAGAAGGCAAAAGACAACACCAATATGAGGTAGAAGTCAGCACAAGCAACTAAACGGTTATCTAATAAATACATCTTAGAAAAAAAAAGATACATACTACGAGAAACATATTTTCTCTAACAAAATACATATTAGAAGATAGGAGATACCTTAGGCAGGTATTACGAAAAATGTATTTTCTTTAACAAAGTACATCTTAGAAGGTAGGAGATGACTTTAAGTACATCTTAGAAGGTAGAAGATGGCTCAAAAATAACCAAAAAAGTATTTGCTTTAACAAAAAACATATTAGATAATAGGAGACAGCTTATGTTATATCTGATATGAAGAATTATTTAAAAAATAAATCTTTCAAGCAAGCAACATCAGAAACATCTAGAAACGTATTTGCTTTAACAAAATAAATCTTAAAAAAAGGAGATAACTTAGAAACTACCAGAAACGTGTTTTCGTCTTAGAAGGTAGAAACCAGTGAATGCAGTATCTGAGATAAAGCGTTATCTAATAAATATATCTTACAAAAAATGAATATACATAGTATAGTATAGTATACATACTACGAGGAACGTATTTTCTTTAACAAAATACATCTTAGAAGATAGAAGATAGCTTAGGTACTACGAAAAATTTATTTTCTCTAACAAAGTAGATCTTGTAAGATAGGAAATTGCTTAAAAATACCAAAACAAAAGTATTTCCTTCAATAAAAAACATACTAGAAAATAGGAGACAGCCTATGTAATATCTAGGCTGAAGAGTTATCTAAAAAATAAATATTTACAACAAGCAACATTAAAGATGAAAGTTATTAAAAAATTCATTTTAAAAGTTAGAAAATGGGTTACATATTAACATACAATTATTTCTTAAACAAAAAACATAGATACGAGGAGGCCCATGTAATATTTTAGAGAAAGGGTAAAAAAAAAACATTTAAAAAATACATTTAGAAACGTATTTTCTTTAACAATATACATCTTAAAAAGTAGGAGATAACTGAAATACTACCAAAAACGGTAAAAGGCCATGAAGTTTCTGAGATAAAGGGTTATTTAATAAATAAATTTAAAAAAAGGGATAGTTTACATACTACAAGAAACGTATTTTAAAAGATAGGAAATAGCTTAGGTACTAAGAAATATGCATTTTCCGTAGCAAAGTACATTTAAAAAGGTAGAAAATAGCTTAAAAATAACCAAAAAAATATTTTCTTTAACAAAAAACATATAAGAAGATAGGAAACAGCCTTTGTAATATCTGAGATGAGGGATTAACTAAAAAGTAAATATTTCAAGCATGCAGCATCAGAGATAAAAGTTATGAAAGATAACTTAGATACGACTAAAAACGTATTTTCTTCTTTAAAAGGTAGAAGACTAGAAGGCATGTAGTACCTAAGATAAAAGGTTAACTAATAAATACATTTTAGAAAATAGGAGATAGCTTACATACTACCAGAAACGTATTTTCTTTTACAAGATGCATCTCAGAAGATAGGAGAAAGTTTAGGTACTACAAAAAATGTATTTTCTTTAACAAAGTACGTCTTAGAAAATAGATAGCTTAGGTGTTATTTTTTGCAAAGGTGGAGAAAATCCTTTATGTAGAAGTTGTGAGCCTAAAAGCTCAAGGTCTACTGTGAGATTCCACTGACTGTATCAAATCTACTCACTTAAAACTCCACCACTGTGTAGGTCTGTCTTGCTATTGCCTCCGGTGACTCTTAGATCTGTTGGCTCATTGTATCTTGCCTATGTGGTTTTGTATCATTGTACACAATTCAGTACTTTCGTACCTTGGACAAGTTTTGTACTGGGTGGGAACAATAAAGTTCTGGGTCGCCGAATGACTGCCCAAAAATTGCCTGTCTTTTGCGGTACAGTGCCTTGCAGCAGCACAGAAGATCCTTGCCGCACAGTCTGCAGCACAAGTCTCCATTTTGTTGAGGTGCTCCTTCACGTAGTGATTCTTAGCTGATTCCTGTTTATCGCTAACAGTTCTGCCGTCCTTTGATGCATTCTTTTCCGTGTTTGCTTCCTGGGATGCTTTACCAGTAGTTTTTGTGTTTTTTCCCAATCCAGCTTAGGTATTATAAAATAGGTATTTTTTTAACAAAGTACATCTTAGAAGGTAGGATATAGTTTTAAAATAACCAAAAAAGTATTTCCACAAAAAAAACATATCAAAAGATAGGAGACAGCCTATGTTATATCTGGTAACAACTTAAAACGTATTTTTGTCAAACAATATTTTTTAAAAATTGAAGGATGCCTCTGTAGTATCTTAAATAAAAGATTTTCCAAATAAATACATGTCAAAAAATGGGAGATAGTTTACATACTGCCACGTCTTTTTCGTTCTCTATAGAGTACTCTGCCAGCGGTCTCTCTACTGGCAAATTATGCCCGAACTCAGCCGTAGAGGGTAGAAGAAAAAAAAATATAAAAGTGAGCCGCGCCACCGACTTAGACGGTTCAAGCCGGAAACCCCTAGGTCTTATAGGCACTAGCAGAGCCACACGATAAACAACTGAGATTATGGTGAACTAAATAAATGAAATTATAGCTAAAATATATTGGATACTTTACTCCTACAATAAATCAAAGTACACAGTTCAATAATAAAATTATAACAAATATTGTCAAAATCAACAGCTAACAATAAATCAAAGTACTCAGTTCAATAATAAAATTATAACAAATATTGTCAAAATCAACAGCTAACAATAAATCAAAGTACTCAGTTCAATAATAACATTATAACAAATATAGTCAAAATTAACAGCCAACAATAAATCAAAGTACTCAGTTTTGGCATATTATCTAATGCAATAAATAGTTTTTAATAATGTATTATATTAATAAATTAAAACAAAACTTAATTGTGGTGTCAAAAATAAGTCACGTCGTTAAATATTCAAAAATAATTCACTTGTAACCTTTGGGTAAACGTATATTGTAGATCAAATATAAAAAAAAGGAATAATTTTAATCTTAAACACCTTAATACGGAGTTCCTGCTAAAAACACCAAGCAAGTCTTTACAACACTGCAATTTATCGTCGATATGGATGATACGAATGCACTACTACTGTGGCCGGTTTGGGTTATGGAACGGCACCTGCTAATTAACAATGGCTTTCCTCAAATAAATCCCGCATGCGGTTATTTTAACTCGACACCAAAATCCAACATATCAACAACGAAGGTAAGATAGAATGGTCAAGTTAAAAATTAAATGGTTTTTCTTCAAAATCCAATTAAGATGGCCCAAATACAGCCAGATATGAAAGAAAACCGTAGAGGCTTCGCACACTTGTTAATATCACAACGCCCCAAAAACTCTCCCCACACCACTCCCAAGACTGTCACCAAACGACTCCCATGACTCTCTCCACACGACTAGCACTACTTCCCAAGCCGGGTATAAAGAAATGACACGGTTCCGACGTCAACCAACAATATTCGCAAGTCCATGCTCCACACCAAGAATCGCGCTCGTCCGTGTTGATAGCCAGCCCCATCCATACAGAAATGCAAACCAAACAATAATATAACCGACAACACACAACAATCGAGGCCAAAAACCAAAGCAAAATCTAATAACGAAAACCCCCACTCAATCTCCAGCGATTAACAAAAATGCCACAGCCATTAACAATCGAATCCTATCACAATAAGGTATGCAACACTATTTGCAACGAATGATATATTTAAGTTACAACAAAATACGGCACGCGACACTATTTACGAGTACCTGAGGAATACAAAACTATCAGAGACACAATTATAATGGAACTGTAGAAGGGAAAAAAAGACACGTTACAATACTACAAGAAAAGTGTATTGTTTTATAAAATACATTTTAAAAAATAGGAGATACTACGAGAAATTTATTTTTTAACAAAGTATACCTTAAAAGATAAAAAATAACCAAAAAACAGTATTTCCTTCAACAAAAAAACATTAGAAGTTAGGAGATGTATAAGGTACTACGAAAAACGTATTTTATTTTCTTAGGAGGTAGGAGATAGCTTAAAATATTGGCGAAAAAGTATTTTCTTTAATAAAAAACATATTATAAGATAGGAGATAGGAGTTTTTTAATGTATGAAATGAAGGGTCATACATACATACATAGAGTCACGCCTTTTTCCCATAGGGGTAGGCAGAAACCACTTCCTTCCACTTGCTACGGTTCGTACACACATCTTTTGCTTCCTCTACTTTCATCATTGCTCTCATACATGCTCTTCGGTTGTTGGTACTCTTGACCTGGCCTTTCTTCAAAACAATGTTGATCTGATCAAGATATGTTCTCCGAGGTCGACCTCTACCGATTTGCCCATTCACACTCGCCTTATAAATTTGTTTCATCAATCTTCCTTCATCCATACTTTCTACGTGTCCAAACCATCTAAGCATTCCTTTATCTATTGAATAAATCTTATAAGATATGAGAAAGTTTGGGTATTACCAAGATAGTATTTTATTTAACAAAATAAATCTTTTAAGATGGTGACAGCAAATATGTTACAAATACAAAAATCAAATTCAAGGTGGGAGGTTATAACAATACAAATAATCAAAATTGTGAAAAAATATATGTTTAGGATTGTATTATTTTAGAATAATTGAATGATTAAGTCAGTCACTTTACATGCATATTTTTGAAAGAGATGTTTATTAAAACAGAAAGCACGTTTTATGAGTAACGAAAAAAATGTGCGAAGAAAAATCTGTGAACGATTTCGAATTCCGCTACGTTAAAATTATAATAAATTGTTTTATTGTATCGTCAATAAAATTCAAGATATCCTTGAAATAAATTGTCGATTTTATTTTTGGACATTATTAAAATGCAAGTTTTCTCGTTTCAAGATTATTTTGTGTGGTTAAAATTGGAGATGTCTTTTTATAAGTTACTTAAGATTGTCGAGACTCTATGCGTTGGTGGTTTTGTGGATAAAAGGTTTCTCACATGCTATTCCTCATTTTGAATTGAGACCTTGGTGACGTTTAGAGATATCGCAGTTTAATTGTCCGGGATGTTTATCCTTTATTTCAAGTCTTTATTTTATTATAATTTTAAATAGATTTTTTACATCAAATCCAAAACAAAACAGGAAATATCGAGGGGCTTGCCGCGAGCGAAATCATCATACGAAATATTGCCATCTCCCCTTTATTTACGTGTATTACCTTGCATTTCTTAGTGTTCCCCCTCGGCCCCCCCGCATTTTCATGGCATTACCGCTCATTTCCTGTAATTTTCCTGGTATTGCTTGCATTTTTCCTTATTTCCTGTCTTTCCTGGTATTGCAGTTATTGTTCTACTATTTTTCATGTACATGATCATTTGATCATATTGTGTATAGACATATGAATCAATTATTATTAACACGCTTATATTAGTTTCACCTGTATCTTGTATGTATGTTTTTTTTTTTTATGTTCTGGTTCCCACGAAAAGGGATATCCTGTAATGTTCAGAGAACATCGTGGGAACCAAGGGAAAGAAGGTAGGGGTTGGTGTTCTTCTTAAATTTCTGGAGGTTGTATGCCTCGGGGAACACCTCCCTAGGCAATGAGTTCCAAAGCCTCGCAATTCGTTGGATGAATGAGTCTTTGGAAAGTGATGTTCTGCAGGTCTCCAAAGTGACCACGAAGGGGTGTGAAGACTGAACAGGAGATGAAATTTAAATACTTAGGCATAGAAATATCAGGATAAGGTGACATCGAGGCGGAGGTAAAAAACCAAGCGGCAAAAGCAGTACGAACCCCAGCCTACCTGAACGATACAATCCTCCGAAACAAATATATCGGAATCGAGACCAAATCCCGAATCTACAAGGCGGACATCCGATCTATATTAACATATATAGCGGAAACTAGACCAGATACATCGAACACAAAGAGAATATTAGAAACCACCGAAATGAAAATAGTGCGCAGGATCGCTGGAAAAACACTTTTTGACAGGGAGAGAAGCGAGGACATAAGAAGAACATGTAAAATAGACAATGTAAATGAATGGATACTGGGAAGTAAGAAAGAGTGGAACGAACACATAAACTGAATGAATGACGACAGAATGGTCAAAATAACTAGAGACAAGCCGAAGCGTTGGAAGACCCCGCAAGAGATGGAGCGACAGCCTTTCTAATAATTGAACGGCGAAGATACGAAGGAAAACAAGCAAATTGCTTACATTAAAGAAGGAAGAAGAAGAAGAAAAATTAATTTGGATGGCTCAGACTGGAAACCGAATCCAGATCTATTGGTTACGCGCTAAGAGCTCTACCAATTAAGCTATTTGAGACACACTACCAGTAATGTGAACACGTTAAAAACCCAAAAGAGAACATTACGTTTGCAAAGCCTTACGTATCTATCGACTGAAAGTAAGTGTTATTGGTAAACAAATTAATTGGGCCAAAAAAAAAAGATTCATATGTCGATTGAACTTAAAGGTCGCCGAATTGAAGGCAATTTAAAAACGATATTCTGTCGTTATAGAAAGCGATTATAATGTGATTTATTTTTTAATTTGAAAAATAAATAAAAACCATAAGCGGTGACCTATTCAGAAGTTTCCACATCGAGTATTTTCCATGAACAATTTTTGTTCCAGAAAACCCGAGGCAGGTCGATTTTGTTTTCGAAGAGGACATGTATTTTTTTGTAAATTTTTGGATTTGGACAAGTGGCAAACCATTCGAGAATCTTAAGTATCCCCTTTTTTTTCTTTACTGAAAATAGTCGCAAAAAGGGTAGACCTATCGTGTGGGCCGCGGACGACCTGCACTGCGACTATTAGAAGGGGAAGGGATTATAAAAAGGAGATGATTGTGGACACGCTTTTTAAAAAGTTGCAAGTCATAGTTCTCTGGAAAAACTGATTTTGGAAGCTTGTTCCATTCCGTAGCAGCCCTGTAAAAGAAGGATTCTTGATGAAGATTGGTCCTTGTAGTATCAAGCTTGAGAGTAAGTGGGTGAGACTGATCAGCGTGCCGAGTTCTTCGGCCGAATGTGGCCAGTGGTGGTACAAGAGTTTTTAGTTCTCTGGAGCATCTGCCATGGAAATATCTGTAAAGTAATGTCTGGTCTGCAACTCTTCTTCATAAGGAACATTCTACATTAATCCAAGTTAAATACATAATTAATCGCAGCGAATATTTATTATACAGGGTGGCCAACCGAAAACGAAGCAGATCCATTTGCAGGAACCTCATCAACATTTTAGAAAAACCCGACGATTTTTAATAAAAAGGGGTCATTTTTTTCCGGTAATTTTGACTTCACTACTTTTAACCCCAAGCGAGGGTAAGAATTACCTCATAATTTTTAAATGGCATTGTCAGAGCTTTTAAAAGATATCTTATTCGACTCTCAATGCCAATGCAAATGGCTCTGTTTCGTTTTCGGTTGGCCACCCTGTATTTCGTGCTGATTGTCCGGGTTGAGTACATTTCGCTGTTATGCATTGAAATAACCTATGTTCCGCAAATTTTTTTCCATAACTGTAAAATTTTGTATCTCGAAGCCTTCTATTGAACGCTTGTTCTACAATCCCTAATGATTTGCATCTAAAAGTTTTTTTGTTGTAACATAATTTATCTATTTATTAATATTAATAAGTGCCGCTGTATAGTTAATCGTGTTGAATCGATTGTAAATTCTAACCATAACCAATTATAATTGGAAATGTCTGGGAAACCCTTTCAGCATTTCTAAAACGTACGATGAAGAATATGCAACACAAAATTAACCTTGAATCAGTTTAAATTGGCCATTTTTATTTTAAGTTTACCGATGAAAGGTCACTTTTTAATAAAACCTGATCAGGTGTACTCACAGATGCAATGCTTTTTTAGTTACCCATTGGATATTTTTTTAGTGAACTTTGGGGTGTTTTATTTTTAGGCTTTATGAACAGCCAGAAAGTGTCAAAAAAGGCACGCCTGGTTGTGCATAGAGGAGTGTTGGAAGTGAGTTATAATTGGAAGCTCTAGATCTAGGTCAGAACTTATTGTGGTTCACATTGGTACTGCCAAGGAATATAATTTGGAAGCGTCTAAGAGCATAGTCCATCTGTAAAAAATCTGGCATTAGAATATTAAATGGTAAGCGGTATTTCTAACAAATAGTTTACTTGGACAATGTTTCCGTTTGCCGAAAGAGGAAGTGCATACAAATTTGTGTTTTGTTTTTGGTTTTAAAATAATTGGATGTTGATTTATGTGAGAACGAAAAATATTTATGCAACATTTAATTTTAAATATTTTAATTTGTTGATGCTTTGCGATAATCGACAAAAATTTGATTTCTCTTTATTTTTAAAACGGGTTGCTGATAAAGAGTTTATACCAAAAAGGTCATTCTAAATGCTATACCAACAAAACTGTTGATAGGAATTGTATATCTTGTACGTTTGTATCACAAAAACGATGCCAAAAACCGATACTTCTCAAACTCTAAAATAAAACGGAACCAAAATTATGTAATAACACGTTTAATATGAAATGGAGCTTACTTATATTTTATAAAACTGAAAATTCACAAAAAAAACAGTCTTGCCGAATTCATTATTAATAATTGTTGATGCATTGATTATGCCATTATGCACGACGTATAAACTCGAACAAATAATGTTTAAGGACCTTAAGGTCCTTTCGAATGAGCTATGCCTTCCGTTAGATATTTTCGGAGTTGAAACACAAGGTTGCTCACCTTTCTCTAATCCTCTAGCTTCATCAGTGATATTTCTGTCGCAGCCAATATTCTACGATAACTTCTAATAGGAATTAAATTTTATTATACTAACAGAGTAGCTCTTCTTACCATTTGGTAAGCTCATTTTAAATTTATATTTTGAATAAAAAAAATTAATGAGCAGATAACAACACCCACACTATCACACCAAATATTTCAACTCTGTCGAATCAAGCCACGCAGCAGTAATTAATTTTTAAAAGGAAATTTTTGCCTTCTCATTTTTGTAACTATTGAATCGTCCAGGTTTTCAATGAACGCAAACGCTGATCAATTGTTTCAAATGTGGCGAAAATTTATAACTTTAAAAGTATCTCTATCTTTACTGTGTTACACAACTGATTGAGAAAAAAACCGCAATCAAGCAAGAAATTCATCTGTTTTACGTGGACCTGCAGAACGCATATGACAGTGTACCTCTCACAAAATTGTGGAAAACTCTAGAACAAACGAATATCGCAAATGGATTGATAGAAGCCGTCCAAAAAATCTATGACAAGAACGAAACAAAAATTAAAATAGGACGAAATATCTCCAATGGGTTCACTGTTACAAAAGGTCGTCTTTCGCCGACACTTTTTAAAATTTATTTAGAACAGGCCCTCAAAGTATGGAAACAGAAATGCAATGGTATGGGAATACCTCTCAATAATAATAATACCCTATACACCCTATGTTTCGCCGACGACCAAATCGTAATAGCACAGGATCATGATGATTTCAGCTATATGACTCGAAAACTTAGAGAAGAGTACAAGGAATGGGGTGTGCATGTGCATCGGTGGTCTAGCACAAGACATTGACTTGGATGATGAAACAAAGATTAAACACTGCGAAGAATATAAATACTTGGGAATGAAGATAACACACGATGGGCTCTACTCGACACAGCAATCAAAGAACGAAACACACAAGGCAGAAAAGTTATCTCTATGATGAACGGAATCTTATGGGATCAAACTATATCGAAAACTAATAAACAAAGAATATATAATACCATTCTTAAAAACATCACAACCTACGGTAGTGAAACATGGCAAATAAAACAGTCAACAGAAAAAATGCCAATAACAACTGAGATGGACTTCTGGAGAAGATCTGCGGGTAAATCAAGAAGAGACAAAGAGATAAAATGGGTGCCAGACACACGATTGTTGATGATATAAGAACACAACAGTTAATATGGTATGGTCACTTCCAAAGAATGTCAGACGATAGGTTACCAAAACAAATTTTGACATGGACACCACAAGGGAAGAGAGGAAGAGGAAGACCAAGAAGATCTAGAAAGAGGGCATTGACAAAGAGATGAAAGAAAGAGACTTGCCGTAGAACTTATGGCAAGATAGAGATCAATGGCGGTAGAACGCTATAAGCCGATATATATATATATATATATATATATATATATATATATATATATATATATATATATATATATATTTATATATATATATATATATATATATATATTTATATATATATATATATATATATATATATATATATATATATATATAATAGTATCTTAAAAAAAGATTAATTACATAAAATTGTATTAAAGTAACGGAAAATACTTTTACCGGAAAGACGGTTTTAGTAATTTTATATTACGATTAAGTTTAAGAAAATATAACGGATTTCATGATTCACAAACGTAGTGCAACTGTAAAAACCTGATTATTCCGTTTTTTTGGTAATCAGATGAGCAAGAATAATACAAACAATATAGAATTATGTGAATCGAATTATAAGTAACAAAGTTAAATACATATAATAAAGGATGGTAAATAATGATAAAAAATAATTCCAAGCATAACAATTTTCTAGGAATTTTCGGGTGCATGAACTGGTTAAAACAAGTAAGATAGAATTCGTCAAATATGTAATGGGTCACTATTTAACTACTTGGCTAGTTTAATCACAAGAATTTATATTTAATCAAAAAAGCTTTTTTAAACTTCGAAAACCAAGATTTCTTTGTCCTGTCGTCGGAAAGTAGATAGGATCGGTTAAATCTGCGACCTTTTATATCAATTCAGCAGGAAGTGATAAGATAATTTATGTATTTTAAAACAACAAATAGCATTTTTCAAAATATTGTTAAATACTAGAACGTTAGAACCATGGGTCTCAAAACAAAATAAAATATATAGTGAAACAATTCATAAGCAAACGGAAACAACTTTGAAGGGGTCACTAGCTTCGTGTATCTGGGTT
Source organism: Agelastica alni (assembly GCA_950111635.1). NCBI lineage: Eukaryota > Metazoa > Arthropoda > Insecta > Coleoptera > Chrysomelidae > Agelastica > Agelastica alni. The sequence goes on from OX467716.1 coordinate 30,913,132, forward strand.
CCAAATTACACTATAAAAATGATATGAGTAAAGAGATTAAGACCAGGTGCACAGCCGAAGCCAAAAGTACATAAATACACAAAAAATTACTGGCATCACAGCTGATAAGCAGATCGATCGAACTCAGGTTATATAAGACCTTGATACGACCGGTAGCTACATACGCATGCGAAACATGAACTCTCACTAAAGCAAATGAAAATCGGCTAATAATCTTCAAAATAATTATGCTCCGCAAGATATTTGGATCCGTGCAAGAAGCAGGTGGATCATGGAGATCCAGAATGAATCACGAACCAAATGCGTTAACCCATGAAGAAGATATAGTTAGCTTTGTGAAATCCAAAAGAATTAGATGGCAGGGCCATATACAAAAAGTGGAGTTAGAAAGATCAGCGAGAAGGATAACTGAATGGAAACCCTGTGAAACGAGACACAGAGGCAAACCTTAGAAAAGATGAAAATATGATGTAGTGGAAGATCTTAAGAAGCTTAGATGCAGACCGTAACTACCGATAGAAAGAGATGGCAGACTATTGTAAAGCAGGCCAAAATCCACCCCAGGTTGTAGTGCTAACCAAAGAAGAAGAAGAAGAAGAGGGCATAAGCAAAACATATTGATACGATTTTTTAGTTCTATCTTGGGTTCGGCGATTCAAACTCTCGATCCAATAGCAAAACAATGTTTATTTCAATACAATAACTTTTCATTTTCATTAACCACTTAGATATTTACTAAGCAATACAACTTTTACAACTCTATATAACTATTTACATTAAATAATTCGTAAACACATAAGCTAATACTAATAATCGTTATAATCGGTTCCCTTTTATATTTCCGATATCACAGTTTCAGATCATTCTACCTGTTTCTCCATTATTCGACGCGGTTCCCCTTTTTTTTTTTAGATACCTGAACGAATAACCACGAGAAGGGTCCGGTTATCTCTGAAATTTCTATGCTCATTAAATATGCACCCTTGATTCGGTTGTAGCTGCCAGAGACGGATTCAGTAAATTCGTAACAAATTATTGAATTTAAAAAAAATCCCGAATAGCCAGTAAGAGTTAAACAATTTAATCAATTAATTTAAATAAAATGTGTACACAATGTGTGTTCAATTGCACTTAACAAAATTATCACATTTTCCCAAATAAACTTTCGAAGTATTTTTTCCATCTCTTTAGAACGTATTCATGTCCCCTACCATACTACCATTTGATTTCTGATTATTGCCAGTTGCGAGGTAATATGTTTACCTCTGGCTGTTGTTATGGACTTCATCTTTATCAATTTTCTTCTATATTGCCGCAACCACTTTTGCGAAACCTTTCACTTACTGATTCCTTGCTTTGTTTACATCATCAATCGTTGCCTTTTGCGTTCTTTAAATGGCTTTTATAGGCAATTAGAAGATGGAGGGATTATAGAAGGGAGATAATCGTGGACCCGATTTTTAAAAAGTTGCAGGTCGTAGTTCTCTGGAAAAACTGATTTTGGAAGCTTGTTCCATTCTGTCGCAGCCGTGTTAAAGAAGGATTCTTGATGGAGATCGGTTCTTGTAGTGTAAATCTTGAGAGTAAATAGGTGAGACTGATCAGCGTTCCGAGTTCTTCGGCCAAATGTGGCCAATGGTGGTATAAGAGTTTTTATTTCTCTGGAGCATCTGCCATGGAAATATCTGTAGAGTAATGTCTGATCTGCAACTCTTCTTCTATGTTCTAGAGGGTGATGGGTATCTGTGAGAGTTGAGCTGTTTATCAACCGAATGGTCCTTTTCTGAATGGAATCTAGAAGACGAAGAGAATGCCTTGGTGCTGAACCCCAAATGTTCGAGCAATACTCCAGTAAAGGTCGGATTTTAGCCTTGTACGTCGTCAATAGTTGATAAGGAGTAAAAAACTGTCTAGATTTCCACAGAAAACCTAGCCTCTGGCTTGCTGACTTTGCGATGTTAGCAACATGGTCATTCCAAGACATATTATTAGACACCGTGACTTTCAAAATTGAGATTGATTTTTCACCACTTACAGTAATATGTAGGACTTCTTATAAACCCCTAAGTTAGCGATACTAAGCGGTATCACTGGGCGTTAATGAGTTAAAGAGAACTCTTATTCGGCTCATTAATAAGAAATGGTCTGTTTTGATAACTGTCATTAACATACATACATACATAAAGTCACGCCTTTTTCCCATAGGGGTAGGCAGAGACCACTTCCTTCCACTTCCGCTACGGTTCTTACACACATCTTTTGCTTTCTCTACTTTCATCAGTGCTCTCGTGTATGCTCGTCGGTTGTTGGTACTCTCGACCTGGTCTTCAAAACAGTGTTGATCTGATCGAGATATGTTCTCCGAGGTCGACCTCTACCGGCTTCTGTCCATTCACACTCGCCTTATAAATTTGTTTCGTCAATATTTCTTTATCCATCCTTTCTACGTGTCCAAACCATCTAAGCATTTCTTTATCTATCTTTGTAACCACATCTTCTTTTACAACACAGCGTTCTCTTATCTCACTATTCTTTACTTTATCCAACCGAGTCACTTCGGCTATACTTCTCAGATCACTCATCTCTGCAGCATTAATCCTATTTTCATGCTTCTTCTGCCAAACCCAACATTCACTACCATACATAAGTGTAGGAACCAACACAACTATATGCACAGCCAGACGTGCCTTTTTTTATACTTTCTGGCTATTCATAAAGCTATGCAGCTATCATTTTATCCACTTTAAAATTTGACGCGTCACGTTGCTGGTAAATTTTTCTGTTTTTTCCTCCCACTTAACAGTAAATGCAAAATACATCGTGTAGTTCGATCGTTGCACTTTCCAACTTTAATATTCCTGTGTTACAAAACGTCAATTTATCTGTGACGTACCCACTTGTTTATGCGATGCAAAGTACAAAGTATCGATTGTAAGTTTGATAAAAGTAAAAACTATAAAACAAAAAACGTGTTTTTCCAACACACCTCCAGATTATTATTCTGCGTATATCTGATGTAATAACTAAATATCCGTTTTCGTGGAATTTTAAAGGCCAGACAGCTAAGAAATTTTCATTTTCAATTATACAATATTGCGAATGGTGTTTTCCCATTCGAAGGCTACGAGGGATGTCTTGTAATAAACGGCTTTAAAGAAGTACAGTTGGACATGTGTACGGTGTTCTTCACACACATATTTATTTCCGTGTGCATTAAAAAATGACATAAACAATTATGTGCCTACGTGATGTTTATATGACCACGTGCATGTAAGATATCGGTTTATGTTTATTGACATATACACATTTTAATTTTTTTTGTGTACGCGCACACTTTTAAAATGGGAATGCTTTGTCACTATTTAAAACTAGATTACTTCTTAATTTTAGTTCAGTTAGTTCAGTTAAGGCAGACCTTCAGTGAAACTCTTTTTTCAATTAAAACGACGTAAATTTTTTGTAAACCATTATATATTTTCAACTAAACATGATCAGCATTTTATCTAGTTACGCCAGTAAAAAGAAATTGGACAACGATATGTTCCTAATGTGTATGAAAAGAATGTGTTCGACATTGTAAATGTATGGGGTGAGCGGTAAGTGGAACGCTAGCATCACTACGAGAATTCCAGTGCAACGTAGCTTACATAGACTGGTTTAATATCGAAAAAGGTGTAAGACAGGGATGTGTGGCTTTACCATAGCTGTTTAACTTATTTATAGACGATTGTTTAAAAGATTTGAAGTGCGTATGGATTGAGAATGAATGAATTTATCGTTAAATGCCCTCGTTACGCCGATGATCAGGTGATAGAAGTGCACTGACCACCGCCCTATCAGTCTAATGAGCCACGTGTTAAAACTCTCTGCGAATACTGCACAGTAGAATGTACAACAAAATAGAAGAACAGTTAAGTGAAGCACAATTTGGATTCCGCAACAATCTTGGAACGAGGAAAGCGCTGTTTAGCCTTCAGGTTTAGGTACAAAGATGCAAAGACATGCAACACCCAGTCTTTATGAGTTTTTTTGACTTTGAGAAGGCCTCTGACATGGTCAAGTACGTCGAAATGATTAGAATTCTGCAGCAGGTGGAAATCGACGATAAAGACCTGCGAATCATCGCGAATCTTTATTGGCATCAATGTGCAAACATTCGACTTGTCCGGAACACATTAAAGGAAGTGGAAATACGACGTGGAGTAAGGCTTCTTTTATATTTAATATCTACTCTGAATATATCTTTAGATAAACCTTGGACGAAGTGGACCTTGGTATTTTGGTTAACGGAATTAACATCAATAATTTGAGATATGCGGACGACACGGTGCTAATTGCTGCTAGTTAGGAAGAACTGCAAATACTCATAAACAGAGTGACCGAATCATGTATGGTCTAAGACTCAATACTTCAAGAACCAAAGTTATGGTTGTCAGCAAAACACTAATACCACCAACACAAATCAGGGCATACGGGATACAGCTAAAAAAGGTTAACAACATCTCATTACATGGGCGCTAATATCAATTACAACTGGGACAGAAGCAAAGAAATAAAGATCCGTATCGCAAAAGCCAGAACCGCCTTCTTTAAATTAAAAATAATACTCTGCAACAAAGAAATCACTTTAAAATTAAAAATGAGATTAACACGCTGCTATATATTCTCCACATTGCTCTAAGAGTTGGACGCTGACCGACTCATTACTGAAGACGCTGGATGCCTTTGAAATGTGGTTCTACAGAATAAGCTGGATGGACCGAATAAGAAATGAGGTGGTTCTAAAACGATTGAGGAAAAACACAGAAATAATTAAAATAATGAAAAGCCGAAAACTTCGGCCACGTGATGAGGCACCCAGAGAAATATTACCTCCTTCATTTAGTTATGCAGGGTAAGATTGCCGGAAGTAGAGGTCCAGGACGAAGAAGAACATCTTGGCTCCGAAATCTTCGAGAGTGGTATCGCAAAACATCCGCTGAACTATTCCGAGCTGCGATAAACAAAGTTATTATAGCCAATATGATTGCCAAAGTTCGATAATCGGACATGCTACCGGAAGAAGAAGAAGAAGAAGAAGAAGAGGAGGAATTGCAGGCGATTGTTAATATTATGCATAATGCCCCAAAAATTGGAGAGATGCGAGATGCTGATTAAATGAGAAAGAGTGGAACAATTAAATAAGTTTATATACTAGAGTTCAAAGTTTACGAGAGACGTAAAGTGACGTGTCAAAAAAAGCACAGCAGGCTTGTCCCTACACTTATGTATGGTATTGAATGTTGGGTTTATCAAAAGAAGCATAAAAGTAAGATCAATGCTGCGTAGATGAGTAGTACGAGAGGAATAGATGGATAAATTGAGGAATAGTGTGATAAGGAAACGAATCCGACACCCTGAAGAGACCGGGGTCAAAGGCAAGATTTGCTCTCCTCCGGTGATGAAAAAAAAAAACAAAAATGGAGATATGGAAAAAGCGAATAAAAAAGTTCGAAAAAATACACCAAAGGCTTACAAGTTGCTCAATTGTTGTTATGATTTCCTGTTTGTTTTTAAAACTCTTAATCGACAGTTATTTTTTATTTGTAAATAAAAAATAGTAGGGAATTCTCAACGGTGCTTAACATTTTTGGAATAACAATATAAAATTTAATCCTGTGTCAATGACAAATATTTTTTTTGTTCGTTTCCCAAAACACTGATAACATTTGACACATAAATAATAAATAATTTGAGACAAAACTGTCGGTTTCTGTTTATCGCAAAATATTTGTGAATAATATGCATAATTTATTAAAAAAAATTGGATCGTTGGTTAAAAGAAGTAGAGTAAGACACACTCAACATCACAACTTTGTCCGTTAAATCAGATAAAAGTTCGAATACAAAATGACTAATTTCTGATTATATTCGTTTTTAACACATTGGCCAAATTATATCTTATACCTTTGAACAACACATTGTTTCTTCAAGGTGTTTTTATGATTACCTCGCCAGTTCGTACTTAGAATTATTATTTAAAATTCATTTAATTGGGCATTGATTTTTTGTTATTTTAAGCCTTCTTCGAAATTTAAGGTATCTTTACTCGAACATGGAAATAATTAAACGATTTTTAAAGCTGTCTTGGAACAAAATCATTTGAATCATACAAATTGCTATAATCAATTATTTTTTATATTTTTTTATGGACATTGGTTTGATTAAAAATTAAAAAAAAACATATTTTTCGCAACGGAAGGTCCCATTTGCTCCAACTATTAATAGAAGGAAAAATAGCGAGAAGAAGGGGTGTTGGCAGAAAAGGGATGTCGTGGCTACGAAGTATCAAACATTGAACAGGAATAGAAATCACAGGAGAATTAATTCACACCACCAGATATAGGGAAAAATGGTCAGAAGTGATCGCAAACATCCATTAATGGATAGCAGCGAAAGAAGAAGAAGAAGACTAACTACCACCAAAAAGCAAAAGAAAGTTTTGCTATTAAACAATAAACCTACATCCCCTGAAATAAATAAGATATCCTTATCATTTCAACTTTTAAAAAATACTTATAAGTAATATTGCTTTTTGTACTAGTTTTTTAGTCTTTTAGTTAGATATATATTAAATTTATTTTTTAGTCTTATATTTACATCATTTTTACATACATAATAAATTATAGTTTAAAAAAACTAAAAAACACGCTTTTATAGTTAATCAAACTAAAAAGTAAAAAATAATTCTTAACTTAAGAATAAAATTGCTGACGAGAACATTAATGTCAGTGTTCTAAAACCGTGGGGTGCTTTGTATGACATTTTTAAACTATTTCGGTGTGTGTCTCAAATAGCTTAATTGGTAGAGCGCTTAGCGCGGTTCCCAGTCTGAGCCATCCGAATTATTTTTTCGTTTACCGAAAAACACTTTCCCTTTTTTTCCTCATTTTCCTAATAAGCTCAAATGTTTCACTAGTTTTATTCCGAAACGCAGAGTTAGGTTAGGTTAGGTTAGAGTTAGTTCAAAAAAAATGTCAGATTGGGTGAATTATAATATGACATTGGAACTGCGCGCATGCGTAGTTCACGCACTAGTTCTCCCTTTTACCCTCATGCAAAGGATCCCTGAAGAAATTTATGAATCCTGGCAAAACTAATCAAGAAAATCGGATATTTTGATTAAATTATTGCATTGTCGTCGATCTTTGACAAGTGTGCGAAGTTTAAATTAAATCTGATCGCTTAAAGTAGGGCAAAATCGAGGCCAAAGAGTCAGTTACAAACATACAGGTGAAACTAATGCTCCTGATTTTTTTCTTTATTATTTCTGCTAATTGGCAGTAATTTAAATAATTCAAAGTCCACAAGAAAGAATTAGAATTAACCTAATGTAAGTTGAAAACAGCGCAAGAACAGGTAGAAATCACAGTAAAATTTGTGGTCGCTAGACTCTTGTGGTCTCCTACTGCTTCATTTAACCGTCTTCTAACTCTTTTAAAAGATATCGTGACATTGCGGATAGCTTTAAGTTTGTTTCTAATCGTTTTCGCCCTTGCCCTGTCCTTCTAGAATAATTTCCTACCTTTTACAATACGACTTATTATGGAAAGATTTTTGCCTAACTAATTGGCAACATAACTTTAACAATATCCCCCATTCAATAAAACTGAGGCCCGCACTCCTGTTCACTTAAATTCCTTGCTTTATTCATTTTTCTAATTTTCTGGATGCCTTATTTTAAAAAAAAAAACAATTTATAAGCTTACTTTTAACGAAAATCTATAGCAAGTACCTGCGGCATAAATTTTTAATCTTTTAACAAATTCTTTAAAACTGTAAATCTACACGGATTGTTTTGATAGCTGTCAATAACGAGACAAAATATGCATAGCCTACTATTCAAATATTCGATAAACTTCAAAAACGGACAGAAGAAAAAGATGAATTAATTTTTCGGATAATTTTATATTGTTGCATTAAATTTTTTCAGCAGTTTCTTTAAAGACAAATATGCCAAATAAAGATGTAAAAAGCAGCACTACAAAATGTCGATAAGGAACTAGCTTTATTTAACCGAATCGACCTTGATTTAATTTAAAAAAACTTGATTTGTACATCGCATCATTTAATAATAAAAAATATCAAGGTAAACGGTGTATCGCGCGAAGGTACAATTTGTGTTGACAGCCCTTGTGGGTTAGATTTTATATGAGTGGGGGGTAGGTCGACACTCCACTGCCACCCTTAAAAGGTCTATTGTGGCTCACCCCTAGACGTTACAATTCACCGCCAATCCAACCCCTTCTCACGAAGTTTTTTATGAAATCGGTAGGCTCTAGGTTGGCATAACCTTATTCTTCCCAGACAAGGGCATGAACATAGCACAGTCCTATCCATCCGAGGTGGTAATGCTGCGTAGATGAGTAGTCTGAGAAGTATAGCCGGAGTGACTCGGTTGGATAAAGTAAAGAATAGTGAGATAAGAGAACGCTGTGGTGTAAAAGAAGATGTGATTACAAAGATAGATAAAGGAATGCTTAGATGTTTTGGACACGTAGAAAGGATGGATGAAGGAAGATTGACGAAACAAATTTATAAGGCGAGTGTGAATGGACAAGTCGGTAGAGGTCGACCTCGGAGAACATCGATCTCGATCAGATCAACATTGTTTTGAAGAAAGGGCAGGTCAAGAGTACCAACAACCGACGATTCAGACCTATCCTTCTGAGGTGGTATCTTAGACGACAGTGTCTTTTTTTTCTATTTTATTTCCTTGAGACAGTTATATACCGTAAGAAAAAAGTCAATGTTTACAAAGATACGTGTACATTTGAAAAATTTATAAAAGTATAAAAATACAGACAATGTTCCCCATGATCTACAAAGTCACTTATTTGATGAAAGCAATTTTTAATTAAAAATAATTTTAACTTACGGTTAAATTCATATTTTCCGGTATTCATTTTTAATTCCGGTGGAAGGGTAAATATAGCCTAGGAGCCATATGACTGGGAGACCGATTTGTAATTGTGAATTTTCCAAATGGAATAAAAAAGTTGTTTTTTTGTCTTGTATTAAAACTGTAGTTTTGTTTATTTTTTACATACATGCAATCAGTATTCGTCAATACTTGCAAACATAATTCTAATATCACTAGTGACGATAGTGTTAATATTTCTAATTTCCTAAAGACGGCTTTACAAGAATCGAACTTTGAAAGACCTTTTATTGATCTTAAAACTCGTTTTTGAGCCATGAACACATCATTAGCGGCAGATGATAATCCTCAAAATATTATCCCATATGGAAATCTACTTTCAACCTGAGCATAATAGAGCTACAACAGTTGATCAATATTGAGTACATGTCTTAACTGAAAGGAAATTGAATTTAACTTTGAAATCAAATAATCGCAGTGTGATTTCCAGTTTAGATTGTTATCTATATGCAATCCCAAAAAAGTGGTTTTATGTAGTTGTAATTATAGGAGATAAAACATTAATTTGAAATGACAATACATTTCATTCCGTTTGAACGTGACGAAACCTTAATGCTTGTGTTTTTTGAAGAGTTAAGATATAAATGATTAGCCGAAAACCATTCATTTAAAGAAAACATTTATCACGCAATAACGCGCCTGACTTATCAGATATGACTAATGATGTATCATCAGCATACATCGTGAAAAGCGGGTATCGGAAGTCGATACAGGTCATTTATATAAATTAAAAATAAAATTTGTCCTAGTACGGAACCCTGAGGAACACCAAGGAACATCTATCTCAGCTTGCTGTGAATAATGATTGTTTACCACTACAAATTGTGTTCGTTTGTCCAAAAAAAATTGTATTCAGGCTAGTGGATAATCTCGTATTCTATAGGTATACAGCTTTTCCGCTAGTATGTCATGATTGATACAGTCAATGTAAGCAGTCCCGTTTGAATTCGCAGGAGTTCCTGTGTTATTCTAGGATCTGCTTAGTTGTGTTTCATGAGAGTTTAGGTAAGAATGCCTTCGAGTGAGTTAACCCTGGTATATCGGACCAGAGCGTGAGTCTGTTTCTCTCCGCCCAGTCCGAAATAATTGTTTTGGCGGCACTGGTAGTGACTCCAAGACCGGTTCTGGTCCAGTGAAAGCCCTTGTATTTTTATTTTATTTAATTTTGAATATTAGTGAAGGAAAAAAAATGACAAAATTATATAATACTTGCGAATTGTAGAATTATTGTGAGTACTTCGGAAAAAATTAAGATGCAACATAGCTCCTTTAACCATATATGTTAGAAATATACTGTAGTTCTTCTACATGTAGTAAAAAGAAACAGAGATTAAAAAAACCGCTTAAATTCTTTATGATACTTCTTCTTTACATTGCTTGCTACTTGTAAACAAATCGTCATCAATAGTCTCGGTGATTTGTTTATAATTATTTGTAAACAATGCTGAATGTTTCGTTTTGTCTACGTTAGATGTACTCGTAAGATGATTAATAAACACTGATCTGCAATCTTTTTTTTCTTTTTCTCTCCTTATTCTTATGCATAATTATTATAGATTTTATTATGTATTTTATCAAAAAATCCTGAAATAGGTCAATTTTTATTGTCAATTTGACAATTTACAGTATGAAAATATTACCCCCTTCTTGCACCCCCTCTAAATTATGAGCACCCCCTCAAAAAATTTAAATGAGAAGGGGGTAGTGTGTCATCTTGTTTGAAAGGGATTTTAATTATCTGTTCAGCAATACTAAGTTTTTCATATTTAGTGCAACCATAACTGAGTAAATTTGTTATTAAAATTTAAAAATATTGACACTGTAAATCATGTATCCGTTGAAAAAACCTGAAACAGGTCGATTTCTATTCTCAATTTGACAATTTACAGTATGAAAATATTACTCCCTTCTTGCACCCCCTCTGAAATAAGAGCATCCCCTCAAAAATTTTAAATGAGAAGGGGAGTTGTGTGGCACCTTGTTTGAGAGGGATTTTCATTCTCTGTTCAGCAATACTAAGTTTTTCATATTTGGTGCAATCACAAATGGCGCGTAAACGTTTATATTTGAAATGGAAACCATCTAATTCATACTACGAAATGAATAAAAGATATAAAATTACATTATGTGATAGTTTTAAAGCATGACGATAACGATTTTTTTTTATGAAAATAGTCGCAAAAAGGGTAGACCTATCGTGTGGGCCGCGGACGGCCCGCACTGCGACTATTAGAAGGGGAAGGGATTATAGAAAGGAAATGATTGTGGACACACTTTTTAAAAAGTTGTAGGTCATAGTTCTCTGGAAAAACTGATTTTGGAAGCTTATTCCATTCCGTAGCAGCCCTGTAAAAGAAGGATTCTTGATGAAGATTGGTCCTAGTAGTGTCAATCTTGAGAGTAAATGGGTGAGACTGATCAGCGTGCCGAGTTCTTCGGCCGAGTGTGGCCAATGGTGGTACAAGAGTTTTTATTTCTCTGGAGCATCTGCCATGGAAATATCTGTAGAGCAATGACTGGTCTGCAACTCTTCTTCTATGTTCTAGAGGGTGAAGGGTATCTGTGAGAGTTGAGCTGTTTATCAAGCGAATGGCCCTTTTCTGAATGGAATCTAGAAGACGAAGAGAATGCCTTGGTGCTGAACACCAAATGTGCGAGCAATACTCCAGTAGAGGTCGGATTTGAGCCTTGTACATCGTCAACAGTTGATCAGGAGTAAAAAACTTTCTGGCTTTCCACAGAAAACCTAGCCTCTGGCTTGCCGACTTTGCGATGTTAGCAACATGGTCATGCCAAGACATATTATTGGACACCGTGACTCCCAAAATCGAGATGGAGGGACTTGGTTCAAGGGTATTTCCGGACATTGTGATGGGATGATTTGAGGAATTCACTTTCTTGGAAAACGTGTAACCGAAACTGAATAATACCTAATAACTATCATAGCTATATTTACTTCAGTTAACCCGGTTTAAAAAAAAAGACATTTAAATATTTTAAGTAATATGCAATTATTACAAATAATTTTTTTATATACAATATTTTATACCTTTTTTCTCATTAATTAAGAAATTAAAGCTTAAATTTAAAAAAAACTGTCAATTTTTTCGATAAAGATAAATTAATTTTTGGATAATTTCGATGAATATTTACTAAAATCTGGACTCCATTATTTTGAACATCCAATCGATATCATATTTTCTTCCTATTTACTTTAGCAGTAAAAAATAATTTAAACTCAAAATCAAATAAGAAGATAGTATTTCCTTAAAACTTCCACCATTGCACTTATGTGTAATGAAAGAAGCAGCAATCAGTGCCTTTAGAATGAGTCAGAGCAAGAAATCGAAATGGGCATTTGAAGAATTTGAAAAATATTTCCCTAGAATCCATATTTAATCCGACAGATATTATGCCAGCTAGGTACGACTTCAATATGCAGTTTGAAGTGGTCATAAACAACCACCAAGTTTGCACAGAGAACGGACTTCAACTAGAAATGGATGCTGTAGTGTGGTACACTGATGGATCCAAGATAGATAAAAGGGTTGGAGTGGGCGTTACAGGGCCCCTAGGTAAAACCTCAACCATCTTTCAAGCGGAATTACACGCCATAGAGATATGTGCCCAGGAGTGTCTCTAAAGGAACACCCGAAGGGCAAATAGCCAACTGGCGGCAAACAATCAGATCACTTTGATGTGGGTTTCAGGTCACAGAGGAGTTAAAGGCAACGAGGAAGCAGACTGCCTTGCCAAAAAAGGGGCAAATACACAATCTTTTGGTCCAAAACCCTTCTGTGGACTCAACAAGGTCCACTCAAAAGAAGAGTTTTGACGCTGGGAAAAAGGTAAAATGAAATCTCACTGGAATAAAGTGCCAGGACAAAGACCGGCGAAAGGGCTAGTGAACCTTTCGCCAAGGACAGCTAAACAGCTTCTTACTGGACTCTGCCCTCTGAGGTATCACCTGAAAAACATGGGCAAAACAGGGAGTGATATTTGCTGCTACTGCGAGAGCTGGCCTCCTGGAAGTAGCCTTTTTAAAGCCCCCTGATGTCAGATACACCCAGGAAACTAAAACACTTTGTAGGAAGTCTCGGAATCCCGGACCTCGAATAGATTAAGGGTTATGCACAAAAGATCTGATAGGTTAATGTGCTTAAGAGGCTGCATGGCCTTCATGACCCTCCCCTACAATCTACAATTTACACCTATAACCTCCAAAAAATATCCATTATCTACTTCCTAAGGGTAGACGTAGTACTTCCCAACCTTCGTAATAAATAATTATATTGTTACAATTTTCAGATTAAAAATCACATAAAAATTGCTGAATTCAACAAACGATTTGATTATTTATTGTTATTTAACGCCGTCCGTCGTGTCTACGATTTCCTGTCCCTTGCACAGAATTTGAACAGATTTAAGTAAAACAATATTGATAGTCACTGCCTCATTATCTCGATATTATTGTTTATACTGTAATACAGTATTTAGAGGAAGCGTTATTTATAATTTTGTTTATTTTAATGACTCGTGCACTAATTAATGATAGTTGCGAATTTAACAAAAATTCTACCAAATTTTTTGAAAGTCTCGACAACTTTTGACCTTTTAATAATGATTTTCATTTCACAGCAATGTAGGGCATTCAAATTTTCAAAATCCGTATATTAAATTAAGTACATAACTGTCGCACATACACTTGGAAATGCGCAAGACCTTCTTTTGTTTGGTTAACGAAGTACTGTGCTAGCTAATTTAAAACTACGTGCTACTCTGAATGTTTTTATCTGCGATATATAAATTATAACAGGAAAATCACGTTTACAAAGAACTTACATATCAAATGAGTCACATTCGTTTCTTCGAAGATTTTCACTATCATTAATTTTTTTACTCATTTCAAACTTATTTTAGATCAAGTTTTTTTTTGAATATACATGAATTACACTCAGGGAAATCTTAGTTTAAAACGTAATGAGCATTTCAAAATGACATTTACGTATTTTTTTTAAACCGACGTGGATTCTTATAATTAGAATAGCAGTTTTCGAAAAAAAAACTGACAAAGAAAAAGAGAGCGTTTAAAAACGACTTATTATTTTAGTCACCACCGATGCAACAACACATACATTTTTTGGAATCATTCTTCACTTCGATGATTTTCGCTATTAAGTTTTCCCCCTTTTCGTATTATTTTAAATTAAGTTTTTATTTGAATGTATATGGATCAGACTCGGAGGAATCTTGGTGCAAGAAGAAATGAGCATTTTATCTTTGAAAAAATAACATTTACGTATTTTTTTTTTCAAACCGACGTGAATTCTTTTAATCAAAATAGCAGTTTTCGAAAAAAACTGACAGAGAAAAAAGAGAGCGTTTAAAAACGACTTATTTTAGTCACCACCGATGCAACACCACATACATTTTTTAGAAACATTCTTCCCTTTGATGATTTTCGCTATTAAGTTTTTTCCCCTTTTCGTATGATTTTAAATCAAGTTTTTATTTGAATGTATATGGATCAGACTCGGAGGAATCTTGGTGCAAGAAGAAATGAGCATTTTATCTTTGAAAAAATAACATTTACGTATTTTTTTTTTTCAAACCGACGTGAATTCTTTTAATCAAAATAGCAGTTTTCGAAAAAAACTGACAGAGAAAAAAGAGAGCGTTTAAAAACGACTTATTTTAGTCACCACCGATGCAACAACACATACATTTTTTAGAAACATTCTTCCCTTTGATGATTTTCGCTATTAAGTTTTTTCCCCTTTTCGTATGATTTTAAATCAAGTTTTTATTTGAATGTATATGGATCAGACTCGGAGGAATCTTGGTGCAAGAAGAAATGAGCATTTTATCTTTGAAAAAATAACATTTACTTATTTTTTTTTCAAACCGACGTGAATTCTTTTAATCAAAATAGCAGTTTTCGAAAAAAACTGACAGAGAAAAAGGGAGCGTTTAAAAACGACTTATTATTTTAGTCACCACCGATGCAACAACACATACATTTTCTAGAAACCTTCTTCCCTTTGATGATTTTCGCTATTAACTTCTTTTCCCGTCTCCGTATTATTTTAAATCAAGTTTTTATTCGAATGTTTATGGATCAGACTTGAAGGAATCTTGGTGCAAGAAGAAATGAGCATTTTATCTTGGAAAAAAATGACATATACATATTTTTTTTTATGCCGTTGTTGGTTCTTACGATCGAAAGAAGAAGGCTTGTGTTGGGTCGTAACAAAGAAAAACAAGAGCGTTTGAAAAACGACTTACCTCTGGTTTTCCACTGTTGAAATTTGTGATAAATCAAGCAGGAGCACATAAAACAAACACAGCTAAGCACCATTAATGTTAAAACGATTCCCACCCAAACGTCAGCTAAAAATTGTTCGTATTCGGGATCGGGAACGCTCAATTTTTCTTCTTCCATATCCGAAGATTTTATTAAAAATTTCGTTAAATTATATCTGACACTGTTGAATTCGTCGTTGATTTTTGATGGTAGTTCATAATCTTCGTCCAAAGTTAACATTGTTATTATTCTGTTTTTTTTTTTCAATGCTGTATAACGCGCGCCGGATGCGTATGTATCCAATCACTAACCACTCGATCACCATATGCTTTTGTTTAACACTGATAAAGAAGTCGGATCGCGTTTCGCGTTTGTCATATTATCGATATATGGTACCCCCACTTTCGCTAAACGGGTACCGTTCAAATTTGCGTTCTCGCAGAACCGCTAGTTCTCGAATTCGAAACGCGGTTCATCGAATTATCTTTACGCGGCTATTTTGGACTTTATGTCACACTATTGGTACTACTATTAGTGATTTACTGTTTGTGCGGGAAGTGGTACTAATCTCCACTTCAAAAATTCGCGACACAAGTTCAAAAGGAAATTTTTTTTAATGACATTGAGCTAACAACCTCTCATTTCTTTTACTCGATTAAGTTTATGTACCTTAGAATACATTTAAACATTTAAAAAATCATGGTTTATATTAGTCTGATTACGTAACATTTTTAATGTGGTTTTTGATATCTGATATAAAATAATAGTCATTATTTATCTTATGTGTCATGATAACGCTTTGTTCAACATTCCGCTGGTCGACTATCATTAGCTGTTTCGAGATTATTGTGAAGAGTGTTTAACGCCGGGATTCCTCGGAACGTTAAAATCATAAATTATTATTAATAATCCTGTAAGAATTCTCCGAATTGATTCGATTCCAAGATTTGTATTTAGTAATATTTTTTATCTGAATCGCACAAGCCGTCAATATTTTGCTTCGAAATTCGAATAAGTATTTTTGTTCTTCGAATATTATTAACGATGATAAATGAATTAACATCGTAATAAAATATGAAAAAATATGTAAAAATACGTTTTTCTGAAAATAGAATCACAAACGACACCTTTGAACTTCCGAACAGTGATTTTAACATCAAGGATTAAATCATTCCAGTATCTGGTGGTGTACGTTATTTTTCGCACGTACTGGATAAAAAGTATTGTGCAAAGTACAACCAGAAGTCGTTACCTTTATCTTGGTTGTATCTTGATGCAGGATACGAGAATATAGTGAGGGCGGTATCTTTTGTTGAAAAAGACATCAGATTACTGCAGAAAATTATGAAATCTGGGTTTGTTTAATTAGCCAAAAAGCAAACTAAGATATCTGAATAAGAAAGGAGGAACTGTAAGAAATAAAATTTCTTATACTACTCCAAATACTATATTTATCGTAAAACGTAATCAGAACTATCAGTTTATTTTTTTTTTATGAAAATAGTCGCAAAAAGGGTAGACCTATCGTGTGGGCCGCGGACGGCCCGCATTGCGACTATTAGAAGGGGAAGGGATTATAGAAAGGAAATGATTGTGGACAAGCTTTTTAAAAAGTTGCAGGTTATAGTTCTCTGGAAAAACTGATTTTGGAAGCTTATTCCATTCCGTAGCAGCCCTTTAAAAGAAGGATTCTTGATGAAGATTGGTCCTTGTAGTGTCAATCTTGAGAGTAAATGGGTGAGACTGATCAGCGTGCTGAGTTCTTCGGCCGAATGTGGCCAATGGTGGTACAAGAGTTTTTATTTCTCTGGAGCATCTGCCATGGAAATATCTGTAGAGCAATGACTGGTCTGCAACTCTTCTTCTATGTTCTAGAGGGTGAAGGGTATCTGTGAGAGTTGAGCAGTTTATCAAGCGAATGGCTCTTTTCTGAATGTAATCTAGAAGACGAAGAGAATGCCTTGGTGCTGAACCCCAAATGTGCGAGCAATACTCCAGTAGAGGTCGGATTTGAGCCTTGTACCTCGTCAACAGTTGATCAGGAGTAAAAAACTTTCTGGCTTTCCACAGAAAACCTAGCCTCTGGCTTGCCGACTTTGCGATGTTAGCAACATGGTCATGCCAAGACATATTATTGGACACCGTGACTCCCAAAATTGAGATGGAGGGACTTGGTTCAAGGGTATTTCCGGACATTGTGATGGGATGATTTGAGGAATTCACTTTCTTGGAAAACGTGGCACTTTGTGTTTTTTGGGCGTTAAACTGAACAAGATTGTTGGTTCCCCACTCGACGATTGATTTAAGATCTCTATTGATGGAATCAACCTGTTCCTGCCTGAGTCTATTTGTATCATTCACCGAAAGTGATCGATAGGATGTGAAAGTTGAGACAAGTGTGCTATCGTCTGCGAAACTGTAAATGGGGTTCGTGGTGGTTTTCAAGAGGTCGTTGATGTGTAAAAGAAATAAGGTGGGGGACAGGATGGAACCCTGGGGGACCCCGGCATTAGTTTTAAACGCATCAGAAGAAATACCGTCAACTGCCACATGTAAGGAGTCTATTACAAAATGAGTCTGTTCCCTTTAGTCTCTTGTCGAAGACTAAACAACCTGCCATATCCCGCAACCCGCATCGTCTTTCTCTTTTAGGTACTTGATCTCCAGACTGTGTTTGTTGACATTTTAAACTCTTCTATCAGCTTTTTGTTATTGCTATCTCGAGTAAAGCTCGTTTATGCCTCCACCGACGGACCTTGCATACCGGGTGGATCCAGATATATCTTACAGAACCTTGTAAATTTTCTACGTACACGGTTTCTTCCTGGACATTCTACCAGATGGCTGTTCTCTTCTTCTTTTATTGAATATTGGCGATTATTATTGCAATCTTTATCCTAGAGGCTGCGGTGCGGAACAGGAATCTTGTGCTATTCCCAAACCACTAACGCAAGTTCCAAGATTATCTTCACCTTCCAGAAGCTCTCCTTTCCACAATCCTTCCTAGAATAATTAGGTGAAACAGACGATATTTATAATTCCTTATAGGAGGATAGTTCACAAATTGTTGTCCCTAACATAGTTGACGTTGAATGACAAATGCAAATAAAGTGCCAGACAAAAGCTTATTGTATGACATTAGTATGTGCCAATTAGCATTAGCGCATCAGTTCGTGTATGCTAAATATAAAAATTTTTTCCTTGAGGTGTGCGTGTTTTTATAAAAATGGACAAAATTAAAATAAGAGGTGCGATAAAGTATCCCTGTAAAAAGTGATTATCACCACAAGAAATTTACAAGAACATGGTTGAAGTATTTGGTGACTCTGCCCCTTCGTACCAGGTAATCAAGAACTGGCAGAGACATGTAGGTTTTCTGTTAAAAGCGCTAAAAAAAATGTGATGTCAGGAATTGCGTCTCAAAAAACTCTCTGCACGTTGGGTTTCACGAATGCTGACGGCAGACCAGAAGCGTGTTCGCCAGGTTGCAGCGAAGACAAAATTTGGAGATCATTAACAGGAATCCCGATGAATTTAAGCGAAAATTTCTTACGGTCGACGAAACATGGGTTCATCACTTTGATCCAGGATCCAAAAAACAAAGCATGGAATGGCGGCATAAGGGTACCCCTTCCCCTCGGAAATTTTATGCTGTCCCATTAAGTGGTAAGATCATGGTTACAGTTTTTTGGGATTTTGCAGGTGAATATTATGCGAATTTAATACCAAAAGTACGGAAAGCGATCAGAGGAAAGAAAAGAGTAAATTGAGTCGGGGTGTGCTCTTCCGCCAGGACAACGCTCCGGTCCACAAAAGTTGTGTTGCAATGGCTGCCATTCACATTGCGGAATTGGAAAATTTTAAACAACCGGTGTCATCATCACAGTCATAACATCTTGTCAGATGTGTTGTGAACTCATTTTATTGTCAGTTGTTGCTGGTATTGGCCGAGGCATTACTGATATATAGTTTGTCGATTGCTTTCCTAACGGTGTTTCGCCATCTTATCCGATTAGAAGTCAGTTCGGAAGCCCCACCGCTATACCAAGTGTATAAAGGTTGCAGGTAACTTTGTTTTATTTTTCTCATGTGTTGGCTTTTACGTTTGGGACAACAATTCATGAACTATCCTCGTACATGGCCAAAATACAGCGATTTTCTTTTCTTGATGGGCAGTAAGAAAGCTTTTTGTAGTATTTAGCCGGGACAAAAGCATTCAGTTGATTGCCGGTATGAAAGTATGATGGATCATTCCTCAGCCCACCCCCTTCCGAGATATTACCCCTAAAAGTAGTGTAAAATTAAGTGTTAATTTTTTTCTCAAATTTTAGTAACCACCGGTATTATTTAAACATTCCTGTTAAATTATAAGGTGGTGAAATTTGTATCCCATACTTTATTTAATATCAAATCTTTTTTTCGAGATTTATAATTGTATAATAAAAATATTACTTAAAATCCCTATTACTTATAAGTTGTTGCGTATAATGATCTTCTTTGAGTGTTCATTTGTTAATGGATATTAGCGATCACCATGACAATTTGAACCTTTGAAATAGCTGCCCTGAAAAGGCCGGTCGTTGAGGTACCAAACCAAGTTTTCAAATTCTTTAACCAAGAGATTCTCCTCCTGTCAGGTCCTCTCCGTCCTAGGACTCTTACCTGGAGAACCAGCTGTGGTAGCTCATAACGTTTCTCATTCCGCATTATGTGACCTAAGTACTCAAGCTTCCTAGTCTTGATATTTTTTATAGTCTTCATATCTTTATTTATTTTCTCGAACACTCTAACATTTGTGACGTAGGCTGTCCAAGGTATTTTAAGTATTCGCCGATATAGCCACATCTCTAATGCCTCAAACTTTTCAATGGAGTAATGAGTGATTGTCCATGATTCTGCTTCATAAAGCAACACTGGGAAGACGTAACAGCGAAGTATTCATACTTTTGTTGTTAAATTAAGGTCGTGGCTTTAAAAAAGGTTTAACATTTTTAGAAACGCCGCTCGGGATTTTTCAATCCGACATTTAATTTCATGAGAATGGTCCCAATCTTCCTTTCCGTATTATCATGAGTTTGGTCCTATCTATGTTCAGCGTTAGACCGTATTTTTAACTGGTATCTTTGACTCTTGTCATGAGTTCTTGAAGGCTTCTTTAAATATATTTTCAGAGTGTAGGTTAAATAATAGGGGTTACAGGATACATCCTTGTCGTACTCCTCTTTGTATTTCGACTACATCGCTATCTTCGGCTTCTATTCGTATATTTGCTGTTTGACCCCAATAAAGGTTTACAATAATTTTCAAGTCTCGGTCATCTAATCCGACTTTTCCAAGGATCTCTACTAGTTGACGACGTACAAGGCTCAAATCCGACCTCTACTGGAGTATTGCTCGCACATTTGGGGTTCAGCACCAAGGCATTCTCTTCGTCTTCTAGATTCCATTCAGAAAAGGGCCATTCGCTTGATAAACTGCTCAACTCTCACAGACACCCTTCACCCTCTAGAACATAGAAGAAGAGTTGCAGACCAGTCATTGCTCTATAGATATTTCCATGGCAGATGCTCCAGAGAAATAAAAACTCTTGTACCACCATTGGCCACATTCGGCCGAAGAACTCAGCACGCTGATCAGTCTCACCCATTTACTCTCAAGATTGACACTACAAGGACCGATCTCCATCAAGAATCCTTTTTTTACAGGACTGCTACGAAATGGAACAAGCTTCTAAAATCAATTAATGGAAAAATTATAATAAAATGATAAAAATTTACTAGTTTCTGATTTATTCCTTTGTATTTACCTAACTACCTATCGGGATGCCAAATTAAATTTGAACTTTCTAGGTCATCTGGAACTGGGTTAGAGTTTTGATCTATAGGTCAGTCAGTGATAAAAATGACGATTTTGGACGTTAATATCTAAATAATTGTTTGAGGTGTGTTTATAAAATTTGAAGCACATATGTATCTCGCAAGACTCAATATATGAGCCAAATTTGACATGTTTATGTGAAATAGTTTTTGAGTTATGAGGGAGTCACAAGTGGCTCCAAATGGTTCGTGTAATATTACACACGGTACCGCTCGCCATTCTGTTAGCTTGAACTTGGCTCGACACGCTACCGCGTGTTTAGATGATTCACTATTCTATTTTCATCCTTCATTATACGAAGTGTACTACTGTTTGTCCATATTGTTATCATCATTTCTTATTAGCGTTTGAGTTTAGAAAATTTAATTAAAACGGGTCGACTCTTTCTGAGTGTTAAGATTTATTTAAAAACCAGTATAATGATGATGGCGACTGTCGTTGAGTAGAACCTTGAATGCGGGTAACACGTGTTCGGTTTTAAAGATTCAGACAAGAGATTTTAAACAAAGAAATTAAAACGTTCGAATGGAAATTAGTTTGAATATGTATGCTCGGTACGTCCTTACAAGCAGTGCCAAATAGGTTCCATCTATTTTCATTGTAAATCAAATAATGAATAACATAGTCGACACTTATGTTAATCATATTCGTTTTAAAAGAATCGATTGCTTCTTCCGGAGAGAAAGGACCGCTGGTTTGTATTGTTGTTCCTTTAGAAAGCGAAAAAATATCGTCGATGATTGAATGTTTTGTGGTTATTAAACTCGATGGTTTTTCGAGCTGTGCGTGAGCTAGGGATGTAATTACACCAGTTGATATTTCTATTGATCTCTGTCTCTCTCTATCTCTCTCTGTAGCTTCTACAACTCCGGGTGGGTCTTGACTGACTTTGCGATTTGCCTTCGTTGGTTTCTGTCCATCATAATCTGTTCGGCATTGGCAATATTTAGAGTTCCTAAGTCTGCCGACAGGTTATCCCACCACGTAAAGTGACTGACTTAATCATTCAATTATTCTAAAATAATACAATCCTAAACATATATTTTTTCACAATTTTGATTATTTGTTTAGTTATAACCTCCCACCTTGAATTTGATTTTTGTATTTGTAACATATTTGCTGTCATATGTAAAAAACCTATCTGCTAAAAAACCTAACCAAAAGCCTCGGATTGGACAGAAAATTTTACGACGAACCAAGCTACGGAAAAGGATTACGAATTGTGGTACATGGAATGTTCAAGGCCTCTCAAAGAAAATCAATGAAGTGATGAATGAAATGACAAATTTAAATATTGATATTGCAATTTTAACAGAAACCAAGAAAAAGGGCAGAGGATCAGAAAGTTGGGGAAAATACGACCACTTCTTCAGCGGAGTATCCAAAGAAAATCGAGCCAAACAAGGAGTATCAATCATTATAAACAGAAGATTTAGGAAATACATAACAACTTGGGAACCGATAAGTGAGAGAATTATAAAAATGAATTTGTCAATCCAAGGATACAGAGTAACAATACTTGGAGTATATGGTGTAAATGAGGATGAATTAATATACAACAAAGAGGTATTCTTCGAGCAGCTAAATGAAGAAATAGGAAAGACTGGCACTACAAGAGAAATCATTTTATGCGGTGACTTTAACAGCAGAATCGGAAAAAAACGAAACGACAAGGTAGTGGGAAAATATGGAGAAGATACCCTAAATGACAACGGTCAAAGACTAATAGATATATGCGAACAGAATCATTTAACCATCTTGAATGGATTCTTTAAACATCGTGACATACACAAATACACATGGACGCAGCCAACAAAAAACCAGAAAAGCATTATAGATCTTATGATAAGCAGACAAAACTCACATATAAAGTTCCAAGATGTTAGAGTACATAGGGGACCATCATGCGGTAGCGATCATTATTTTCTGAAAACTAAAATAACGGCACCAATAAATAGAAAACAGAAAACAGAAATCGCTAAAGAGCAAGACGTAAAAGAAGAACTAACGGAAATTAGATACAACATAGAAAATCTAGACCAGGAAAGCATTAGAAAATTATATCAGAACAGATTGGACATGAAAATAGAGACAACAAAATTTAGCAGTATAGAAGAACAATATAAACATATTAAAAAATGTATGCATTCGGCAGCAGAAGAAGCACTAGGTCAAAAGGCAAATATAAAAGACAAAAGAAAACCGTATTGGTGGGACCAAGAAATAGAAATAGAAATAAACGAAAAAAGAAAGAAATACCAAAAATACCTAAGCTCAAAAACTATAGAAGACAAAATAAAATTTAAAGAAGCACAAGCGAGAGTTAGAAAATTAGTTTGCAGAAAAAAGAATGAGAAATGGGAAAGAACATGTTCTAGAATAAATACATATCTGGGAGGTAGAAGAAGTACAGAAAGCTGGAGAATACTAAAAAACATGAGGAAAGATAATACCAAGGACATAATCTCACCAATAACAGCACAAAATTGGCAACAATACTTCGAAAAAATGTTAACTGAAGACAGAGAAGAATTTAAGAACACAGAATATATGAATGATAGAATTAATACGCAAGGATCCCCTATTAGAATTAATACAAAAGAAGTGAAGGAAGTATGTAAATCCTTAAAAAATAACAAAGCCCCGGGTCCAGGAAATATTGTAGGAGAATTATTTAAATAAGGAACAGATAAATTATATAAAATGCTACAAGATCTATTTCAAAGGTGTATTAATCATTCCGAAGTCCCAGAAGAATGGAAAATATCACATATGTCAACAATACACAAAAAGGGGGACAAAAGCAAATGCGACAATTATCGAGGAATTGCCGTAACAAACACAATCAGTAGAATATACGGCAAGATCTTAAAAAACAGAATCGAAAGGGAATACACGGAAATGGAAGCAAAAGAGCAAGCCGGATTTAGAGCGGGAAGATCAACGATTGACCATCTGTTCTCACTAACACAAATTATAGAAAAAAAACTAGCATTCAATCAAGAGATCCATATACTGTACGTTGACCTAAAGAAAGCATACGACAGCGTACCCTTAATTAAACTTTGGGAAACTCTGGAAACTTCCAACATTAATATTGAATTGATAAAAGGAGTAAGGTCATTATACAATAAAACCAAATCAAGAATTAAAGTTGGACAAAAGCTAACAACAGGGTTTAATATCACAAAAGGGCTGAAACAAGGGTGTTGCTTGTCACCAACATTATTTAAAATATATTTGGAACGGGCACTAGCGAATTGGAAATGGAAATGCCAAAACATGGGCATACCTTTAGATGAGGACACAACATTATACACACTCTCATTCGCAGACGATCAAATTATAGTCGGCCAAGACATAGACGACACAGAGTATATGACACGAAAACTGATAGAAGAATATAAAATTTGGGGACTAGAGGTTAATGTAGAAAAAACGGAATATATGTGTATTGGGGGAGTGCAACAGGACTTACAATTATCAAATGGACAAAAAATCAAACACACGTCAGCTTACAATTACTTAGGAATGAGAATATCAAAGGATGGGACACTCGAAGAAGCAATATTGGACAGAAATATGAAAGGAAGAAGAGCAATATCAATGTTAAACGGAGTACTGTGGGATAGAACAATAAGCAACAACAACAAAAAAAGAATTTACGACACGATAGTGAAGAGCATAATAATGTACGGTTGCGAAGTATGGCCTTTGAAAGAAAAGATCGAAAGAAAAATTAGAGCCACAGAAATGGATTACTGGAGACGAGCAGCGGGGAAATCAAGACTAGAAAGAGTTACAAATGAGAGGATAAAACAAATAATGGGAGTACAGCACGACATCACAGACGAAATAAGAACTAAACAGTTGATATGGTACGGGCATGTTCAAAGAATGCCACCAGACAGAATCGCAAAGAAAATATTACAGTGGAACCCCAGAGGAAGAAGAAGAAGAGGAAGACCACGAAAGAGCTGGAGAGAAGGCATACAAAAAGAGATGAAAGAGAGAGATCTGAGAGAGGACATGTGGACGAATAGAGAGGAATGGAGATTAGGAATCGCAAGACGCCGACGCACGTTTTAACACGATATATATATATATATATATATATATATATATATATATATATATATACATATTTGCTGTCACCATCTTAAAAGATTTATTTTGTTAAATAAAATACTATCTTGGTAATACCCAAACTATCTCCTATCTTTTAAGATTTATTCAATAGATAAAGGAATGCTTAGATGGTTTGGACACGTAGAAAGGATGGATGAAGAAAGATTGACGAAACAAATTTATAAGGCGAGTCTGAATGGGCAAATCGGTAGAGGTCGACCTCGGAGAACATATCTCGATCAGATCAACATTGTTTTGAAGAAAGGCCAGGTCAAGAGTACCAACAACCGGCGAGCATGTATGAGAGCACCGATGAAAGTAGAGGAAGCAAAAGATGTGTGTAAGAACCGTAGCGGAAGTGGAAGGAAGTGGTCTCTGCCAACCCCTACGGGAAAAAGGCGTGACTATATGTATGAATAATTGTAGTGAAGAAAGTCATGAAATAAAAAATAAAGTATTTTTCTTATATAAACAAAATTCAGTTTTTTTTATTTGATTTTTTATTTAATCAAGTTGGCTATAAATTTTTTTACGATCTATTTTAGTTCAAATCAAAAAATTTATCTATCCTCTCCTATTTTATTTAAATATATTGTATGTAGAAAAACTACATTGTATTGATGCTAATGGGGGTCATTTTGAACATATGTGCTAAAAGTTTAGCATTCGTTTTTTTTTCACTAATTTATATTGTGTTTATAATTTTTCTTATCTCTGTTAGCACTAGTTTTATCACGTTAAATTTAATTATATGGTAATTATTAGAAAATACCAAGAAACCAAAGCCACACACAACAGAAAAAGAGTACTTGTTAAATAATGATTGAAATTATGATTTAAATCAAAACCAACTTTTTTTTTAAACCTATTTCAACTGCTTATTTTCTTACAATTTTTTATTAAAGTTTTTAATAAAATAGGCAGGGATTAAAAAAAAAAGATAAAAAGAAGGTTATGTCAAAGCTAACTTCAGCCTAATTGTCACCGGAGGCAATAGCCAGACGAACCTAAACAAGGGTTTTTAGTAGAGTAGACCTGATCCAGTCAGTGGAGTCTCACAGTAGATCTTGAGCTTTCAGACTCATAACCTCTCCTTAAAGGATTTTCTCCACCTTTGCAAAAAAGCTAACTTCATAAAATAAAAAAAAAGCATTTTCTTTTAAAAAGAAAATATCTCAGAAAACGTCAATGAGGTATCTTCTTTTTCTTCCGCTACTATCCATTAATAGATGTTTGCGATTAATTCTGATCATTTTTCCCTATCTCTGGTGGTGTGAATTAATAGTCCTGTGGTTCCTATTCCGGTCCAATGTTTGATATTTCTGAGCCACGACATCCTCTTTCTGCGTGCACCCCTTCTTTCCTCTATTTTTCCTTCTATAAATAGTTGGAAAAAATGGTACGCTGTTTTCCTGAGTTTTATCGTGACCAGCAATTCGCGTTATCTATCGTCATCAAAATTTTCTCGTTGGTTTTTTTTGCCGTCCATGGGACTTTCAAGATTCTTCGATAGATCCACATTTCAAATGCTTCCAGCCTATTCATTGTGCTAACCTTCAATTTTTGGCAAAATGAGGGAAGTGTTTAAGAGCAACCTCCCAATGTGTCTGAAGCGAAAGGCCTATAATCAGTGCGTTCTACCGGTTATGACCTACGGAGCCGAAACTTTGACTCTGACAGCCACATCCGCTAAGAAGCTTAGAGTGGCCCAGCGTAGGATGGAAAGATCGATGCTTGGTGTGTCACTCCGTGACCATATAAGAAATGAAGACCTTAGGGCGAGAACAGGAGTCACGGATGTTATCTCTCAGGTGGCAAAACTCAAATGGAACTGGGCTGGACATGTGGCCCGCATGACAGATGGACGATGAACAAAAAGGCTGCTCGAGTGGAGACCAAGGGCTGACAAGATAAACAGGGGAAGACCTCCCACGCGATGGACGGACGATATCAGAAGAATGACTACAAACTGGATGCAGAGCGCTCAAGACAGAAGACAGTGGGCAGAAATGAGGGAGGCCTATATCCTGCAGTGGATGCGACAGGCTGATTGATGATGATGATGAACCTTCAATGTCTAGCCTTCCATACCATAAAACAGTACAGACCATACGTAACATTTTGTGAATCTGTTTCTGAGATTGAGGACTTCGTAAAGACGTTTTTCAAACCCATGAATGAACTCCTCCATACCATAAAACAGTACAGACCATACGTAACATTTTGTGAATCTGTTTCTGAGATTGAGGACTTCGTAAAGACGTTTTTGAATCTCATGAATGAACTCCTCGCTTTTTCTATCCGGAATTTGATTTCTACGTCCGAATACGAGTCTTCACATAACCAAGTCCACAGATAGTTAAAGTTTTTTACTCGTTCCATGTCTTCAGTATCGTATGAGAGTTTCGCATTCTGGAACTCATCCAATTTGCGGGTGATTACTAGAAATTTTGTCTTTTTTATGTTGATGTTGCATTCCAAGGAGCCTTTGGAGGTCATTCATATTATTTGCTATCAGGACACTTCCATCTGCATACCGTATATTATTGATCCATGTGCCATTTACTTTGATGCCTAATTGTTGTCCTTCGAGAGCTTCTTGGAAGATGTTTTCAGAGTAAATGTTAAACAGAAGTGGGGAGAGGACACATCCCTGACTTACACTTTTAAGGATTTTTTGTGCCTTTAATATTTGTAGCAAAAAAATGTTTGGCAGTATTAAAAAAATTACAATGTAGATATACATAACTTTATTGACTGAAAATAGAATCGTTAGGTTATGCAACTTACATTACTTTAATTGTAGGTGAAACCATTGTATTTATTTGTTATTAATAAAATAGTTAACCTTAAAGAGTTTCACGTTTTTTTCCAGATATACAGTGTGTTAGTAAATAAGTGCGACAAACTTCAGGGGGTGATTCTGCATGAAAAAATAATGACAGTTTACTATATATACTTCGTTTCAGAGATTCGGGGTGTTAAAGTTTTTCTTTAAAACTGACGATTTATTTATTGTTTTGAAACCGGTCGAGATATGCAAATGAAATTCGGTGGGGTTTTAAGAGGTAGTTATTGCGCATTTTTTGACATGCAATTAAGAATTTGTTTATCATTGGCGCGCATACGGGTAATGATCCCAAAAAAAATTGATACGGCACTGAGAAATTTTAAATTAAAAATTATGTTTGAATTCCTCGGTAAATTTGTGACAAAAATGTTTTTTTTTTTTTATTTCTTTAATACATTATCAGAAACTATCTAATACAATAAAATTAAACCCATATCTCCGAAAACAAAGCATTTGCGGACATTATTTTTTCATGCAGAATCACCTCCTGAAGTTTGTCGCGCTTATTTACTAACACCCTGTATTTTTACATTATTGTACATATTATTAATTAAGTTTGTGTAATAATATGCGAACGAAATCAGCAAAAATAACTTTACTTTTTTCTTTAAAACGTTCAGAAAAACAACAAAAAATAAACACAATAAAATTAACAATCCTCCTCAATGCATTTAAGCTACTGGGAATGCTGGAAATTGGATGCCGAATAACTTCCTAAGGATATATTCTCCCATTCTGCAATTACTGCATCTACCAGTTGATTGTGGCTGGCAGGTGGTGGTTCATGTCCGCGAATTTTTTTAAAAGCATCCCATAAACACTCTATGGGGTTTAATTTGGGACTTTTGTCTGGTCACTCCATTAACGGAATATTAACAGCATTCAAGTCTAGCTACTGCCATAAAAGTGGCAAAAGGCTCGTCATTTACGACTATATGTTTTCAAATTAATAATATGCATTTATATAAATCCCGCCCGTATAGCAATTATCTCTTTGTGTCCATTAATTTCTCCTTAAAACATCACAGAGCCACCACCGAAAGGTATCCTTGGATATTGCAAATACTTCTCCCGCTCTTCGGCAGAAACGCTCACGCGCATCAAAAATTTTTAGACCAACTCTTGTTTCATCTGAGAATAAAACCTTTTGATCATCAACGGTCTAATGCTAATGATTTCTAGTAAAAGCTCATTTTTTAGCATATTGCAAGTGGTTCTTTTGTTTTTTAGCTCTGATTACCAAAGAAAACGCTCATCCCTTGGGCTGGTAAGTAGCTTTCGCTCTGGTATTTGAAGGTGAGATCCTGTCTCGCTAAATCGTCCAATCATGCGACTTACGCTGGAATGATTTTTTTTATCGTGTTGGCAGCATGGCCAAATATTTTGAACCTTATTCTTCCGAAGCAGGGACATGAACATAGTGTGTGTTTAGCAGTTTCGTCTTCCACGCTTTAAAACCGACAATCCGTTTGTTGGTGGTATCTTAGACGACAATGTCTGTAGGTAGTCCCGTCAGAATTCGCAGGAACCTTTTAGTTGTGTTTCTCGAGGTTATTATTATTATTATTACATATAAACAAGGGCAGAGGGACAAGTCCCCATATTACCCAAAAACTGTAGATAATATACAAATTAATATATATATACAATTCAAGGTAAACACGCCTTTGAATGTGTCATCCCTGGTAGATCAGACTAATGCGTGGGTATTTTTCTCTGCCCAGTCCGAAGTAATGGTTTTGGCAGCACTTGTGGTGACTCCAAAGACTGGTTTTGGTCCTATAAACGCAGATTCGGCTTCCTGTTTTGGAAGGATGTCGGATTTCCCGTTGCCTTCCACCTCCTGCTGCCTAGAACTTCTTTTGTAATTAGATACATTACTTTTTAGCAAAAGTGGATTTACTTTACAATTCTCTCTCTCTCTCTCTCTGCCTCCACTTTCTGCGGTTCTGGGTCTCTTCTCATATCAACTTGACGACACGTTGATTTTGTCTTAACATGGCCTCAATATTTCTGACTTTATTATTTTTACTATATCTGGCTGGTTATATAGTTCTTCCAATTCTATATTAGTTCTTATTCTGTATTGCTGTGTGTTGTTGTCCTTAATTGGTCCATATATCCTCATAAGAATTCTTCTTTCTGCGATATTTAGACGGTTTTCGTTTTGTTTTGTCATCGTCCATGTTTCACTTGCATATGTTATTATAGGTCTTATCACTGAATGGTAAATTCTTATTTCCGTACGGCGGGATACATTTTTCGATCTCATTATTTTTTGTAGCGCAAAACAGCATCGAATCGCACGTTGTATAGTGTTGTTAATTTCTTGGGTTATATTGTTGTCAGAGGTGATCGTAGCTTCCAAATATTTAAACTCATGGACCCTTTCAAAATTATAGTGGTCCATTGTCACATTTTGTCCTATCCTGTCTCTTCGTTCTGTTCTTGTTGTAGTCATGTATTTTGTTTTATCTTCGTTGATTCGAAGTCCAACTTCTTTTACAGCCTTTTCCAGTTTTATCAACTGTTCCTTGTTGTATTTCCCACTATATCTATATCATCAGCAAAAGCCAGTATAATACGAGGACCCTGATTTCTAAAGAGAAGCTTTTTTGTCATTGCCTTTTGCACAATGCTCTTCAAACCGATGTTAAAGAGAAGTTGGGATAAAGCATCTCTCTGTTTGAGACCACTGTTGATTGTAAAGAAGATCGACAGTTTTCCTTCAAGTCTTACTGCACTTCTAGACAAGCTTTTTCTTTACAATTGCAGTCTTAAAATCAAATATTTATTGACAGCTTCAAATGTCGGATTAGATCAACGGTTTACTTGGCAGGCAGTAAGTAAACCAAAAATTAATTTGTAACTAAGAAAAAAATATTATTGTGCGTTAATTTTGTCCCTAAGATTTTTTTCGTAGGAATAAATAAGTTATGCATTGACTATAATTTCATCAATCACTTCTTCATTCAGCTATGGGAGAAGTGGATTTATCTGCTTCTCTAGCGCTCCGGGAAGTTACTTCTCCACTATTGGCGTTATCTTCTTCCTGTAGTACATCGGTTTCTATTCTATCATCGTCGCTATTTGCTTCTTCCTCTTCGTGTTCTAAATCCTCTTGTTCTTTCACCAAATCGCTGGTGGTTGTAGTCGAAGCAGCTTCTTCTTGATTAACAGCCGCAGCTTTGGCCTTCTTCTTTTTGAATTTCTTCTTCACTTCGTGTATAACTTCTTTAGGTACGTTGTAACCTGCTGGAAAGAATAAGCTGCAATCTTTTTCTCCTTGTTCGATATCCGCGCTGACGTAAGTCGGTCCCAGCTCTTTGAACGCCAACAAACAATCTTCGTTTCTTTTGGCGAGCTGAATGACGATTTTTTCCTCGCTAAAACTGAGTGATGAGTTTAAATTTTGCAGGACGAGGCGCGATCATTGCAGACATAATTTAGACCCTTTTTAGTACTGGATGTCCAGCCAGATCACGCCTCCTGTCCTTTTGGCACCTGTAACTTACTATGTAGTCGGGGTGGTTCTTTCGTCGAATTCTCCTATCGTTTTAGAAATCAAAGCTGCTTCTGCGGGATTGTCGGATGTAAAAAATCCGTACGACATTACTTCACCTGGATAGGCTTCAGACAGCTCCATGATTTCTCTGGACTTGAAGGCGTCGTAAGCGACAGCTATATAAAAAGGAGGAGGTTCCACGTCTGGAAATTTGTATGGAGCAGTCAAGTTGGGAAATAGATGTTTTAAAACCAAAGCCCTAGTCATTTTGTCTGGAGGTGCCCAAATACCTGGAACAGGATTAATTTATTACGATAAACCTACTGTAACAAATGTTAATTTATCTTTTGTTTTTTTCTAAAATTGTGTTTTTCTAATCCCTTGTGTCTAAAATAAGTAGAAAATACGTATTGTTGCACCAAAACTTTGCTTCTATGGTCAGGACAGCATTTTAAAATATACGTGTTTTTGACCAGAGCGGTTCCAGAAAATTTTGGAAGTATAAGTGCTGTCAAGAAGTTCCTGCTACTATCCAAAATTTTATAGTTTTCTCATCTAAAAGATGTTGGCACCCACCACGTGTAAATAAGCCAACATGGAATTTCAATAATTTAGTAGCAACAAAGAAAAATTATATTTATATTTAATAAATGTTCTATCAAATTTTCTACTAGAGTAGGCCCATTTCTTATTGTAAATGGGCCTCGAAAGTTTCTATGTTTTCTTGGCTTTGGAACAGCCGATGCACTAAGGCGCGCCATCGAAAAAGGGATTGTCCACAGCGTACCAAGCTCTTGGGTGACAACTATATCAAGAGTCTCAGACCATCGGAAGGTGCAGATGCACCAATGCATATCAAGTAAGGGCCTCATCAAATAATTTGACAAAGCTTGTATCTTCGTTGGACCACAGATAAATATCATAGGGTGCAACGAATTCGCAAAGAAGTTAAAAAGGAAAAGAAAGTAGCTTGGCAAAATTTCGTTGCAATGGTTCATGGCTCTTTAGGCAATGACAAAGCTGAAAACTACGATTAGCTGGTTCAAAATTTTATAAAGAACTATGGCAAAACGGGTATTTTTCTTAAGGTTCACATGCTTAATGGTTATTTTGACAAATTCAAGAAGAACATGGCAGCTTAATTTCAGGAGCACGACAAGTGCTTTCATTTTAGGTACTTTAAACGTTTTTAACAAACACATTATTACGAGAATATGATGGCTAGGTTTTCTGTGAGAAGCCAGAAAGTTTTTTACTACTGACGACGTACAAGGCTCAAATCCGACCTCTACTGGAGTATTGCTCGCACATTTGGGGTTCAGCACCAAGGCATTCTCTTCGTCTTCTAGATTCCATTCAGAAAAGAGCCATTCGCTTGATAAACAGCTCAACTCTCACATATACCCTTCACCCTCTAGAACATAGAAGAAGAGTTGCAGACCAGTCATTGCTCTACAGATATTTCCATGGCAGATGCTCCAGAGAAATAAAAACTCTTGTACCACCATTGACCACATTTGGCCGAAGAACTCGGCACGCTGATCAGTCTCACCCATTTACTCTCAAGATTGACACTACTAAGACCAACCTTCATCAAGAATCCTTCTTTTACAGGGCTGCTACGGAATGGAATAAGCTTTCAAAATCAGTTTTTCAAGAGAACTATGACCTACAACTTTTTAAAAAGCGTGTCCACAATCATTTCCTTTCTATAATCCCCTCCCCTTCTAATAGTCGCACCACACGATAGGTCTACCCTTTTTGCGACTATTTTCATAAAAAAAAAAAATATGCAGCAGCAGTGTCAGTGTTTACTTTCATTCTCTAAATTGGTTAACAAAAAAATCTCGACTGTGTTGTCCATGTAAAAACGAAATTATTATAGGCTGTTGTCTCAAAATTAAAGTTTGCGATAAATATAGCCCTTTTATCATGCATTTTAGATGCAAAAAATTAAGAACATTTAGAAACTAGGAACAAAAAATGCGTTACATAGTTTATTTATTTCATTTCATTACCAGTGATAATGCTACCTTCTTCACTTTCATCATCGCCTTTACTAGCTTGTAAATATCGACAGGGAGATTTTTCTTCACCAGGTGGCTGTCTACAATTTCCATACACTACTTGCAGTATTATATCGTCTATTTCACCAGGAAGGTTATCTCCACTGCGTTTTAATAACAATGCCAACGATATTTTACCATTTGTCATGTCTTCGATACTTTTTCCAGAGAGTTTTTCTTCGCAAAGGAAAAATATATCGTCTATAATTTCTTCGGTAATTTTTACCTTGAAACACGAAACATTTTTTAGAGCACAGCAAAATAAAACATTGAGGTAATAGAAAAGAAACACAAGTAAATTATTCAATCATCAAACATTTTTTTTTAATAAATATACAACTCTACATCATCATAAACATATCCATGTCTAATTCTTCTTCGATGCCCTCTTCGTCCATTTCGTCTTCGACATCCTGCTCTTCTCCGATCGATTCTTCTTCTTCTTCGCCCGCTTGTCCTCCTTCCGTCGTCGCCGGTTCGGGTTCGATACTTTCCAAGAAGACTCGTTCCTCGTCGGGCAGGGACTCTTCGTAGCCGTCGGGGAAGAATAATTGACATTCTCTGTGTCCTTCGTCGGGATTAGGAGAAATGTATGCGGCGCCCAATTGGGCGAAAGCCAGAACGCACTCGCTCTTCTTCTTCGACAGTTGAATGACCAGCTTTTCCTCGCTGGAAATTGAATTTGAGTAAATTTGTTTTCCGAATACTCTATCACTGACTTACAATGTCCGTTTGTCTCTGTTCGCAGGCTTTTCCAAGCGTTGAACGCTCTTTGCCACCAATTCCGTGTCTTCTGGGTCTTCTTTGGTGAAGAACCCGTAGTGCATAATATGTTCTGGCCATGTGCTCATGACATGTAGTGCCTCACGTATTTTTCTCGTATCGAACACTATTGCCAAATGCGCAGGTTCGGGTTCTGGTTCCGGAATCTCGAATGGTGCAGTCATTTTGCCGAAGAACATCCTTGAAATAAAAACGACACAACCGGTTTTTAATGTAACGGGTGTCTGACTAAGAGAGGTAACCCAATGTAACTCGGAAACTTTTTATCGTACAACTTGGGGGAAAAAATCTGTATTACAAATTCAAGTTTTCAAGTTTCATACTCCACCGCTAGCGGACGTAGTTCACAATAATAACACAAAAACATCATTTTTCTATAATGAATGCACAGTAATAGTACCTCAAAATTTAAAGGTAGGGGTGAGTGGGAAAGCTGACTCAATAAAACAGTTTAAAATTTTGTTCCGCTTTATGAATTTTAACAAACTCTCTATTCCATCAGTCTTTCTCATTTAGACCTCAGTTTTTCATCGCTTCTTTTACGTCCTTCTTTCAGCTATGCGGTGGTCTGCCACGCTACCTTCTTTCTGGTGCAACCCATCTCCAAATCTTCTTTGGCCGGCGATCTTCTTCCATTCGCCCAAGGTGGTCACACCATTTGAGTAGCTTGCATTCAATTCCGTTTATAATGTTATCGTTGACTTCCATAATCTGACGGATCTGTTCATTTCTCACATCGTCTAGTCTTGAGTTTTGACTGCTTCTTCTCCAATAATCCATTTCAAGGGCGCGAAGCCTCTGTTTGACCCTCTGGTTCAATTCCCAGGTTTCTGCTTCATACATGCAGATGGTTTTAACGATCGTGTAGTAGATGGTGCTTTTGTTTTTTTTGGTAATATTCTTGTTTTAGAGAATTGAATTTAGCACCTTCCTCTTCTTTAAATGCCACTCCTATCGGAGATTAAATATCATTAAGGCTATCCTAACTTTATTAACAGTCGTTCCAAACAACTAATTCGTGGTGCAACCAAACCACTTTCTTAAACTTCGCAACCACGACATTCTACTATGTCCCGGATTTCTGCGTCCTTCAATTTTTTTCTGCATTATGTTCCGCAATAATGTGTACTTCTCTCCTCTCATCAAATAGCCTAGGTATTCTAGCTTCCTCTTCTTTATGGTTGTCATTACTTCCAATTCTTTGTTCACTTCCACATTTGTCACACTGTCGACCCATCTTATTTTCAGCAGTCGACGCGATATTTCAAAGCTTTCTATCTTCTTTATACGGGGTGGAATAGTGGACACTTACTGAGGCAACAAGTGTTTTTTTTTTTATGAAAATAGTCGCAAAAAGGGTAGACCTATCGTGTGGGCCGCGGACAGCCCGCACTGCGACAATTAGAATGGGAAGGGATTATAGAAAGGAAATGATTGTGGACACGCTTTTTAAAAAGTTGTAGGTCATAGTTCTCTTGAAAAACTGATTTTGGAAGCTTAATCCATTCCGTAAAAGAAGGATTCTTGATGAAGATTGGTCCTTGTAGTGTCAATCTTGAGAGTAAATGGGTGAGACTGATCAGCGTGCCGAGTTCTTCGGCCGAATGTGGCCAATGGTGGTACAAGAGTTTTTATTTCTCTGGAGCATCTGCCATGGTAATATCTGTAGAGCAATGACTGGTCTGCAACTCTTCTTCTATGTTCTAGAGGGTGAAGGGTATCTGTGAGAGTTGAGCTGTTTATCAAGCGAATGGCTCTTTTCTAAATGGAATCTAGAAGACGAAGAGAATGCCTTTGTACTGAACCCCAAATGTGCGAGCAATACTCCAGTAGAGGTCGTATTTGAGCCTTGTACGTCGTCAACAGTTGATCAGGAGTAAAAAACTTTCTGGCTTTCTAAAGAAAACCTAGCTTCTGGCTTGACGACTTTGCGATGTTAGCAACATGGTCATGCCAAGACATATTATTGGACACCGTGACTCCCAAAATCGAGATGGAGGGACTTGGTTCAAGGGTATTTCCGGACATTGTGATGGAATGATTTGAGGAATTCACTTTCTTGGAAAACGTGGCACTTTGTGTTTTTTGGGCGTTGAACTGAACAAGATTGTTGGTTCCCCACTCAACGATTGCTTTAAGATCTCTATTGATGGAATCAACCTGTTCCTGCCTGAGTCTATTTGTATCATTCACCGAAAGTGATCGATAGGATACTGAGTGTGTCATTGACAGACCGTGTTAAAAAGTAGACGGTTTTACAGAGAATGAACGGATAGGAACTGCTAGAAGAAGAAGAAATTTGTAATACAGATTTTTCCCCAAGTTGTACGATAACATAGTGTTTGAGATACAGCGGGTTACCTCTTTTAATCAGACACCCGATATAATGAAGCGACTAGGGTAAAAGCAAGCAACGAGGGTTGCGGCGTAACTACGATTATGGTGGGGCAATGATGTAAATATATTTTATCTCGATTTATCTAGTTAGTCTAGTCAAGATAGGTGTTCACCTTGCAAAAATTCCGTTTGTTTTTCTCGGTTTAATCGTTGAGGTGTTAATGGGAGAAATTTAATTTTCTACAACTTTTGTCTTTACCATTTTTCGTTAAAATTTAAAATGGCCGAGTTATTCGAAAAAATCATTTTTCATAAAATTCAAGATGGCGGCGATAGCTAGCGGCCGATTTGGTCGACTTTTGGTTTAAGGACCCCCCCATCGATTAAACCAAGAAAGAACGAAAACGGACTTTTTTCAAGGTCAGCTTAATTTTTTGTCTATAATGACTGGATTAAGTAGTTAAGATGTGTTCGAATGGTGTATAAAAACCCCCGCCACCTGCCTCTACCCATGAGTCTCCGTTACATTTGTACAGTTAATCATGTTTATAAGAAGGGATTTGAATTGGTAACCTAAGGATGGTGGCTCTGACACAGGGAATGGAGGGGGCCCAGATGCCTATGAGTTTTATCTCCGCGCCGGTCTCTTCGTCT
Organism: Agelastica alni; assembly: GCA_950111635.1. Lineage (NCBI taxonomy): Eukaryota > Metazoa > Arthropoda > Insecta > Coleoptera > Chrysomelidae > Agelastica > Agelastica alni. Next base: position 30,950,617 of record OX467716.1, read on the forward strand.
TCGGCGTCGGTCAGTAATTTCATGTATGGATTGTCTTCCGATCCGGGAGGTGTTCTAGTGGGACCGTAAACCTACGTACGTGAAATCGTAAAATGTCGATGAAAACGAAAATATCTCCATAATACAGGCAATGGGGAATTTTTTCCTGCACCAAATTACGGGAGTTATTTTTTTTTTTTCATAATCTCCGTAACCATGCACACTAGGCCCAAAATTATAATGACCTTTATTGCAGATAATGATATTTCCAATCTTTTTTGTTCAATAATTTTTTTTATATCACTATTAACAACTTATACGACTGTCAAAACTCATTTATTGACTTTTTTATTAATATCTCCTCCCATAATTGTTCAAACAATCTAACTTTTATATCCACAAATTTCTAACATTTTTTACGAAAAACTATTTGTCCTTAAACAAAGTGTCAAAAAACTCACGTCTGGCTGTGCATAGAGGTGTGTTGGTTCCTACACTTATGAATAGTAGTGAATGTTGGGTTTGTCAGAAGAGGCATAAAAATGGGATTAATGCTGCTGAGATAAGTAGTCTGAGAAGTATAGTCGGAGTGACTCGGTTGGATAAAGTAAAGAATAGTGATATAAGAGAACGCTGTAGTGTAGAAGATGTGGTTACAAAGATAGATAAAGAAATGCTTAGATGGTTAGGTCACGTAGAAAGGAAGGATAAATGAAGATTAACGAAACAAACTTATAAGGCGAGTGTGAATGGACGGAAGTCGGTAGAGGTCGACCTCGACGAACAAATCTCGATCAGATCAACATTGTTTTGAAGAAAGGCCAGGTCAAGAGTACCAATAACCGACGAGCATGTATGAGAGCACTGATGAAAGTAGAGGAAGCAAAAGATGTGTGTAAGAACCGTAGCAAGTGAAAGGAAGTGGTCTCTGCCTACCACTAGGGGAAAAAGACGTGACTATATGTATGAATGTATATACTGTATATAGACGGAAAGTTCTTATTCTGCGCAAAATTCTTCTTACAGTTATTTACTATTTACGGACTCCAAAATGGCCATTTTGTTTTATTAGTTTTTTGTTTGCTACCTAGTAAGACAACTGACTGCTATAAAACGTGTTTATACCTACTAAAATGCAAGATTTATGAAAAGTATGGTCTTACTTTTGATCCACGGCAAATTTTCGTTGATTTTGAAAAGGTCATCCACCTAGCATTAAGGTGGGTTTGGCCAGACGTAAAAGTAAGCATGTATCGAAATAAGTTCTGATTATGAATCAAAGACCGAAATAGGAATCTGGCTCAAAAACACTCTCCAGAATCCAGAAGAGGTGGAGGACTGTTTCGTTTTTGATTTAATGTCGTACAAATCAGAAAAAAAACTTTTGGATAAATTTTGTGACTATTTGTTAAAAACATATATCGTCGAAAACGTAAGCTGAAGAAGGTGCCTCGGTTACAAGAACGACTAATTGTTGCGAATCGTTTCATGCAAAATTTTATTATTCCTTTTACGCAACACATCCACCCATATATGTCTTCCTTGAAAAGTTATATATACATAAATTAAATATAAATATAATTAAATAATGATTTGTCAATTAATTGTATAATGATTCTATTGTAAAATTGTCCGTCAATTCGATTGGAAAAATCAGTATATATTTTTTTTAAACTTGGCAGCGCTGATTATTTAACATGTTCAGCATAGGACCCCCTCGCGTCCCGCTTCATCACCCCGCTCTGACCTACGAACCTCCTTAATATTTAGTGATACAAAAAAAAATTATTAAACAAAGAATATGGGAAATATCATTATCTACAATAAAGTTTTTTTTTTCAAAATGGTGGCGCATCCGTCCTTAAAATGTGTAACTATTTTGTGAATCAGTACGTGATACTGAATCTATTTATGAAAAAAAAAAACTCCTGTAATTTAGTGCATTATGGACAAGTCCCGTATTGCCTGTACTACTAACGAATAGTTAGCACGGTTTACCAGTTCAAGCAAAAGCTTGTCCATATCGGCAATTTCGGCTCCATGGCTAGGTTTGATCGCAAGAATGAGACATTGATTCGTTAACAGATCGTGCAAAGAATATTCGTCGAATAGGGGTTCTTCCGTTTCTTCTTCGAAGTAAAACATTTCTTCCAACATTTCCTCCGTCAAATTGACCTGGGAAAAAATGAGATGGGCAATAAGGATGCGGTCACCGATTGAACTTTTTAACTATTTCGTTTTCATTTCGTTGACGCGGATATAATATCACCTTGTGACCTTTTTTTAGGCTTAAATTATATCGCTCTCGGACGAAAAAGTGTCTAACACAAAAACGTCCGTTCCGAGAAAATGGGACATTTATAATTTTTTAATATTTTCCATGGTAAATTAATGATGTTAAAACTATAAGTATAAGTAACTTTAAATGAGGTATACACTTCTGAATAAAATTAACGCAACAACATTTTAAACTATCAGTCAAATCCTACAAAATCTTGACTCTAATAAGGATATAGGACCAGATGGAATTCCGACAATTATCCTGAAGACCTGCACTCAAGTGCTCACCACAGTTCTCTGTAGACTCTTCAAGCTATCATACAGCAAATGAGCATTTCCGTCCCTGTGTAAAAACGCTAGAGTCTAACCCAGGGTCTCCAAACTTTCCAGCCTTAGGGCCATACTGATTACTCCAGTAAGTTCCGAGGGCCAAAACCATATTATCATTGTTGCCGGTGGTAAAAAGTGAAATAGTCCACTGATGAAAAAAAAAGTCCGAAAAAGTTCGCAACGTTTAAAAAAGGCTGCAAATCGGACTAAAGTCCGCAAAACGGCAACACTGTATATTATTAATTTTCCTGTCATTATCTGTAATTTCTAATTGATACCGTTTCAATCACTACTACGAAGTAAATGTTTTTCACATTTTAAAACATGTGAAATATTCAGCCACACCAATGAGACTGAGTTTCCTATCGATTTTGCAATCGAAACTTTGAGTGCTTTGAAAATAAATTTTGATACTCGTTTCTCGGACTTTGATGCCATTGCGAATCAAATTAAGATTTTTCAGAATCCTTTTGATACTGACATTGAAACCCTAGCCCAGGAACTTCAAATGGAAATGATCGATCTACAGTGCAGTGATATAATTAAGAACAAATATCAAAACTCATCTTTGTTGGAATTTTATAAGAGTCTTCCACTGACACAATTTGATAATTTGCATAAAATTGCTCGTGGGCTGTTTTCTGTTTTTGGTACTACTTATTTGTGTGAGAAGACCTTCTCCAAAATGAAGTACACAAAAAATGTTTACAGATCTAAATTAACTGATGAGCATCTTAAATCTCTTTTAATAATTGGTACAAGTAAAATTAGTCCACAACTACAAACTATTGTCAGCGGAAAATCTCAGTTACATAAATCTCATTGGTATTTCATATGTCATTATGCTTGTTATAAGTTATGTTATTATTTAAAATGTATAAAATGTTAGTTGGATTCATTTCAATAATTTGTTAGTTATTATATACTGAAGTTAAATTTTCTGCATATTATACATGTCTTTACTCATTACAATTCTGTGTTTCTTTATCCAACTTATCACAAAAACAATAATAAGCCCACAACAATGTTATGAGTAGTTAGCCCATGACCACATCAATGTAGATGTCATATTAATAATTATTCAACATAAAATTAGAATACTTCATTAAACTAAATTTAATTTGCTATAAAAATATGTTCTCTAAAAGGATTTTTTAAGTAGCTCTCCGCGGGCCGGACAAAATCTGTCCGCGGGCCGTAGTTTGGAGACCCCTGGTCTAACCCATTCCGAAAAAAGAAAAGAAGACCATTCCTGCGAATTATCGCCCTATCGCATTGCCCACTCACATGATACCTAACCTAACCTTTTGCAATACATAAAAAAAATTGATTTAGTGAACATATTATCCCCAAATTAATCGAAAACACTTTTGTAATTTTATTGATAAATGTTAGGGTACCTTTTCACTTCCAGTAGCGATGACACTTGCTTCTTTTAAGAGATCGTCCAGAGCGTCTCGGTACCTATCTTTGGCACAAGGAAAGACGATAATAGTTCCGAGGGACGGTAAGTTTTCCAAAATGTTTTCGCATTCCGCCACTTTCCTATCGCGAAATTCTTTAGCCCTTTTCGCTAGCTCCTTTTCTTTGGCCGCATTTATTAACGCCTCCAATGCCTCCTGACGTTGTATCTCTATTTCGTCTAGCTCCGAAATTTCGGAAAAATATTCTCTGTTCGACGCGCAAAATGACAGATTCCATTATTTTTATCGTCAAAAATATCGATACTCACCTGGGTTTTTCCCCGCTGAGAACCATCTCTTCTTTTCTTATTTCCTCGATTATGATTCGAGTTAGGAGCGGAGAGTTGCATCCAAATTGAAGATTCACCTTTTTTCCTTTCTGGAAAATGTGCTCTTTCAATATTAATCGTTATTTATGATACAAGGAAAAAGTGTTAGATTTTAGAGCGAAGCGGATGAAGACAAACAACCGAAAGCTAAAATCTAACTATTTATTTCTGTGACGGGAAAAACGATGATTAAATACTGATAAAATAATACTTATAATATATTAAAGTCAGAAAATTATCGAACTGCAACAACTTTAAACAACTGGTAGGCTGTTGTACTTAATAACAACAAATAGAACTGTGTAATGAAATTTTTTTTTCACTGAAAATTCCACTCCTGCAATTTTAAACCAATCAAAATAAGTTATTTCGACAGATCACCACGGCAACGGAGGTATTTTAGTGGAAATTTTTTTCTCGTGAGATACCCAACAGCGAATTGTACTGGACATTTTTTGACGTTTACAATGACAGACCATTTTTGACAGACTGGTTTTTATTTGTTCACATAATGGTTTCTGTAGACCTTCCGGAGTGTTTTCGTCCCAAAACTCAATAATTTTTCTCAGCTCGTCTGCTGATAGTGCAGATAAACTTTCCTTTCTCTTGGTTGGATCCATTTGTAGCTTTCGGCGCTTAGCATTTCTTGGAGCTCCTGCGTTCAAAAATTGTATGTCAAAGAATGGATTAAATTTGCGGTTATACTTTTTAAAAAAATATTCCTGCATCTGTTTCGCTGTGGAATTCCATTAAACTTTGATAACACTCTCCTTGTAGTCTTCGGAGTTCTTTTTTCGCATGTTAAACCCATAATCTTCGAGAATAAGCGCCAATTCTTCCACAGGTATATCCGCTCTATTGAAATTATACGATTTTTCTGCGCAAAAGTTTGTAAACTGCCTCCATGCGCTTGACTTCGATTTCCTCGTATTCGCGGGTGTCAACTGTTCAATCTCCTGGCGAATATTTTCTCTGCTTGCTTAACCGAAGCGAAACATTTTTTTACGTCGTGCCACTTGACAGCTTCGAAAGTAAAATAATAATTTCGAGGTTAGGGTCTCACTTGGTTACCATGGCAACTCAACAATCAAGTCGACCACACATATTATGTTTCGCTGGTGACTTGATGAAAAAAATAATTTGCATTGTTGAGAATCGAAAAATAAATTTTAAAAATATTCGATTTTCCACCGGTCATGGTTCTCTGGAAAAACTGATTTTGGAATCTTGTTCCATTCCGTAGCAGCCCTGTAAAAGAAGGATTCTCGATGGAGATTGGTCCTTGTAGTGTCAATCTTGAGAGTAAATTGGTGAGACTGATCAGCGTGCCAAGTCCTTTGGCTCGATTATCTCGAAAACAAAAAATGATATCGACGTGGGACCAATTGCATTCGACGCATTATTACGCAACTAAGAACTGATAAGAATTTTAGCAAAATCGGTGCAGCTGTTTTTTATGGAGAATAAAAAAACTGAAACAAATGGCAAACTACCTGAATTTATAAATTATACTATTTTTTATACAGAATTTTAAGATATTTTGAATATGATTTTTTTTTATTTTGACTGCGTAAACAGATATGATTATTGCATGTTGGAAATATTTGTATGAAAACTATGATGACAATATTTTTAATAATAATTATAATTGTAACAACAAAACATATGTTATTTTTTCATTCATTCACAATAGACCTACTAAGGGTCCCGGTGGAGGGGCGACCACGCCCCTTTCATATGATTCCTAACCTAACCTATGTGTATACACAATTTTTTACACTTGATCTTGAGCAAGACTAGGTTAGGTTAGGATATATCCAGGAAAAATTAATTTTATAAAAACTGATATTTTGTTACCTGTCAAGAGAGATAAAATGACAAACTGTTTTGTCGTCACAGTAAAAAAACTTTTTATAATAATAAATAATACCAAAAATTACCGATACAAACAGCCAAGTCGGTTCACTTCTCCCTTTGAATCTCTCCAGTTGTGCTATGTGATCACTTTTAGCCTTAAATGCAAATAAAACAAAATCTGTTAGGTTAACTTTAAACCACAAACCATTTTTTTATTTGGCTTAAATTGGTTTTTGGCCCAATACCAAGCAAATACTAAACAACGTAATATCGTCAAACTTCGAACTTTTGCATTACAAGGTTAGTGATACCACAGTGATTACACATATTTTTCTGCTGGATAAAGTAAGGAATAGTGTGATAATAAAACGCTGTGAAGTGAAAGGAGATGGATGTGAAAGAGAAGATGGATGAAAGAAGTTTGATTATTATTAAAAATTCACTAAATGACACACTTACAGAGGAACATTTAAATATTGAGTCATAAAAGGAGGTCAAATACCAAGTATTTACACCAAAGCATACAACAAAACTTTAAATTGCTAAGTTTGATTAAAAATTCACTTAAATGACACACTTATAGGTAAACATTCAAATTATGAGTCATAAGTGGAGGTCAACTACTAAGTATTTACACCAAAGCATACAACAATGCCTTGTCTTACTAATTTTTATTGGTATTAAAACTTTTAATTGCTACATTTTATCAAAAATTTACTTAATTAACACACAGGATAAAATTAAAATTATAAGTAAAGGTCAACTACTAACTATTTACACCAAAGCATACAACAATGCTGTCTTACTAATTTTAATCGATATTAAAACTTTAAATTGGTAAATTGTATCAAAAATTTACTTAATTGACACATTTACTGGATAAAATTCAAATAATAAATTATAAGTTAAGGTTAACTACTAAGTATTTACACCAAAGCATGCAACATTGCTTTGTCCCACTAATTTTAATCGTTATTAAAACTTTAAATTGCTAAATTTTATCAAAAATTCACTTAATTGACACACTAATAAATGGAGGGTCATGGAGTCCGTTTCCATCGCACTTTCAGTATTCGTACAAGGTAGCAATGCTCGTTTCTGTTTTTTATATTTAAAATCCTCTAAATATTCGCCCAAAACCAATTTTTACCATTTATTTAAATAATAAAAACACCTCTGATGTATTTTTTAAAAGCTATATTTAAACTGGTGCAAAATTAGCTTGATCTACAAGAATACTTACAATTGCTAGTTGTAAAGTGTCCCCACCTTGTTCTAGTTTGATTTTCTTAAGATTAGCCGTCATTCCCGAACAAGGTCCGCACCAATCCGAATATATATCTATAACTGAAACCATTCAATCATTTATCGATTCGTTTTTGTCGAATTTCGGAAAATATGTATCGAAAAAACTGAATAAAATTATTGTACGTAAATGACTCACCGAGTAATCCGTCTTTGGCTAAAAATTTCTCCCATTCCTCGTCGCTGTTCAGTTCGGTTTGAAGTTGAACTTGCTGACCCTTTTTCGCCATTTTGGCAACTTCAGATCGCCTATCAAACTTTGTGGGTTACCGTGGAAACTAGAAATTGTTGGTTGTTAACACGGGTCGTCGAAATAAATCGTATGACGATGAAAATATGATGAAAAATAAAAAAATCGGCTCATTTATACAGTGTTTGTCACGAAAACTACTACTACTACCGGAAACTACTCACGCAGTAATTATGAAAATAAGTTATAGCTCTCTTTTTTACAATGAAAAAGGTTAGGTTAGGTGCGTGAATTTAACTAAATAGGTACATCATTTATTCGATAAGTTAGAGTAAGTGTTCAAAATGTCCTCCGTTTTCACGCATACACAATTCTATTATTTTTTTTAAATAATGCATTAATTTTCTCTTTTTTTCTTAATTAAAGAATGAATTAATCTTTTAAACGCTTGAGGATCAGCTATGAGGTCATTAAAGTGATGTTCAATTCTGTCTTGCAACTCTTGTCGTGAGTATGCCTCTGTAGCATAGACTTTTTCCTAAAGAAACGACCAAACTCTGTGGGGACGAAGGATTGAAATCCCTTGAACGTGGAGGCCAATGAATCGGAGCTTCAGCACCTCTACCAATCCATCGATTCGGATGATGGTTACTCATTACTCAACCAATTATGACATCTTCTATCAAAGTGCGGGGGGGACCTCCATCATGCATAAAAAAGAGAGATATTCGCTCGGTTAGCGTTAAATGTTCTAATATTTTGAATAAATAATTTTCTAATAACTCGAGATACACATTACCATTTAAATTTCCTGGTAAAATGTGATAACCAATTATTTTGTTACCTTTGCTAACTCAGACAAAACCATTTCGAAGTTTGCGACGAAACGCCATATTTTTTTTAATGAGGAAATTTTAAATACTTACTGATCGAGTAGTTTATGTTTTTAGTCAAATTTATTTTAATTTTCTTCTTGTGATTCTTTGTTTAATTAATAACTTTTAATTGTCCAATTAAATTAAAATGCGGCAGGTGTACATAATTCCGGTGACAATGCATTGTGACATTTCTTTTGAAGAAAAAAAATTGGCCGCTCCAATATGGCGGAAGAATCTTTTGATTATGGCCCACAGAAATATTATAAAAACTAGAAGGTTAATGAGTGATGTATGATTTGGCACCCCATAGGGCGATTTACCTACCTCTGAGTTTGCGCAATAAATAGTATATTATGCGGGATATTCAAACGTATCACCAGGACAGGATTTGGGAATCATGCACTTCATTGTGTCTAGAATCTGTCCAAGCGCTTAAGAGACTACTAAAATGAACTTAAGTAAACACTTAACGAAACTAAACTGCAGGAATGTCAGAAATACACAATGTTTATAAAAACAACGAGGAAACACACCAAACGGAGCACTAATGGCAAGCGATTTTCCGAAAGGAAAGCAGATATCAACAACTCATTAAACCCGAATACGACACTGTTCTTTTCCTTTTGCGGCGGTGTTGCCAGATTTTCTCAATTTTTCCTAATTACTTGCCCTAACAGCACATGTATGTGGAATTTATTGACAACGAGAAGGTATTTGACAGGGTTAGGCACGAAAAGATGATTAACGTCTTACGAGAATGTCAGCTTGATGTGCAAGATGTCAGAATAATATTGGAATCAAGTCGTTGTGATCAGCTCTGAAGGAAAAACAGAAAATATCAAAATATGACGAGGGGTAAGACAAGGATGTGTCTTGTCACCGTTTCTGTTTAATTCTTATTCGGAGGCTATATTCAAAGAAGCTCTCAGGAACAGAAATGGGGGATAAATATTAATGCAAAGATAAGACAACATACATAATCTTCAAGTATTACTTTAAGAGATCGATCGGGTCAGCAAAGAGTACGGTTTAAAAATGAACTATAAAAAAACTAAATACATGGTCGTAAGTAAAACCTCAATAAACCATTCTAATATCAACATCAAAAGCGATTAACACAGAACTTATCAAATATCTGGAGAAATTTAAGATAATCCATGACAGACAATATGGATTTCGACAACTTAGGTCTACTGGAGATTTGCTGGCTTATGTCACTCAGCTCTGGACAAACACTATTGAAAAGTTTGGTGATTCCCGTGCAATATCCTTGGATATATCTAATGCCTTTGACCGCGTTTGGCACCAGGCATTGTTAAGTAAATTATCTGCCTGCGGTCTCCCAACCAAACTGTGCCAATGGCTCTTGAGCTTCATGCAAGATCGCTCCTTACATGTGGCAGTTGGTATTTCTTCTGATGCGTTTAAAACTAATGCCGGGGTTCCCCAGGGTTCCATCCTGTCCCCCACCTTATTTCTTTTACACATCAACGACCTCTTGAAAACCACCACAAACCCCATTTACAGTTTCGCAGACGATAACACACTTGTCTCAACTTTCACATCCTATCGATCACTTTCGGTGAATGACACAAATAGACTCAGGCAGGAACAGGTTGATTCCATCAATAGAGATCTTAGAGCAATCGTTGAGTGGGGAACCAACAATCTTGTTCAGTTCAACGCCCAAAAAACACAAAGTGCCACGTTTTCCAAGAAAGTGAATTCCTCAAATCATCCCATCACAATGTCCGGAAATACCCTTGAACCAAGTCCCGCCATCTCGATTTTGGGAGTCACGGTGTCCAATAACATGTCTTGGCATGACCATGTTGCTAACATCGCAAAGTCGGCAAGCCAGAGGCTGGGTTTTCTGTGGAAAGCCAGAAAGTTTTTTACTCCTGATTAACTGTTGACGACGTACAAGGCTCAAATCCGACCTCTACTGGAGTATTGCTCGCACATTTAGGGTTCAGCACCAAGCCATTCTCTTCGTCTTCTAGATTCCATTTAGAAAAGAGCCATTCGCTTGATAAACAGCTTAACTCTCACAGATACCCTTCACCCTCTAGAACATAGAAGAAGAGTTGCTCCAGAGAAATAAAAACTCTTGTACCACCATTGGCCACATTCGGCCGAAGAACTCGGCACGCTGATCAGTCTCACCCATTTACTCTCAAGATTGACACTACAAGGACCAATCTTCATCAAGAATCCTTCTTTTACAGGGCTGCTACAGAATGGAAAAGCTTCCAAAATCAATTTTTCCAGAGAACTATGACCTGTAACTTTTTAAAAAGCGTGTCTTGGCACGAGGATCAACGATAGGCATGATCAGACTCAAGAAATCAAAGTCAGAATCGAAAAGGCTAGAAATGTTTTCTTTAAAATGAAACAACTATTTACTAACCCACACTTAAACTTTCAACTACGTCTGAGAATGGTTAAATGTTATGTAATCCCAGTGCTTTTATATGGACTAGAATCAAGGACGATCAACAAAGTCACAATGAAAAATGAAATGTGGATCTTCTGGCGTGTACTAAAAATATCGTGGATAAAAAAGATTACAAATGTGGTAGTTCTACGCCGAGTAGAAAGATAAAGAGAATTGGAGAACTTGATTAAAGTCAGAAAACTGGAATATCTCGATTGGGTCATTTCAAATCAATCGCGGAGGTACCTATTGTAATTCTAGAATATTTATTATAATTCTGTGGTCGAAATATTTTGTTTAAATTTTTCATAACTTGTGATCCCTGTCTACAAATTTTTAAAATTATCGTAATGGTAGTTACAAATACACAGCTCGTTCCAAAATGTTAACTTACTTTTAAAGTATTATTCGAGTAATGGTGATTGTGGCTAAAAAGTGACAGGAATGTTATATAATGAAGTTGACGTCACTTCCGTCCGTATTGGATCGTCGGTAAAATATGCTGAAGGGCAGCTTCTTCAGTTTAACTTTTTCGACATCACCCTCCAGGAGATTGATGATGTCGTCGAGGTACGACGTTTCTCTCAAATCGTTTTTTAAGGCACACGCTTGTTTTAGCAGGTCATTCACTTTGTTGGCGTCCTCCTAAAAAATAAACACTTCGAAGTTTTTCGATACGTTTTCGGCATGTTCAAACTGGATCCTCCTTTTAAATATAGGATCGGCAAGATATTTATTCGAGTCTTTAAATCAATGTTTAGTAGACTGGTTGAAATAATTGAGGCTATCTGCGTAAGTCGATTAGAAGTATACAGGTTGCAGCGTTCCTACAAAATAATGGCACGCCCTGTATATATTTTCAATTTAATAATAAAACCGTCAAGACCGCATAATTCTACCTTAAATAGTTCCTAAGTTACCGTGGTTTGAAACTAAAATTATAAAAAAATTGTTTATTTCAAAAAATAGTGGATTCTTTACCATTAATTGTTTATTGTAATTAGTTTAATAAATTTAAGTATGTTTACCGAACAGGAAAGAATGATGATTCTTATGATGAGAGGTTACGGTGATCGTAAAATAACTTACGATGAGGCATCCAAACCGCAACAAAATTGCCAAAACTGCAATTTGGAGAATTGTGAAACTTTTTGCAAAAGTGGGTTCAACTAAAAATTTCCCTAAAACTGGCCGACCAAAGACCGTAACTAACGATGAAAAATCCTTGGGCGTTATGCAAAGTTTTGTAGAAAATCCTTTTACATCCATTCGGAAAATTGCATTAGAACATGATGTTAGTGTGGGATCTGTCTATAACATTATTTAGAAGAATAAGTTTTATCCTTAGAAAGTATTGCTCTTACACGAATTATCTGAAGATGATAATGACCGCAGAATGGAATTTTGTGAAAATAAAATGCAAAAGGTAGATGCGGACCCTCATTTTACAAGTAAGATAGTCTTTTTCTTTCGATGAAGCCTCGATCGGCACCACTGTTATTGGACCGTTCTTTGTAAAAGGCGATTCGAACGGACCGAAGTATTTGGATTTGTTAAGAAATCAAATAGTTCCTGTAAAAGTAAAATTTACACATTTGAGAGTAAAAAAATTTTTTAGGAAAACTTAATTTTAAATAAAAAATCTCTAATATTACCTTATTGACAATAATGTTGCACTCTCGCCTTTCAAGAAACACAAGAATTGCTAAAATTGCTAGTTAACAACTTACCAGACTGATTGTGCCGAAGTGAGTCAAAAAAAATTGTTTCGGTTTAGTATGTACGAGGGCGGTTTGATAATTCAGTGACTTTTTGAATAAAACAAATTTTTTTCCGCAAATAAACATTTTATTTTTCTACATAATCACCTTTTAGCTCGATACATTTAGTCCAGCGTTTTTCTAATTTTTTTATTCCCTCCAAATAATAGGTTTTTTCGAAGCTCTCAAAATACGCGTTTGTTTCGGTAATGACTTCTTCATTCGACTCAAATCTCTTACCGCCCAGCCATTTCTTTAGGTTTGGAAACAGAAAATAAATCTGGAGAATATGCTGGATGGGGTAGCAGTTCGTATCCCAATTCGTGGATTTTGGCCATCGTGACTAGACAAGTGTGCACACGTGCATTGTCTTGATGGAACAGCACTTTCTTCTTAGCCAAATGCGGCCGTTTTTGCTTCAAATCAACGTCGAATCTGTTCAAAAACTTTGAATAATATTCGCCGGTGATCGTTTTACCTTTCTTAAGGTAATCGATGTGAATGACACCGCGTACATCCCAAAAAACTGTGGCCATGACCTTGTTGGCTGACAGACTCTATTTCGCCTTCTTTGGTCCACGTTCACCCCGAGCAACCCACTGTTTTGATTGTTCCTTGGTCTCCGGCGTGTTGTGATGGATCCATGTTTCATCCACAGTAACAAAACGGCGCAAAAATTCGTCCGGATTAGGGTTGAACATCGCTAAACACTCTTTTGAAGTGGTCACACGATCGCGCTTATGGTCGAATGTGAGCATTCGCGGCACCAATCTCGCAGAGAGTTTTTTCATGTCCAAATATTCGTGTAAAATATGATGTACCCGTTCAGTTGAGATACACCTACAGCATGAGCCAACTCACGCACTCTCATTCTCCGATCATCCAATATAATTTTATGGATTTTATCGACGATTTCCGGCGTGATTACTTCTTTTGGGCGACCTGGACGTTCGGCGTCACTAGTGCTGGTACGACCACAACGGAACTCTGTAAACCACTTGTTAACCATTGAAATTGATGGTACCGAGTCCCCGTAGTATTTATCAAGTCTTACCTTAGTTACAGTGATGGATTTTTTACGTAAAAAGTAATGCTTAATCAGCACACGAAATTCACTTTTTTCCATTTTCGTAAAAATTCACGAGGTTGTCTGCTTTGAACGGCTATTAAACACCACCTGCACGACGTAGCTTGTTTAAAATTAGAAAGTTGCCCACTGATAGATTATAGTTGACGGCAGCGCTGTTGCATTTGGAGTAACTGCGCGGGAAATTCAAAAAGTCACTGACTTATCAAACTGCCCTCTTATTACCATTTCATTATGATTAATTTTATGAGAATATATTGATGGGAGAAAGTCGGTAAAATAAATTCAATTTTAGAAATGCTTGGCGGGCCGTATGAACATGTGTAACGAGCCGCGTGTTGCTCATCCCTGAAGTAAATGAAGACAGGTGGATTAAAAATAGGAGCACAATTAAATGGCCAGTCAGATCTCCCGATTTATCGCCATTAGACTATTCTCTCTGAGGATATCTAAAAAACATTGTGTTCAAGACAAAATCTGATAATCGGGATGAACTGAAAAATAGAATACTAATATCAGCCCGTCAAATAACAAATCAGCAATTGCGTAATACCATATCAGCTTTTACTGTCAAGGAAGAAAGATAATTTAAACATCTAATTAAATGAGATTTATAAGTTATTTTATAGAAGACAACTCAGTCATTCTCTCGGATTCGAAGTCGGTTCTGACTGCCATTTATAATCATGCCTCAGTGGCAAACTATAACCCTATTATTAACGAAATCATTCAAACACTGCTCTCTCTCCAAACCAGCAACATTAAAATAATTTTTATCTGGGTCAAAGGCCACTCAGGCATAGTTGGAAATGAGAAAGTCGATAAAGCAGCAAAAGATGCCATCTCTCTCCAACAAATAAATAACATATTCACACCACAAGACACAATTAGTGAGTCCAAACAATCAGAGCGAATACGATGGGAGAAACTTTGGGAAGATTTTGTTTCTATTTCAAAAAACCCTTACGTGTGCATCCACCCTCTACTTCCTAAAAACATTCCCCACTTAAACACTGTAACGTGCCTATTTTTTTTCCCTTCTACAGTTACATTATTAATTGGATCTCTGATGGTTTTGTATTTTTCAGGTGCTCGTAAATAGTTTTGCTTACCGTATTTTGTTGTAATTTGAATTTATCACTCGTTGTAAATAGTGTTGCATACCTAGTAGTGTTAGGATTTAATTATTAATGGCTGTGACATTTTTGTTAATTGGAGTGGGAGTCTTTGTTATTAGATTTCGCCTTGATTTTTGGCCTCGATTGTCGTATGTTGTCAGCTATATTATTGTTTGGTTTGCTTTTCTGTGTGGATGAGCTAGCTATCAACACGGACGAGCGCGATTATGAGTTGGGAACATGGTTTTGCGAAGGTTGGCTAACGCGTGTCCCGTGTCATTTTCTGATTTTCGGCCTGGGAGTGAGCAAATGAGACAGTCGCTTGGGGTCAGTCTTGAGAGTCGGTAGTGAGGATTTTAGTATCGTCGTGTGTTATTAACAAGTGTGCAAAACCTCTACGGTTTTATCTTCATATCTGGCTGTATTTGGGCCATCTTAATTGGATTTTGAAGAAAAATCATTTGATTTTTAACTTGACCATTCTATCTTACCTTCGTTGTTGATATTTTTGGTGTCGAGTTAAAATAACCACATGTGGGATTTATTTGAGGGAAGCCATTGTTGATTAGCACGTGCTGTTCCATAACCATCATCCATATCGACGATAAATTTCAGTGTTATAAAGACTTGCTTGGTGTTTTTAGCAGAAATTATTATGATAATACTACTTGGTGTTTCTGTTTCTTGGATCATCGATGTAACAGTGACGTCTCAATGAAGTTTTCAATTGGTTACATAGTATTGAGTTTAATTTTATCAACTTATAAGTTATTATGTGCTTGATCTAAGTGTTTTCAATAGTTTAAAAGTAACAAATTATTTTCATTAAATTTGTTCCTGCTCCAAGTTGCATCTGAACGTATACATTACTGAATATACATTATGTAATTATTGTGATGGTTTCAAATTTTGTTGCAAGTCCATTTATTTTGTATTTTTTATTTTAATCTTTTGCTATCAGAAATTCTATATAAAACCAATTATTTTTGAAATTTTAAATATTGTGAACGTTTTTTTTTGTTTTTAATTCTCTTTTTAACATCATTAGGTTTTTATCATTGTCTGAAAGATTGTTATAATTAATTTAAATATTATTTTAAGAAAAGTGTATTAAATTCGTTTAATCCACTTTGCAAAAATACAGAATTTGTTGTAAAAAAATCAGAACATCATTTTTACTTAATTAATATATTGCAGGAATTGTAAATATAGTTTTATTTATCTAGTTCACCATAATTGTTTGTTGTTTATCGTGTGGCTCTGCTAGTGCCTACAAGACCTAGGGGTTTCCGGCTTGTACCGTCTAAGTCGGTGGCGCGGCTCACTTTTATATTTTTCTTCTTCTACTCTCTACGGCTGAGCTCGGGCATAATTTGCCAGTAGAGAGACCGCTGGCAGAGTACTCTTTAGAGAACTAAAAGACGTGGCAACACTTTTAAGTTATCTTGGCTTTACTCTACCATAACAAGAATGAAATTAAACCATGGAGGTTATCCCTCACACTTAGCCAAAATTAAAGTTAACATTTTGTCTATCTGCCCTTGCAACAACTTCTCAGAAGCAGACATCAACCACTTAATATTCTCATGTAACCTCCATAACTGACATTGGTCGAAATTTTTAAATAAATCAATCCTGCAAGGTGTCCAATTGCCAACAAATATTGTTATTCTTCTGAGTACATTCAAAGAAGATAATTATGGAATTTCTGATCAAAGAAAAATCACAATTTAATTTTAATCAAATATCACGATAATATATAGATAATAATGATAAAAACAAAACTACGGTTTAATAACCAAAAAAAAAATTTTTTTTGATCCTGTTAATTATTTTGGTAATAAAAACGTTCCCGTATTTTTTTTTTTCTAAATAACTGCAGTATAAATAAGGTTAGAATTATTAATTATATTGTATTTGTAATTTAATAGAATATGAAAAACTGAAATATATACAGGGTGTACTATTTAAAAAATTATGTCAATAAGTTATTTTGGAGTAACGGTGCACCCTGTATACTTTTAATGGACTTAAGCAGATGGCCCGAGTTATTTGGAAAAACTTTAATTCAACATTTTTTTGTGTAAACCCAACAGAAATCGTTACTTTATGTACACACTGTATACTCTTTCGATTTTAATTTTGAAACGTTATCGGTTGTAGAAGAAATATAGTATTTTTAATGTTTAAATTAATTTTTTTAACGACTCAATAGATATTTACAGTTCGACTGATTTGTTACCTGAAAGCTCTTCCGGATGCGCGCCAACTCCTGGTGCATATCGAAGGTTTCTTCGCAGAAACTTTGTATGCTTTTATCCTCCTCGCTGAGACCGAGACTGTTCAAAATTTCCTCTCTATTCGGCGCTCGCAGGTAATTGCTTCTATCCGTGAGGAATGGACTTTTGTTCGAACTGCAGCTGGGAAGACTGTTGCCTGCAAGTTGATATTACATTTAAGATTATATTGTTCTGTTCAAAAAACTCACCTAGATCGCTTGTTTCGATTAAAAATTGAGGTATTTGCGGTACGTTTTGCTCATTTTCTATTTTATCCGTATCGGCAAGATCTTCGGCACTGCAATCCACATCCGTCAATATCAACTCCATCATCAGGGACATCATATTGTCCTCTTTAGTTGCATGATAATCCACTATTTCGTTTACCATAATATCGCTAAGGTTAGAGTGATGTTCTTTGATCAGGTTTTTACAATTTGTGCTTTTGACGTTTGCTCTTTTCATCAGTGTTTCGATACTGTCTTCTTCTAATAACGATTTGTATCTGAAAAAAATATTGTATATCACCCAAACGAAAAATAATTATCATTTTGTTATAAATACGTATATAAGTCATTCAAACCACTCCACATTATACTTAGGTATAAGGAAAAAGATAAAAAATTGTATGACACCCAAATAAAAAAGGATGCCTCCATTTTGTTATCAATACTTATATTACTTGTTGAGACCTCTCCACATTATACCTAGCAATTTGGAGAAAAATAAAAACTTATATAATCCCAAAATTCTATATTTGTTATCACTAGGTATTTTCTTACCCCTTTAAGCCTTCTCATTTATACCACAGTATCTGGAAAAAAATAAGAAGTTGTAGGACTGCTGGTTACGACAGGATAACAGTTAAAAAATGCTGAAGGCTGGACAAAGCGTGGTAACTAGTCTGCTGTACTGCCTTTTTAACCTTTGTTGGAGGAGTGGTTGCGTACCAGACGACTGGTGTAAGGCTGTTATCGTGCAGCTTTACAAGGAAAAGGTTCTCAGCAGGACAGTAAGCACTACCAAGGTCGACAATGTCTATGTATGGGGAGAACGATAGTTTAGTACAAGCACTAAAATCACTTTACGAGGGTTCCACTGTGTCAGGATAAACGGAGCTTGCACGGACTGGTTTAACTTATACATAGCCAGAACTAAATCTGCATTATAGAACAACAATGACGGAGCATGATTTGAAAGATATCAAAAAATGTTTTTAAGATAAAACAACGATCTTACCAAAAGCTCCATTATAGACCAACAGATTATCACCGACAAAGCCTTTATTTAAAAGAATTTGCAGTTTAAATACGTGTTTCTTATGCCACTTGTGCTTCAAGTGTTCAATTCGAACACAAATGATATTTACACACATGACGTCTAAGGTGTTGGTTTGCTCAGCATAGTCGGCAAATTGTATGCAAATATATTGATTAAAAGAGTGACGAATGAAACTGAGAAGAAGACATGGGATGTGCAAGCAGGATTTAGAAGAGGAAGCAGATAAATGAATCAGGTCTTTTCCTTACGAGGTATAGTCGAAAATTTTTTGGCTAGTCAGAAGGTCTATTGCGCTTTTATGGACTTGAAAAAAGCGAAGTGAATTGTGGTCGACAATGTCTATGTATGGGGTGAACGATAGTTTAATACGAGCACTGAAATCACTTTACGAGGGTTCCACTGTTTCGTCAGGATTAACGGAGCTTGCACGGACTGGTTTAACATCGAAAAGGGTGTAAGACAGGGATGTGTGGCTTCGTTATCGCTGTTTAACTTATACATAGACGATTGTCCAAAAATTTTGAAAGGGAGTGCGTATGGATTGAAAATAAATGATTTAATCGTCAAATGCCTTGTTTAAGCCGATGATCAAGTCATATTAGCATCATCTGAAGAGGAGTTGCAGGCGATGGTTAATGTTATGCATGATGACCTTAAAATCAAAGGGATAAAAATAAATGTAAGCAAAACGAAAGTAATGGTTTTTGAAAGAGAAGAAAGCATGACAAACTATGAAGTTCTGATAAAGGTAGAAAGAGTGGAACAAGTAAATAAATTTGTGTACTTGGGTTTTAAGTTTACCAGAAATGAAAAGTATGACAGTGACATTGAGCGAAGGGTGTTGGTAGGAAAACAAATGAATGGGGCACTGTATAGCTTTATGAGCAGCTAGAAAATATCAAAAAGGCACGTCTGGAGTTTTTATTCCTACACTTATCTATGATAGTGAATGTTGGGTTTGGCAGAAGAAGCATGAAAATAGGATTAATGCTGCGGAGATGAGTAGGCTGAGAAGTGTACTTAAAGTGACTCGGTTGGATAAAGTAAAGAATAGTGAGATGAGAGAACGCTTTGGTGTAAAAGAAGATGTGGTTACAAAGATAGATAAAGGAATGATTAGAAAGTTTAGACACGTAGAAAGGATATATGTAGGAAGATTGACGAAACGCATTTATAAGGCGAGTGTGAATGGACGGAAGTCGGTAGAGATCGACCTCGGCGAACATATCTCGATCAGATCAACATTGTTTTGAAGAAAGGCCAGGTCAAGAGTACTAACAACCGACAAACGTGTATGAGAGCACTGATGAAAGTGGAGGAAGCAAAAGATGTGTGTAAGAACCGTACCCCTACGGAAAAAAGGCATGACTATATGTATGTATTGGTTTTACAGCTACTATGTACACAGAACAATACTCGTATCATGTGTTTTTAAAAAATTAGCAAAAATAATAAGATTAATGGGATAATTTGGTAAATCGCTCATAGGGAAACCCACTAGGTGTGATATTATGGTTTCTCTATATATTCTCGACCTTGACCGAGTAAATAATGACTTGCACAATATTTTAGTTTTTATAATCGACCCAAAACTTTGTAATTGTTTAAAAATATTTGACTGGAGATCTAAATTGAAACATATACTATTAGTAAACCAATTAATAACGTTTCTAGGAGATTAGGTAATGATAAGATTTTATAAGACGTTTGTAGGTACTTGCAGCTATTTTAGGGTTCTTTGTTTTGCAAACTTGAGATTCTCTCCTTGTTTTGGGTATTTGTTATTCCATTTTTAGGTGATCTTCGCGCAGGAAAATGGCATCTGTGTTTGTTGATTCTTCTTCCTAAGTGAGAATTGTTAAATGTATCTTAGAAGAAAGCTCGCTCGTATAACCAATCTTAGGTACTGAAATAGCGACAATGTGGTAACTCACTTTGAAAAATTAATAACCGACAGCAGTAATTTGCTCTCCATATTGCACGGATCGATCAGCTCTGTTAGTTTTTCTTTGGTCGGTATTTCGACGTCGCATCGGTTTTCTTCGCAGACAACGCAGTACTCCACATTGTAGACGTCTTGAATTTCCACATCGGGAGTTATCTTCGTAATTTTTACGTTCTTCGCTTCTTCGACGTCTAAGGTCGTCGTATGAGAACCTTTCGCTTTAGATGTAAATCTACAATGAATGCTGCGTTAACGAAACCGTTGATTGAGCTGTTCAAGAACTTACCTCGTTGTTTTGTTGATTTTTTCGATGTTATCGTTACTCTCGTCGATCATTATTTCGTAAAAATACCATCCGAATTCTGTGTTGTTGTCTTCAACGAAACTCCCATCGTTTTTGTACACTCTCATACTGGAAATTTTCACGAACTGAACGGTGAAAATGTTTGTCGAATATGAAACTGAATGCGCGTTTAATATGTCATTGGCTTCTCTCTAGAGGGAGAATCGGGATTAAATTCTCCAAAAAAAAAATTCATCTGTTTCTTTTGATCGTTTTATCGTTCAAATCTTCTGTTGATCTGTTCTGTGGTAGCTCACGGAGGTAAACTCAACTGTTCCAAGTTATAAAAAAAAAGATTTGTTAGTAGGTAGAAAAGTAAAAAATATTTTGTGAAAAAAAGGTTTAATAATCTAATAATGTTGTTGAACCTTATTCTTTCCAGGCCGGGGCATGAACATAGTATGTTCGGCAGTTTCGTCTTCCACGCAGCAAAACCGACAGTCCGTTTGTTAATTTAGACCTATCCTTCTGAGGTGTAAGTCAACCCTTGTATGTCGGACCAGTACGTGAGTATTTTCCTTTTCGCCCAGTCCGAAATAATTGTTTTGGCGGCTCTTTCGTTTCTTTCCACCCCCTAGTGCCCAGGTTTTCAAAGCAGGGTCTGTTATTCGCACCAAGGTACTCCAGGGATTCGATACAATTCCATAAAAGTTTAGAACGAGAGACTAAAAGTATAAGTGTGATATTGAGCGAAAAGTGTTAGCAGTAAAACAATTGAATAGGGCCCTGCTTAACTTTATAAGCAGCCAGAAAGTGTCAAAAAAGGCACTTCTGGCTGTGCATAGAGGTGTGTTGTTGGTTCCTATACTTATGTATGGGGTATTGAATGTTGGGTTTGTCAGAGGAAGCATAAAAGATCAATGCTGCGTAAATAAGTAGTCCGAGAAGAATAGCTGGATAAATTGAGGAATAGTGTGATAAGGAAACGAAATTTATAAAAAACCTAAAAATGTAATGTTGATCAGATATGGACTTTAGCACAAACATCTCTACAACATCAGGAAATAGTATTCTTTATCATCAAGCTGCCTTTCATTGACGCTAATTTAAATGGAGATAATTATTAAGTAATGCTCCAAAATAATGTCTGATCAACTTTGTATCATCCTGATACAGTAAACCCACAAGTTACAGAGAACATGTGATATGTTTCCATCTGGATGGAGCATCGCCACATTACCTAATTAATGTTCGGCAACACCTACCTTGAGCTAATATTTCCAAAATTGTAGGTAGGAAGGCGAGGATCGATAGAATGGCCAGCATGATCACCTGATCTTACGCTATTAGGCTTTCCTTTTTGATTATAACTACATGACAGGATTTTTTAGGGTTATTGTCGTTTGAATTTCGTTGCAATTCAGAAAGTGGTTTATTTAACAGAAATGAAGAAATTTTTGGTGGTTATGAACTCGATTGTTTTAAAATTAATTAATAATCTTTAAGTTTAACCGCGCGCCGCCACTGTTAAGGTGTATTTTAAGGGGCTTCGTTGAGGATGTACTTATATGGAAGTAACTGAATCCTATTAAGCTAAAATTTCGGAAATGCTGTATCTCGAATGAATTTTATCGAATCTTTACGATACAGTTGAGCAATAGATAATATTTATTTACTTATTGATACGCATTATACTGACAACTTTAACTGCAAATAAACAGAAAATTGTTGTATAATTTTCTAAATTATTTATAGTATTTATAGTTTTTTTTTCAATTTCTTGGTACCTATTTTCATTTGCTTTGCGAATGCGCAGCGCTTTTCTGCAAGATGCTTAAGTTTCTGGAAGGGGCCCTTCGATGTCAGAAACTTAGCCCACAGGAAACTGA
Source organism: Agelastica alni (assembly GCA_950111635.1). NCBI lineage: Eukaryota > Metazoa > Arthropoda > Insecta > Coleoptera > Chrysomelidae > Agelastica > Agelastica alni. The sequence goes on from OX467716.1 coordinate 30,973,307, forward strand.
TAAACTTTGCTCGAAGTACCAGATGTAATTCAGTGCCTGTCGCGGTATATAGCCAGAGGAGTATTTTATTTCGCAAAATTTATTCTTACCATCAAAACAAATCGGTATAAATTGTTGTTTATATGGCTGATTTGCGTTTTTCTTGGGTTTTCATTTGATGTATCATCAAGTAAGGGTTGCTATTTAACATTTTAAAGAAGGGGTGGGAGAGGGGTTAAAGGAGTGCGACTCGGAAACAGCAGAATAACATCCCCCTTGAATTAAAATTTCACGTGTTTTTTGTTTTTCCAACATTTAAGCAAAATCAAAAGTTATTTGGACTGGCTGGTTTTAAAATAAAAGCACTATATATCCTGCTCTTGTCAATAGACGAAAGCACTCGTCGAGTGGGGAACCAACAATCTTGTTCAGTTCAACGACCAGAAAACACAAAGCGCCACGTTTTCCAAGAAAGTGAATTCCTCAAATCATTTCATCACAATGTCCGGAAATACCCTTGAATCAAGTCCCTTCATCTCGATTTTGGGATCACGGTGTTTAATAATATGTCTTGGCATGAGGCTAGGTTTTCTGTGGAAAGTTAGAAAGTTTTCTTCTCCTGATCAACTGTTGACGACGTACAAGGCTCAAATCCGACCTCTACTGGAGTATTGATCGCACATTTGGAGTTCACCACCAAGGCATTCTCCTCGCCTTCTAGATTCCATTCAGAAAAGGTCCATTCGGTTGATAACCAGCTCAACCCTCACAAATACCCTTCACCCACTAGAACATAGAAGAAGAGTTGCAGACCAGACATTACTCTACAGATATTTCCATGGCAGATGCTCCAGAGAAATAAAAATTCTTTTACCACCACTGGCGACATTCGGCCGAAGAACCGATCACGCTGATCAGTCTCACCCATTTATTTTTAAGATTGACACCACAAGGACCAATCTCCATCAAGAATTCTTCTTTTATACGGCTACATGACCCGCAACTTTTCAAAAAGCGTGTCCACAATCATTTTCTTTCTATAATCCCTTCCCCTTCTAATAGTCGCAGTGCGGGCCGTGCGCGGTTCACACGTTAGGTCTAACCTTTTTGCGACTATTTTTAGTAAAAAAAAAGCAAGGAACATTGTGGATACAGTCCCAAATGGCTTATATACCCGCAACTTCAAATGTCCCCATCATTGCACTTATTTCTCTTGTCACGTGCCTATTTTTTTCTATAGTTTCGTATTCATGGTTGCATAACTTTTGATAGTTGTTTTGCAATTTCTGTGTGGATGGGACTGGATATCCACACGAACGAGGCACGGATGTGAGAAGATGGTGGGTTGACGTTTATTCCGCGCCATTTTTCTTGACTTCCGGGATAGGAGCGTGAGTCGTTTGGAGAGCTTCATCGAAGTCGGAGGTGTTAGTGAAGGTTGTTGGGGACGGTGCGTTATTAGCACGTGTGCAGAACCTCTATGGGATTTCTTTCATATCTGGCTGTATTTGGGCCATCTTAATTGGATTTTGAAGAAAAACCATTTGATTTTCAACTTGACCATTTTGTCTTGCATTGTTGTGGATATTGTTGGAGTTGGTGTCAAGTTGAATAGCCGTTATCGGGATTTTTTTGAGAGAAGCCATTGTTCGTTAACCAGTGCCACCCCCATAATCTAACCAGCCCCCGGAGTAGTTCAGGAGTAGCACCGGAGTAGGCCACAGGAGTAGGCCACAGGAGTACATGTGAATTCGCATACCCAAAGGTTATCAGTGATTTGTTTTTAAATATATAACGCCCTGTCTCGTTAGACACCACCAGTAAGTTTTGTTTCAGTTTATAAGTATAGTACTTTGTGAATTCGTATATCCAAAGGTTATAAGTGATTTATTTTTAAATATATAACGCAGTGACTCATGCTGACACCACTATTATGTTCTGTTTTGTTTATTAGTATAGTACATTGTTGGAAACTATTTATTGCATTAGATAATATGCCAAAACTATTGGATTAAAATAACCTTCTCAATAATTCTTTATGTCCAAGTAAAAACATATTTTCTTTCTAGTTATTTGTAAATATCCTACAATCTTGATATTTTAAAGGACAACCATTGTAAAGGTATTTTTAAATGAACTTGATTGTCTTGGCAGTAAAAATCTTTATGTAATGAGTTAACTGATATATATGTTTTACCTTTTGTTCTTTGCCTTCATGTAAATGTTTGAATTAGTGTTGTTAATGAGTTAATTTATATATGTCTTACTTTTTGTTGTAACTTGGTAAAGACTGTTACTCTTACTTCTGTTCTGTTTATTTTATAAAGTTGTAAATTTTACATTTTTGGTTTGTTTTAGCAAGGAAATTTTATCATAGCTGTTAACTTTGACTTTATTTGTTATGATGTTGCTATTGAACTGTGTACCTTAATTATCTATTGTGTGAGTAAAGTATCCAACATATTTTTGCTATAATTTTATTTATTTGGTTCACCATGATCATAGTTGTTTATCTTGTAGCCCTGCTAGTGCCTATAAGATCTAGGGGTTTCCGGCTTATACCGTCAAGCCGGTGGCGCAGCTCACTTTTATATTTTCTTCTTCTACCTTCTACGGCTGAGCTCGGGCATAATTTGCCAGTAGAGAAACCGCTAGCAGAGTACTCGTTAGAGAACGAAAAAAGACGTGGCACTATCTATGACAGTTTATTTGTAATCACATACGCTCATTTTTTTACATCTTCTTTACATACTCATTAACGACCTATTGAAAGCAACTTCATGTCCCGTACACAGCTTTGCCGATGAAAGTACCCTCCATACCGCTTTCTCTTCCAGGGCCCCTATATCAGCCCGTGAAACCAGAAATGAACGAGGAAGAAATGTTAACAATATAAATATGGACTTGGCAACAATTCTCGAATGGGGATCCAATAACTTGGTAGAATTCAATGCAAACAAAACACAAGCATGTCTTTTCTCTAGAAAAGCCGATCTCACTGTGCCTAACATAACTTTGTCAGGAGTAACCATACCACTGAAGTCATCCATATCGATGCTTGGTATTACTATCAGCAATAACCTTTCCTGAGAAAATCACGTGAGGTCCATTGCCAAAAGTGCATCCCAAAAACTTGGTTTTTTGTTTCGTGCCAAGAGCTATTTCACCTCCAGTCAGCTGCTTATGATCTATAAGGCACAGATCCGACCTGTACTGGAGTACTGTTCCCATATTTGGATTGCAGCACCTAAACATATCCTGAATCTACTGGATTCTGTCCAAAAAAGGGCAATTCGTCTCGTCGGTGATGCCTCGCTTACAAACTCGCTCACTTGTCTGGAACACCGTAGAAAAGTTGGCGATTTGTCTCTATTTTATAGATATTTTCATGGGCGATGCTCTTCTGAAATATCAACAATCGTTCCTCCTTTGGCAGTCTCTTCGAGATTAACCCGTCAAGTTCAGTCTTCACACCCCTTCGTGGTCACTTTGGAGACCTGCAGAACATCACTTTCCAAAGACTCATTCATCCAACGAATTGCGAGGCTTTGGAACTCATTGCCTAGGGAGGTGTTCCCCGAGGCATACAACCTCCAGAAATTTAAAAAGAACACCAACTCCTACCTTCTTTCCCTTGGTTCCCACGATGTTCTCTGAACATTACAGGATATCCCTTTTCGTGGGAACCAAAACATAAAAAAAAAAAAAAAAATACCCCTATCCACTTTTTACGCCGTTGTCCTTCGTCTATAATCGTCTGGCCCATCTGTGATCCGGATATTATTAATTACCCGAAAACCATGGTATTGTACTTTATGCAGAAAGCAATATTTTGGCGTTTTCCAAACGGTTTTAAAAGTGTATTCGTGATAGATAGATAAACTCATCTCGAGTATTAGATTAATTTGTTACGTATCGACAATCAGATAAGGATTTGTCGATTTTTTAGGATCAATTGAAACAATGACAATTACTGGTTAACGGTCTCGAAATCCAGGTAATAGAATTTCAAAACTTTCAGGTTTTCGTGTGGAATTCGAGACCTCAACTAGTTACTATTTTTTTGGACGTTATCAAAGGTGGTCGAAATTTTTTTTCAACGACTATTTTTATTTTTTCATTTATCTCGGCGATTTTCGCGATTAATTATCTAGTAATTATTTAATTATATAATTAATTTTACAAATCGTGTATTTATCTGATTTATGGATGAAGGAAAGTGAGATAGTTGTAGTAAAGAAGGATGTGGGTGATTTTTCAAATGCACGACAAACATTAGTCTTGTTTAGATCCTTTCAACGTCTTACAGGCAGTCTCCTTTATACCCATCAACTCTAATAAGGCAGTAGGACCAGATGGAATTCCGACAATTTTCCTGAAGCCCTGTGCTCAAGAGCTCACCCCAGTTCTCTGTAGACTCTTCAAGCTATCATACAGCAAAGGAGTATTTCCGTCCATGTGGAACAACGCTAAAGTCCAAACCATTCCGAAAAAAAAGGAAAGAAGACTATTCCTGCAAATTATGGCCCTAAGCGATTAACATAGAACTTATCAAATATCTGGAGAAATTTGAAATAATTCATGACGGACAATATGGATTTCGTTCTACTGAAGATTTGCTGGCTTATGTTACTTAGCTCTGGACAAACACTATTGAGCATACCAACACTAACCCCATTTACAGTTTCGCAGAAGACAGCACACTTGTCTCAACTTTCACATCCTATCGATCACTTTCAGTGAATGATACAAATAGACCCAGGCAGCAACAGGTTAAGGTTAATAGAGATCTTGAAGCAATCGTCGAGTGGGGAACCAACAATCTTGTTCAGTTCAACGCCCAGAAAACACAAAGCGCCACGTTTTCCAATAAAGTGAATTCCTCAAATCATTTCATTACAATGTCCGGAAATACCCTTGAATCAAGTCCCTTTATCTCGATTTTGGGATCACGGTGCCAAAGAACTCGGCACGCTGATCTGTCTCACCCATTTACTCTATTGACGCTACAAGGACCAATCTCCATCGAGAGTCCTTCTTTTACAGGGCTGCTAAGGAATGGTACAGGCTTTTTTTGATTCTCCATAAAAAACAGCTCGACCTATTTTGATGAAAATCTAATTAGTTGTAAGTTGCGAAATTAAGCGTCGAATGCTATTGGTCCCACGTCGATATCATTTTTTGTTCTCGAGATAATCGAGACGAAAAATAATTCCAAAAGTTTACCCTTCGAGACGAAAAATATTTCCGAACGCACATACACACATACACAGACGTCCACTTAAAAACTATTGTATTCGACTCTGGGGACCTTGAAATGTGGAGATATGTCAAAATTTGGGATTCTTCAAATCGGACCCCTTACTACAACTTTCCGCTGGGAAGTTAAAAAATAAATTTTTTGTATTGTTTCGTTAATTTTATCCAGGAGTTTAGTTATTAAGAAAAAATAAAGCTGCTCGACGCGAGAATCACAATTTTTTTTAGAATAATATTACAACAATACAAATATTAAAACAAAAATTCGAGAGGTATGTCACCATTATCTTCAAACTACTGAGTTTTATCTACCTGATATTTTTGCGCTCATTAAAAATGAATTACCCTGTATGGTAATTGGACAATACATTTTTTGAAATACCGAGTGATTCTTTGTACTGTTTTCTGCGTGTAAACGTTAGCAGCAGGATACTCTTTTCTGCTCGATAAGTTCGTCGTTTTAATCGTAGATATCGCTGTCTGTTTGGAAATAACGGTGCGTCGCGACGTTGGAACGTCGCGATGGTCGACGCCGACATTGATTTTGGTAGAAAATGCGCGAGCAGCTTGTGTCACATCGCAAACTACACAGTTCCGCCGTTACCAACAACTAACACATATCCACCGACTACCTTCTAACGCATATCGAATTTTCGACTTATCACTACAAATGTTACAATTTTCCACATTTTCACGCGACCATGTTTCGGTTTTTTGAATTTTCGGTGACTTAGTGATTTTGTGGCGTATTATTTTTTTCCCGTTTTTTTTTTCTTCCACGGTGATTCGAAATGACGATGTTTTGGGGCAATAGAGGGCCTGGACCGCCGTGGACGGCTATCTTGTTTGTATGTGTTGTTTTTGCCGTTGTGCCGTTCAATGTGCACGCTGAAAAGACCAAAAAATGTAAGTTGTGATACTCCCATTTACTTCTAAACAACGCTGATATTTTAATTTACTCCAATTGTGCATGATTTTTTTCTCTAAGGCTTCAACTAGATGACCAACTCGCGAGACTGGCAGCAACAGTCATTATTCTGCTATTTTCTTGTTACCTTTACTACTATCACTATTGCTACTACTACTACTACTACTTGTTTTTAGTGGATAAAATTACCACACTATCAACAAACCGCATCTTCGCTGGTGTCTTTAGAAGATTTATTAACCTCAAAAAAAAACTACTACTACTATTACTGCAACTTGGGATGGATAACAAAACTGCAAATGTACATACACTACAAAGGTGGCAACAAGAGTGGCAGGAAGACATTGATAAAGGACGCAGGACACAAAGGCTGATACCAAACCTAGAAATATGGACTGGACGAAGACATGGTGAAGTGGCATACCACCCAACACAACTATTATCAGGACATGGATGCTTCCAGGCATACAGAAAACATTTTAGACCCGCAAAAAATGAAGTATGCATATACTGTAGCACAGTTGACACAGTAGAATGTGCAAGGTGGGAAATCGAAAGAAATGATCTTGAAAACGATATCCTGGAGACAGAAGAGAACTTGAGAGCCGTTACTAACTACGCTAAATTGGTAATAGACAGGAAAGAAAATGATATTAGACTGGCAGAAAGAAGGGATAACGATAACAAAAACATCTAATCCTCCCGCCTCCCGAAGAAATGCCTACGGCAGTTTCAAGAGGCGGTTGACTTCTTGTTAAAAAAACTACTACTGCTGCTACTTTGCAGAGAGTCCAAGAGCTAGCAGACGAAGCCAACGAAAAAATCTGGCAGAAAAAGATACATCTTGATAACTATAGATGTACGTGACGCCTTTAACTCGGCTCCTAGGCAAGGCATACTTGAACAGCTACATGGTAGACAGATTGCGCCCTATTTGTATGACATGATTGCCAGTTACCTGGAAGACATATGGCTAAACATAGGGAAAAGAGCGGGGATGCGAGTGTCGTGTGGCGTTCCGCAGCAGGGATCGGTTCTGGGCCCGGTGCTGTGGAATATCTACTACGACGGCATTCTTAGACTACCGGTTCCAAGAGCAGTAACACTTATAGGATACGCAGATGACCTGGCGGTAGTTATCACAGAAAAAGATGCGACCAAATTGGTAGAAACCGAAAATAGAGTCCTGGAAGATATTACGCAGTGGCTAACCTCAAAACAGCTGAGCCTGGCACCACAGAAGACCGAGGTGGTAATTATTGCTGGGAGACACATCAATAAGAAGCAGATAGTATCTAAAATATCTCGGGGTTTTTATGGACAGGATCATGACAATGGGCCAACATGTGAGACATGTGGTGGAGAAAGCCGTTAAAGCCAGACTACTACCAAATATTGAGGGGCCCCAGAAAAAGAAATAGGAAGATACTTTTAAGCGTAGTGCAATCCATAATTCTGTATGGAGCTAATATATGGAAAGAGCCATAAAGAAGGGGATTTATAGGAACAAGCTGCTCAGTGTCCATCGAAAAACAGTCATACGAATGTAAGTGCATTCAGGATGATCTGTACTATTAGTCATTGCGGGAACTTCACCCATACACCTACTGGTGGAGGAGAGAAGCAAGATGCAACATGGAATGGATAGCAAAAAAAAACTTGTTTTTAGTGGATAAAAATACCACACTATCAACAAACCCCATCTTTGCTGGTGTCTTTTAGAAGATTTATCAACTTTAAAAAAAAACTACTACTTCTTCTACTATGATTACAACTACTACTATTACTGACCAGTGTCTTATCGAAGATTTTTCTCTTCTCACACAAAAAAAAACTACTACTACTACCAATAAGCTGCTACTGCTACTACTTCTATAACCGCTATCTTTACTACTTTTATTAATATTAACGTACAACCCATTGCAAAGGACTTTCTTATGTACTGCATCTATCTCGTAATCATGACCAAGACTATCGTTATAACCCAATGTTTTTTGTTTTTAATGTCACCAGTGGCGCACCGCAGGGTGGTGAAGACATTTCTAATCTCCAATATCTTGTTTCATTGGAGCAAATGATATTTTTTACAACCTGCGTTAGGGAAAGGGTTTGTTTTAATTCGATGTAATTTATAAAACAAATAATATTATATTTTTAAGGTTTACCAAATAACTGATTGATCTATGACCCCAAAAGATAATATTTAAACGATAGCATTTGTTATTAATATAAACTCTCGGACATAATTAAAGCAACAACATATTTAATCACACAAATTGCTAATTGCGAAATTAATGGAGGAAGTGCGACACTGCTAACGTGTGTTGACTCCTCTACTTTGGATCACAGCATTATTATGCGTCTAGGCATGTTTCTAATTAAATTTTAGATACAATCTTGGGGAATTTGTTCCCATGCTGTAATAACTGCATTTTCAAGTTCCCCTAGGTTTCTAGGTGCAGGTATTAAACATTTAACATTTTTCTTAAGATGATAAATGCTCGATAGGACCGAAAGGCATCAAATGTTCTACAAAAATATTCTCAAGATAGTAATTAATATTCATGGATCTTGTGCGAACATACTAGAGCCACCGTCGAATTAAATTTTTACAGGAATATTGCAAGGAGCAAACTTCTCTTGTGGTCTTCGCCAGACTCGTTTACGACCACCTGGATGTTTTGGGAGAGGATGTTTTGGGATCATCATCATCAATCAGCCCATATTCGTCCACTGCTGAACATAACCCTAGATTGCTTTAACATTCTTCTATTTTTTGCCTCCTGTATCCAATTTGTATGGATACGTTTAATATCATCGTACCATCTAGTTGGTGGTCATCCTCTGCTTCTGTATGGCTCCTGTCTAGGCCTCTACTCTATGATTCTCTTGGTCCATCTGTTGTCCGTCATTCTCGCAATGTGTTCCGCCCAATTCTACTTTAGGATTGCTATTCTTTCTACTGCGTCAATCACTCTGGTTCTTCTACGTAGCTCAGCGTTTGTGATGTGATCTCTGAAGGTCAGTCTCAGCATTGACCTTTCCATTGCGCGCTGTGTCACTTTGATTTTTTGTACAGCTTTTTTTGTTAATGTCAAAGTCTTAGCACCATAAGTTAGGACAGGCAGAACACATTGGTTGAAAACCTTTCTCTTCAGACAGATTGGTGAATCTGACTTTAATATGTGCCTTAAATTTCTAAAAGCGGCTCAAGTTTATCCTATTCGCCTAAGCAATTCGAAAGTTTGATTATCTCTGTTTATACGGATTTCGTGGCCAAGATACTTGTTTGAGGTAGTTTCTTCTAATTGGATGCCATCTATGTATACTCCTTCACCGAGTGCAAGGTTAGTCATTAGTTGGGTTTTTGTCGCATTAATTTTTAGTCCGACCTTATGGGAAGCAGAGTTTAATTGTTGTAGCATGTTCATAGCATGGTCAAGGCGATCTGGTATTAGGACCATGTCATCTGCAAATTTTAAATATGTTAGGCTTTCACCGTTTATATTTTGGGATAACTCTAGTTTAATCTGTAAATAAAACTTTTTTCCAATTATCCACAGACCAATTTTAATGATTTCTTACAAAACCAAACCTGGCAATTCTGTTCTCTCTAGTTAGCAAGGGTGCGGTAGTGGCTGGTCTCCTACTGTTTAATTCAGCTTCGTTTAACCGTCTTCTAACTGTTTAAGAAGAAATTGTGACATTGCGAACCGCTGTAGATTGTAGGGGAAGGGGAGTCATGAAGGCTATGCTGCCTCCCAAGCACTTCGACCTATCAGATATTTTGTGTATATGGCCCGCAATACTTTTTGTTTAATTCCTCGCTCGATTCATTTTTCTAATTTTTCGGGGTCAAAAATTAAAGAGTCTACGACAAAAAACACAAAATTAAAAATAGTTGCATTGGATATGGTTTTGTGCTTGCAATTACACGTTTTGGTGTCATTTAAGATAATCCATGACAGACAATATGGATTTCGACAACTTCGGTCTACTGGAGATTTGCTGGCTTATGTCACTCAGCTCTGGACAAACACTATTGAAAAGTTTGGTGAATCCCGTGCAATAGCCTTGGATATATCTAAAGCCTTTGACCGCGTTTGGCACCAGGCATTGTTGAGTAAATTATATGCCTACGGTCTCCCAACCAAACTGCGTCAATGGCTCTTGAGCTTCATGCAAGATCGCTCCTTACATGTGGCAGTTGACGGTATTTCTTCTAATGCGTTTAAAACTAATGCCGGGGTCCCCCAGGGTTCCATCCTGTCCCCCACCTTATTTCTTTTACACATCAAAGACCACTTGAAAACCACCACGAACCCCATTTACAGTTTCGCAGACGATAGCACACTTGTCTCAACTTTCACATCCTATCGATCACTTTCGGTGAATGATACAAATAGACTCAGGCAGGAACAGGTTGATTCCATCAATAGGGATCTTAAAGCAATCGTCGAGTGGGGAACCAACAATCTTGTTCAGTTCAACGCCTAAAAAACACAAAGTGCCACGTTTTCCAAGAAAGTGAATTCCTCAAATCATCCCATCACAATGTCCGGAAATACCCTTGAACCAAGTCCCTCCATCTCGATTTTGGGAGTCACGGTGTCCAATAATATGTCCTGGCATGACCATGTTGCTAACATCGCAAAGTCGGCAAGCCAGAGGCTAGGTTTTCTGTAGAAAGCCAGAAAGTTTTTTACTCCTGATCAACTGTTGACGACGTACAAGGCTCAAATCCGACCTCTACTGGAGTATTGCTCGCACATTTGGGTTTCAGCACAAAGGCATTGTCTTCGTCTTTTAGATTCCATTCAGAAAAGAGCCATTCGCTTGATAAACAGCTCAACTCTCACAGATACCCTTCACCCTCTAGAACATAGAAGAAGAGTTGCAGACCAGTCATTGCTCTACAGATATTTCCATGGCAGATGCTCCAGAGAAATAAAAACTCTTGTACCACCATTGGCCACATTCGGCCGAAGAACTCGGCACGCTGATCAGTCTCACCCATTTACTCTCAAGATTGACACTACAAGGACCAATCTTCATCAAGAATCCTTCTTTTACAGGGCTTCTACGGAATGGAATAAGCTTCCAAAATCAGTTTTTTCAGAGAACTATGACCTGCAACTTTTTAAAAAGCGTGTCCACAATTATTTCCTTTCTATAATTCCTTTCCCTTCTAATAGTCGCAGTGCGGGCCGTCCGCGGCCCACACGATAGGTCTTCCCTTTTTGCGACTATTTTCATAAAAAAAATTTTTTTTTTAAATATTAATTACATCTATTACAACTTAATGGGATCCCGGTTTCATGCTAATTATCTCAATTCTTTTTAAAGGCGCAAATATTGCACTCTCTGGATTATATTTCACATATTATAAAAACCTGATTAAAGCAATCAAATTATCAAGTAATCAATAAACATTTTGATCAGGGATCTATGATTCTGTTGTCTGAAGTTCGACAGATCAAAGAATTTCTCGTAAATCTCGTATCCATTTTATTACAGTGTTGCATGCTGCTGGAACGTTATTTACGAGTAATAATAAGTGCAATTTCATCACTTTTGACTGTTAGTAGTGGTTTTAAATCGAAATTTGGACAGTGTCAATTGTGCAAAAAAATGGACTTTATATGAATTCTGATATTTCATTTCACCGTTAAGTTGAGATATTCATCATTACTATATCTAGTGGTGTAGAGATTTGATTATAAAAACAAAGAAAATTAGTTATTTTGTTGTGTCAATTATACAGGGTGGCCAACCGAAAACGAAACAGAAACATTTGCAGGAACCTCGTCAACATTTTAGAAAAACGCTCAGACCCGACGATTTTTTATTAAAGAGGGACACTCTTTTTCGGAATTTTTGACTCCACTACTTTTAACCCCAAGCGAGGGTAAGAATTACCAAAAAATGTTTAAATGGCATTGAGGGTCGAATAAGATGTCTTTTGAAAGTTCTTACAATTCTCTTTACAATAGTCTTTAAATTTTACGTTTCATCTCAATACTTTGATAAAAAATTACATGTTAAAATTCCAACTATTTTAGTTGCTTACTTACTACTTAACTGATTAAATGTTCAAACTGATGACCGCCCGCTTTCATACAATAATAAAGATTTTGTTTAAAACGTTCACGCACATTCCGAAGAATTTCCGGAGTAATTCGACGGCACTCGTCAACGATTCTTTGACGCAAATCTTCCAGCGACGCTGGTTGTGTTTTATAGATTTTACTTTTTAGATGTCCCCACAAAAAGAAATCTAGGGGCGGTAAATCTGGCGATTGTGGAAGCCATTCAATGCTACCTCTTCTCCCTCCCTCTTCATTGGTCTACTGACGAACAATCGCCGCAAAATGCGGAGCACCGCCCTGTTAAAAATAAAAATGATCTTCGTCATACTGTGGATTATTTTCAAATATATCAGTCAAGGCAGGGCCAATAGCGTCATCCAGTATTTGCAAATACATTTTGCTAGTCAAATTGCCAGGTAGAAAAAAAGAACCCACCAGTCGGTTGTTGTGTATGCACCTCGTGAAAAACTCTTGGGTTTTAATCGGACCAATAGCGGCAATTGTGGCGATTTACCGTCCCGTGCAAGAAAAAACAGATATCAAAAAGGAACTGTGGATCGTTCCCTGCTCGCGCACTCATTATTTCCCAAAACTGCAAACGGCGGTCATCCTCATTAAGTTTATGGATTAATCGTATTTTATATGGATGAAATTTATTCTTCTTCAAAATGGTTTGGATGCTAGTTCAATTGATTGGCAGCTTTTCTAGATATAGAAGAGCGTTTAATAACGCCTTACCACAGTCACTCTATACATCAATTAGAGATATATAATATCATCACTGCATGGAGAGTCGGTTAGGTTCAGGGCAGCGAAGGGGTGTCCACAAGGCGGGGTACTTTCCCCCCTAATGTGGTCACTTCTAGTCGACTCTCTGCTAAGCGAGCTTTCCATGCAGGGAGTAGATTTTCAATGCTATGCGGATGATCTGGTTATAATAGTTAAAGGTAAATTTGAAGCGACGATCTCAAACGTCCTCCAAGAAGCCCTTAACACAGTATACAGATGGTGCGAGAGGGAACAGATGTCTGTAAACCCCCGAAAAACTGTAATTATTCCTTTTATGAAAAGGAAAAAGCTAGATAAGCTTCGGCAGCCTGTCCTATACGGAGAGAGCATTCCATTTGCGACGGAAGTGAAATACCTGGGTGTAGTTCTAGATAAAAGACTCACCTGGAACGCCCACTTGGAAAAAACAATAAACAAAGCCAGGTTTTCTCTCTGGAATCTCAGAAGGGTTACAACAGACAGCTAGAGCAAAGCTTGCTGGCCTTCAGCGGCTGGCATGCCTGGCCATAACTGGAGCTATGTCCAGCACACCAACGGCAGCGATGGAACACCTCCTACATCTCCCTCCCCTAGATATTCTCTTAGAGAGGGAGGCCAGGATAGCTTCCTATAGATTCCTGTCTTTGGAAAAGCAAATAAATGGAGAGCAACTTGGGGATCACTCCGGGATACTAAATGAAACAAAAAACCACCAAATTCTTGGGATGGTTCCTGACTTGCTAGCCACAAAAATACACGTAGAAAAGTCGTTCAAAGTCCTCTTTCCGAAGAGAGACGAATGGATGAGGGGACAAATCCTCTTCCCAGAGACTGAATACGTAATGTACACAGACGGCTCAAAAACCCCAGATGGAGTTGGGGCCGGTGTTTTCAGCAGGCAACCAAAGATTGAAATATCTACCAGTCTTGGCAGGTATGCCACAATCTTTCAGGCTGAAATATTCGCTATCGAATTGTGTGCAAGAGAGTTGACCAACAGACCTCTAGCAAACAAAAACATAAATATAATATCAGACAGCCAGGCCGCTTTAAAAGCACTGAGCTCCAACAAGATAAACTATAAACTTGTATGGAATTGCATCGAATCCTTAGAGTACCTTGGTACGAACAACAGGGTGACCCTACTGTGGGTACCTGGGCACCAGGGGGTGGAAGGAAACGAAAAAGCCGAAACCCTTGCAAAACAGGGGGCCGAATCTGCGTTCATTGGACCAGAACCGGTTTTTGGAGTCACCACAAGTGCCGCCAAAACAATTATTTCGGACTGGGCGGAGAGGAAAATACTCACGTACTGGTCCGACATACCAGGGCTAACCCACTCGAAGACGTTTTTACCGTTACAACCCTCGAGAAACACAACTAAGCAGATCCTAGAATGGAGCAGAAATGACCTGCGTATTCTAACAGGACTGTTTACGGGACACTGTCGTCTGAGATACCACCTCAGAAAGATAGATCTGAACCAACAAACAGACTGTCGGTTCTGCTGCGTGGAAGACGAAACTGCTGAACATATACTATGTTCATGCCCCGGCCTGGGAAGAATAAGGTTCAACATATTTGGTTACACTAACCTAGAACCTACCGATTTTAAAAAAATCTCACCCTATACAACCATGAACTTTGTAAGAAGGGCTGGATTGTGCGGTAAACTGTAGCCTCTAGGGGTGAGCCACAATAGACCTACTAAGGGTCGCGGTGGAGGGGCGACCACGCCCCACTCACATAAAACCTAACCTAACCTAACCTAACCTAGTTCAATTGATCCCAGACACAGATGCCAGCTGCCTCGTACTCAATGTAGATGAACATTTCCCAAAACTTCAACTTCTTTAGCTTTATTAATTACAGGCTTTTATATTTCTCGTTTTTTATTAGCTACATTTTCTGTCTCTTGAAATTTTTGTACTAACTCTAGTACATACTTTCTATTGACATGACGATCTTGACGTTGTGCATTGAATAGCTGACCAGATAAGTTTCCCATTTTAATTTTAATTTCTCGATAAGTAATGGACGGAATTTTATAAATCTAAAGACTATTGTATAGAGAATTGTAAGAGCTTTTGAAAGACATCTTATTCGACCCCCAATGCTATTTAAAAGTTTGGGGCAATTCTTAGAATTGGGGTTGAAAGTAGTGGAGTCAAAAATACCGGAAAAGAGTGTCCCCTTTTAATAAAAATCGACGGGTCTGAGCGTTCTTCTAAAATGTTGACGAGGTTCATGAAAATGGCTCTGTTTCGTTTTCGGTTGGCCACCCTGTAAAGGGCGTGACAACAAAAATGATATTTCCTGGCGGTGCAATGTTGATCCAAAGTGTCATGCTATCATACATACAGATACTGAGAGACTGAGAGCAAAAATGGTTCGGGGATATTTTGTCGCGGGGATTTTTTGTCCAAGGATATTTTGTCCGGAGAACAAAACGCGTGTCACAGGGTAAACATCCTTATTTACAACCTAACATAAAACTAAGTTTCCTTGTTTAAAAGTTTAAATTAATACTCGCACTCGTCAGCGGCGCGAACTCGCGATTATTACTTCCCGAAGAAAAGAAGCCAAAAAACTTTTGTTATTTATCGCTTCTTAGATGGAACAAAGCCTTTACAACGATGTCATAACCATTTTTCGGCGATACTTTACAGCCAGTTAAATTTAAAGTACATTTAACGTTTAACAAACTGATAAAATTAAATCAGTGAGTGTCTTGAGACACATTTTACAAGATTTACACTAGCAAGTAGCTAACTGCACTTAAAATGGTGTAATTACTGACTTGTAGACGATACTGTTTAAAATGTTCGAGTCTGAAATATTTCAATAGGAAGACGCTACTTTAATAAACGAACTTTCAAGTTCTTAAATATCTGGCGTAGCAAACAATGTCGTGCTAGTAAATTCTCTAAATTTCACGGCGAGGAATAAATGCCAGCGTCCCTTCCTTGAGATAAAAGATCAAAGCAACACTTGGGAATGTGTCGTGAACGATTTAAGGACAAATAGTGGACATTTTGAGTCCCCAACTCAACTCTAATAGTCGCAGTGCGGGCCGTCCGCGGCCCACACGATAGGTCTACCCCCTTTTTGCGACTATTTTCATAAAAAAAAAAAAAAAAAACGCAGGCTGCTGTCCTTCCCGCTGTAATATACTTTAGTGCTTTATCGATACGCTTATTTACCAGGCAAACTATGTTAAATTATACTAAGAGAGGTATACGAGTACACCGACTTATGTATCTCCTATAGAAAAGGTTACATTGTTATACACGTTGTTGTACTGTTTTTATTATTTTTTATTTACTCTGTTACTCTTTTTTGGTACTGTAGAGGGCCAGTTTATATTTAAGTTGGTGTAGATCGCTATAAGAGTTCAGCGAGTTATATCAAAACGAAATGCACAACAAGCTCTATTATGGAACAACAGACTTTCACCACCAAGAGCATAAAAATGTTTCTAAGACAGTTTTAACCAAAAGCACACAACAAAATGATTTTTAGCCAGAACTAAATCTGCATTATAGAACAACAATGGCGGAGCATGATTTGAAAGATATCAAAAAATGTTTTTAAGATAAAACAACGATCTTACCAAAAGCTCTATTATAGACCAACAGATTATCACCGACAAAGCCTTTATTTAAAAGAATTTGCAGTTTAAATACGTGTTTCTTATGCCCCTTGTGCTTCAAGTGTTCAATTCGAACACAAATGATATTTACACACATGACGTCTAAGGTGTTGGTTTGCTCAGCATAGTCGGCAAATTGTATGCAAATATATTGATTAAAAGAGTGACGAATGAAACTGAGAAGATGACATGGGATGTGCAAGCAGGATTTAGAAGAGGAAGCGGATAAATGAATCAGGTCTTTTCCTTACGAGGTATGATCGAAAAAATTTTGGCTAGTCAGAAGGTCTATTGCGCTTTTATGGACTTAAAAAAAGCGAAGTGAATTGTGGTCGACAATGTCTATGTATGGGGTGAACGATAGTTTAATACGAGCACTGAAATCACTTTACGAGGGTTCCACTGCTTGCGTCAGGATAAACGGAGCTTGCACGGACTGGTTTAACAACGAAAAGGGTGTAAGACAGGGATGTGTGGCTTCTTTATCGCTGTTTAACTTATACATAGACGATTGTTTAAAATTTTTGAAAGAGAGTGCGTATGGATTGAAAATAAATAATTTAATCGTCAAATGCCTTCTTTACGCCAATGATCAAGTCATATTAGCATCATCTGAAAAGAAGTTGCAGACGATGGTTAATGTTATGCATGATGACCTAAAAATCAAGGGGATGAAAATAAATGTAAGCAAAACGAAAGTAATGGTTTTTAAAAGAGAAGAAAGCATGAAAAACTGTGAAGCTCTGATTAAGGGAGAAAGAGTTGAACAAGTAAATGAATTTGTGTACTTGGGTTCAAAGTTTACGAGAGATAAAAAGTATGACATTGAGCGTAGGGTGTTGGCAGGAAAGTAAACGAATGGGGCACTGTATAGCTTTATAAGTAGTCAGAAAATATCAAAAAGGCACGTCTGGAGTTTTTGTTCCTACACTTATCAATGGTAGTAAATGTTGGGTTTGGCAGAAGAAGCATGAAAATAGGATTAATTCTGCGGAGATAAGTAGTCTGAGAAGTATAGTTGGAGTGAGTCGGTTGGATAAAGTAAAGAATAGTGGGATAAGAGAACGCTGTGGTGTAAAAGATGTGGTTACAAAGATAGATAAAGGAATGCTTATATGGTTGGGACACGTAGAAAGGATGGATGAAGGAAGATTGACGAAACAAATTTATAAGGCTAGTGTGTATGGACAAGTCGGTAGAGGTCGGCGAACATATCTTGATCAGATCAACATTGTTTTAAAGAAAGGCCAGGTCAAGAGTACCAACAACCAACGAGCATGTATAAGAGCACCGATAAAAGTAGAGGAAGCAAAAGATGTGTGTAAGAATCGTAGCAAGTGAAAGGAAGTGGTCTCTGCCTATTTCTACGGGAAAAAGGCGTGACTATATTGTTACAAATCCGGTCCTGTCGACAACCGAGGATCGACCGCAGCTGGGGTCTGTACCGACGACCAGCTTTGTCGGCTGCCGGTGGGGTCTAGCAAGGTCGAGCAACCTCTCGAAGCCGCGTCGTAGGGTGAAGAAACAGGTGGAATGATCTGGAATTGTGATATCGAGGTATAAAAGTGGAAGTGATCATAACAAGAGACAGTATCGGTTTTAAGTGTTTAAGAATTAAGAAATGTAAATAGTTATAGAAGTAGGTATAAGAGTTGTAAAAGTTGTATATCTAAGTAAATAATCAAAGTAGAATTTATTGTATTGGAATAAACATTGTTTAGTTACAGTATGGAGAGTTTTAATCGCCGAACCCACGAAAGAACAAAAAAAATCGTAACAGTGGTGTCAGAAGTGGGA
Organism: Agelastica alni; assembly: GCA_950111635.1. Classification (NCBI taxonomy): domain Eukaryota; kingdom Metazoa; phylum Arthropoda; class Insecta; order Coleoptera; family Chrysomelidae; genus Agelastica; species Agelastica alni. The sequence goes on from OX467716.1 coordinate 30,991,779, forward strand.
TTTTATCTCTAACAAAAAATCGTAATAATATGTGTGCATGTACGACGTCTGTTTCTAGATAAAAAAGTGCGAAACATTAATAAAACTCAATGTTAATGGATGTTAAACGTCAATAAAAACTGCAATTTAAAAATAAAGTTTGTGGTGAACGTCTGAACGAAAAAGAGCCAGGAAGTAGCTCCCTTCCGTTGAAAACAATTATAAAACGTCAAGCAGAATCGTGAAGATTGCGAAACTTTTCCAGAAATTGCATTAAAAGTTGCCGAAAAATTTTACAGCCCCCCCATAAAAGACGGGAAACTTTTCCTAGTAGGTGGGCCATTATATTTTATTTGCCGATTTCGATCACGTAAATAGGATAACAATTCTTTCGAAATTAATCTTTTGTCTCTAAACTACTGTCATAACATTCGAGCGCTTTTCCAATTAACCAAAAACTCCTGGAAGAGAACTTTTAAGCGAGCAAACGGAGATAATTAAACTGCTGAATTTTTAATTGTTCGACGGCTTTTTAAATGGAAAGAGTGATATATTTAAGAAATTTGAGAGTTCTTATGATATTGTTACAATCCGGGCCTGTAAGCGACCGAGGATCGACCGTGGCTGGGGTGCATATTAATGACCGCTTTGTCGGCCGCCGCCGCAGTCTGGCAAAGTCTAGATCCCGGACTCTCGAGAAACAGGTGGAATGCTCTGGAATTGTGATTTAAAAATATAAAAAGGACAGCGGTCGTAACAAGGGACAGTTTTAGTTTTAAAAGTGTTTATGATTTATGAAATTTAAATAGTTGTAATTAGTTGAATATCTAAGTGATTTGTACAAGTAAAGTTTATTGTGTAAAAGTATTGGAATAAACATTGTTTTGTTACTGTATCAAGAGTTTTAAAATCACTGAACCCAAGAAAGAACTGAATTTCGTAACAATATTCACAGGGTATACCGAAACCTTCTGCACGTCGTAGAGCAGGGGTCGTCACAACTAGCCCAGTCGCTTGGCTAAAAAAAAGGGGTCAACCTCGGAATGAAACGAAATACGCTGAATATTTGTGTAAACTTTTTGTTGTCTCATGAGGTCACGTGTGAGCTTCCTTAGATATTTAAGGTCAAAGATCGCGAAAATCAGTTTGTTGAAAAAACCTCGCTTCCTTTGCCCCAAATCGTATTTGCATTTGTTATAAAAGTTGTATACTCTATTTCGAAATGGTACGGAGTGATAAATCATTTTCTGAGGGCTGTTACATATGCGTACCAAATTGGGGTGTTTAAAAAGTGGAAAATGTATTTTTCTGGAATTAAGTGGGGCTCCGCAACCACCTATTCCATCCCCAGAAAAAAAAACTGTGCATATCGATGAAGACTACAAACTTGAAATTAGAAGATAAGTGCAACCAACAAACTCCTGGACGGTACAAAAAATAAAAGAAAGGTTAACGAACGAAAATATTTCATTTCCACAGTATTGATTCAAGCAGGAATTATTATCGACTGCTAAAAGGTACGAAAGAGAAAAAATTTACAAAGTGGATCAAATTAAACTCAGTTATGGACATCGCGTGCTAAGACTTCCGCCTTATCACTGCCAATGTAATCTCATTGAGTATATTTGGGGAATATGAAAAACTTATTATGACATCACATTGGATCTAATAGCTACAGTGATAAGGCTGTTTTGGAAACCTAGCAACGAGCACTTAATACTGCCACTCCTGAAATTTGGGAAAAATGTGACACAAAGTGTGAACATTTATTAGAGAAATGGTGGGTTCGTGAAAACTGCATCGAGGCAGTTAATCCAGTTATCATTTAAAATCCGAATGAGAAGAGCGACTATAAATCTAATGCTTGATAATAACTTAAGTCATGTAGTACTTAAACATATTAAAAATATTTATTAAATTTGTACCAATAATTTATTTTTGTTGCATATCCTTTTAACATAATTAAATATGTGCCTATTTCTAAAAACTCATCGAGAGCTAGATCAACGATATTGTGCCATTAGCTTAAAAACGGTTGACTTTAGGATAAAATGTTATAAAAACATTGAACACAATTTAATATTCTACAAAAAATGTTAGCTAGGTTAAATCTACTAAATCGATAGTTTAAGAGATATATCAATTTAAATTTATAAATTTGATATTTTAAGAAAATATTGAGATTAATGAAAGTCCATAATTTGCTAGTAACTTATTTGTATATGGTTGTTTAATAAAATAATACCTAATGCTTGTTTTCGTGCTCATTCTACTCGCAATCGAGAATTAAACAGGTTTCCACTTAAAGTTGTCATTGTAAACTTACCAACTTTGTAAGTTATTTAACTCTGATCCAAAATAATTAGGGACGAGCATCTCGACAACATGAACTCCCTCTGTTCGGAAGTTTCCTTACTTAAAAGTAATAATATTAATTAGACAAGAGAACGTTATTGTTCTTCGTGATTTTTGTTGCAATTTTATTATTTAAAGTTGTAGTTTGGAATTGTATAGACGTTTATTAAATTTCCAACTGGAAAGATGGTGTTTGTGAATTTTATCCTTAGGGGGTTGATTTTCACGCTTTCGCACAGTATTGCATCCCTTTCTTATCACACAAACATAGTTTAACCAGAACACCGCTATTTTACAAAATTAAATTAGTATTCCTTACGCCGATGATCAAGTCATATTAGCGTCATCTGAGGAGGAGTTGCAGGCGATGGTTAATGTTATACATGATGCCCTAAAAATCAAAGGGATGAAAATAAATGAAAGCAAAACGAAAGTAATGATTTTTGAAAGAGAAGAAAGTATGACAAACTGTGAGGTTCTGATTAAAGAAGAAAGAGTGGAACAAGTAAATGAGTTTGTATACTTGGGTTCAAAGTTTATAAGAGATATAAAGTATGACAGTGACATTGAGCGAAGGGTATTGGCAAAAAAACAAATGAATAAGGCAATGCATAGATTTATAAACAGCCAGAAAGTGTCAAAAAAGGCACGTCTGGCTGTGCATATTATAGAAGTTTTGGTACCTACACTTATGTATGGTAGTGAATGTTGGGTTTGGCAAAAGAAGCATGAAAATAGGATTAATTCTGCGGAGATGAGTAGTATGAGAAGTATAGCCGGAGTGACTCGGTTGGATAGAGTAAAGAATAGTGAGATAAGAGAACGCTGTGGTGTAAAAGAAGATGTGGTTACAAAGATAGATAAAGGAATGCTTAGATGGTTTGGACACGTAGAAAGGATGGATGAAGGAAAATTGACGAAACAAATTTATAAGGCGAGTGTGAATGGACAAGTCGGTAGAGGTCGACGAGTGGGTATGAGAGCACTGATGAAAGTAGAGGAAGCGAAAGATGGGTGTAAGAACCGTAGCAAGTGAAAGGAAGTGGTCTTTGCATACCCCCACGGAAAAAAGGCTGACTATATGCATGTATGTATAAAATAATTATTTTTCGTAATGAATACTCAGTAAAATAGATGAAGTTCATGTGCGAGGTTGTATTGTTACGATATTTAGTTCTTTCTTGGGTTTGGTAATTTTAAACTCACGATACAGTAACAAAACAATTTTTATTTCAATACTTTTACACAATAAACTTTACTTTTACAAATCACTTAGATACAACTTTTACAACTAATTAAATTTCATAACTCGTAAAAACTAAAAACTGACCTCTTCGCGACCGCTATTCTTTTTATACGTATACGAATAACCACGAGAAGGGTCTGGAATTATTAGCCGTGGTATTCTAGAACTCGCCGCCCTTTTCCTTTGTTACAATCGAAGCGCCGACTGGCATAATTGGGGTCGACTCGTTGACGCCGACCCGCACAGGGCCGTCTTTGTAACATTTTTAATATATTACATGCTGGTTTTGTGTTTTGCTACTAGGGCAGTTGGATAAGTCAGTGACTTTTTGAATTTCCCGCGCAGTTACTCCAAATGCAACAGTGCTACCGTCAACTATAATCTATCTGTGGGCAACTTTGTAATTTTGAGCAAGCTACGTCGTGCAGTTGGTGTTTGAAAGCCGTTCAAAGCAGAAAACCACGTGAATTTTTACGAAAATGGAAAAAAGTGAATTTCGTGTGCTGATTAAGCATTACTTTTTACGTAAAAAATCCATCACTGAAACTAAGGAAAGACTTGATAAATACTACGGGTACTCGGCACCATCAATTTTAATGGTTAAGAAGTGGTTTACAGAGTTCCGTTGTGGTCGTACCAGCACTATTAACGCCAAACGTCCAGGTCGCCCAAAAGAAGTGATCACGCCGGAAATCGTCGACAAAATCCATGAAATGATATTGGATGATCGGAGAATAAAAGTGCGTGAGTTGGCTCATGCTGTAGGTATCTCAACTGAACGGGTACATCATATTTTACACGAATATTTGGACATAAAAAACTCTCTGCAAAATGGGTGCCGCGATTGCTCACACTCGACCATAAGCGCAATCGTGCGACCACTTCAAAAGAGTGTTTAGCGATGTTCAACCCTAATCCGGAAGAATTTTTGCGCCGTTTTGTTACTGTGGATGAAACATGGATCCATCACAACACGCCAGAGATCAAGAAACAATCGAAACAGTGGGTTGCTCGGGGTGAACGTGGACCAAAGAAGGCGAAACAGAGTCTGTCAGACAACAAGGTCATGGCCACAGTTTTTTGGGATGTACGCGGTATCATTCACATCGATTACTTTAAGAAAGGTAAAACGATAACCGGCAAATATTATTCAAAGCTTTTGAACAGATTCGACGTTGATTTGAAGCAAAAACGGCCGCATTTGGCTAAGAAGAAGAAAGTGCTGTTCCATCAAGACAATGCACGTGTGCACACTTGTCTAGTCACGATGGCCAAAATCCACGAATTGGGATACGAACTGCTACCCCATCCAGCATATTCTCCAGATTTAGTCCCCTGTGACTATTTTCTGTTTCCAAACCTAAAAAAATGGCTGGGCGGTAAGAGATTTGAGTCGAATAAAGAAGTCATTACCGAAACAAACGGGTATTTTGATAGCTTTGAAAAAACCTATAATTAGAAAAACGCTGGACTAAATGTATCGAGCTAATAGGTGATTCTGTAGAAAAATAAAATGTTTATTTCAAAAAGTCACTGACTTATCAAACCGCCCTCGTATATATATATATATATATATATATATATATATATATATATATATATATAAAATCAGCTAATTCTGCTTTATGTCACTTATATTATAGGTTCATTTGGGTCGATTATGTTTTAAAAAACAACTACTCTGGCTATATGCCGTGCAGGTATTGAATTACATCTGATACATAATCGTGTATATACGTGTATACCCCATTTCGGGTAACAATATGCAGATGCTTGTTAAGTAAGAAAAGGAACTATTAGATTTATTCATCCGAAGCAACCACCTATGGACCGGTTTCGGGGTGTGTTGCCCCTCATCAACCTAAGGTAGGTCTACCTTGACTGGACACATCAACAGCTTTGACTCTTACCAAGTATACATGAAGTGCTACGCGAAAAGTGCCAGTCACGACATCTATACTTTTTAACAAGCACAACCCGGTGAATAGCTTCTGACGTGGCATATAGCCAGAGGAGTAGGTGTTTTTTTATGCTACCCCATCCAGCATATTCTCCAGATTTAGACCCCTGCGACTATTTTCTGTTTCCAAACCTAAAGAAATGGCTGGGCGGTAAGAGATTTGAGTCGAATGAAGAAGTCATTACCGAAACAGACGCGTATTTTAAGAGCTTTGAAAAAACCTATTATTTGGAGAGAATAAAAAAATTAGAAAAACGCTGGACTAAATGTGTATCGAGCTAAAAGGTGATTATGTAGAAAAATAAAATGTTTATTTGCGGAAAAAATTTGTTTTATTCAAAAAGTCACTGACTTATCAAACCGCCCTCGTATTATCGGCAAAGAATATTTCAAGTTGTTCGTTACTCCAAATTAAAGTCCGGCCTGTGACCGGCTAAATTCTTTGAGATACCGAATTCGTGAAACAGGAAAAATTATTTTTACTTTACCTATACTTATAAACATAACATTATCATAAAATACAGTAAATCGACTGCAGTTACAAAGATACAGAGTCCTGATGTCATGATGATTTTAACGCCAAATTGACCATATCTTTTATACTGGACGTAAAATCGATAGTGACATAGTCCTCTATCTTTTCTTAAGCTATATATACGCTTTTCCACCGCGTTTGGACAGCCAAGTGACTGATTGCTTACTCGATATGTGTTGGGTATAAAAATGAACTTCGAAGTGGCACGTTATTCGATTGTGATGGATATTTAGGGTAAAAGTTGCTTAATAGGCAGACCTAAATATTTAATGTACTTTACCAAGTCTTATTAAACGAAATAGAAGACGTGGTATGTAATTAACGATAAAAATCAAAACGTACAACGAGAGCTTCCTGCAAAAAAACAGAAACAGAACCTTATTCGAAGTTTCCACAATATTTTTTAATTTTACACGTGCTTATTTCTAAGAAGTTGAATTTTTGACGAGTCGAATGTCGAATTACGATATCGGTTTGATAAGTCAGTGACTTTTTGAATAAAACAAATTTTTTTCCGCAAATAAACATTTTATTTTTCTACATAATCACCTTTTAGCTCGATACACATTTAGTCCAGCGTTTTTCTAGTTTTTTTATTCCCTCCAAATAATAGGTTTTTTCAAAGCTCTTAAAATACGCTTCTGTTTCGGTAATGACTTCTTCATTCGACTCAAATCTCTTACCGCCCAGCCATTTCTTTGGGTTTGAAAACAGAAAATAGTCGCAGGAGGCTAAATCTGGAGAATATGCTGGATGGGGTAGCAGTTCGTATCCCAATTCGTGGATTTTGGCCATCGTGACTAGACAAGTGTGCACACGTGCATTGTCTTGATGGAACAGCACTTTCTTCTTCTTAGCCAAATGCGGCCGTTTTTGCTTCAAATCAACGTCGAATCTGTTCAAAAGCTTTGAATAATATTCGCCAGTGATCGTTTTACCTTTCTTAAGGTAATCGATGTGAATGACACCGCGTACATCCCAAAAAACTGTGACCATGACCTTGTTGTCTGACAGACTCTATTTCGCCTTATTTGGTCCACGTTCACCCCGAGCAACCCACTGTTTCGATTGTTCCTTGGTCTCTGGCGTGTTGTGATGGATCCATGTTTTATTCACAGTAACAAAACGGCGCAAAAATTTGTCCGGATTACGGCTGATCATCGCTAAACACTCTTTTGAAGCGGTCACACGATTGCGCTTATGGTCGAGTGTGAGCAATCGCGGCACCCATCTCGCAGAGAGTTTTTTCATGTCCAAATATTCGTGTAAAATATGATGTACCCGTTCAGTTGACATACACCTACAGCATGAGCCAACTCACGCACTTTCATTCTCCGATCATCCAATATCATTTCATGGATTTTATCGAAGATTTCCGGCGTGATCACTTCTTTTGGGCGACCTGGACGTTCGGCGTCACTAGTGCTGGTACGACCACAACGGAACTCTGTAAACCACTTCTTAACTATTGAAATTGATGGTGCCGAGTCCCCGTAGTATTTATCAAGTCTTTCCTTAGTTTAAGTGATGGATTTTTTACGTAAAAAGTAATGCTTAATCAGCACACAAAATTCACTTTTTTCCATTTTCGTAAAAATTCACGAGGTTATCTGCTTTGAACGGCTATCAAACACCAACTGCACGACGTAGCTTGCTCAAAATTAGAAAATTGCCCACTGATAGATTATAGTTGACGGTAGCACTGTTGCATTTGGAGTAACTGCGCGGGAAATTCAAAAAGTCACTGACTTATCAAACTTCCCTAGTAGCAAAACACAAAACCAGCATGTAATATATTAAAAATGTTACAAAGACGGCCCTGTGCGAGTCGGCGTCAACGAGTCGACCCCAATTATGCCAGTCGGCGCTTCGATTGTAACTGATAGATTATAGTTGACGGCAGCTCTGTTGCATTTGGAGTAACTGCGCGGGAAATTCAAAAAGTCACTGACTTATCAAACTGCCCTCGTAACTTATTAAACTCGGGGTTACGTGACTTCTTGATTTCGATTGAATTAATTATGAGGAAATGGAGAGAGGTCAGTTCGTTCACGGACCTATCCAACCTTTTTTTTAGATTTAACCAAACTAACTGAAAACCGAAAAGCTTAACCAAGTAGGGCGCCAAGTGATTTTTCAAGAAAATCACTAAGGGTAAATTAAACCTAAAAAAAAATTCAACCGTACTATTTAATTTATTACTTGTTAAACTTTTAAGACGAACAACGTATTCCGGCTTCAAGGCTGTTAGAACTGCCTTTTTTTTATCCAGAAACAATTAAAAACGAGAAGTATAAATACAGAATTATTAAAAATAAAATTGTTTACAAATTCTGAAAACAAAAAATGAATGAATGAAATTTAATATTACAAAATCGAATCAAGTTCGAAAGGCGAAAAAATCCAACGGTGAAAATCCAAAACTGAATGGCGAAAATTATTTCCACCGGCGAAAAATCCAACATTCTGAGTATCGAAAACGTCTGGACAGCTAAAATCCACATAACGGAGCGGTGAAAACTTATATACTTGATTACTAAAAATCCAACGGCGATAATCCAACATACGGCGAAAATATTATGTCCAAAAAGATTGTGTAAAATCGGCGACGATTCAAAATATCCGCGATCGACCAGAGAAAATAATAGTCGTGGACAGCTAATGAAAAAATTCCTTCTAGACAGAAAAATAATGCACTGTCGATCAAGGAAAAGTTCAAAGAAAAAGAACCATCGGAAGTAAAAAAAAGTCGTTAACTGAAATAAAATTAAACTCATAACAGCAATTTCCGAAAAATATTCTAGACATTAACCACAAGGTCTTTGGTATAATAGATTTTATTAATCTTTTTTTCCGAGGTGGAGAAGAGGTTATAAGCATAAAAGCTCAAAGTCTACTGTGAGACTCTACTAACTGTATCAGATCTATTCACTAAAAACTCCACCCCTATTAGGGTCCTTCTGGCTATTGCCTCCGGCGACTGTTAGGCCCGTTGGCCCATTGTATCTTGCCCATGTGGTTTTGTATTATTACTTACTTACTTCGTAGCGCTACATCCCCCGATTGGCTTTGGCTGACGCGACGAATTGCCTCCATTGAACTCGATCGGTCATAAGCTCCGTGCCATTTTCGACGCCCAATTTTCTCAAATCCGCAGCAATGTCTCGCCATCTCAATCTGGGTCTTCCAAGTGATCTTTTCCCCTCTAAGACTTTCTGCCATACCATTCGTATTAGCCTCTCTTCGGGTTGCCTACGTACGTGTACTGCCCATCTAACCCGTTGAGCCTTTATTAAGTTACACAGATCTGGTTCGTCGTATAGCTCTCTCAGTTCTGCATTTGTTTTACTTCTATGCTGTTGCGTCTGTGGATCATTTGTCGGGCCCTATATTTTCCTCAGTATTCGTCTTTCGAATCTTCGGATGACCTCCTCATTTCGTATCGATAGCGTCCACGATTCGCAGCCGTACATAATGACAGATCTGATGACAGTTTTGTATATTTTGATTTTGGATCTTCTAGTAACTTCTTTGGAAATACGTTCTTAAGGGCATAAAAGCAGTTGTTTGCGGTTTTTAGTCGGAACTTTATTTCCTCGCTGACGTCATTGTCTGCTGTAATGTTCGAACCCGGGTACTTGAACTGCGCGACATTTTCAAAGTTGTACTCATCCGTTGTTACATGTGCATGTATTTGGTTTTGTATCATTGTACAGTGGAAACCCGACCGCAGATCGCGCGTCAAGGACTCGGATACAGCAAAACACTGCGCCGTCGCGAAGACCGCAAAAGACAGGCCATCCTCGGGCAGCCTCCGGTGATTAGAACCACGCTGCACCCAATCCAGTACCTTGTACAAGTTCTGTACTGGATGGGAACTCCAGCGCCCCGCAGCAGCATAGCAAGCGCTCCACCGGCCCCAGATCCCCGCCGCACAACCCGCAGGCCAGTCCTCTATTATACAGTCCCTTAATGATGCTTAGCTTCCTCTTCATCGGTAACAGTTCTGTCGTCCTTTGATGTATTATTTCCCGTGTTTGTTTTCTTGTATGCTTTTCCAGCAGTTTTTGTGTTTTTCGGAACCTCTTCTTGCATGTTTGTCTGCTTCCTCATTTCCTGCAACTCCCTGACGTTCTGGAACCCATATCAGTTTGACGTGATTACGGTCTAACAGCGTTCTCAGTTCTTCTTTGCAGGGGCAAGGGATGATCCAGCCCTGAGGTGCCCCCTGCACGGGACTATGGCTGTCTACTGCAGGATTTCGCCCGGTTTCCTCTAGGCTCCGTTAGCGACGGTGCTTCCCCACCGCCATGCATCTATCAGCACGGGTCGCATGATACTTTGGATTGGGAGTCTTTTAGTCGCCTTTTACGACAGGCAGACCATACCTGGGATGTATTCTATTTTTCCCGTTTCCACAGGGAATTTTTATCAATGTTGAAATATACCAAAAAACTTGCCGTTAATGCTGACTTATAATTAAAAACAATTTTAACATGTAAATAAAATTCACATTATATATAGCTTTGAAAATAACACAATAAGATCAATGTTATTCTTGAAAAAATAATAGTAATATAACAATTTAAATGAATTTCTCTTACCAATTATATCACAAACTTAAACTTCAAATCTATGGTACAACGATTCTCGACCTTTTGGTTTCCCAATTGTACTAAGACTACTTGACAAAAACGTACAATTATCTTATCGGGCGCTTACGATAAAATACCTGCAGTGACGGCCTAGGATTGTGAAAATGCGAGAACCGGCTCTAATGATTTTCTATTGCAATTGCCAAAAATTCCTTCATTATAGCATATCTGTAGTCCTAAAGTTCCGTGTCTGACAATGCTGTCAGCAAAGCGTGTATAATAGAAACAGACAGAGACCAATAATATTAGGGAGTGTTACGTCATAGCACCGCCCACTTGATGCTGGTGTTTTTTAATTTTGAATTAATATACTGATTTCATGCATACATACATAAAGTCACGCAGAGACCACTTCCTTCCGCTACGGTTCTTACACACATCTTTTGCTTCCCATACTTTCATCAGTGCTCTCATACATGCTCTTCGGTTGTTGGTACTTTTGACCTGGCCTTTTTTCAAAACAATGTTGATCTGATCGAGATATGTTCTCCGAGGTCGACCTCTACCGATTTGTCCATTCACACTCGCCTTATAAATTTGTTTCGTCAATCTTCCTTCATCCATTCTTTCTACGTGTCCGAACCATTTAAGCATTCCTTTATCTATCTTTGTAACCACATCTTTTACACCACAGCGTTCTCTTATCCTACTATTCTTTACTTTATCCAACCGACTTACTTCGCAGATTTAATCCCATTTTCATGCTTCTTCTGCCAAACCCAACATTCACTACCATTGATAAGTGTAGGAACCAACACACCTCTATCGTGCCTTTTTTGACACTTTCTGGCTATTCATAAAGCTATGCAGTGCCCCATTCATTTGTTTTTCTGCTTTTCCTCTTTCTATCTGATTTCAAAACGCCGAAGAATTCTTTTGCTTGGATTTTGACACATGATATTGTTTGTACACTAAACCAGCATCATTATTTATTAATTTAAGAAGGTCTGGAATGATTTTATCACTTAGTGGTCTTCCCCGTTGTTAGATAGTTTGATCCATTCTAAAATGTGATAATTAATAATAAGAAACTCTCGAGAAAAACTTTTATTTCAACAGGAAAGCACTAATGCACTCGTGTAGTTCCACATAGTATAAAAAGGAGACGTAACTAACTTTTCGGTGTTAACTTAATCAGATTTGGATTTAAACTTTATTTGTTTGGCGTAATCTCGATTCGAAAATCAAATGAAAAAGAAGTAAAGACCTATTCCAACTCGGAATTCTCTATACCTTAACTTTTCCAATTCTAATTTGCTATCTTTCTGGTCCGACTAGAGTAGCAGCTTATTTTCCAATCGATGATGCTTCGGAATTCAATAAAATTTAACTGAATAGTTTATTTTGCTTATTGGATAAATAACAAAAACAAAAGTTACGATTTTTCTCTTCTAATAGATCAAACGCTTATGATTCCCAACTTTCGCGATTGGGTTTGCGGCAAAATGGCACGCAATTTGCGAGCCATTATAACTCCATTTTTATCCATTTCTATTCGGAAAATTCGCCAAAGGGGAAGAGGACGTTTTACGGTCGTCTATCGAAAAGGGATGAATCACCAGCTTAGTCACCCCGTTGGATCGACAAATTTCGCATTTTCAAAATGATAATTAAGCGATTAAAAGATAAAAATGCAGTTCATTGTTTGGGTGGGTTCCTTTGTTTTTATTCATAAAATTAGTTGAATTCTAAGAGAATCCGCGCTTTTGTAGGAAATATACAAAATTAATATTTATGGATATTTTATGAATAAAATGATAAAAAAATTTAAACTCATAACCTCTCCATAAGGGATTTTCTTCACTTTTGCAACAACAAAAAAATATTGCTGACAAAAATAGTGGAAAAAAAGTTAATTACAAAGTTACAAACGTTTTTAATTTAACTGAAGAGTTGCCCATTGGTTAGTTAAATCTTACAAGGTCGAGAAATCGTTAAATATAACTTTAGTTGCCACTTAAACGTTTTCAGGCCCTGCTGTGGGTACCTGTTCACCAAAGGGTTAAGGGAAAAAAAGCCGACACCCTTGCAAAACAGGGGGCCGAATCCGCGTTCATTGGACCAGAATCGATCTTTGGAGTCACCACAAGTGCCGCCAAAACAATTATTTCGGACTGGGCGGAGAGGAAAATACTCACGTACTGGTCCGATATACCAGGGTTGACTCACTCGAAGGAGTTCTTACCTAAACCCTCGAGTAACACACAACTAAGCAGATCCTAGAATGGAGCAGGAATGACCTGCGAATTCTAAAGGGACTGCTTACAGGACACTGTCGTCTAAGATACCACCTCGAAAGGATAGGTCTAAATTAACAAACGGGCTGTCGGTTTTGCTGCGTGGAAGACGAAACTGCTGAACATATACTATGTTCCTGTCCCGGCCTGGGAAGAATAAGGTTCAACATATTTGGCTATACCAACCTAGAACGTACCGATTTCAAGAAAATCTCACCCCATACAACCATGAACTTCGTGAGAAGGGCTGGATTGTGCGGTGAACTGTAACCTCTAGGGGTAAGCCACAATAGACCTATAAAGGGTCGCAGTGGAGGGGCAACCTACGCTTCACCCAAACTAACCTTAACGTTTTCAGGACGTTACTGCCATTTCCAAAATATTTTACTTCTCGTAGTCAGTTGGGTAAACGTAGTAACAACTTTGTAGTTTAACTAAAGTCATGCTCAACATTACGACAAAGTTGTCTGGTGGTTTAGAGAGCGTCGAGAACGTTTATTTTAGTATAGTAGGTGGTTATTGTCGCCAAAATGCTACTTGGGGAACACTCCAAAGTTGGATCCGGTGTTATTTCAATGCTCTCAAGAATTTCCTGTCTTTTCCTTTCATTACGGCTAATCTAGGCTTAATTGGTATTATCCTATATTGGCATTTAAAAATGTGACGTACTGCACCTTTTTTCGTAAAAGTTTTTCTCCAAACATGTTTAAGTTCATTCAATTTTCGATGTCGTTTTCCAAATCAAAGTAGTCTTCGCAGCATCGAATGATAGTCTTTGGGGAAAAATTGTCATCCCTCTTCGCAGCTTGAAACCACTTTTTTCTTAATTTTGTATTGGAAGGTCCAGATAAAAAAAAACAATTTATTTGGAAACTTTCTTAAACTAGATGAACACATTGGCACAAAACATAAATCAACACGGCTTTTTTTGGAGCATTAGTAGTATTGTTTGACTTCATAGATATTTCATTTTAAATACTTGTAACGTGCCTATTTTTTCCCTTCTACAGTTCCATTATAATTGTGTCTCTGATAGTTTTGTATTCCTCAGGTACTCGCAAATAGTGTCACGTGACGTATTTTGTTGTAACTTAAATATATCATTCGTTGTAAATAGTGTTGCATACCTTGTAGTGATAGGACTCGATTGTTAATGGCTGTGGCATTTTTCGTTAATCGATGGAGATTGAGTGGGGGTTTTCGTTATTAGATTTTGCTTTGGTTTTTGGCCTCGATTGTTGTGTGTTGTCGGATATATTATTGTTTGGTTTGCATTTCTGTGTGGATGGGGCTGGCTATCAACACGGACGAGCGCGATTCTGAGTGTGGAACATAGATTTGCGAATATTGTTGGTTGACGTCGGTTCCGTGTCATTTTTCTTGATATCCGGCCTGGGAAGTAGTCAGTCGTTTGGTGGCAGTCTTGGGAGTGGTGTGGTGAGAATTTTTGGGACGGTGTGATATTAACACGTGTGCAAAACCTCTACGGTTTATCTTTCATATCTGGCTGTATTTGGGCCATCTTAATTGGATTTTGAAGAAAAGCCATTTAATTTTTAACTTGACCATTCTATCTTACCTTTGTTGTTGATATTTTGGATTTTGATGTCGAGTTAAAATAACCGCATGCGGGATTTGATTGATGGAAGCCATTGTTAATTAGCAGGTGCCGTTCCATAATCAAACCGGCTACAGGAGTAGTGAATTCGTATACCCAAAGGTTACAAGTGTTTTCTTTTAGAATATTTAAACGACGTGATTTGTTTTTGACACCGCGATTAAGTTTTGTTTTAATTTATTAATATGGTACACTGTTGAAAACTATTTATTGCATTGGATAATATGCCAAGGCTGAACTTTGATTAAAGTTATATTCTCAATAGTTCTTTGTGTCCAAGTAAAAACGTTTTCTTCATACTTATTTGTAAATATCCTACAATATTGTTATTTTGAAGGACAACCATCGTAAAAAGAAATATTTTTAAATAAGCTCGATTGTTTTAACAGTGTAAATCTTTATGTAAATAAAAAAAACGTGAATAAATTAGCAGCCGTACGTGAACGTTGATGAAGTATTGTTAAAAAGTTGACTTGTATACGTTTTTTTGGTAACCTGATAAGGTTTGTTATTCTTACCTTTGTTATAATTATTTTATGGAATCGTAAACTTTGGATTTTTGATTTATTGTGGTCTTATAAAGTTGTAAATTTTGAAGTTTCGTTTTATTGTTGGCTGTTAATTTTGATGATATTTGTTATAATTTTGTTATTGAGCTGTGTATTTTAATTTATTGTGTGAGTAAAGTATCCAATATATTTTTGCTATAATTTTATTTATTTGGTTCACCATAATCTTAGTTGTTTATCGTGTGGCTCTGCTAGTGCCTATAAGACCTAGGGGTTTCCGGCTTGAACCGTCTAAGTCGGTGGCGCGACTCACTTTTATATTTTTATTATTTTTTTCTTCTACCCTCTACGGCTGAGCTCGGGCATAATTTGCCAGTAGAGAGACCGCTGGCAGAGTACTCTTTAGAGAACGAAAAATACGTGGCAATAGTCAAGGCTGTATTTCAGCAAATAAATAGTTTTTTAGAACATTCAGGTTAAGCATTCTCTTAAAGCATCTTATTTAATACGACTTATAGTTCATATTTTTAGTCGTATCACTTATATGTGATTCCCAGTCAATGGTATCACTTATACTTATACCTAGAAATTTAATGGAATGACATTTCTTTAGAGTTATTTCCGCTAGATTTATTTTTATGTTTTCAACAGTTTTGTGTTTTATGTTGTAGTCCATTGTGTGGTTAAGTCGATTGCAATGTCTTTCGTTTTAATATCTTTGCGAACACAGGAATATAGTAAACACAAATGTAATCGAACAATCATACAGCGGTTCAACAACGAAATTACGATGGGGCTAACACCCACTAAGCGTATAGCGGTTCAACAAATTAGATAGAAAAATGGGAATCTTCAAAATATAGACGGAGTCATCTCTACAACTCACTGCCTAAATAACTAAAAAATCAGTCTTCAAAAATATTAAGATTAATTCTAACCTCAAATAGTTTCTACGACGCTTCCGCATTTCAAATATATCTAGCATCCTTAAAAAGATTAGATAGATAGATAGATAGTTTATTTAGCAATAATTCTATCACAAACAAAATATTTTCAAAAATGACATATCAAATAATTATACACTATGTGCTGATTACATGTTAAAAAATTGGATATAATATAATTACGTATAGTTCATTTTTATATAATTAAAAGTTTCTCTTATGAAAGTGTCAAGGACACGATTTTATAGGAATTGGCAAATTATTAAATAACAATAAACCTCTCTAAAATAGAGAATTTTGTGATGAACTAGTTCTTGTAGTCGGTATATATATATATATATATATATATATATATATATATATATATATATATATATATATATATATATATATGTTACTATATGTTCTAGTGTTGCAAGTATGTATATCTCTAACAAAACTAATTTTGTTGGACATATATTTTGGTAACATATGAATTATTTTAAAAATAAAAATTACTTTCTGTAAAACCATTTGCTGATTAACACTCATAAATCCTAAACGGTCAAGCATATCATTAATACCAGTGTACCTATTTACTCTTAAAATAACCCTCATTGCTTTATTTTGTAAAATTTGTAACTTAGACTTCTCAGACCGGCTCAAATAATATAAAATTGTTGGACAATACTCAAAATGTGGTGCAATTATGGTTTTATATAATGTTACTCTTGTCATAAGAGATAGATTGCATTAAATCATGCTCTTTAGCCGTAAAAGACACGAAAGATGCATGTTATACTTATTGATTTAGATATTATTTTTAACATTCAAGCATGTTCGTATCATAGAATATATGGACCCAAGAGTTGATGACTTCGAAGCCAGTAACACATTTTCTGAATACTTATTGTCACAAATTGACGTATGACAGAAAACGTCAACTTTGCGTTAAAATTAGAAAGCGTCAAAGGCTACTTTGCTAAGCAATTGTAGAAAAAAATATTTATGCAGTAATGGTTGATTTATTAGTAATGCATGCAAGCAAATTATGCTTAACAACAACCGCAATGGAAAATGGTCATTACTTTTGAAGCTTCCCGTTAATATCAGTCGACTAGTCCGGAAAAATTGTATTTTTCGCAGGCGATAACTGTAATGAGGAAATGCAAAATAAAAGGTTTTCCGCCTGCTAAATTTGCCGTGTTTTCGTTATTATAGGTCTAATAACACTTCGCAACTTTTTTCGACGAAAAATTGTAAAGAAAAATCCCGTTGATTTACTTACCGCTCGCCACAAAATGGCTGAAAAAGTTCGGTGACCGCCCCGACAAAATCCACCGGCAAAGTTACCAACAAATTGAGCTTAGGGAGCGACACAGTCGACTCGGTTGAAATTGTTACAAAGTCGCAAAGCATCCACATCATCCAGATTGATGATACGGACGTGGAAATATTAGATACACTTCTCATCTTTACAAATGCCCCCTTTTACATAAATGGGGATTTTCCGGGGATTCCCTAGAGATGGAGCGTTGACCCACGACGAATGCGAGGCTTAAGGATGATCATAAAAATTACACAAGTATGTGTTTGTTACATGAGAAAATGTAAAATTGAGGTTATATTTTTACTGATGTACTTATTTTATTATTAATTATATTATTTGTATGCCAGATCACATTCAAACATTAAAAAAATAAAGAAAATATAAATAAACTGAAACTCTTCACTTCACACAAATTATGACCCACGATCGACGTCTGATCAACAACTATTTAGTTGAAAGATCTTGGATGACGAGAAATGGTATTGGAGCCCCCAATAGGAGATTTTGGGATTTACTCGAGCACGGCAGATTAACATAAATGGGTATACCTTGTACACTGTTGAGTATCTCCAACATATTTAAGCCCTTAATATCGGAAAAGTAAAAGTAATTAGAAATACTCGAGCGCGTCAGATTAAGGTTTTCTTCTTCTTATCACGCCCTCTCCTCACGAAGGCTGGCGATCCATAGGTTAGGTTAGGTATCATGTGAGTGGGGCGTAGGTCGCCCCCTGACTGCGACCTTTAGTAGTTCTATTGTGGCTCAGAGGTTACAGTTCACCGCACAATTCAGCCCTTCTCACGAAGTTTATGGTTATATGGGGTGAGATTTTCTTAAAATCAGTAGGTTGGTAAAATCAAATACAAACCAATGTAAAATGATAAGTGATGATAAATTTTCCATTTCTGGAACTCCTCCAGAGCTGGTTAAGGCAGTGAATACTGCTTCATTAGAATTATTGCCAAAGAAATCAAGAGAAAAGTACGAATATGCATATAAATGTTTTATGGACTATCGCGAGAGTAAAAACACGAGTTCTTCTTCGGTAAATGTTGTAATGGCATACTCGCTAGATCTTCGTTCTTTATTGAAACGGCAAGCTCAAGGTTATAGGGCAAAGAAATCTAAGATTTTAACGTAGGAAAAAATCGAAATATTTATCCAGGAAGCTCCAGATAAAGAAAATTTAATGATTTAGGTAATTTACAAGGTTTTAATTTCTACTTAGATTACACCTTTACCCATTTTTTAAGTGGCTTTATTATTTGGTATTTTTGGGGCCTGTAGAATGAATAAGTTAGTCCGAATGACTCTACACGATGTAGAAGCCCTAGAATCTAAGCTTTTAATTAGCATACCCGATGGAAGACCAACAAACCAAGATCATTTGTAGTGAATCAGATGTACTTTCGAAAGTATGTTTCGTTAAGACCGGAAAATATGAACATTGACCGATTTTTCTTTAAATATTAAAGCAGTAATGGTTGTAGACAAGTAGTAGGAATACATAAATTTAGAAAAATGCCCAAAATAGTTGCTATTTATTTGAACTTGGAAAATCCGACAGAATATACTGGTCACTGCTTTCTTCGGTCTTCTGCAACAATATTGGTTGACCCTGGTGCAGACATAACTAGTTTAAAGAGAGGCATGGCGGATGGAAATCATCAAGCGTTGCTGAAGGATATATCGAAGAATCTCTTAACAATAAGGTCGAGGTGGCAAATAAAATTTTCACAGTACAAAATATTCAACAAAATAACCCCACTGTTGTCCAAAATGTTTCTCATAGTTCTAATATTGTTCCTCCAATTTTTAATAATTGTACTAACTGTCAAATAACTGTAAATATAACAAGCTAATTTTAAAATGTATTCTGCAATGCATTGCGCTTTTCAAAATATAAATTAATTCCTTGTAAACAACGTATTTTCAATCATTTATGTAGAACACTAACAACTGTAAGGAAATAAGTATTTCCTAACAGTTAGGAAATCTTGACATTTTTTTTTAGAAATTTTGTCTGGAATATCAAAATTTTCTAGCGATTTGCGGAAAATTATTTTCATATCTCACTATCAAAACGGTGTTTTAATTTTTAAATATTTTTCTTTACTATTCTTTTTTTTTAATTCTGTTTAGTATTTTTTATAATAGTTGCGCAAACGGGTTTTACGTGCATTAAATGAGAAGTGACCGTAAAATTTGCAAACTTGCGTTCTTAGCGATCAAACATTCTAAAATTTTGAGATTTAATAATAGACACTACCCTTAGCGAAAAAAAATTAGTTACATTCTGTCGAAAAGTGGGTTCACGCTGGAGCTACCTTAAGATAGTTACCACTATTTAAATTTTCCATTATTAATTTATCCACAACGGTACTTCTTTGCTTATTGTTGAAAACTCTCAATGAAATCTTTGCTAATTTTATTTCGGTCAAGGGAAAACTTTTCGAATGATACGTCGGTCATTGCAAAGACAAACAATTGCATTTCACGGTAGAACTAAAGGCATTGTCTCATATTCTCGGCTCTTTGACAATATTTGCGTTAAGAAATTTCCAATCTATTAGCTTTTCCACTCGATATGTTGATCTTCTGAATAGCTTCTAATGCAGACTGTGCATTGTCGTTTTATTAGTTTGTGTACATTTACAGTTCAAATGGTCCTCGCCGCAAGCTAATTTAAACGTTTATGGAAACGTTTGGTTTAACTCTCTACTTTTTGGTTCATAGCACAAATTATATGGTTATATATTAACATAAGTTTTTTAGAAATTGTAAAAAAATGAAGAAAATAAGAGTATGTACGCAAATCTGCACGAGAAAACGACATGAACGATGTTGTAAAATGCAGTAAAATATTTCTCCAACAACATAACTGAAAAACTTCTCAACGTTGCTAGGAACCAGATCCGTACAATTACAGGACTTTGCAGTTTGCACTGGTTACAGTCCAACATCTACACAAGATGGGTCTATACAATGGAGAACTTTCCCCTTCATAGAAGGATCTTCAATTAATTAACTTCACTTAATTTTTCCTTTACTTCTTTTTTAGTCTTCCAAAAATTCTTTTTCATTACTAAGAGTACTTACTTCCAGGGCCACATATCAGTCAAGGCAGGGTCAATGGTGTCTTTCAGTAATTGCAAATATATTTCGCCAGTCAAATTGCATAGTAAAAAAAAAGTATCCACCAGTCGGTCACCGTAAATGCCAGTCCATGCGACAGATAGTTTTACATTTAAAATCTAATTTCTCAATAAGAAATGGGAGGAATTTTAAAATTTAAAGACTATTGTATAGAGAATTGTAAAAACTTTAGGAAGACATTTTATTCAACCCCCAATACCATTTAAAACTTTTGGGGTAGATTGTAGATTGTTGGAGGTTGTCGTGATAGCCTCGCAGCCTCTCAAGCACCTCGACCTATCAGATCTTTTGTGCATAACCCTTAATCTATTCGCGGCCCGGGATTCCGAGACTTCGAGCAATGTTTATCAGTTTCCTGGGGGTTAAGTTTCTGACATCGATGGGCTTTAGGAAGGCCTCTTCCAGAAAAGCGCCGGACATTCACAAAGCTAATGTTCTGCAGTTTCAGCGAAGTTCTCGCAGTAGCGGCAACTATCACTCTCTGTTTTGCCCATATTTTTAAGATGATAACTCGGAGGGCGGGAGCCCCGTCACCAGTTTTAATTCTTTCTTGAGAAGCTGTTTAGCTTTTCTTGGCGAAAGGCTAACTAGCCTTTTCGCTTGTCTGTGTCCTGGCACTTTATGCCAGTGATATTTCATTTCATCTGTTTCCCAGCGTCGAACCTCTTCTTTCAAGTGGGCTTTGGAAAGTCCACAGAAGAGTTCTGGGCCGGAAAATTGTGTATTTGCCTATTCTTTGGCAAGGCAATCTGCTTCTTCGTTGTCTTTAACTCCCTTGTGACCTGGAACCCACATCAGAGTAACCTGATTGTTTGCTGCCAGTTGACTGAGGGACTGTTTACAGTCCCAAGTCAGCTTAGACTCACAAGTGTATGACTTCGGAGCTTTTAGTGCTGCTTTGGCTATCTGATAAAATATAGATTTCTGTCCTTCGGGTGTTTCTTTCGCAAAAATTTGGGGTAATTCTTACCCTCACTTGGGGTTAAAAGTAGTGGAGTCAAAAATACCGAAATACCTTTAATCAAAAATCGACGGGTCTAAGCGTTTTTCTAAAATGTTCTTGCAAATGGCCCTGTTTCGTTTTCGATTGGCCACCCTGTATATACAACATAATATAACCTATACATATAAAACATATACAAGGTGATTTATAACTATTGGGACATAGGCTAAGGGCGGGCGATTTGTACCAAAATATGACGATAGGAACAAATATGCCTTAATAAAATATTGCTGTGGAAAAAGACAAAAGGCGTTAAATTTGAAAAATTTTCTTTTTTTGCTAATAATTTTCTGTAAATTTATCAATTGTTATTAAAATCGGCGGAGAATCTTAACTTTAGGCAAGGAATATTATTTTATGTATTATTTAACATTCTGTTATAGTGGGCGCTATGTGAATGATTCCTGATGATGAAAACGACTGTTAACTTTTTTTGACGAAATTTTTTAATGATTTTGATTAGAAAATATGAAGCAAACATCAATAGCAAACTTTCATATTAAGAACCGAACAAATACGATCTAAATCAGTCCTAGGCTTCTACTCGAATTCGATTATTCAATTTTTGTTTTTTTTTTAATCCTACACATTTCATCATTTAACCTTATTGTAGATAAAGTTCATATGGTCCACGAAGGACGAAATTCATGCATAGACCGCAGTCCAAGGTTGTATTACATAAATAGTGTTTAAATACGGAATAAAGTCGATTATTTTTAAAAATAAAATAATAAATAACGTGGCTTATCGCATTCGGATGTAATAAATTATGTATTGGCAATATATAGACGGCGAGCAGCGTATATATAGCGCCACCTATCGCGAAAATATACAGCCACGTTATGTCCACCGCTTTCGGTGAGATTATCTGACCGGAAATAAAGGTATGAATGTCACTGCTTCAGCCGGGGAAAATGGAGTCTTCTAAATTTGATATACGGCTAAAGTAATATCAGAGACGGACGAGTAAAATAGATTCATCATGAAATTAATACGATTATACATCGTCGATAGTACAGAATACTTTCTGCGACTATTAGAAGGGGGGAGGGATTATAGAAAAGAGATGATTGTGAACCCACTTTTTGAAAAGTTGCAGGTCATAGTTCTCTGGAAAAACTGATTTTGGAAGCTTGTTTCATTCTGTAGCAGCCCTGTAAAAGAAGGATTCTTGATGGATATTGGTCCTTGTAGTGTCAATCTTGAGAGTAAATGGGTGAGACTGATCAGCGTGCCGAGTTCTTCAGCCGAGTGTGGCCAGTGGTGGTATAAGAGTCTTTATTTATCTGGAAATATCTGTAGAGTAATGTCTGGTCTGCAACTCTTCTTCTATGTTTTAGTTGGTGAAGGGTATCTGTGAAAGTTGAGCTGTTTATCAACCTAATGGCCCTTTTCTGAATGGAATCTAGAAGACGAAGAGTATGCCTTGGTGCTGAACCCCAAATGTGCGAGCAATACTCCAATAGAGGTCGGATTTGAGCCTTGTACGTCGTCAATAGTTGATCAGGAGTAAAAAAACTTTCTAGCTTTCCACAGAAAACCTAGCATCTGGCTTGCTGATTTTGCGATGTTAGCAACATTGTTATGCCAAGACATTTTAATAGACACCGCGACTTCCAAAATCGAGATGGAGGGACTTGATTCAAGGGTATTTCCGGACATTGTGATGGAGTGATTTGAGGAATTTACTTTCTTGGAAAACAAGGCGCTTTGTGTTTTCTGGGCGTTGAACTGAACAAGATTGTTGGTTCCCTACTCGACAATTGCTTCAATATCTCTATTAATGGAGTCAACCTGTTCCTGCCTGAGTCTTTTTGTATCATTCACCGAAAGTGATTCTGATTTGAATACTGTGGCATCTAACGCCAATCTGAATACTGCCACGTCTTTTTCGTTTTTTCGTTCTCTAACGAGTACTCTGCTAGCGGTTTCTCTACTGGCAAATTATGCCCGAGCTCAGCCGTAGAGGGTAGAAGAAAAAAATATAAAAGTGAGCTGCGCCACCGGCTTGACGGTATAAGCCGAAAACCCCTAGATCCTATAGGCACTAGCAGGGCTACAAGATAAACAACTATGATTATGGTGAACCAAATAAATAAAATTATAGCAAAAATATGTTGGATACTTTACTCACTCAATAGATAATTAAGGTACACAGTTAAATAGCAACATCATAACAAATATAGTCAAAGTTAACAGCTATGGTAAAATTTTCTTGCTAGAACAAACCAAAAATGTAAAATTTACAGCTTTAAAAAATAACCAGAACAGAAGTAAGAGTAATAGACTTTACCAAGTTACAACAAAAGGTAAGACATATATAAATTAACTCATTAATGACACTAATTCAAACATTTACATAAAGGCAAAGAACAAAAGGTAAAACATATATATAAGTTAACTCATTACATAAAGATTTTCACTGCCAAAACAATCGAGTTCATTTAAAAATATCTTTACAATGGTTGTCCTTTAAAATATCAAGATTGTAGGATATTTACAAATAAGTAGGAAGAAAATATGTTTTCACTTGGACATAAAGAATTATTGAGAAGGTTATTTTAATCCAAGTTTAGTTTTGGCATATTATCTAATGCAATAAATAGTTTCCCACAAAGTACTATACTAATGAACTAAACAGAACATGATAGTGGTGTCAGCATGAGTCACTGCGTTATATATATTTAAAAATAAATCACTTATAACCTTTGGGTATACGAATTCACAAAGCACTATATTTATAAACTGAAGCAAGACTTACTCGTGGTGCCGGAATGAGACACAGCGTTATATATTTAAAAATGAATCACTGATAACCTTTGGGTATGCGAATTCACTTGTACTCCTGTGGCCTACTCCTGTGCTACTCCGGTGGCTGGTTAGATTATGGGGGTGGCACCAGTTAGTGAACAATGGCTTCCCTCAAACAAATCCCGATAACGGCTATTCAACTTGACACCAACTCCAACAATATCCACAACAATGGCAAGACAAAATGGTCAAGTTGAAAATCTAATGGTTTTTCTTCAAAATCCAATTAAGATGGCCCAAATACAGCCAGATATGAAAGAAATCCCATAGAGGTTCCGCACACGTGCTAATAACGCACCGTCCCCAACAACCTTCACTAACACCTCCGACTTCGATGAAGCTCTCCAAACGACTCCCGCTCCTATCCCGGAAATCAAGAAAAATGGCGCGGAATAAACGTCAACCGACAATCTTCTCAAATCTGTGCCTCGTCCGTGCGGATATCCAGTCCCATCCACACAGAAATTGCAAAACAACTATCGAAAGTTATGCAACATTATCTACAACGAATGATATTCGAGTTATAGCATAGTGTACTGTATGCAACCATGAATACGAAACTATAGAAAAAAATAGGCACGTGACAATACCTATGACTTTTAAGGAGTCTTTCGGGCCAATTTTTAGGGTGTTCTTGGCTTTGGTAGCAAAATTTTTGTCTATTGTCCCCAACAAAAGTTAAATAAATGCATCACAGGTACGAAGTCCTGGAGACTAATCTCCCATGCCTACTCTAAAAACTTAGCCCATGCCTGTTGTAAATGAATTTCTTGAGGAGGGGCTAATTTTGTTTGAATAAAAAAACCTGTGATTATCACGAAGAGATGAACGAAGATGTGATCGAAGAATATTTCGAACAAATGATTGAATTTAAGTGGATCGTAGTGGTTTGGCGAATAATTCGACTCCTGCTTATCGGTAAACGCGACCACGGCTATGGTATTTTCCCGAAAATATAACCTATTACTGTGAAAAGACTCCGCTGGAGAGAGCATCTCTCTATCATTCGATTTCGAGGGAGTTTTATTTTCAATGAATATGAAATTTAGCCGAATAAAGTTCGTTCGCACCCTCTATCTCGATCAATAGCCGACCAATCAAGAAGAGGGATCGGGAGAGGAAAGAAGAAAATAAAAGCTGCCGTCGCGCGGTTAGCTCAATTTTCGAAATGTTCTATGGCCCTTCTTTTCGACCGTGTTATTGCGACAGAAATGCCATTTTTAAAGGGATCGATTAGTATTCATCGATTTTCGTGGATTTTGTTTCACAATTAACACTCACCGTACACAAAAGGAGCATTCGTACAATTCATCGTAACTATTTCGGAAATTGTCGGGATATTCCTTTCATTAATCCCCGCATAATTTTTAAGATTAACAAAGCAAAAAGCAACAATAAAAGTACTGGTAGATAGACAACTATCAAGAAATTTTACCTCTGAAAGAGAACTTAAAACAAAGAGATCCCTTGTCCACAGTTCTATTTAATATTGTGCTCGAAGGGATTTTAAGAACCCTTCAAACAAAAGCAATGAAATTCCATTGTAAGCACCGGATCATTGGTCATGAAAACGATATAACACCGATCACCAGGTAAAAAAAAAAATTTTTTTCAATAACCTGGAGAATATTGCAAAAACTTATAATTTGTTGACGCGACAGCAGGGAGAGGTAAGAATAAGAAAATAAAGTAGGTGATTTAGCTGAGGATGTATGTAGTAAGTTCCTGCCTCTGTAAAATCTCGCCGTGCCTCTATGAGATGTTGATTCTTCGATATCCGGCTTGAAGGACCATGTCGTCGCGACGGCAAGCAACGGTAAGAAGTAAGTAAGAAGAAGAGAAGGTGTGATGAGGAATTCCTGCCTTTGCTAAAATCTCGCCGTGCCTCGATGAAATGTTGGTTCTTCGATTGCTAGTGGTGGTCGTTGTTCTAGTTGTCCTACTTTGCTGTAAGTTGCCGGAATTGTGGGTCATAGTATAACCATCCTGTCCATTACACGTGGATTTGTTTTTCAAGAAAATCAAACACTTTAAATAATTACCCTGTTTAGTATATTACGATGTTATACATAGAGACGCCATTTTGTCGTCTATTTAAAACAATCAGTCAATTTACAAATTCAGGTCCCTTATATTCTTTAGGATGTTGTCACTGGCTGTTGACCTAAACTGTATTTTTTCCTTAATGGGATTCACATTTTATTCTATTACTGCAGTAAAATGAACATTTTTGTTAAAACTCAAAAATTAGTGATACATGCTACCGCGTGAGTTTTCTAACTTCTAACTTTCTAACTCCCGAAGAAGACCAAAAACGAAGTAACAAAACGGAAGCGGTCAAGAGTCAGTTTTAGTTATAGCAGCGCTGATGTCAGCTTTTCAATTGGTATGGGCATAATCATGTGTATATTTGGTTGCCTATACCGGAAACCAAGTGAATAATTAGTTGCCTATAGCACGCATCTACTGGCTGTAATAATAAGGTTTTTAAATCAAGGAATGGTTTGGAGAAACATTCTACAGTTGAAAATAACGCAATTTTTACATGGGTTAAGCATAAATAGGAAGAAGACGAAATACTTGAAAATGAGACAGAATTTAAATAAAAGAAACACTTTTTAGAGCCAAAAACAAAACGTATACTCTCGAAAAGGTGGATAAATTCGACTACTTAGCAGTAACCGTTACTAACATACATACATATAGTCACACCTTTTTCCATTAGTTGTAGGCACTTACTACGGTTGTTGGTACTCCTGACCTTGCCTTTCTTCAAAACAATGTTTGCCGAGGTCGACCTCTACCTACTTGTCCATTTACGCCCTCTTCCTTCATCCATCCTTTCTACGTGTCAAACCATCCAAGCATTCCTTTATCTATCTTTGTAACCACATCTTCTTTTACGCTACTCTTCTTTCTTCCTAATCATAACATCTTTGCAGATGTGTTGTGACCCATATTAACGAGGTTCAATGTTTTGGATGGCTCTCTTGATTGCATCTCGCCATTTATCTCGATTAAATGACATGTGAGCCGCTTGTGGGAGAGTAGCATCTAATAATTTTTTGGTAACATTTACCCATCGATTTGGTGATCGATGGGTATTCTGTTTCCTTTAGGTTTTCGCTGTACAATAAGCCTTTCCATATGCTCACTCCGACTGATGTGTCCGAAAAAAAGTAAGAATTCGAGAGTACACGATACTGGACAAACGTTTTGACGGACGTATTTCTTGTAAAACCGAAGCATTGCGGTCTAGGACTTACACTACAGCGTTCCCTTATCTCACTATTCTTAACTTTATTCAACCGAGTCACTTCGGCTATATACATAAGCGTAGGAGATACATTTAATAACTTAAAATGGTCATAACTTTGCAAGAAAAAATCGTGGGTTACTGCTTAATAGCTTATTTGGAAAGGAAAGAGTGGTATTAAATGCAACTTTGAGTACTTAACTTTTAAAATCTTAAAAACTTGATGTGATGGCACATTTTTGACCTCGGATTCGGATTCTATGCAGCAAATACTTAGGAAATGACCCAGAGCTGCCAAATAACAGAACCTCGCGGTCTCTTCGGATGGATAAATCTAATAGGTCCTTCTCCTACTTAACAAGCATCTGCATGTTGTTACCCGAAATTGGGTATTATAAACGATTATGTATCAGATGTAATTTATTGCCTGTCTTAAGCATATAGCCAGAGGAGTATTTGTTTTCTGATATATAATCGACCCACATATACCTATATTAAAAATAGGTACATACAGCAGTTATAAATCTCACACCTATTTACGCTAATATATACTAATATTTCAATTTTAACTATAGAAAATAATTTATTTAAAAGACGTTTTTTAAAAATGGTCTACATACAAAATGAAAAAAAATCAATGAATAAAAAAAATGATTTTTAAAATTTAAACATAATTTATTTCAATCTTTTGGATATTGAAATGAAATTGGGTAAGAAAAACGATACACTCAATATTTCAGCAAAAACTTGATTCAACCTTGTACAAAAATAATTTCTATTAACTATTTTACTACATCTTCCATTAAATAACATTAAATTGACTTTTCAAATTAAATACTGTCTAAATATTATTTCATTTTCTGAATGTTAATTTATATTTTACTCATATACAGTAAGTATTTTTTAAAAAATTTGTCCATTATAATACCATGTTTTTTGTACTGTAACTGATGAAGAAATGAAAATAATAAAAGCTTTTACAAAAAAGTAAAAAAAGAGTTTCAATAAAAAATAGCTGCATCCCCAAAAATTTTTTTGTATTTACAATTGTATTCAGCTACAAAAAGAATTGTTATATACATATATATATATATATATATATATATATATATATATGCAAAATTTATAGAAAACTATAAACATTTTTTGACAGCGTGAATTGATGTAAAAAATGTATAACTGATGTGTCCAGTCGAGGTAGACCTGCCCTATGCCGATGAGGGGCAACACATCCCGAAACCGGTCCATAGGTGGTCACTTCGGATGGATAAATCTAATAGTTCCTTCTCTTACTTAACAAGCATCTGCATATAGTTACCCGAAATTGGGTACTATACACGATTATGTATCAGATGTAATTCAAAGCCTTTTGCGGCATATAGCCAGAGGAGTAGTTGTTTTTTGATACATAATCGACCCACATGAACCTATATTTTAGGTGACATACAGCGAAATTACCTGATTTTTTAAAAATAAGTTATACATTTTACATATATATATATATATATATATATATATATATATATATATATATATATATTGATATGATTTTTAGTTTTATCTTGGGTTCGGCGATTAAAACTCTCGATCCAATAGCAAAACAATGTTTATTTCAATACAATAACTTTATTTTCATTAACCACTTAGATATTCACTTAGCAATACAACTTTTACAACTCTATATAACTATTTACATTTAATAATTCGTAAACACATAAGCTAATACTGAACTTGTTATGATCGTTTCCGCTTTTATATCTCCATATCACAATTCTAGATCATTCCACCTGTTTCTCCAAAGTTTGACGTGGTTCCAGCGGTTGCTCGACCTTGTTGGACCCCCTTTTTTTATACCTGAATGAATAACCACGAGAAGGGTCTAGTTATTTCTCAAATTATCCATTTTCTATGCTCGTTAAATATGCACCCTTGATTCGGTTGTAGCCGCCAGAGACGGATTCAGTAAATTCATAACAATATATTATATGTCTTTTTGTTATTTTTTTTTTCTTCGTTTTTCGTTGTGTTGTATTTTGTCCGATATATTGTGGTCACTGACATTTGTAGCTTTAAATTTCTGTTGCTGAAATGCCATACGGTAAATAAAAATAATAAATTTTCAGTTTACGTTAGTAAACCTCAAATATAATTTGATAGTATTAGGGATACAACTAAAGAAAAATAGGTCGAAAGTTATCCCTATTAACTGTTAAGCAGTGTACGCGTAATGAACGTGTAAATGAAATTCACGAAACTTCCGTATGAAATGGATTTTTTGCTGATTCGTTGAAGCCGATGCTCGTTGGTCTAGGAAAATGGCACAAAAGCGAAGATAATGAAATTTTCCTGTGACTTTGTAATCTCGCCACAAAACATTAATTTATTTTGCACAATTACTTCCGAATAATACATTGTATGGGTTGCTTTTCATTACCATTATTAATAAATAAATAACTCTTTAAGCTCCATTTTGTTTTTGGTTAGGATCGCATTTTTGCGGCCATAGGACGATCTGTAGTTGAATGTTGTGAACGTGGTTTTAATAAATTTAATTTAAAGACTGGGTTATAGGTGTTTCTGATAGCATGAATATGCAGTAGTTATTAAAAATTCCTACCTCATCCGATATTTAATTAAGGAAAATCGGCTTTTCTCTGGGCGCAGCGGGAGCGAACCAATGTCATGCAACTTTAACTTTCAATATTGCGGCGCAAAACGTTTTCCTCTATTTATTAGTTTCAGGTACACTAAAATTCACTGTGAGCCAATATTATTTCATTACTTGACCGAATACGCTTTTATCTTTAATGAAATATTGTTTTTCTACAACACTTTACAAAAAGAAGAATACCGTGATATCCGTCGCAAGGGAGAGACATTTTATAGTAACGAAAGTTAAATTTATATTTTTAATCATTTCTCGCCCTCGTATATAACGTTTTGACGACTTTTAATTATTAATACGCAACGACGGGAATCATTTTCATAATAAGAAAACATTTTTTTACTTTTTTTTTATGAAAATAGTCGCAAAAAGGGTAGACCTATCGTGTGGGCCGCGGACGGCCCGCACTGCGACTATTAGAAGGGGAAGGGATTATAGAAAGGAAATTATTGTGGACACGCTTTTTAAAAAGTTGCAGGTCATAGTTCTCTGGAAAAAATGATTTTGGAAGCTTATTCCATTCCGTAGCAGCCCTGTAAAAGAAGGATTCTTGATGAAGATTGGTCCTTGTAGTGTCAATCTTGAGAGTAAATGGGTGAGACTGATCAGCGTGCCGAGTTCTTCGGCCGAATGTGGCCAATGGTGGTACAATAGTTTTTATTTCTCTGGAGCATCTGCCATGGAAATATCTCTAGAGCAATGACTGGTCTGCAACTTTTCTTCTATGTTCTAGAGGGTGAAGGTATCTGTGAGAGTTGAGCTGTTTATTAAGCGAATGGCTTTTTTCTGAATGAAATCTAGAAGACGAAGAGAATGCCTTGGTGCTGAACCCCAAATGTGCGAGCAATACTCCAGTAGAGGCCGGATTTGAGCCTTGTACGTCGTCAACAGTTAATCAGGAGTAAAAAACTTTCTGGCTTTCCACAGAAAACCTAGCCTCTGGCTTGCCGAATTTGCGATGTTAGCAACATGGTCATGCCAAGACATATTATTGGACACCGTGACTCCCAAAATCGGAGATGGAGGGACTTAGTTCAAGGGTATTTCCGGACATTGTGATGGGATGATTTGAGGAATTCACTTTCTTGGAAAACGTGGCACTTTGTGTTTTTTGGGCGTTGAACTGAACAAGATTGTTAGTTTTCCACTCGACGATTGCTTTAAGATCTCTATTGATGGAATTAACCTGTTCCTGCCTGAGTCTATTTGTATCATTCACCGAAAGTGATCGATAGAATGTGAAAGTTGAGACAAGTGTGCTATCGTCTGCGAAACTGTAAATGGGGTTCGTGGTGGTTTTCAAAAGGTCGTTGATGTGTAAAAGAAATAAGGTGGGGGACAGGATGGAACCCTGTGGGACCCTGGCATTGGTTTTAAACGCATCAGAAGAAATACCGTCAACTGCCACATGTAAGGAGCGATCTTGCATGAAGCTCAAGAGCCATTGTGTTTAATTAAAAATTAAAATCTTCTTCTTCTTCTTTCAGTTCGTCCAACTTTGAACATAGGCTTCCCTTAGTGTTTTCCAATCGTTTCTATTTTGTGCTTTTTGTTTCAAATGTATTACTCCTATTTTCTTTATGTCGTCTCCCCATCTCATCTGCGGTCGTCCTCTTGCTCTCTTTCCAGTCCATGGTCTTCATTGCTGTCTTGTGGTATTCCACCTATTATCCTTTTGTCTGGCGTTATGACCCGCGAAGTCCCATTTTAGCCTGGCTGGTAACGAAATATCTCACAATTTCGTTCCTTTTTGATATAACTTTTTATTTTCCTCGTATATTATGTTTTCATAATTTCATTTAAAGCTCATTAATTGGTTGATTATTTGAATATTGACAGCTAAATATGTTCTATGAAAATAGGTATTGTAGAAACTACATGGTTGTCATTTCAGAACTAAGATTATTTTGGCCTATTTTCATATAACTAATTAAATCGTTTTATATTTTATTTGCATAAATAAAGTAATTCAGCATTGTGACAAGGTATACGAGAGGTAAATTAAATTAAAAAGGTTATCAGAAATATCATAGAATTCAATTTATGAGAATTCTAATAGATTAAGTTGCGAAATTAAATACATTTAATTAGATCTGGCAACAACCGTTTACCTACTAGCCCAGATCTGTCGATAAATAGAATTTTGATGAGAAGAAATAAAAGGACAGGTACTTGTTCTCCTTCGTTGTTCGTCTTTCGTGAAGAGAAGACGTCAATTTTTGATAGTGTTCCTGAGATTTTTTTTCTTTTGAAGTATATAAGAAGATAAGTAACACTTCTTTTGAATAAAGATATATTGCGTTTCGATATTTTGATATAGATATTTAAATACAACTGTATAAAGAATTTTTGCTTTCTGAAGTTTCGCAGTGAAGTTTTTTTGGTAATTCGGAATTTTTTATCCTGTTCAATGTCTGAGAAGTCATGATGTTCTCAAGATAAGTTTTAAAGAAATCTTTGGAAATTCACATCATCCTAACTTAGAGATCAATATTTTGAAAAATATTGAAACTAATTCAATTAATCTTCAGTTGGATATCGATATTTTTAGGTGTGAATAAATTTTTGATATTGTTAAGGAATCAGAAGATTATTGAAGTTCAATTTATAAAGGATTGTTAGTCCGAGAAAGGTGATTCCCAGCCAAATGCTAGGAAAGATTGTACTCTGCAGTAAGTGATGAAGTCAAATTTTATGTAAGTCGTTCACTTGCTAAAGAAATAATTCCTTTGTCAAACAGACTGGTAAAACAATATTAATTTATCACCTTTAATTTTGTAAATTTAAAGTAATAATAATTTATCTGAAAGTTTTTTTAAATCTAACTCATTTGTAACTTTTCTATGTTTTTTTTTTGACAAACTAACTTCTTTGATTTAATTAGAATAATAAAGGGTTTTTGGTATTTTACCCTGTATAAAATACATGGTGCCCAAAGTTTTATGAACATTTGTGTATATTTTTAAAATAAAGAAATTCAACAATTTTTTCTTACTCACGACCCTCCCGAAAATATAGAGCAGCCGATAGGCTCAAATAAAATAAGTTGTATAGAAATTCTTTAGAATCCGCTACAGGCTATATGACTTTTGGTCCGTTTATTATCCACAGTTTATTATGCACAGGTTAATATGACCCTTTTTTTTACCTCCGCTGTTTGGTATTCCTTGTTTATTTTTATGGTTTGTCCCAAATATGTATAATCGTTGATCGTTTCTATAATAGTGCCGTTTAGTATTACGTTTCTTGTGTCTTTGTTATTATTTTTGTTTTGGCGTAATTCATTTTTAGACCTACTTCCAGACTTCCAGCTGTCTCTCCATCTCTTTGGTGGTCTTCCAGGTGGACGGGTCGCTGCTGGTTTTCCCTCTAGTACAATGCGTGGTAGTCTATCGTCGGTCATTCTCTTCACGTGGTTATACCATTATCTTCTCCTCTGCCTTCCCCATCTCACCGCATTACCTTCTTCACTCACTTAATTTTAAAACTTGACAGAAAAAGACAAGTTTTTTTTAAAGGTGATTTTTCAAAGAATATTATGACATATCATAAATGTCCTCGTAGTTCTAGAAGTTAGCTAGAAGACTTATATCATTTTTAATTTACAGCTTAATCACGATTTTAGCAATGTTATTGTAGGTCGTGATAAAATCTACTTATTTATGTCACTAAAAATTAGCAGGAGAACTAAAATCGATTCGGACCATCCAAAACGCTCCTCAGAGCGTCGCGACGGTGCTGTTGGAGAGTCGTTATCGTAGCGAGACCACATTTTCACCGGGAAACTGCATACACTGAATTGTTTATGAGATGTTTCGCATATTTTTTTTAAATTCTGACGTATAACTTCAAAATACCCCTGCAACAATGTGTCTTTGAATCAGCCGTTTTTTTAAAATAAAGTAGCTTATTTACTCTTTTTTGGGTAAACTTTACCGGGAGTTTTAAATTTTGTTGGTTGCCCTATTCGATTGACAACGTCAGGCTATCCTTCGAGATAAGAGGGAGTGTATTCGACACTTAAAACGAAAAATAAACTTAAATGAACTTGATGATGTTTCTCAGCGATAAACATTTATTTAAAAATTCCATTTTTGGAGTGAAAACTTCTTTAGGCGAGTTGACTAAAACTCGGTAAAGGCAAACTTATGGTTTCGCTTCACCTGACGTCTGCGACAGATGGGTGACGCTTCTTCTTTTTTTAAATGTCCGTCAAAAAGTGGCCTCGAGCTGACAGCCCACTTTTGGCCCAAAAACGCATTGAAACGTTGATATGTTACGTTAATATTGATATGTATTATGTCTTCTTCTTAGTCGTATTCTCATGTCTGAGAAATCGTGATCTCATGAAATCAGGTACATCCATTTACCCTAGTTCTCCATGCTTGTCGGTCTATTGTTTCAGTTAGAAGGGTTTGTAGTGATGTATTTGTGATTTTCTTTACTTGGTCTATCCACCTAACAGGTGACTTGCCTCTCGGCCGTTTACCTTCCACCTTTTCCTGTACTATCAATTTATCTAGGTTGTCTCCCTTTCGTCTTGTAGTGTGTCCAAAGTATTTTAGAATTCGTCGGCGACATATTGTGGACAATCTGTCTTGGATCTTCAGTTTCTTTAATTTAGATGCATTGGTGCGTTTCTTTGTCCATGAAATCCGCAACATAAGTCGCCAGCACCACATTTCAAACGCCTCTATTCTTCGTATGTCTGATATTTTCATGGTCCAGGATTCCGTTCCGTTTAGGAAGATTGAGAATACGAAAGATTTGACTAGCAAAATCTTCGTGTATTTGTAAGGTGACGATCTTTCCATATTCTTATAAGGTTTCTCATGGCTCCTCGTGCCATTACCATTCGCCTTTTTATTTCTTTTTCGTACCCTCCTTGGTTACTTATTAGGGATCCCAGATATACAAATTCATCTACCATTTCTATATTTGGAATGTTCGGTCGTGGGAGGAATTCACTTTTGTCGATTACCGTAAGTTTAGTCTTGCTGAGATTTATTTCCAGGCCCAGTTTAGCACTTTCTCTCGTCACTCTATCCAACATTATCTTCATTTCTGCCTCTTCTCTCACCAGCAACGTTCTATCGTCTGCGTATCGTAAATTTGTTAGTCTTTTATCACCAATTGTATTATGTACTAACTTATCAATGGTCTATTCATGATATTTAATTATTAAATTTTTTTAACATTCAGGTCTAATATAAACGAATTTCATTACCTTCCTGTTAGCTTCGCATAAAATCCCCCATTTCTTAATTTAAAACCGAAAATAATGGGCACAGTTTTAAAAATAGTTATATAGATCGATAAGCTACCAAAATTGGCGTCATTTTGGTCTGGTTTTATGTTTAGGAAACATTAAATTACTGTGCTACAAACCGAGTCGATATTCGTGTGTTATTTTTTCCTTATCGCCTTCTAAACGGGAAAGATTGAAAGTTAAACTCGATTTGGAGTTTGCGATAAACCGAACTCAATTTATCTGTTCGTGTAGTGAAAGCAACATCCTCTGGGGTGCACTCAAGGATATCCGAGGTCGACTTGATAGGGGAATTGGACATACCACTTTTCCGTCTGGATTGCTCGCTAGACCGTAGACGGCTGGGGTTTTTTCAAACGACTATAATTGTTCGAAAGATTTTTTTATACTATTAAAAATCTATCGTCTCTCGTATTACTAACTACCTTCTCCGTATATTTTGTATGAAACAAACCAGAGTTTCTCTCTACACCGTTTACCCCTACATATTTTATTGCGTAATAAAGTCTGGACGTCCCTCTAGCTTCCGCCAACAATTTGTTAGTTCTTTATGCAAAGTCATGAACAGAGAGCAAAATCATTTTAGCGGGGCATAGCAACATTGATTTATTTTATCATCGGATGGTAAAATTGTGTACTTTACGCGTCGACTAGCAATTACCAAGGAACTATCGAGTTACACGTATGCTTTAAGCTTGAATATCGGTTAAATAAGTGTGTGCGTTTGTGTGTGTGTGTGTGTGTGTGTGTGTTTGTGTGTGTGTGTGTGTGTGTGTGTGTGTGTGTGTGTGTTTGTGTGTGTTTGTGTTTGTTTGTGTGTGTGTGTGTTTGTGTGTGTGTGTGTGTGTGTTTGTGTGTGCGTGTGTGTGTTTGTGTGTGTGTGTGTGTGGGCGCGCGCGCGAACAAGGGCGGATCCAGCGAGGAGGTGAAGAGGAGAAGCGTAATAGCGAAATAATTCATAACCAAATTAATCAAAACATGGAAAAGCCATCACATATTCCTTATCACCAAAATGTGATTGGTCGGTAGCTCGGTGTTTTCTATATGGATCAGAATGCTGGACTTAAAAAAACACTGATAGATAGATAGATGCTTTCGAAATTTTTTGCTGGCGCAGAATACTGAGAGTGTCCTGGACTGAGAAAAGAACCAACCAATCTATTCTGGACCAACTCAGAATTAAGAAGAGATTAAGCATTGTGGTAGCTAAATTATTTGGTCATGTGATTAGAAGAAACGGTCTTGAGAGACTCACTTTGGAAGGGACAGTCCCTGGCAAAAGGACAAGCGGAAGGTCGCCTACAAGATACATGGATCTTACAACCGGTTTAACCGGCAAAAACCTCACCCAAACATTCAAGACGGCTGAAGATAGACAGGAACGTAAAACCATCACAGCAAACATTACATGAATTCATGATGCTCGAAACCGAGCAAACGACTAAGAAGAAATTCCGCTACATCTAAAGCTTTTAGGAGCTATATTATAATTTACCAATATACGAATAAAGAAAATGCAGTAAGATAATTTTTCTTACGAGTGGTCGTTGATAGTTTGTTAATCAGTAATCGATTTTTATCAATTGTCACTTTCTTAGGTTTTGCATTGTTAATTAATTTATGATTAGGTAGAAATTTTTTTGCATTATTTGATTTACAAGTTTGGACACAAAAGAAATTCCATAAAATTTCGATTCGCATATCATGAAACTTTTTCGTTCAACTCCAATAAAAAAAAAAACCTGCGCGAGACCGCCTTCCTGGAAAAACTTTCCGCTTCCAGATATTGTTATTCTAATTTTTGCTACGAAAAATTTCGTCTATTTGTCGCAAAGTTTTTTAGAGTAAGACGCGCGAAGTTCACCTTTCGGACGTCGATCGATATTTTCGTTTTTCGAAAGTAGACGCCGTACTTTAGCATTTTATGCGAGATAATATATACCTCTCCCTGGGAAATCTTGTCGCATTTTTTCTGCTTAACAACGTCGTGGTGGAGCTTCAGACGATGCAGTAATTTCGCGTCAAAAATGACGTTTCTCCCAAAGTTAGATTTATTCACTTGAATAACGAATATTTACTACCCTTGAGCATTGTATACAGAGTGTACCACGTTTCTCCCAAAGTTAGATTTATTCACTTGAATAACGAATATTTACTACCCTTGAGCGTTGTATACAGAGTGTACCAGTAATAGAGACCGGCCTAAACCGTGACTCTAATATTATATACTGCTTGTTTATATTCTGCGAAAGTGGTACCTACGTACAAGAGATGGTACAAATATGGGCCACCACGTATATTTAGACCAACCGAGATTTTCCAATGACAAAAAAAAATACTTGAATAACATATTGTTGTGGTTCATGCCATTATTTTTCAAGGCAACCTCACAAGAGATGTAAAGCAATATATTATATATTTTTTTTACCTATATAGAATTTTAGGAGCAAAAAAGATTCTTGCGTACTGCTACATCTAAAATTTTAGAAACTACACTTTATAAGATGATAATAATGATGAGCTGTGTTTTTTTTTATCGGATGGCTTATGGTTTTAGATTGCAATAATTACAAAATATAAAATATCATAGTTATGTATATGTATATATATATATATATAGGGTGGGACACCCCATACGACACGGTCCCTGTAAACCAAACCAATAAATACTTGGTAATTAAGATAAATTTAATTAAATATTACAAATTGAAATGTTTTAGTAACAAACAGGGGTTATATTTTTTTCTAAATCATGTTTATTTACTGAAAAATCAACAGTTGTTTTGTCACGTGCCTATTTTTTCCTTCTACAAGTTCCATTATTAATTGTCTCTGATGAGTTTCGTATTCTTTGTTGCATACAGTACTCTGCTGTAACTCAAATATATCATTCGTTGTAGATAATGTTGCATAACTTGTAGGGGTAGGATTCGATAGTTTGGTTTGCAATTTCTGTGTGGATGGGACTGGATATCAACAGCGGGAGCGGGAGTCGTGTGTTGAGAGTCTTGGAGGTCAGGTGTCGGTGAAAGTTGTTGGGGACGGTGTGTTATTAGCACGTGTGCAGAACCGCTATGGGATTTCTTTCATATCTGGCTGTATTTGGGCCATCTTAATTGGATTTTGAAGAAAAACCATTTGATTTTTAACTTGACCATTTTGTCTTACCTACGTTGTTGATATTTTGGATTTTTGGTATCAAGTTAAAATAACCGTTATCGGGATTTATTTGAGGGAAGCCATTGTTAATTAGCCGGTGCCGCCCCATAATCTAACCAGCCCCAGGAGTAGCCCAGGAGTAGGCCAGGAGTAGGCCACAGGAGTACATGTGAATTCGCATACCCAAAGGTTATCAGTGATTTATTTTTAAATATATAACGCCGTGTCTCATTCGACACCACGAGTAAGTTTTGCTTTAGTTTATAAATATAGTACTTTGTGAATTCGTATACCCAAAGGTTATAAGTGATTTATTTTTTTAAATATATAACGCAGTGACTCATTCTGACACCACTATTACGTTCTGTTTTAGTTTATTAATATAGTACATTGTTGAAAACTATTTATTGCATTAGATAATACGCCAAAACTAAACTTGGACTAAAATAACCTTCTCAATAATTCTTTATGTCCAAGTAAAAATATGTTTACTTATTTGTAAATATCCTACAATCTTGATATTTTAAAGGACAACCATTGTAAAGATATTTTTAAATGAACTCGATTGTTTTGGCAGTGAAAATCTTTATGTAAACGGTTAACTAGTGAATTTTTTTTGCCTTTATGTAAATGTTTGAATTAGTGTTATTAATGAGTTAATTTATATATGTTTTATTATTTTTTGTAACTTGGTAAAGTCTGTTACTCTTACTTCTGTTCTGGTTATTTTATAAAGTTGTAAATTTTACATTTTTGGTTTGTTTTAGCAAGAAAATTTTACCATAGCTGTTAATTTTGACTATATTTGTTATGATGTTGCTATTGAGCTGTGTACCTTAATTATTTATTTTTTGAGTAAAGTATCCAACATATAATTTTATTTATTTGGTTCACCATAATCATAGTTGTTTATCTTGTGGCTCTGCTAGTGCCTATAAGACCTAGGGGTTTCCGGCTTATACCGTCTAAGTCGGTGGCGCGGCTCACTTTTATATTTTTTTCTCCTACCCTCTACGGCTGAGCTCGGGCATAATTTGCCAGTAGAGAAACAGCTAGCAGAGTACTCTTTAGAGAACGAAAAAGACGTGGCAGTTTACTTGTTAATAATATTTACAATAACATGGGTAATTACTTGAGTAAAAGAAATGTTTTACTCCAAAATTTACAATTAAGTACTTACTTAACCTTACTAATTTGTAGCATTTGAAATTGCTACTCGTTAATTTTGTTTTTTATATATAGTAAATTTTTCATTTATTGGGCATTGTAGCATTTGAAATTGCCACCTGCTAATTTTGTTTTTTTATATATAATAGTTTTTTATTTATTGGGCATAGTACTTACAGAGAACATTCAGTTTTGATATCAAATTCCTGAATAAAACATTTATTTCACTATTTCAAAACAAACATATATATAGTTGAATACTAGTGAATTTCACAAGTTTCAACACTAGGTAATACTCTTGCTTCTGACATTCTAAGAGCTGTTGAAAGTAATATACTCAAGCTGCAGGAACCTTATGATTTCTGGCTGTATTCCTGGATTTCTGAAATTTAAGATAGTGAAGTCAATAAAAACATCCATTCACATGTGAGCAGGCGACATACCGTTGTGTTCTCTGGTATGATGAATTCTAGGCTATTGAAGGTTTGTCCCAGGATTTTGTTGATTCTGAATGAGATCTCTAGGTATTTACTGGGTTTTTTCTTTATTTTTCAAAATATAATCTTAAAGGTTATATTTATTTACTTTCTAGACGTCGAGTCATTGTGGGCGTGTCACTGTTCTTCTTTCATAGAACTTCTGTCATCGGTCTCAAGTCGGTTAGCCGTTAATGTTTCGTGCAATAGTAGAAAAGAAAGAAGAAGAATGGTCTTTTAGATTACATTCTATGAAATTCATTCTGTCAATCAATAGCATTTATGGTTCTGACCAATGAGAGGCTAGGAATTCAAAACTGGCGCTGATTTCATACAGGATGTGCAGTTTTTTCTGGCAACTGTTAGAAATAGGAGGATGGTTCTGTCCTCGTGGTCGTCGAGGAGTTCTTTTTCGGTGCGGCCATGATGAGGTGCGCTTGTCTCGTGTTTGGGATTCTTTTTCGGTATTGAACCGAAATTAACCCTTAGGGGGGAATTTACGAAGTGCCGTTTGGGCCGAGATCAAGTCGCACCCATCGTTAGTGGTTTTTTTTGGAGCCTTATATGGGGATTTGTGCCAAACACCGGTAAGCTGCCATGCGGTGGGAACACCGCCATTTTGTCCTGATGTCCTGTTAGTCCGTTTTAGTCCTGTTTGCTGTTATGGATATCTTCTAGTTTTACCTCCCTTCTCAGAAGGGTGTTAGGGTACAGCTTAGCTCTCACCATCAGACTCCTGGAAATCGAACGACGACTCTTGTGGCAACTCTTGACTTTGGTCAAGATTCCCACGAGGACCAACACCGAGTCGCTTTTAAATCCTGGCCAGAGTCGACAGACATCCACCGGATGAGATCTAGTAGTAGCCGATAGAGGCTAGAGACCTGCTGAGTTGCATCATCGACCCCTGGCTGACCTGGAAGGTTGAGCCTTTCTTCTGCCTTCTCTTCGTTTTGCTGTCTGTTTCCTGTCTTCTTCCTGTCTTCGTTTTTGTGTCTTCAACTACATCAAGTGGACCTTGGATAGAGGCTACATATGTGGACCATTGGACTTTAATACCAGGTTTTTTTACACCTTCAGTGTTCTCTTACCTTTTTGAAATTTTTTATAACTATTTTATCATATTAGTGCTTATCATACCATCATTTTAAATAATTACTAATTATTGATATCGTATATTATACCACCGTGATAATTTTATAAACTATAATCTAAAGGACTTTTGTGAAGTTCTCACATAGTACTATGTGACAGCAGATTCAGTCACAGGTTTATTTCTTACCATTATACCCCATTCTGGTAACTTTGAGCGGTATAACACCAGGTATAAAAGTGTATGTATTTCGCTATAATACATTAGTTAATATTATTATATATGTTATTTAATTTATGTAATTATTATTTTATGGTTCCCTGGTCTACAACCTATTTTGCCTTGTCCACTTTGATATTCTAATTATATTCTTATATGTGATATGTTTTTTTATTCTCCTATTTGCCCAGCCTGAATGTCTAAGAAAATTTAATATTAAGTCATTTTAGGTATTTTGTTAAAGATAGATATTTGGTTTTCTCAATTATCCAAATATAGTAAAGCAATATCTAAATTGGGTGGCGCCCTTAATGAATTTGAATTTTCATTCTTAGAGCCGTAAATAATTCGAACTCACTTTATCTGTTCTCCGGCGAACAGCTGCCGTCAGCACATTGTGTTCTATTTTTTTATGTAATGAACATAATAAAGTAGGTCACAAATTGTTGCAGAAACTGAATCCGGATTTTTCTCAGTTGGACCTTAACCACCAATAAAATGTTTGAACACAGATAATATGTATATTTATTAATTTTTTCTTTTGTTAAATCCACTCTTCTCGATGCGTGTACCCATCTATTACATCTTATTAATGTGAGGTTTTACAAATGGTATAAAAACACGTTTTCCTCTGGATTCGATTATCCGAAGTGCAATTTGCAAAACTACGATGTTTTGTCAGCATTGTAGTTATATAACAAAAATTTTATTTATCTGATTAATAATTTTAAATTACTCACTTAAGTTACACTGTCTTAAATGGGAAAAGTTTAGTATTTGTCACTACTACAAGTGCTGCCTCTCGTGACAGTTTGCCATACTATTCTCATTAGTATAATAGGTAATAGTTCTGCGTAATTTCAACTTTTTTTTTTTTTATGTTCTGGTTCCCACGAAAAGGGATATCCTGTAATGTTCAGAGAACATCGTGGGAACCAAGGAAAAGAAGGTAGGAGTTGGTGTTCTTCTTAAATTTCTGGAGGTTGTATGCCTCGGGGAACACCTCCCTAGGCAATGAGTTCCAAAGCCTCGCAATTCGTTGGATGCATGAGTCTTTGGAAAGTGATGTTCTGCAGGTCTCCAAAGTGACCACGAAGGGGTGTGAAGACTGAACTTGACGGGTTAATCTCGAAGAGACTGCCAAAGGAGGAACGATTGTTGATATTTCAGAAGAGCATCGCCCATGAAAATATCTATAAAATAGAGACAAATCGCCAACTTTTCTACGGTGTTCCAGACAAGTGAGCGAGTTTGTAAGCGAGGCATCACCGACGAGACGAATTGCCCTTTTTTGGACAGAATCCAGTAGCTTCAGGATATGTTTAGGTGCTGCACTCCAAATATGGGAACAGTACTCCAGTACAGGTCGGATCTGTGCCTTATAGATCATAAGCAGCTGACTGGAGGTGAAATAGCTCTTGGCACGAAACAAAAAACCAAGTTTTTGGGATGCACTTTTGGCAATGGACCTTACGTGATTTTCTCAGGAAAGGTTATTGCTGATAGTTATACCAAGCATCGATATGGATAACTTCAGTGGTATGGTTACTCCTGACAAAGTTATGTTAGGCACAGTGAGATCGGCTTTTCTAGAGAAAAGATGCACAAACCTGTACATCTTTCATAAAGTAAACATGTCTATAAACAAATGTATCAAGTAAAGCGTTAAAAAAATGTATATAACAAAAGGGTTAAAACTACCCCTGTGTTTTATTCTTCGACTTTCATACCCATTGCAAGAAGAATTCCGGAGACAACAACCCTTCAATAAAAACTTGGGTTTTACAAGTGATCAAATGACAGAATATTTGTTGTTCATACATCGATCCGACATTTTGTCGTTTACAGCTCCATCTCGCGGTACGTGATTTTTCCCTATACCCAAAACGCCAGGGTTGGCTTCAGCAATGCTAACCGTCAACCGGACAAATAAAAAAATACATGGAACGAAAAAATCCCATTACAGCCGCAGAACCATAGGATTAATAAAATATGCAGCACCTTGGGACCTTAAGAACAGCCCCGGTATCATTTTCAAATGAATTAAAAAAACATTACGATGACTAAGTTTCGCAAATATATTTTATTTGGTTTCAGATTCCATGCAGTCGTTGTGCAAGAATCACTTTTTGCAAAATCTGTACCGCAAGATTGACGGCGCCCTGCTTTGGTCGCAGAACGAAAGGAATTTGGACTGCATCATAACATTCCAAACGCATTCCATTCTTCAAAGATTCATGCTTCGTTTCGATTTTCTTCAGTTGGACTGTAACGATCATTTGTACATTTATGATGGCGCTCACGCCGTGGGAACTTACAAGGTGAGATTTATTTTTATTTATTTTGCCACTACATCTAACTCACCTTTTGATTTTCTTAAAATCCCCATATAGTGAAAATGTCGACGAAAAATTCCTTTTTCCCATTCTCTTTTTCAGTTTGATTTGTCGTGCAAGAATACCAAGCAAAACTTGGGGGCCATGTTCACGCGCACCAACTATGTAACGCTCAAGTACGTCACGGATGCCTGGGGGACAGATTCCAACGGCTTTAAACTAGTAATTACAGCCGTCAAGGACCCTAGTAAGTAATTCTCTCTGTTTTGCCGTTAGCCGTTATCGTCTGCTTTTTGCTCTGGTATTTTTTTTTTGTTATCTACTAGCTGATTACCCTTGCTTTGCTATAGATGTTAATATTCTACAGTCTAGTAACGTTCATACAATTAGAGGTAGTGGAAAACGGGTAGAGCAATGAGTCATACTGACACAGAACACAAGTTTACGTTTAAAGTAAAATCCTACTACCTATTTTAACAATCAATCGTGATCTCGTTCGTGACATTCTTCCGACTCAGAATATTTC
This sequence comes from Agelastica alni, assembly GCA_950111635.1. Classification (NCBI taxonomy): domain Eukaryota; kingdom Metazoa; phylum Arthropoda; class Insecta; order Coleoptera; family Chrysomelidae; genus Agelastica; species Agelastica alni. Next base: position 31,036,262 of record OX467716.1, read on the forward strand.
GTTGGTTAGCTTTTTCTTAGTTTTGAATTTGGAAACATGAGTAGTTCCAATAAAACAATTCAGTCAAGTTTGACGAGTCATATACAGTGTATATCCAAGTTATGAAAATAGAAAAAGAACAGGAAACTGTAAAATTAGATGTTGTGTGGAAATAAACAGAAAAAAATTTAGTGAGGTGACTGCAGAATATTACCGGCCGACGCCCGAGTCCCCTACTTCGACCCTCTACTGCTCAGCCTGTCACGGTCGGCGGTGCCCCCTCGGTCCCTGCGCGGCCGTAGGCCCCGGCCATTAGAGAGAGAGAGAGCAAAACAACACTAGCGGCAACTATCTCTCTCTCTCATCGGGAGCCAACTCTCCGTACCTAGACCCGCGGTCTATCCTTTCTTTGCCTATGGTGGAATACCACCCTTAATTTTTTTTGAATCCAAACTTATCAGTTTTAGTACTTGATAACCTTTTGTAACTAAGAGTTGTAACGTGCCTTTTTTTCCCTTCTACAGTTCCATTATAATTATATCTCTGATAATTTTATATTCCTCAAGTACTCGTAAATAGTGTCGCGTACCGTATTTTGTTGTAACTTAAATATATCATTCGTTGTAAATAGTGTTGCATACCTTATTGTGATAAGATTCAATTGTTAATGGCTATGGCATTTTTGTTGATCACTGGAGATTGAGTAAGGTATTTTCATTATTAGATTTTGCTTTAGTTTTTAGCCTCGATTATTGTGTATTATCGATTATATTATTGTTTGGTTTACTCCGTATTAAGGTGTTCAAGATTAAAGTTATTTTTTTTTATATTTGATCTACAATATGCGTTTACCCAAAGGTTACAAGTGATTTATTTTTGAATATTTAACGACGTGACTTATTTTTGACACCACAATTAAGTTTTGTTTTAATTTATTAATATAATACATTATTAAAAACTATTTATTGCATTAGATAATATGCCAAAACTAAACTTTGATTAAAATAATCTTCTCAATAATTCTTTATGTCCAAGTAAAAATATTTTCTTCATACTTATTTGTAAATATCCTACAATATTGATATTTTAAAAGACAACCATTGTAAATATATTTTTAAATAAACTCGATTGTTTTAACAGTGTAAATCTTTATGTAAATGGTAAAAACATGAGTAAATTAGCAGCTTTATGTGAACGTTTGATTTAGTATTATTACAGAGTTGACTTATATACGTTTTTCTTTTTTTTTGGTAACTTGGTAAAGTCTGTTACTCTTACTTTTGTTGTGGTTATTTTATAAAATTGTAAATTTTAAATTTTTGGTTTGTTTTAGCGAAAAAAATTTACCATAGCTGTTGATTTGACTATATTTGTTATAATTTTATTATTGAACTGTGTACTTTGATTTATTGTAGGAGTAAAGTATCTAATATATTTTAGCTATAATTTCATTTATTTAGTTCACCATAATCTCAGTTGTTTATCGTGTGGCTCTGCTAGTGCCTATAAGACCTAGGGGTTTCCGGCTTGAACCGTCTAAGTCGGTGGCGCGGCTCTCTTTTATATTTTTTTTTCTTCTACCCTCTGCGGCTGAGCTCGGGCATAATTTGCCAGTAGAGAGACCGCTGGCAGAGTACTCTATAGAGAACGAACAAGACGTGACAGAGTATAGTCAAACTCTCGTATTTATTACGTTATTTAAAATTTTATCGTCTATTATTGCACAAAAAACATTAAAACACCAACAATCTTGGAAGTAACGTTCTCTACCAACATGTGGATTTTCATTAGACCAAAAATGAAAATTTTGTTGATTAAATAATCATTTTTGCTAAACTTTGCTTAATCGCACCATATAAATTTTTTTATGAAGTTGTCATCCTTTTGGGTCTTCATTAAAAACCATTTACAGAATTCTACCCTTCGAGGAAGATTACCTAATTGTAAGTGTTGCACCAAATGATACGAAAATGGGTTCCATTTGTGTTTTTTTAAAATGCGATGAATTGTTCTCGTCGACAAAGTAAGATCTCTCTCACAACCTCTAATGGAGGCATTTGGAGAGGCCGTAAAATAATCCAAAACATTAATTTCGTTACTATCCACTAGTGGTTTATTTTTATTCATTTTTGTCTTAAATTGACCAAAATGACAGCAGTTTTTAAGCAATCTGCAAAAACACGGCAAGTCCGTTCAACCATTCTATTACACTTGCCGTAAATAATAATAAGATTTAAAAAATCATCATTAGTAAATCCTACATTTGCCATTATTAACTATAAAATACAAACTGGTAAAGAAAACTGTCAAAACAACATAAACAATTAACGATCTAACTATCAAATCTTTGACAGCCAAGGCCTACTAATGTTAAAATAATTAAGTAGTGTTATGTTTTAACTAAGATAATGAAATATCTCAAAAGTGGTTGGATTTAGGTATAGGGAATACCAATCGAATTGGTTTAAAAAAATACAGCGGGAAATTTAATATAATACAGGGTAGGGTGTATTTAAAGTAAGCAACTTATAAATGATATAAATTGTGCATGTAAGCGGCTAAGTTTAAAACACCCTGTATGAAATATCAATGAGTTGGGCATATGGAGTTAACGGGCAAGCGCATTGCTTTATCTATTTTTGTAACACCATCTTTTTTTACACCACAGCGTTTTCTTATCTCACTATTTTTAACTTTATCCAACCAAGTCACTCCGGCTATACTTCTCAGACTACTCATCTCCGCAGCAATAATCCTATTTTCATGCTTCTTCTGCCAAACCCAACATTTACTACTATGCACATCCAGACGTGCCTTTTTTGACACTTTCTGGCTGTTCATAAAGCTATACAGTGCCCCATTTATTTGTTTTCCTGCCAACACCCTTCGCTCAATGTCACTGTCATACTTTCCATCTCTCGTAAACTTTCAACCCAAGTACACAAATTCATTTACTTGTTCCATTTTTTCTACCTTAATCAGAACTTAACAGTTTGTCCTGTTTTCTTCTCTTTCAAAAACCATTACTTTCGTTTTGCATACATTTATTTAAATCCCGTTAAATTTCAGGGCATCATGCAGAACATTAACCATTGCCTACAACTCTTCAGATGACTTAATCATCGGCGTAAAAAAGGCATTTGACGATCAAATCATTTATTTTCAATCCATATGCACTCTCTTTTAAATCTTTTTAACAATCGTCCATGTATAAGTAAAACAGCCATGGCGAACTCTGTCTTACACCCCTTTTTTATGTTAAACCATTCCGTGCAAGCTCCGTTTATCCTGAAACAAGCATTGGAATTCTCGTAAAGTGATTTCAGTGCTCGTATTAAACTACCGCTCACCCCATACATGGACAATGTCGACCACAATTTACTCCTTACGACTCTGTCATGGGCCTTTTCCAAGTCTATAAAAGCGCAATAGACCTTCTGACTTATAGCTAAGCATTTTTCGACTATACCTCGTAATGAAAAGACCTGATCCATACATCTCCTTCCTCTTCTAAATCCTGCTTGCACATCCCATATCATCTTCTCAGTTTCATTCGACACTCTTTTAATCAATATCTTTGCATACAGTTTGCTGACTATGCTGAGTAAACTAATACCTCGGTGATTCTTACAGTCCTGCTGCGAACCTTTTCCCTTGTTAAGCGGCACGATAACGGTTTTGCACCAGTCGTCTGGTACGCTTCCACTCCTTTAACAAAGGTTAAAAAGGCGGTACAGCAGACTAGTTACCACGCTTTGTCCTGCCTTCAGCATTTCAACTGTTATTCTGTCGTACCCAGTAGCTTTACCCAATTTTATACTGTTCAACGCTTCAACAATTTCTGTCGTACTAATTTCACTTTCATTACAACTTTTACTCATGTCTCCGAATGGAGCCTGTACTGGTGTATCCTCTTTCTTAAATAAACTTTCGAAGTATTCCTTCCATCTTTTTAATACCACCATGTAAAGTTTTACCTTCCTGTGGCTTGTCATTTATGAGATAACTAACTCTCACCAATGTTTGTAGCCAACTTAAGGAGACGCACTGTATGTATTATATTTAAAGGCAACACTGACTACTTTGCGAAAAACAGGAAAATTCAATTTAGTTTTAATTCTTTTAAAAGAAAATCACATTAATTTTTGTCTTTTAATTTATTTATAAAACATTTTTTTGGATTTTTGTTCATGAATATTCATCGTTGGTGTTTTAAATTTTTTGAAAACGCTATCTTTTTTTTCGAACGTTAAAAGCAATTTTGCCGTGATAAAGACGGTATTAAGGTTGTCGATAGATTAGGACGACGGACGTTGAAAAGATTACCATTTTCAAGCTTTCAATGAGGGCTTTCGAAAATTTTTCTGACACCAGATGTCGCTATGCGTAGGCATCTGGTCTAAAAAAACTGTCAAATTGTACTGAATTTCATGTTAGCCAAACTTTTTTCCCGAAAATTCATCGTATTTGCACTTTTTTACAATATAAATATGGATTACTGACAAAGAAGAATGGCTAAACTAAAGATTAAGCTCAAACTCAGAAGTGCAAAAGTCACTTATTGCTAGGTAACTTGGCGCTATTTTTGTTTAAAACAGGTCTGGCTAAAATAATAAATATAGATTAATTAAGTAGTAGTATATGAAGTCATTTACAAATAATTTATATTGATGCAAGTACTAAAAATGGTTTGCTCTTGATTATTAAAGGTAAGTCGAGTACTGAAACAATAGATGCCATGTAAATTTAAACTTAACCTTGATATACATTCTAATATTTGTCTAATACTGAATCCTTCGGTAACTCATAATGATCTAAACTAGAGGGAAGAGTAGGTTGCGGTATCTTCTCGGAAGACCCCTCACTTAGACTGTCGTTTCGTTTGCCTGATCACTGTAGTGTGTATCAAGCTGAAATGACAGCTATTACCGAGGCAGCTGTATCTGTCTCGTCTTAGCAAGGAGTGCCGATTGCAAATTACCGGCTCCTCCTGCACAGCAAAGTAGTTCAAAGAGTCAACGTGAGATGGCATAATAAACCCACATGCACATCATCGGAACAGATCTGGCCTAAACTAGATCTGCGTCGAACTAAGGATGTTTTAACTCTATCCAGGGAGTCCATTGGAAATGCTATCGTGGCCATAACAGGACACTGGGCAGGTGGATCCTCTGTAAAAGTATGATTCTTGATGTAGATTGGTCCTTGTAGTGTCAATCTTGAGAGTAAGTGGGTGAGACAGATCAGCGTGCTGACTTCTTCGGACGAATGTGGCCAATGGTAGTACAAGAGTTTTTATTTCTCTGGAGCATCTGCCACGGAAATATCTGTAAAGTAATGTCTGGTCTGCGACTCTTCTATGTTCTAGTTGGTGAAGGGTATCTGTGAGAGTTGAGCTGAATGGAATCTAGAAGATAAAGAGAATGCCTTGGTGCTGAATCCCAAATGTGCGAGCAATACTCCAGTAGAGGTCGGATTTGAGCCTTGTACGTCGTCAACAGTTGATCAGGAGTAAAAAACTTTTTAGCTTTCCACAGAAAACTTAGCCTATGGCTTGCTGACATGTTATTAGACACCGTGACTTCCAAAATCGAGATGGAGGGACTTGATTCAAGGGTATTTCCGGACATTGTGATAGAATTGTTTGAAGAATTTACTTTTTTGGAAAACGTGGCGTAGGTTAAAGTTTACGTAATTAAAAAACTTATGCCCTTCTGTTTTATTTGCACAAATAGGAACTGCACAACACTGTGGCATTTCATGAAAGAATATTTCTCTGTTAATGATTTAAAAGATAAATAAACGAAAAAAATAATCGTAAACGACAAGACGCTCATGTATTTTGACAGATGTTTAGACTTTACGCTACAGTGCTGACGCTTCGTGGATATTATTACGTACAACCCTTAACCGAACGCTATGTCACTTTAATTTTATTTTCAGAACACGCATGCGCCGAGTTTCGTTGTAATTTGAGGGAGTTTTGCATAGCCACCGAGCTTGTGTGCGATGGAGTTAACCACTGCGCCGATGGATCCGATGAAACTTCCACCAGTCTGTGTCAAAGTAAGTACCCAACTACCTCTTTGTCGTAATATTTACAATTTTTGGAAAAAGAAAACTATAACAAACTAATTTGTAAGGTCCTCAAAACTTTTAAAGGCGACTTTCAAAGCTCTAAATGCAGAAATTTATAACAGACTCAAATTATTAAGTTGGTTTAGGAGTTTTAAAGCTATTAAACAACTGTATTATTATGAGTCGTACCTCATTTTAAATTTTTTTTTTTAATAGATCCCGATGCTTTGGCTATTTTTAAAGTTTTTGAAAAATATCTTTCTAAATAATGCTTTGAGTTATCTAAAACGCTCGTTCAGCAACCATTTAGTGTAGCTCTTAAAACTCAGATCTAGCAGTATGTGCAAAACACATAAGCTTCTAAAATTAATAAAAAAATTACTGTTTAAAAAAATATTGCTGTTTAAAAAACTACTTATATTTATTTATTTTAAATTGTTGGCAAATCTTATTGTAAAAATTTCTAGTAAATCATTGCTCATTAAATAAAGCTTCAGATGTAGCTGTATGAAGAGCTTTTAAGCTTCTTAAATTACTAACAGATGATAAAAAACTCCTTAAAAATCGGTCATTTCAAAAATTTTGGTAAATCTTATTTATTAAATGCAGCTCCTTAAGCTTCAGATATAGTGATATGATGTGCTTTTAAGCTTCTAAAATTCGCAACATATAAAAAAATTGCTGGTCAAAAATCTCCTTACACTTTTCATGTTTTAAAGTTTTTGGTAAATTATTACTCATTAAATGAAGCTTTTTCAGCTTCAGATATAGTAATATGAAGATCTTTTTAACATCTCAAAATCTTAACATATAACATCGTTGTTTAAAAAACTCCTTACACTATTTTATGTTTTTTTGGTAAATCATTACTCATAAAATAAAGCTTCAGATGTAGCGGTGTGTAGAGATATCAAACTTCTAGAATTCCTGAAAAAAAACAATACTGCTTTTTAAAAACTACTTTGTAAATCTTATTTATTAAATGCACATCCTTAAGCTTCAGATGTGGTAGTATGAAGAGCTATTAAGCTTCTAAAATTTCTCATAAAAAAATTTGCTGTTTAAAAATCTCCTTACACTTTTCATGTTTTAAAGTTTTTGGTAAATTATTATTCATTAAATGAAGCTTTTTTAGCTTCAGATATAGTAAAATGAAGATATTTTAAACATCTAAAAATCTTAACATATAAAAAATAAATCGTTGATTAAAAACTCCTTACACTTTTCATGTTTTTAAGTTTCGGTAAATTATTGCTCATTAAATGTAGCTTCTAGTGCTTCAGAGTTTTCAATCTGCTAAAATTCCTAGCAGAAGAAAAAAACCGCTTTATAAAATTTTTTTACACTTTTATTAGCTTAAAGTTTCTAGTAAATCATTAGCTGCTCAATAAATGTAGCTCCTACAGCTTTAAATATGGCGATGTAAAAAGCTTTTAAGCTTCAATATTATAGCTTGGTCATTTTAAAGTTGTTGGTAAATATATTTTTATTAAGAAACTTCAGGGCATCTGCAAAACTCGTTTATAATTGTAGCAATCTCTTAAATAAAGTTTTAAATATAGAGAAGGGTTTTGAGCATCGTAACAACTATATTTTGTCTTAAAATTTGTTTAAATATATAATTTTTTTGAGTATTTCGTTATATTTTTTTGTATTTCAAATTTTTTTGGAAAGTGACTTTCGTGTAAGATTCAATTTATTTAAATCTCGTCAACCCCTTAGCTCATAAAGTTCCAGACGAAGTTTTGGATAATGTTTTTTCTGTGACAAAATATTTTTTAATATACGTTCACAAACGTTCAATAAAATTTTATTATCGAACATTGTTTTTTCGTAATAAACAAATTCAGATTTCAATTCTGACCATATCAGTCTGCATTTCTTTTATTGCTAATATATTTTCTCGGAACATCGAACGAACTGTCAATTATTTAAAATTAGCTTTCCCGTTTTCGACATGTACAGGATTTTCCTTTATTTTTCAGATAACGAGACAGGCACCATACTGGGATTAGAAGTGACGTGGTTCGTAGTCGTCGTCGTTAGCACCTTGTTAGTTCTTTTGGTCCTTATCGTAGCCGTCTCTGTCTGCATCTGCAGGATGGGATGGCCCAACTCCTCCTCCTCCGGGAATGGGACAGTGCAACAACAAAACGCTTCCTATTCTCGTAAGTTGGCTTTGGAATAATAGTTATTTAAATCACAATTAACATAACCTCAAACGGGAATTACTAACACAACTCGTAGTATTTATTCATTTATTTAACGGGAAATAGCCCGATTCACATAAAATACAATTGTGAAGTAGAAGTAGACATAGCAGTTAAGACGATTTGAGTTGATTGATAAGAGATAAAAGGTTTGAAAATAAAGTACACATTAGAATATAAATAATGAAATAATAGAATGTAACACTTGTTACTGGAAGACTCGAGGAGAATTTGTGGATGATTATGGCTCATTTTAATACACTGTTCTAAGCTGTTCACCACACGTGATGAGCAGCTTTTATATCTTTTTTTTTTATGAAAATAGTCGCAAAAAGGGTAGACCTATCGTGTGGGCCGCGGACTATTAGGAGGGGAAGGGATTATAGAAAGAAAATGATTGTGGACACGCTTTTTAAAAAGTTGCAGGTCATAGTTCTCTGGAAAAACTGATTTTGGAAGCTTATTCCATTCCGTAGCAGCCCTGTAAAAGAAGGATTCTTGATGAAGATTGGTCCTTGTAGTGTCAATCTTGAGAGTAAATGGGTGAGACTGATCAGCGTGCCAAATTCTTCGGCCGAATGTGGCCAATGGTGGTACAAGAGATTTTATTTCTCTGGAGCATCTGCCATGGAAATATCTGTAGAGCAATGACTGGTCTGCAACTCTTCTTCTATGTTCTAGTGGGTGAAGGGTATCTGTGAGAGTTGAGCTTTTTATCAAGCGAATGGCTCTTTTCTGAATGGAATCTAGAAGATAAAGAGAATGCCTTGGTGCTGAACCCCAAATGTGCGAGAAATACTCTAGTAGAGGTCGGATTTAAGCCTTGTACGTCGTCAACAGTTGATCAGGAGTAAAAAACTTTCTGGCTTTCCACAGAAAACCTAGCCTCTGGCTCGACTTTGCGATGTTAGCAACATGGTCATGCCAGGACATATTATTGGACACCGTGACTTCCAAAATCGAGATGAAGGGACTTGGTTCAAGGGTATTTCCGGACATTGTGATGGGATGATTTGAGGAATTCACTTTCTTGGAAAACGTGGCACTTTGTGTTTTTTGGGCGTTGAACTGAACAAGATTGTTGGTTCCCCACTCGACGATTGCTTTAAGATCTCTATTGATGGAATCAACCTGTTCCTGCCTGAGTCTATTTGTATCATTTACCGAAAGTGATCGATAGGATGTGAAAGTTGAGACAAGTGTGCTATCGTCTGCGAAACTTTAAATGGGGTTCGTGGTGGTTTTCAAGAGGTCGTTGATGTGTAAAATAAATAAGGTGGGGGACAGGATGGAACCCTGGGGGACCCGGCATTGGTTTTAAACGCATTAGAAGAAATACCGTCAACTGCCACATGAAAGGAGCGATCTTGCATGAAGCTCAAGAGCCATTGGCGCAGTTTGGTCTATAATTGGTTCTGTAAAGGGAAATATGAAAAGTTTTTTTTTACTGAAAATAGTCGCAAAAATCGTGTGGGCCGCGGACGGCCCGCAATGCGACTACTAGAAGTGGGAGGGATTATAGAAAGGAGATGATTGTGGACCCGCTTTTTGAAAATTTGCAGGTCATAGTTCTCTGGAAAAACTGATTTTGGAAGCTTGTTCCATTCCGTAGCAGCCCTGTAAAAGTATGATTCTTGATGTAGACTGGTCCTTGTAGTGTCAATCTTGAGAGTAAATGGGTGAGACAGATCAGCGTGCAGACTTCTTCGGACGAATGTGGCCAATGGTAGTACAAGAGTTTTTATGTCTCTGGAGCATCTGCCACGGAAATATCTGTAAAGTAATGTCTGGTCTGCGACTCTTCTATGTTCTAGTTGGTGAAGGGTATCTGTGAGAGTTGAGCTGAATGGAATCTAGAAGATGAAGAGAATGCCTTGGTGCTGAATCCCAAATGTGCGAGCAATACTCCAGTAGAGGTCGGATTTGAGCCTTGTACATCGTCAACAGTTGATCAGGAGTAAAAGACTTTTTAGCTTTCCACAGAAAACTTAGCCTCTGGCTTGCTGACATATTATTAGACACCGTGACTTCCAAAATCGAGATGGAGGGACTTGATTCAAGAGTATTTCCGGACATATAAAACAACTACCACTGCGTCAAACAAGGTCAAGATAGCCATGATGATTGCCAACGTTCGGAACGGATAGGCACTATAAGAAGAAGAAGAATCGTCTACAAAAATGAAACCACGCCAAGACGTCTGCTCAAAATTTATGGTATACAGCTGAAAGATGCTACTTATCAAATGTTTATATCACATCACACTGCGAGTGCCATCTAACGAATTTTCCGAACACGTAGACGAGTACAATTCTACGTAGTTCAAATGTACCGAGGTGATTATTAGCGGGCTAATACGCGACTTTCGACGTTATTATTTTGTTTCCGCTTCTCAGCGTTGACGGTAAGTTATTGTTTTTGGAAATTGAAACGCAAAAATAAATCTCTCGACATTATTCATCATTCGCAAATCTCTCTGTTCGTAATCGAATATCAACTAGTTTTCCGGAGACCGTTCCAGAAACGTTAGGATTAAATATAAACACAAAAAGAGTTTTTCATTTCCCGATCGACGGCTGCAGTGCAGGATCAGCCGATATTTTTCATTCGAAAATCCAAGTTCAATAATCGAAAAAGACGTCAAAAATATGTCAAACTTAAATCGTGGCCGTGTGAATCTACTGTAACGCCTTTTTAACCTTTGTTAGATGAGTGGTAGCGTACCAGATGACGGGTGCAAGGCCGTTATCGTGCCGCTTTACAAGGGAAAAGGTTTGCATCAGGACTGTAAGAACTACCGAGGTATTAGTTTACTCAGCATAGTCAGCAAACTGTATGCAAAGATATTGATTAAAAGAGTGTCGAATGAAACTGAGAAGATGATATGGGATGTGCAAGCAGGATTTAGAATAGAGAAAGGAGATGTATGGATCAAGTCTTTTCATTACGAGGTATAGTTGAAAAATTCTTGGCTAGAAGTCAGAAGGTCTATTGCGCTTTTATAGACTTGAAAAAGGCCTATGACAGAGGGGTGAGATTTGAAAGGGAGTGCGTATGAATTGAAAATGATTGATTTGATTGTCAAATGCCTTCTTTACGCCGATGATCAAGTCATATTAGCGTCATTTGAAGAGGAGTTACAGGCTATGGTTAATGTTATGCATGATGCCCTAAAAATCAAAGGGATGAAAATAAATGCAAGCAAAACAAAAATTATGGTTTTTGAAAAAAAAGAAAGCATGACCAACTGTGTAGTTTTGATTGAGCGAGAAAGAGTGGAACAAGTAAATGAATTTGTGTGCTTGGGTTCAAAGTTTACGAGAAATGGAACGTATGACAGTGACACTGAGCAAAGGGTGTTGGCAGGAAAACAGAGCATAGCTTTATGAACAGCCAGAGAGTGTCAAAAAAGGCACGTCTGGCTGTGCATAGAGGTGTGTTGGTTCCTACACTTATGTATGGTAGTGAATGTTGGGTTTGGTAGAAAGAGCATGAAAGTATGATAAATACTGCGGAGATAAGTAGTAGATAAGGAAGATTAACGAAACAAATTTATATGGCGAGTGTGAATGGACGGAAGTCGGTAGAGGTCGACCTCGGCGAACATATCTCGATCAGATCAACGTTGTTTTGAAAAGAGGCCAGATCAAGAGTACCAACAACCGACGAGCATGCATGAGAGTCCTGATAAAAATAGAGGAAGGAAAAGATGTGTGTAAGAACCGTAGCAAGTGGAAGGAAGTGGTCTCTGCCTACGGAAAAAAGGCGTGACTATATGTATGTATGTGAATGAAAGATGAAATTTGGAAAAGATGAAAAATTACCGCGATGCTTTTGCTAATAAGTTGAGGTGCTTGTAGGGTAGCATAGCCTTCACGACCCCCTCTACAACCTACAACTTAGGTTATCTGGACGTCCTTTGACACAATAAATTTTATTTTATTCGCGAAAAATTGCCTTTATGTATTTTAACAAATCACTCGCGAAAAACTCCCTCAATGAAAGATAGGTTAGCTCGACGTCCTTTAAAAGTGAATACATTTTTTCTAAAATAAAATTTACACTGTCTTTTTGACAGATAAAGTTCCCAAAAATATACAACTACATGAACAGAAAAAGAAAGGAAGAAATATTAACGTACATACAGAGCACAACATCAGGAGGAACTACGATTGACGCAGTTTTTGCAAGAAATATTGCTAAATTCATAGTGTGAAGTGTTGTTTCATCTGCGCGTAGGGACACCACGCACCAGTTTTATTTAGATTTTTTTAATATTTATCGCCCCCGCAATACTCTTTGTGGCTAGTATTTTGCAAAATCTGTCAGTAGTTAATTTCAGCATGCTAAAACATATATTCTGGTCAACTTTCAAACCTCTAGGAGCTATAGTTTGGAAACGCGGATTTTTTTTAATTACCGCCTCCGCAACCCCCCTTACGGGTAAAATTTCGTAAAATCCGTTCTTAGCTAACCTCTACTCGGCAAAAGAAATATTCCTACCAAATTTCAAGTCTCTAGGCCTTATGGTTCCAGAGATATCGTGATGAGTCAATATATATATATATATATATATATATATATATATATATATATATATATATATATAGATTATCGCAATGTTGGTTGCCAAAATAAATAGTTTGATATTTTTGTCAACAACTTATTGAGTTTCTAAGCACCAACAATGAGTCGATTCGGTGAGTCTATGAATGCCGAAATTAGTCAAATTGTTAATACCTGTATGCCTACTAATACAGTTGCGACGCAATCATTAATCTGGCGACAATTCTTTACATTTTGCGATGCAAAAAGATATAACAATTTGGAACACCACCGCTAAAATACTACAAAGTAAATATAATAACGAATTCAATATTGTATTTATCCCTTTCACCGACGTTCAGTTTAATTCATCACAAGCTGCACGTAATGCTAAACATAAAATCCTACAAGCACAACCCGAAAATAGAAAATCTAGTGTTCTTAATAGCCATGGCCAGATTATATGACGAAAGTAAACCGCGTTTGAATTAGCTTGGCGCGGAGGAGAAGTAGCTTTTTTTTATACTGAAAATAGTCGCAAAAAGGGTAGACCCTCTGCGACTATTAGAAGGGGGAGTGATTATAGAAAGGAAATGATTGTGGACCCGCTTTTTAAAAAGTTGCAGGTCATAGTTCTCTGAAAAATCTGATTTTGGAAGCTTGTTCCATTCCGTAGCAGCCCTGTAAAAGAAGGATTCTTGATAAAGATTGGTTCTTGTAGTATCAATCTTGAGAGTAAATGGGTGAGACTGATCAGCGTGCCGAGTTCTTCGGCCGAATGTGGCCAATGGTGGTACAAGAGTTCTTATTTCTCTGGAGCATCTGCCATGGAAATATCTGTAGAGCAATGACTGGTCTGCAACTCTTCTTCTATGTTCTAGTGGGTGAAGGGTATCTGTGAGAATTGAGCTTTTTATCAAGCGAATGGCTCTTTTCTGAATGGAATCTAGAAGATAAAGAGAATGCCTTGGTGCTGAACCCCAAATGTGCGAGCAATACTCCAGTAGAGGTCGGATTTGAGCCTTGTACGTCGTCAACAGTTGATCAGGAGTAAAAAACTTTCTGGCTTTCCACAGAAAACCTAGCCTCTGGCTTGCCGACTTTGCGATGTTAGCAACATGGTCATGCCAAGACATATTATTGGACACCGTGACTCTCAAAATCGAGATAGAAGGACTTGGTTCAAGGGTATTTCCGGACATTGTGATGGGATGATTTGAGGAATTCACTTTCTTGGAAAACGTGGCACTTTGTGTTTTTTGGGCGTTGAACTGAACAAGATTGTTGGTTCCCCACTCGACGATTGCTTTAAGATCTCTATTGATGGAATCAACCTGTTCCTGCCTGAGTCTATTTGTATCATTCACCGAAAGTGATCGATAGGATGTGAAAGTTGAGACAAGTGTGCTATCGTCTGCGAAACTGTAAATGGGGTTCGTGGTGGTTTTCAAGAGGTCGTTGATGTGTAAAATAAATAAGGTGGGGGACAGGATGGAACCCTGGGGGACCCCGGCATTGGTTTTAAACGCATCAGAAGAAATACCGTCAACTGCCACATGTAAGGAGCGATCTTGCATGAAGCTCAAGAGCCATTGGCACAGTTTGGTTGGGAGACCGAGTTTATATTATTTAATTTACATAGCGCCACTCTGGCAGTATCTGAGACTTTCAGAGAAAAATTTAAACAAAATCGGTTAGTTAATAAAAAATTCTCGTGTTATTTTTTTTAATTTTGCCAACTATATCGGCTAGCTTGATATGGTTTCAAAAACACTCGTTTGGAATCTTATCGAATATTTTTTTCCCAACGCATTCTCAAGGTAAATACCGTTTTTATCAAATACGAGAATTTGACTAGAATGGATTATTATCGATCTCGATGATGTCACGACGCGGGGAAGTCCTTCCTCTTTTCTTAATTTTTTGTACAATTGCTTTAAATTTATATTGCAAATTGATAATGAAATTAATTGCAAGAAACAAACAAATATTCGACGAAATTCGTAATGTTATTAGGAAGGTTATACAGACTGATTTTTCTGGGTTGAGAATCTTTCGTCGTTACATAGCCCAATTTAAATAGACCTTTAAATCAAAATTTTGAATTTCTATTTTATGAAATAAAACTTCTTTGTTGAAATAAAACGAATGCACCGTTTCTTTAATTCCAGTTTGTAGTCCCGGTGATAGTATGGGTTTTTTTTACTGAAAATAGTCGCAAAAAGGGTAGACCAATCGTGTGGGCCGCGGACGGCTCGCACTGCGACTATTAGAAGAAGATGATTGTGGACCCGCTTTTTGAAGTTGCAGGTCATAGTTCTCTGAACAAACTGATTTTAAAAGCCTGTTCCATTCCGTAGCAGCCCCGTAAAAGAAGGATTCTCGATGGAGATTGGTCCTTGTAGTGTCAAGCTTGAGAGTAAATGGGTGAGACTGATCAGCGTGCCGAGTTCTTCTGCAAAACCACTTATTTCGTATCTGAAATTGAAAATAATGTAAAAGAAAGTGGACATATTTTTGAAACGAGACAAGACGATAACAATAAATTTGCCCAATACGTTTATTTAAAACGTTAATGGAAAAACGAGACACTTTTATAACATTGAAAAGAGTATTTCTTACACCAAATCTCTTTTGGACGAAGAATAATTCCAAAGGTTGGTATAAGAATGTGCCAATTGGTATTAATAAAATTTCCAAATGGACTAAATGATCAGCGCAACGCATTAATATCGAGCGGCAGCAGTTAGCGAATTAAGTAAAAGCGGAATTGAAGATCAAGCTCTAATAAAAATAACAGGACACAGAAATTTATCATCAATAAAACCATGAACCATGACTCGAGCGAACGAACGCTCTCGGTCGCACTAGTTGCACAATGTACTATGAGTACAATGTTTGTTTTAATGACTTGAGAAAGTTTAATGAAAATTCCTTTGGCTGCCTTATTCCAGAATTTTTCCGGAGGCGTTTATGGGTACATGCATGAACTACTTAGGCAGTCTCATAATTTTTGTGGTAAAATAGGAAAGTGGGATTAGTTTAAACATATTGATTTGTGCTTTAATAAATGATAATTAGTGATTTTTATGTCGGTTTAGTGCAGCAAATGTACGGCTCTAATGGTGCCATGAAAGCAGCCAGCACGGGCAGCATGACGACGTTGACGGTGACGACGGCCGGCAGCGTCCACCAGCACCAGCAGCCGGGAAACTGGTGCCACCCTGCGGGCCCACTAGGGTTCCGCCTCAGCATGCCGGTCCGGGCCCGCCTTTACTGCCAGGCAAAGTGAGACTCGCGCCTCCCGCCAACGGCGGCGGCGGCGGCCTCGACGCCGAGCACGTTTCTTCTAGCCAGAAGGACGAGTGGTTCGTCTAGCAGTAGGTTAGTACTTTTGAATTGATTCGCATTGCTTTTAATTTATCAATTTGTGTTGATTTAATGCCAAATTTAAAAAAAAAACATTCTGTTTATTTTTTTTTGTACTGAAAATAGTAGCAAAAAGGGGAGACCTATCGTGTGGGCCGCGGACGGCCCGCACTGCGACTAATAAAAGGGGGAGGGATTATAGAAAGGAGATGGTTGTGGACCCGCTTTTTGAAAAGTTACAAGTCATAGTTCTCTGGAAAAACTGATTTTGGAAGCTTGTTTCATTCCGTAGCAGCACTGTAAAAGAAGGATTCTCGATGGAGATTGGTCCTTGTAGTGTCAATCTTGAGAGTAAATGGGTGAGACTGATCAGCGTACCGAGTTTTTCGGCCGAATGTGGCCAATGATAGTACAAGAGTTTTTATTTCTCTGAAGCATCTGCCATGGAAATATCCGTAGAGTTATGTCTGGTCTGCAACTCTTCTTCTATGTTCTAGTGGGTGAAGGGTATCTGTGAGAGTTGAGCTATTTATTAACCAAATGGCCCTTTTCTGAATGGAATCTAGAAGACGAAGAGAATGCCTTGGTGCTGAACCCTAAATGTGCGAGCAATACTCCAGAAGAGGTTGGATTTGAGTGTTGTACATCGTCAACAGTTGATCAGGAGTCAAAAACTTTCTAGCTTTCCACAGAAATCCTAGCTTTTGGCTTGCTGACTTTGCGATGTTAGCAACATGGTCATGCCAAGACATATTATTAGACACCGTGACTCCCAAAATCGAGATGGAAAGGCTTGATTCAAGGGTATTTCTGGACATTGCGATAAAATGATATGCGGAATTCACTTTCTTGGAAAACGTGGCGCTTTGTGTTTTCTGGGTGTTGAACTGGACAAGATTGTTGGTTCCCCATTCGACGATTGCTTCAAGATCTCTACTGATGATATCAACCTGTTCCTGCCTGATTCTATTTGTATCATTCACCGAAAGTGATCGATATGATGTGAATATTGAGACAAGTGTGCTATCGTCTGCGAAACTGTAAATGGAGTTCGTGGTGGTTTTCAAGAGGTCGTTGATGTGTAAAATAAATAAGGTGGGGGACAGGATGGAACCCTGAGGGACCCCGGCTTTGGTTTTAAACGCATCAAAAGAAATACCGTCAACTGCCACATGTAAGGAGCGATCTTGCATGAAGCTCAAGAGCCATTGGCGCAGTTTGGTTAGGAGACTGTAGGCAGATAATTTGCTTAACAATGCCTGGTGCCAAACGCGGTTAAAGGCTTTAGATATATACAAGGCTATTGCACGGGATTCACCAAACTTCTCAATAGTGTTTGTCCAGAGCTGAGTGACATAAGCCAGCAAATCTCCAGTAGACCGAAGTTATTTAATTCGTTTTGCCTTTTCATTTATCAATTTTATCAATTGATTTAATGTAAAATTTACTCGGGTGCGACGAATTAATCTTTTGCAATTAAAAAAAAAATAAAAAAAAGGAAACACAGGTTTGCCTCCTGTGAGGATTGAACTCACGACCCCTGGTTTACAAGACCAGTGCTCTGCCACTGAGCTAAAGAGGCTTGCGACGACCCAACACGAAATATTTTACTTCCATGAAATGAATCGATAATTGTTAACATTGTATAAATTTTTATAGCGATCAACATAAAAAAAAATTATGTGTTACACGACGATTTTTTTGTTTTGTTATTGTTGCAGAGTCGACCGGATCGTAGCCTGCAGGGTGAGTCGAACGCAGAACCCATCGTTCGACCATTAGCACAAAAATTGATGGAAATCTTTATCTAATCCCCTCAACATCCGAAATTGGATATTCGGGTCGTTAGATAGCGAGTTTCAAGAAGTTTCCTAATACATCGACAATCCGTGTGCGAATTTAATATTCGTCGCAGCGCGATTGATCGGATATTTTGTAAGTTGTAAGGACAATATTAATTACCTAATTAATAAAATAAAAAGTGCGATGTTTAGTATCTTCCCCTTACAAAAAAAAAGTACAAGACTCTAGTTTCTTTGAAATTTGACGTTTCTTCGTAGTGGTTATCTCTATAATTAGTACGATCAACGAAGATAGACTCGTCTATCTTCGTTGATACGAATTCGCTACTACCGTATTCGATTTACTAAAGTGTTGTTTGGTTCATTACGCCTATAAAATAAAATGATTCGCCAAATTTTTCAACGCAGTTGACCATATAAGAGCTCCGGCTGCAGTCAAGGTGGTAATTTTCTTTTTGTTAATTTTTCAAAAGTTAATGTTACGTTTTTTAATTCGTGGAATATTCTTTTTATTTTCGGGGCCGTTGCGGTGAGGGTGATCGCATTTTTAGAACATAAATTGTTTGATCTCTTTGATGCATCTTTGGCACAATCGATAACCAGTATTTAACTTCCGTTGGAATAAGATTGTACATCCGAGAAGCTAAGTGTAAATGGGACATCTAAACGGTGTGCTCTGTGTGATTTTATTACTTACTTCGTGACGAGTTGCATATTGGTATGAAATATTATGAAAAAAAAATTCGGGATTGTTATGAACCAAACAACGTGTACGTATTGAAAATTTCCAAACCAAAATTTAGGATAACTCGAGACATTTTGTGAAAGACAATATGGACTTTAATCACAAGTATCTACTTTATCGAATATATCTAAAAGTACCCCCTCTTATCAATGTGAAATTGTAGCTTAATGTAGCTAATAAAAATTAAAAATTAGGTAATTTTCTTTGGCAAGCTCGATTCAATTGGACATGCGCCGGTCGTGGTAGTGAGTATACCAACGGTATTTTTTCGACATAAAATTAAAAAATAATTTTACAATCAAAAGTATTATAATGTTTACGTTTTCTTCTTGGAGACTCTTTTACCAATATCTGTTTATTATCAAATATATAATTGATATAGCGCACCCCACTACGCTTTTGATTGTAAAATTATTTTTTATTAATTATTATTTTTTTATACCATTTATTTTTCATTTTTTAGTTCGGGTTTTTTTTTAATATCCTGATGATCCTGGCCAGGATCTTTGAAAAAATTTATGAAATTATTGTATTGTGATCGGTTCTTTGGAACTATGCAAAGTTTCAAGTCGATCCAAAGATTCCGTTACCTAGATAGATAGATAGATAGATAGATAGATAGATAGATACGAGTGAAGCTAATATAAAACGTGTAAAAACGCTAGAACCAATACATTCGGAGAAAAAAATAAAATACAATTTCATGATGTTCATTCTTTATTAAATAAGAAACTACGTATTCAGAGTGGAAAACAGTAAAGATGGAAAATGCAAGAATAAAATAAGATTCTTAATAAACGTTGGAAATAACCGCCCCCAGACAAAATGAAAGCTTAATTTTACCCACCACCTTTTAGGAGTGATATCTCGGAAGGGGTTAGTAGGGCGTAAGAACAGGAGCAGATTCATGCAATCTCTCATGAAAAATCTATTCTAAAACAAGTGACTTGTGACTTGTCACAGTTTTTTTGGTGGAACAGTAATAGTCGTCACAGTTTTTTGAAAATCCTGCTCCAATACAACTCTATATTTCCAACAGACGATAGGCGATACAAATATACGAGGGGGAATTAAAAAGTATCTGTCAAATAAAGATGTGACGTTGAAATGGAACGTAAGAAAATGACCGTGTCGTGTGTCCATTTGATATAAAATTTATTACACTTAAGTTACACAGCTCTGTACTGCCGAAAATTGACTCGTGTCGTAGCTGGCGCCGTATTAAAACAAAACTAGGGTCGAGGAAGCTTAACTTTTCTGTACGTTATCGGAGGCACCAAAACTGGGGAGTAAGGGGGCTGAAAAATAGAAATGTAGAAGCAATTTTGCTCAATTAATCTCAACAGAAATTTTTTTAAACAGTAAAAAATATACAGATAATTCCATAAAGTTGGATCCACGTGGGATTTTTTTGTTAATATTACCATTGGAAAGACTTGATATACCCCATATCAAAGTTGGCTACTGACATTAGTTATCTGTCGATTTACATTTTTTAAAATCGTTCAAAAGTAGCCGTATTTGTTGGAATATGAAAAAAATTATTGGGAAAAGTTGTTTCTAATGACATTTTACGTCTAAATTCATTCCGAGATATTTAGCTGTGGTACTTGCCTGTTATTTAAGAATATGTTTTGATGACCTATAGACGTTTTATTTGTATAGTTAACACGGGTTGTTGATGATGTCGACATTTGACAACTCACCTTAGTAATAAGCAATTTTAAAATTATATTCTGAAACAAATGCGTCAGGTATTATTTGAAATGATTTTTCATAACAAACAATAATTCTTTCTAATGAAAGTTGTATTTTATTTAATTGACACTTCGAGTGACAAGAATCAACCCCAAAATTTAAAGAAGCTAAATACTGAAATATTTTATTCAAATAATTATTTATTACTTACTTAAATTTTTTATCAATGATCAGCACTTTATTGAGACTTATTATTAACAGTAAATATTTATTCATATATTTTACGCATATAACAGCAAACTTTATACACAAAACTGTAACTTAAGCGCACAGATGATGACTGACAATACCGACCTCTCGGTTGACGGCTGACTGAATCTGAATAGCGCGCGCTTCCGAATTGGTTGACGGCTATCTGACTAAATGTGAATAGCGCGCGGCGAATGTTACACTTACACACTTCCGTCCCATTTCACGAAATCACTCCCACAAATTGCGAGAAGGCGAGGGCAAAGATGTTTCACATAAAAAAATGTGAATTGACAGATACATTTGATATGGGGTATTTTAAGTTTTAGCAGAGGCGATTGCCTTCGACGTTTTTTTCCTTCTTCTTCTTTCTTCTTTAATCTAGGCGGATCGCATGTTTCTTTTCATCGTCCCTCTGCCTATTGCACTGCTAAGTTGTCGCTCCATTGTTTTCGGGGGCGTCCTAAACTCCCCCTGACCCATTGGTGATTTGTCGCGTGCTCTTCTGACTATTCTTTCGTTGTCCATTTTACTGATGTGCTCATTCCAATGGTATTAAAAAAAAATTCCCATATGCATCCAACTTTATGGAATACTCTTTACAAAAAAGAACTTTTTGTTACTCTTACATCGGTTAGGTTTTGTGTGTGACCCGATAATATATGACCTCGCGAATTGGATTGTGATCTACTTTTGATTAATCCATAACATTAATATCTCGTTGAATTGATGTATGACTCGATACCTGGTACGCTGTTTAATATGACTCGGACTATGAATCAGTTGCGTATTGCTACTCTGAAAGGAAGCTTAGAAATGAAAATGTTTAAATACGCACACAGCCCATAGACAAATACGATAATGACACTATGTAATTGTATAAGATAGACGATGATCACTTTAAGTTGTATAGCACTAATTTAAGTCTCAAGAGACTATAATGTACGTAGGTTATTGTAATGAATGAAAAATATGTTTCGTGTTTTTTCAGTAGTAGCCGATTTGAACTGTACTGTGTTCTGAACAATCTCAGAATTGTGATTGCGTTGCATCGAGAATCATTACTTGTTCTTTCTTATCATTTTGACACGCTACATAAAGTGATTACAGTGATTTTCGCCTTTTACGTACACAAAAACGTTCTATTGAACCTATCACGGTTGGGTTGCGTTTGTTCAGCCTCTGGTGCAAAAAGTATTCCCCATCTACCATTTCTGTTTGGTTCCTTCGTTCTCACGCCATCTAGATAGGATCTCTGTGAATTTCTGCTTGGTTACTTCTATTTCGAGCCCATTTAGTGAGGAACCTCGTAGCTTGTGACTCGATTGGTTGGTTAGTTGGTTTGTTAGCTGATGAACAAGAGACCGGTTTAGCACTTGACCTCCCTGTAACACTGCGACCAGCTGGGGTCTATTGTATCTTTTTTCCGTCAGTGGTTCCTCACAAGAACAGGTTTGTGCCATTTATTAAGTTCAGCAGCCTGTTTATGAGGGTTTTCGGATTCATGCCCGTTTCCGGGCTGATCTCTCCGAAGGTTCTGTGACGCCTGCTTTCTAAGGCGTCGTATTCGAAATTGATGTGAAAGGTTCTTTCGTCCAGAAGCCCTACCATGACTTTGCTGTGTATTTGCCAATTTGTCAATCAGGGTCTTGCATCGGTTTTTGCTGATTCCCTGTCAATGGTATTTCAGATGCTTGTCTTGCTAACTAATCTGCTTTTTCATTGCCCATTGACTTGGTTATTTCGAGCTCGTGGGATCTAGTGAGGATTAACGTGGCTTCCCGTTTGATTACTTCGTTCTCGCACCATCTAGAGAGGATATATGTGGATTTGTACTTATTTACTTCCTTTTTGTGCCATCTAGTGGGGATTCATTTCAGCTCGTGTCATCTAGTGAGAATCCACGTGGCTTCCTATTTAGTTACTTTGTTTTCACGTCATCCAGAGATGATTCATGTGGATATATGCTTGATTAATTAAGAATCCAATAAGCTTTTTGTGCGAGTTTCTTCCACTCGCGTCATCAAGCGAGAACCCACGTGGCTTGCATCTTTGTAACTTCTCGCTTGGTTAATAGTGGCCTAAATTTGCTGAAGATAGGCATTATGACTTCTAAACGAATCTCAGTTGCAGGCCGAGTCCGTTGAAGAATTAAATAAAATTGAGCACTAATCGGTGTTCTTTTGAAATATCAAACAAATGCATTCCCATCGGTGATATCTTTCGGACGTATAATAAACTTTATGGATGGCGGCATACCAATCGCATTTCTGAGATTCTGTCCGATCGTCTATCTTGCCGTTAAACAGTTGAACTTTCTGTTCGGCTACTTCTGAAAAATGAAATTAACCGTAAATGTATAGAACAAAAAAAAATATATAAATTTTGTTAAATTCATACTATTTTTAACGTAACAAGTTTCAGTGAAATTTTAAAACTACTTTTAGATTACCGCACTACTCGAATATTTTCATTTTCGTTTCGGTTATCTTGGCTGGTAATATTTCGAATTAAAAGAGGGCGAGAAAATTCGTAAGCGACGTCAAAAATGTTGATTTTGTCGCCCCCTCTTTGATTGGGAAGTATAACTAACTCCTTCTACCACTCCGGATTACCGGTTTTTTCGAATATGGATTTCTTTCGCGCATGTAAATAGAAAAAAAGTATTTAAATCATAAGTTTTATAAAATACAAAACAACCGTTGAGTCTGAAATATCAATAATTGTAGATAGTAAAATTGACATGAACTACGCTCGTCAATCACATTGAGCGTTTTCAAATTATGCAATTATAAATGGGAAAAAAACTTTCTCGATTGGCCTAAATGGGCGAAAAATGATATTGGTACCGAAAATGTGTGACACGTTGTATCGAACAAGACGGGAAAAATTTTTGTTCTTCAAGTTTGCATACCCCGTACGGTGTCTGTCACGACGAGCTGTGTGTGTTCTACTGGAAGTAGACGGCCACTTTGTTATTTTGTATGAAACACTCAGTATATTATTACATTTTAGGATTCTACGAAAAATGTTAAAGTAACTGTTTAGTCCCCCACTATCATCATTATCAGCTAGTCGTCCATCGTCGGACATATGCCTCCCCTAATCGTTGCCACTCCTCTCGGTCTTGTGCTCGCCTCATCCAGCTATCTTCAATC
This sequence comes from Agelastica alni, assembly GCA_950111635.1. NCBI lineage: Eukaryota > Metazoa > Arthropoda > Insecta > Coleoptera > Chrysomelidae > Agelastica > Agelastica alni. The sequence goes on from OX467716.1 coordinate 31,060,095, forward strand.
AGTCTCTTGACATCGTCTGTCCATCTGGTCTGGGGTCGTCCTCTGTTTCTCTTACTAGTCCACTCTATTACTCTACGTGTCCAACGAGAGTCCTCCATCCTAGCTATGTGGCCTGCCCAACTCCGTCGCAATTTACATAGGCGTTCCACATTAGATCTACGCCGAATTTCTTCGTTGTTTATTCGGTCTAGGAGAGTTACACCTATCATTCTCCTTTTCATTGCTCGTTGTCTTCTTCTTCTTCTTCTTCTACTTGGTTGAGATCATATGATCTGTTAATTCCGGGCTTGCCGTTGTATTAATTCTTGAGATGTGGACTGCCAGCTGTCTCTCCATCTCTTCGGTGGTCTACCGGGCGGTCGGCTTCCTACTGGTATTCCCTCGAGAGCTATGCGGGGTAATCTATCTTCGTCCTTCCTCTTGACGTGGTTACACCATTGCCTTCTTCTCTGCCTTCCCCATCTTACGATATCCTGTACGCCGCATTGTTCTCTTATATCAGTGTTTCTTACGTGGTCTCTTCTGGTTTTGCCAGCTATTGTTCTCAGCACCCTCATCTCGGCTACGCGCAGCATGCTCTTTGTTTTGTTCGTGTCTTCTCTTGTTTCTATCGCGTACGTCATTATGGGTCTCACGCATGTTTTGTATATTTTAATCTTACTGTCCTTCCGCATGTACCCGTTGGCCCAGACAATCTCTCTTAGGCAGCCTGATGTTGCCGATGCTTTATTGACTTTGTCCCTTAGATCTTTTGTTGGGTCGTGGCCGCTAGACATATTCATCCCGAGGTACTTAAATTGCATTACCTGTTCTATGGGCTTATCTTCAATTACGAGCTTGCATCTGAGTGGTTCCCTGGTGATTGTCATGCTTTTTGTTTTCTCGACCGATATGGTCATATTAAGCTGTCGGCACACTTGGTGGAACTTGAATAGCTGTCTTTGTAGGTCGTTCTCGTTTTCTGCGAAAATTGCTGCGTCGTCGGCATAGCATACCATGATACGTTTGTTACTCATTAAGTTCGCTACTTCTTCTATAATTTTGTCCATAAGAAGATTAAATAAGAGTGGGCTGAGGCTGTCTCCCTGTCTGATTCCTCCTGGTGTTAGAATGCTTTTCGTGATATGTTGCCCTGATTTAACTTGAGTGGAGTTGGCGGTGTTGAGGTTGCAGATTACCTTTACTATGTTGGCTGGTGTTTCTTTTTCGGTTAGGATATTGATGACATCGCCTAGTTTGACCTTGTCGAATGCTTTAGTTAGGTCGATGAAACAGATGAATGCCGGTGTATTATATTTTATTGCCTTTTCCTTTATTTCCTTTATTTGCTCGTTGTGCAGTTTGTAATCTATAAATAATCTCTTTGTTAATCGTCTATGTCTTTGTGCCGTAAGTTAAAGTTGGGAGAACATACTGATCAGAGGTTCGTGCTTTGAGAGTGTTTGGGAGATCTGAATAAAAGACATCTCTAAGCCTTCCAAAAGTTGACCATGCCACCGATATCCTTCGAGATAAATCAGCTTTAAAAATACCTTTTGATAATTTCATTCTTCGACCTTAGTAGATATATGAGTCTGTTCGTTCTAGCTTTGTGTTATTGATTTTGTGTTTATATTATGTGTGGTATTTTCGTTTGTCATGTATTTAGTTTTTTCGGTGTTTTTTTTCAAGGCCTACGTTCTTTGAATTCCGATTTAGCTCTCTTATCATTTCCTGCATATCCTGCTGATTTTGTGCGAACAGAACGATATCGTCTGCGAAACGAAGGTGGCTCAAGTATTCTCCATTTATCAGTATTCCTTTATTGATTTTACTAACCACCACATTTTTTTTATTTGGTCAATGGGATGTTGACATATTATTTTAAATAATGCATCATCTGTCAATTTGTTATCGAAAAAGTTAATATCCAGAAAAGTATAAATTTTAGACATATGGTATTTTCAACAAAGTTACTCCAATATTTTACGTAAAATCCGAAAAATGAATAATTTACAGGGTGTTCTATTTAAAATAACAAAGTTGCTGTCTACTTCCGGTATAACCTGAAGAAGTAGTATGTCTGTTAAAATATTTTGTTTGAGTCATAATTCGTCAACAAATTTTCATATTTTAACATGCAGCTCGTCCTGACACACACTGTATACTTATTTCTGAATCACTTTAAAATTACCTGCAACATGATCCCATCGGTTTTTTTTGTTTTTAATTTACGTGTGTTTGTAGATTTTTGTATCGGAATGATTGGAAAATAAATGCGAACGTTGAAAACGTTTTTTGGGATCGATCCTATTGCCAAATATTTTAAGCTACTGATTTTTCGTTATTTACAAAACGGTACCAGTCGTCAGTATTTCCAGAGCATTCACTGAAATTTGTTTGGGCGCCATCTGTCGGTATGCCCTCGAATCTAAAACGTTTCTTAAAGTTTTTACTGTAGTTTTCTTGGGTACATTTGTATTTACATTACTTACGTAAGGATTTCTAGTTTGGATCTAGAACGCTTATTAAATTAAATGAAGATAGAAGAAATGAAGTGCTTATTTTGGTAAGGAACTGTCTGCTAATTTTTTTTTGTATAATATTCGCAGGCAAATCCTCGACGTTTTTCATATCCTATGGTTTTTGAAGCAATAACAAACATATCATCACTTTTTCGACAGTTCATGCTCCAAAATACTCTTATTTTGGAGCGGAAACATATTTTTACAAAATATTATCCGTCTAAGGCCACTTTTAGACACACCGGTAACACCTGTTCATTTTTGTTAATTATTGCAATAAAATTTAAAAATGTTTTGTTACTTTTTTTTTTTAAATATTTCTTACGGAATATTTTTTACGTTATAATCTGATCAATGAATAATTTTTTTCTAGCCTAAAATGATGCAGTTCAAACTTAATTAAGGTTGTACTCACTAGCCTGCCTTAGGTTCTAATAAGTTAACTACACTAATAAATAAACGTGTAACTAAGCTCTGTGCTCTGCTTTAAACTATCACTAAAGCCACTCAAACAAGTGACAAACAATCGAACAAGTGACCTCAATAAAATATTTGGGAGCTAACATCAATAGCTCGTGCGACCCGAAAAGGGAAATACTTTCAAGGATTGAGCAAGCGAGAAAAATCATCACGAGTATGAAATCATTTTTTACAAGGCTAGACCTTAGTTTGGAACTCAGAACTCGAATGATCAGATGCTACGTCTTCTCTGTCCTACTCTATGGATGAGAAAGCTGGACACTAAATTCACAGATTGAAAAGAGAATAGAAGCCTTCGAAATGTATGTGTATAGACGGATGCTGCGAATTTCATGGGTACAAAGGATCACCAACGATGAAGTACTCCAGCACATGCACAAACAAAAAGAACTACTGAACACCATCAAGGAAAGAAAAATGCAATACCTGGGTCATGTGATAAGAGGTCCTAAATACGAAATATTACGCCTCATAATGGAAGGCAAAATACAGGGGAAAATATCAGTAGGAATACGCCAGAACTCATCGCTAAAGGATTTGAGGAGATGGTTCGACCGCTCGTCTGCAGAAATTCTTCGTGCTGCAGTTTCTAGAGCTACAATTGCCATTTGGATCGCCAACCTTCGGCAGGAGAGGGCGTGATAAGAAGAAGAAAGCAACTCAAACGACTTGGTTCTCTTGTATCTTCTTATCAAATTGGCGTTATCGAGGAGCTGGATTACCTCGATGTTCACATGCTGGAGAAGTCTTTTCCCATGAGATCCAGCAATTTTGGAGATGTTCTGGTTAACCGTGTCTATTTCTAGGTCCCGATGAAGGTCACAGTTAAGAAAGTACCAAGGTGCATGTTTCTCAGCACTTTATTCTGGAATCTTTGAATCTTTAAAATGTTGCATTTGCTAGCACAGCCCCATAGTTGAATGCTGTAGGTCCAAACCGGTTTTAAAACTTGCTTATACAGGAGCAAGTAATTGTAGATGGACAGCTTGGAATTTCTCCCAAGTAACCAATACATTTTCCTGTATTTCAAGCCAAGGTTTTCCCTTTTTTTTTTGGGCATTGTAATAAATATATTGCTGTGGGTAATGGTTCTGTTAACCTGTAACGATAGCTAAACTATGACCAAATTAATTGGAAATAGATCCAGCATTTGAGAGAAATACTCTTCAATAACATTGTACGCTTCGGTTAAACTCGTTAATACATTGTTTACAATAAATAACTCACCAGGATCAAATGCTTTTACATAACTTCTCACATTACAGTGCTAAGAAAACACTTTGAAAGTAAATTTATAGTTGAATAGACGCTTATCAAGCGACTAAATTATTGGCATTGTGGTTTTTCACACGTGAATAAACAAAAAAAAGAACGTTATTCTTAAAATAAATAAGTAGCGAGTAAGTACGTAAAGAGAGTCATCGTTGAAATCTTAATGAAGTTATAAATAAATATAATTAATGCACGAGTTACACTTTTTGTCAATATTACCCACAGAATAAATCTGAACAGTCGGTTCCTCTCGCCAGCACGGCCGGATAGAGGGATTAAGCGCTATTGTAACGAAATTTATTTTTCCCTAACTGTTTAATTTCAAAACTTCACGAACTGTATCTGTATCTAGCCAAGACTTCAAAATGCAGTGATTGTGGTTGAGTAATAGCAGACACAATTATTATATTAACTTGATTACGTCGCATCCGGCGCCGGATCCGGTTTATCGGTGTGTGTAAAATCGGCCTAACGCGAAATTAAAAAAATAACTTTATCGAAAAGAATAGTTTCGCTTAGCGTGGAGACTGTTTTCTACTAGTTCGAATTTCGTACAAACCGAGCTTGGTATCTAATAAAAACGAATTCATATCACTTAACTATCGGGATTTGCCTACCTATAAGTTAGCCTGACACAACGGGAAGAGGTTTTAGCTAAAACAAAGAATTTAGATTTAATCATTTTGTGTGGGCTTGTATATTTATCACATATCATAAATATGAAAACAATCGATCATTCTATCTTTTCGTTTAAATAATAATAAACCGCATTTTAAATTGTCCTGCATTATTCTAACACTTTTGGTGGCACAAACCATTAATTAATATGGCAAGTTAGCTGACGCCCTCTAGCGTCGATCTACGATTCTAAATGCAGTTTTCTCGCGGCCACCTTCGTAACGCAGATTTTCCGTTTCAGACAAGAAGACTAGACTGTAAGGAGAACGTCCAGAGAACGATTATTAAGTAGTTACGGTAGCGCGGATGGTTAGATAGAACCGCGCTGTGATTGGCTAGGTCGATGCAATAACACTGACAGCTCAGCACACCCAATCAGAGCAGGTTTCTACGACACAATCTAACAGCTTTGAACTTTATAAAGAAAACAAAATATAAAGAAAAAAGTAAACAAATGTTTAAGATATACTGGGCTCTGTTATGTCTGCATTCATGAAACTGATGTTCTCATTGGTAAAAATTTTTTCAGGGTTAATTTCCTAACCTCAGTGGTCAAAATTTTTAAAGAAAGGTAGCTGGCTATATTCACAAAAATATAAAATAGTTAAATAAAACATTTAATGGTTTCCAGTTTATGGAATTATTAGCAAATGGACTCAACAAGCTAGATTTTTTTTAATATTATGATATTACTTTTAACAGTGCATTGGAAACAATTTTTTTGTTTCTAAAAATAATAAAAACATAGGTAAATCACAGAAATATTATAAAAAAACACATTAACGAAGCAATTAAAGTAATAATAACAGCGCTGCTATCAATGTCTTGCTTAAAGTCACGGTAGTTCTATCTAATCAACAGCAGATGGCCGATTGGCGAAACGTCTGCACTCGTCTCCTCACCTTCGAGCCTTCTTGGTTTTGGAGATTCAACTCTTATCATTTGTTGTATGGAAGGTTTTGTATAAGCGGTAAAAGAAAGAATGATCGAATAAACTAGCTTGATGTTACAAGATCGTCCAAAAGCGAATATTTTTTACATTATTTCCATCATCAGTTTAAATATGACACATAACTAATATTGCTAGGAAATTCGTATAAAATAATTGTGAAATCATTAAAAAAATCATTTTTATACTCAATAATAAGATCGATGTAATGATGTAATAAAATTAGTTATGTACGATATTCCTTATATTTATAAAAAAAATAACTTTTTTAATGACTAAAACCGTATTCAGTATGGAAATGATAGATGAGTATTTATACTGTTGACCAAATGTTAGAAAAATTTGACGGTCCCTCTTAGCAAAATTACTTATAAAAATGTCCGTGTGTGTTGTATATGGAGTAAAGAAAATGTTTATTTAATAAAAAATAATATTAACTTGCCGAGTTTTATTTTCGCCCAAATTCCACACACAAAAATTGAACAAACTAAAAAGTTTTGCAATATTCACCAAAGGAGCATTCTCGTAAATAAGTTTTTTGTACAAATTCAAAAAAACGCGACCATTGTGACGTTATTCACGTTCCCACTGCCTGCTTGATTATAAAAAATGGCACACTTGAAGTTTCTTCGATTAGAGCTGGGAAATGCTGATGGACAAATCGTTACGATTGGTTTCTCGTCTTACTAAAACAAATAAGGAAAACATTCCGAAGCCCAAACCGTTCAATTGTTGTTTACATTTCTGTATGAAACTGTGTTTCCTGTTACTTTTGAAAATTGCAACAGTTAGTGCATACTCAACCCTTTTAGCGGTAACGGTTTCTTTGGTGAATTGTGAATCAACTCTAACCTGGAACATAAAAGTAATGGCCAATAGTGTAAAAAAGAATATGGCGTACATATTGTTCTTGTTAATTGAAGACGATAAAACATTTCACTCAAATATGTGAGAAATTGTTGTTAGTGAGATTGTGTATCACAAGCTGGGCAGCTGGCAGCTGGGAGCAGCTAACTAAAATGTGGGTAAGTTTATTAGGTTTTTCTTTTAAAATTCTAATATGTACCTTATGAATACCAAAAGTGTACCTACAAAAAAGATAAAACAAAGTGCAAACTTGAGAATTGTTTTAAAAAAGTTTTCAAACATTGCCTCAATATAGAGGTTGGTTCATGAAGAGCTTTACGTATATTTGTATAAGTATTCATCTACTTTTAACCTAAAATTTTGTATCATAGAGTCGTTTATTCCACCAAATTGAATTATTTTATGTTTAATTTAACCGTCTCTTTAGTTGACAATGTTTTACTAAAACAAAATAATCTTGTATGAAAAATGAGAAGTAGTTCCATAACAATTTTTCTAAAGTATGTGATTTTCTAATATATCTGTGAATAATAATAGTATTGAAATATAACAGATATGAAACAAAAAACACACGCAGGGTAGAATGATAACCAAAAATTGACCTTGGTAATCGACGTACGAAGATAGAACAGCAACTGAAAAAAAATGTTTTAACAGGCATTTTTTTAGGTTGGTTTAAATAAATAATAACCTTAATCTGCACTTTTCGGCTTCTTTTATATTATTCATGATAAATTAAAATAGTCTGGTCAACACGTGCCTTTTAGGTCAAATTTTTTTCTCCGCCACCGGAGAATATGAACGAGGTGTCATTCGATTCGGAATAGCGTGTAGATAATTTTTGAAAAAATTCAAGAGACGCTTGCAAACATTTGCAAAAGTTATAAACAATTAACTGCAATGACTTTTTTTTGGAAAATGTTCTGCTCTTTTTAAATCTTTTTTCTAAATTGGAAAAATGTCAAATAGTCTTCGAGATATTTGCAAAAAACCAAACCCCATTTTTTTTCAGTTAATTGTTTATAACTTTTGCAACTTTTCCTAACATAAGTAAATTGTTGATAACAAATTGAAAAATAACAATTTTTTTATTTTTTCAACGGGAATCTATTCTGAGACCTTGCAAAAATGGCTCCAGAAAACAATAAAAATCTCAGATTTGTTATTTAGCAATTATCGCTCTTGCAATGTTTCTGTTTTTTTTTCAGTTAATTGTTTATAACTTGCAATTTTTTTTTAAAATTCCGAATCGAATGACACCTCGTTCATATTCTTCTGAGGCAAAAAAAAAGTTTAACCTAAAAAGCACCTGTTGACCAGACTAAAAGGGGAACATAATTATTATGCAGCAGTCTCTGTTTTATCTGAGGATGCGTTCACGTTCTTTCGCTTACTCTATTCCACGTTAGAGATTATGTAAATGGGGTAGTTGTGTTTCAGATTTTTGTAGTGTTTTCCGTTTTTAACAAAAAATAAATTTGGAGTAATTGATTTGAAAATTGGTCAAACCTCGCGGGGTCGTTAACAATGTTTTTTAGTCACTTCCCGGTACGGGATAATTACAATCAAAGCACGAATAGGAAGATAAAACAGAAGATTTAAAACCGTCGGCGTGTCCTTTGAATGAGAAAAAGTGGTGGCAATTCTCAGGTTATTTTAGTAAAGAGCATCAGTGCGGCGTTGTCGGCTCCTCGTAAAATCCTCTCAGATCACACATATTCTCGATTTAAAACCAACATGAAAATCTTTTACTTACCTGGATGTAGTTAGTTAAGAAATGTATTTATTAAGAATTTTCTTAATGAAAAATAGAATTTACATAAAATTGGTCGTAAAAAATTGTTTTTAGAGGTTTCAGGATGACTTGGTAAAGTGTATTTTATATTTATAACGTCAGGTAGAATTGTTTTTTAATTTTTTTCTTAGAGAAGACCATACATTATTACAAGTGTCGCGCAAAACGTTCTTTTCTTAATTCAATGTTTACGTTCCATGTTATATATACCTCATAAGCTCTCCTTTATTAACTCATTGTGATAATTTTTATTGTAGCTATGCTTTTTTTTTCTTCTGTAAATTTTGCTGACATTCTTTTAATCTTCGATGCTTTACAAATAATGTTAAGGCACGTGGATTTTAATCGGCCTAAACTATGGACAAAATATTTGACTCCGGTCACGGCTGATATTATTTATGAGGACATTTCAAAGATAATCCTCCAGTAGAAGTGGCAACGTCGATGCATCTCGAGCGATTGGCTTAAGACATGGTAAAGTCGTATTAACTCAGTAAGCATCATCTTGGCGTGGAGTCCGTGATGTCAACGTGATTGTTATTGCGAACACGTGCATAGTTTGTTTTGAAAAATACGACAAAAAAAAATAGCGGACGATTTTTGAGTAAATAAAAATTTAAAGTTTGCGTATCTTGTCGTTATGGAAGAATTCGAGTGATTCGGTGCGAGTCGTGGGGTGTTGGGTAAAAAATATCAGTGCAAGATGAATTTGAAAATTTTCGAAATTGTGTTGTTGTTCGCGCTGTTGACCGATCTTGGATCTGGAAAAGTGAAGAATCGTTCCGGAAAACAGGGTAAAGTTAATTATTTACTAACGGAAACTATGGAAATGTTCATACATATACAAAAATTATTGACTCATTTTATCATAAAAAATTTATTTACCGAAAATAAGACGTAGTAGCTCTATCAAAAAATAAATATACAGTCGAAATGTAACGCTCTCATTTCTTCAAGAGGTCCTTCGAAAATTTCAAAATAAATTTTTTTAATACTTACAATAAATTTCACGAAAATAATTTTGATATTTATTATCGTCGAAAGCAAAATTAGTTTTCTAATTATCTACCTGTCACATCACGCTCACGCTGCAAAAATCAAAACAAAAATTGTTTCTGGTATCGGAAAGTATATTAATCATTTTAGCTATAAATAATATTTCATAATTATGAACCAGACGTTGGAGTCGTTTTTGAAAAGCAGCCAAATCTTTGTTTTGTCTGCCTAGTACAAACAAGAAAGATGGTGGCGCTATTTTTTCGTAACTGCAAGAAATAACCTAAGAATTCTATTCTGAGCTGGAAATTGACCCCTGTTAAGCTGCCGCACCCCCACTTAGCAATATATAAAAAAGTAGCGCAGATTTATGAGCTCTTACATTTCACGAGTTAAAAATTTTGAGCTTGATGCTTATTGTGGGAGGCCGAGTCAACGTTTACTTGCCCCCTTTATCACTTAAAAATTAAAATATTGAATAAATCGTTACTGCAGAATTAGGAGCTAATTACGAGCTTTCAAACTAATATAATTTCGATTTTTAAGTACATACGTGCATACATAAAGTCACTCCTTAGTGGTAGGCAGAGATCACTTCCTTCCACTTCCGCTACGGTTCTTACACACATCTTTTGCTTCTTCTACTTTCATCTGTGCTCTTATACATGCTCGTCGGTTGTTGGTACTCTTGACAGCTGGCCTTTCTTTAAAACAATGTTGATCTGATCGAGATCGAGGTCGACCTCTACCGACTTCCGTCCATTCACACTCGCATTTGTTTCGTCAATCTTCCTTTATCCATCCTTTCTACGTGTCCAAACCATCTAAGCATTCCTTTATCTATCTTTACCACATCTTCTTTTACACCACAGCGTTCTCTAATCTCACTATTCTTTACTTTATCCAACCGAGTCACTCCAGCTATACTTCTAAGACTTACTCATCTCCGCAGCATTAATCCTATTTTTAAGTAAGTAAAGAAAAAACATTTAAAACATTCAACACACATTTTATTGCAAATGAATGGTATAGTTACATTTGCAATACTATGTCTTTTCAATTTTTTAGACTTTTTGTTCTTCATTTTTATCGATAAGTGGTTGTTTTTCGATTAAGGGGGTGAGCTAAAAAATCAAAATATCAGTAGTCTGGGTACGACCCGAGAGGTCCACACGACTAACTTTCCAGTGGAAAAAATGAAAAAATATCTTAAGTTTTGTTATTATAATTATTATTAAAATTATTATAAAAAAAGATTTCAAATTGTTTATAACAAATTATAATTGTCATTAACAATATTCTGTTTATGTCAACCGTATTCTTTAAAACTTTTTCTTATCATTTCATAAGCAAGAGTTATTTTCAATTGTTTGTAACAAATAAAAAAAATTTTATAATTATTATGATCAATAATCATTTGTTAGTAATAATATCCAATTGTTATAAAGAATGCTTCATTATTACCAACAATAATGTTTCACTATTACAGCGTCTTTAATGTTATTTTCTCAATACTGACACAAGTTTAAAATTCTCCAATTCCTATTTTTGTTTTCTAAAACTATCTCTTTTTGAAATATTGTCATATTTTTTATACAAATTTTCCTAACATGCAATAATCATATAATTCAAAAGATCTTAAAATTCTGTATTAAAAATAGTATAATTTATAAATTGCAAAATTCAGATAGTTTACCATTTTTTTCAGTTTTTTGATTCTCCATAAAAAACAGCTCGACCGATTTGCTGAAAATTTAATCAGTTCTTAGTTGCGTAATTATGCGTTGAATGCAATTGGTCCCACGTCGATATCTTTTGTTGTTCTCGAGATAATCGAGACGAAAAATAATTCCGAACGCACATACGCACATACATACATACTGTGAAGTTAATTATCAAACTTTTATCAAATTCCTGCCCTGGACAACAAGCTCAACAATATTTGTCAACTATTAGTTTTATTATTGACAGATGCGACTTTGCTATTTTCCAAAGGCTACTTTTTTAAATCGTGACGATTGTGAATTTTTCTACAATTTGCTTTTAATTTTCTTACAAAAAGATAGCAAATTTTGTTCACAAAATTTGTTTAGAAAATTTAGCACTTTTTAAATATACCAAAATATTGGTGTGTTTTTGGGGAAAAAATCGATGGCGTCATTACTTCAGTTTTCAAAAATGTTAAAATATGCAAATTAGGCTTAAAATGAACCTTAATACCATTTAAGAACATTTTTTCTATCGTTTTTCTTTTTCTTATAATAGAGACCTCAAATTTCGCTCACCCTGTACAATTTCAGTCTGTAACTTTTTAAATTGCATGTTTGCATAAAAATATTTTAAAATTTCATGGCTATTTTAAAACAAGAATTTTTTAGAAAAGATAAATCTTGAAAATGCTTAGCAAAATCAAGCGAAACGTCGACTAGGCAAATTGATTGTTTTATTTAATGGACCAGAAGCAAAAAAAAGTGTTTAAATATACATTATTATTATTAGGTTATGTCGTTTTTCTTTTACGTAACTCGTAATTGATCTACAAATAACAATATTTTGAGGATATAGATGTGAAGAAGAAAGTTTCTGATTCATAATTGTGGATAAATAGTTTTCGATTTTCGTGGGAAAATTTCGAGTCGTGAAAGTCGTTCCCATCACTACCGGAGCCGTTGACTTTCCGTTTCCCACCCCCGTGCAAGTATTAAGGAACCGCACCTGTGTTTTCAGAAGCGGATCCATATTTGCTTGGTAAATAAATGCCTCTTTCCCAGATTTTCCTCGTGTGTTAACGGCCTAATAATTAGCACGCCGCGTACACGATTTCATTATACTATGTATAATTTAACAGCATTCCTCGGATGGTATTTTTTATACACCGCTTCTGTTGCATCATTCTACGATTTGCTTTCAGCTATGTTCATTTTCTGTTACCGCAACTGCTTCGTCTGTATACCTATACACTCTCGCATCCCCTATGGAAATTTCGTTTCTGCGTAAGTTATCAATCAACATGCTATACCGCAGAATATACATCTAACCAGAAGCGTGTCTAATTTTCGGGAACCAATGACAGTTTGTACCATAAGGAAGCTTTTTAAATATCGTTTTAATTTTCCAAATTTGAGGTGTCCAAATGGCTGTTGCTGAAATTTAATTTTGACAAATTAAAGGTTAAGATAATCGAACAAAAGTTTTGCAAGTTCAAAGTTGGAAGTTTTGTGATACAAAAGGCTTCCTTAACTCCTTGGTGTTTGAAGACGCACTGTTTGAAACCAGAGATTTGCTAACATTTTTTTCTGGTAGAGCACGTCCAAATGTATTCTATTTTCGATAGACTCCTGCTGTTCTAATTTTTACAAATCCGACAACTTTAAATGAGTCTTTTACGGCTGACACAGTGCTAATTACTTTTAAGTTTAACTGTAGAAGAAGGTAATAAATTACATTTACCATATGAAACGATTATTATTTGTTAAAATAATAAACAAAAAATAAATGTTTTAAATGGGAGCCCGAAACTTTCATAGCAATTTTTTTAATGACTGGCTTTAATATAGTTAGATTTAACCTTGGTCAGTGATTTCTTCTTCTTTTGGTGCCATATCAGGTCCTCCTGATGTTGGCAATCTCAATGGCGAGCTGTGCTCTGTCTTCGGCGATTCTAAAGAGTTGTTTTGCGCTTCGAATTCCGGTCCACTCTCTAAGATTCCTTAACCAAGAGGCTTGTCTTCTACCGACTCCTCTACGGCCTTCTATCTTGCCCTTCATTATAAGTTGAAGGATATAATAACGATCACCCCTGAGTATGTGACCTAGATAGAATAGCTTTCGGCATTTAACTGTTATTAGTAGTTCGCGGACGGCGTTTGCTCTATTTAAAACCGCTTCATTTGTCTGCTTGGCTACCCAAGCGATTTGGAGCATACGTCTATGTAGCGAAATTTCAAATGCTTCAAGACGATTAATGGTTGCTGCTTTTAAGATCCAAATCTCTGCCCCATACAACAGTATAGACCATATGTAGCACTTGATCATTCTCTGGCGGAACTTTAAATTTAGATTATTATTGTAAAAGAGCGATCTCATTTTTTGAAAGGTTGCGCGAGCTGACTCGATCCTGCACTTGACTTCTTTATCCGGGTCGAGATGATCTGTAATGTAACGATGGAACCCTTTCAATGTTTTGACCATTCATTTGCAGTGCAGCATCATTATAAGGCTGACGACTGAAAACCATAAACTTAGTTTTAGTGACATTTATGTTTAGACCCATTTCTTGTCCCATCACGTTGACAAACTCTAAAGGACGTTGAAGGTCCTGGAGATCATCACATAAGATTCTTGGGTTTTCATTTGATGTATCACAAGGTAGGGGGATGGTAAAGGGGTGCCACTTGGAAACAAGAATCAAGAATCCTTCTTTTACAGGGCTGCTACGGAATGGAATAAGCTTCCAAAATCAGTTTTTCCAGAGAACTATGACCTACAACTTTTTAAAAAGCGTGTCCACAATCATTTCCTTTCTATAATCCCTTCCCCTTCTAATAGTCGCAGTGCGGGCCGTCCGCGGCCCACACGATAGGTCTGCCCTTTTTGCGACTATTTTCATAAAAAAAAAAAAAACAGCAGAATAACATTTTTAAACCTCACCCTTGATTTAAAATTCGACGTGTTTTTTGTTTTTCCTACGTTTATGCAACATCGAAAGTTATTTGGACTGGCTGAATTTGAAATTAAAGCACCGTATGTATATTGTATGAAAGCAAAAAGAAAGGCGTCGTAAGTGAAAGGGGGTTGATCGTTCTTTTTTGTAAGATCCAATTTAAATTTATTGTTAGTAACTAGTTGATGAATCGGTCGACATGTGGGTCTTATTAGAGAAAGAAGAAGTAAAGAAGGAACGCATAAAGATAGTCGCTCTGGCAGGGTAAAACCATTTAAAGTTGTGCGGCGACTATACTACGATTTGCATGTGATTATTATCGAAGGAAGAACGTAGGATTTGATGCCTACAATATCCGACATTTAGTGAAGTTAGCCCACGCGTATTATCATCGCATTAACATGACGAACGCATAATCACCCAGGTAGGCACATAAATTACTCTTGTCTGTTATTTCGGGGTAATCTGAAATTTGATCGCAATTTTGCCGCTTTCGTATTTATAGTAGACGGTGCTGCACTCGTTGTGACCTTTTATAGACCAGTGAGTTTCAATAATAATGACATAAAGGACTTCCAAATTAAAATAAAACGTTTTATTAAACTGTCTCGGTGTTTTTTCTGCAAGATGGTACGTGGGTCAAAAGAATTGTAAGATATATTTGGATCCACACTGTATGCAGGGAGAGCTTTTGGATACACAAGCACATCTGGAGGCCAGGTGATTACAGAATTTAGATTTGAATTAGGTTCTTCATATAGGTGTGTTGGTTCCTACACTTGTGTATGGTAGTGAATGTTGGGTTTGGCAGAAGAAGCATGAAAATAAGATTAATGCTGCAGAGATGACTAGTCTGAGAAGTATAGCCGGAGTGACTCGGATAAAGAAAAAAATAGTGAGATAAGAGAAGGCTGTGGTGTAAAAGAAGATGCGGTTACAAAGATAGATAAAGGAATGCTTAGATGGTTTGGACACGTAGAAAGTATGGATGAAGGAAGATTGACGAAACAAATTTATAATGCGAGTGTGAATAGACTCAACATTGTTTTGAAGAAAGGTCAGGTCAAGAGTACCAACAACCGACGAGTATGTATGAGAGCACTGATGAAATTAGAGGAAGCAAAAGATGTGTGTAAGAACCGTAGCGGAAGTGGAAGGAAGGGGTCTCTGCCTACCCCTACGGGAAAAAGACGTGACTATATGTATGTATGTATATTTAGATGAGCTAAAGGTTCTGTTGAACTGTTTTGAAGCATTTTTTGCAATAGCAAACGGGTCGTAAGGAACAAATTCGCATCTAAATTAAAGAGTTTTGAGTTTTTGAAACAAAATGGCGATTAGAGATTCCATACTTTGAAATATTATTCTTATACACATATACATCCAGCCTAACCCACCCTTCGTCGAGTAAAGGCCTTTAATTTGATAAAATAATTTAGTTTAACGGGTATTGGTAAAACTGTTCGCTAGACAATTAGCAGCTCTCGAGTTGGAATAATTTAGTTTTATAAAAGTAACTTATAACATTACACACAATTGGCTTCAGAAAGAAAACTTTAACGTAATACCAAATTGTCGGCCAAAATTTGGGTAATAAGTAAGTTTTTTAAAGTTACACAAAATGTGCACCCCACTTTTGTAACCTAAGAAAACCAGTTTAGGTAGGGTAACACAATTTGGCGCCCAACTTTTGGGGTTTAGAAAAATACTTTTAGTAGACTACAACAGTTCAATTTGATAAAATAAAATAAAATTCTCATAAAAACTAAATATTACCCGATAGATATATTCTCATTTTGAACAAACAGCACGCCACTGATTACAAGCGTGGCCATAACTCCACAATAATGTTACAGCGTTGCCTTGTTACTCATGGCCACTCTGGTGTAATCATTGCGACAAAACAAACAGAGTTTTATGAATAGGATGTTGCGTCTCCTCTGGATAATAGGTCTATGGTTTTCCTAAATAGAAAAAAAACTATTATAATATTAAATGAAAACGTAAGCCGAATTGTTTGCTATTATTGGCAAAGAATATTTTTTGTTGTTCGTTACATCCAATTAAAGTCCGGTCTTGGACCTACCGTCGGCTAAATTCTGTGTGGCGCTGAATTCGCGAAACAGGAAAAATTATTTCTGACTTCAACTATTCATTGGTAGACTAGTGCCACTATCTGAAGGATCTACAGTTAAAACTTGGTGTGCAAAATTGTGAATTGGACTGTCGAAGATGTTTGTAACAAAAACGTGCTGAATGCGCTTCGTAAGGTCGATTAAATAAAAAAAAATGTATAACATTAAATATTGCATGTTTTTAATCTTGATTTATGTGAAATTTTATTTCAGTCGTTTCGGATACTGTTTGTCGTCGGTCGCGTATCCCGGGTGTCGAGCCTGAAAGGTCTGTTATTGTTGTCGGCCGCGACGTTAGGTCAGTTACACTTTAATAACAACAATAAAAGTGATCGCTGTCAACTGGGAAAATTTATACGTAAAAAGTAGCGGTGCTTCGACACCCAACAAATCACCACGTTATGCCATTATCATTTTCTGATTACAATAGATGAGTGAGTAATGGCCCGAGTGTGCCCGTTACAGAGGCAAATTCGTTTTTTTTCCCTTCGGATTATTTTTATTACTAAAAGTCAGTTTTGTTGTGTCACAATTTTTAATTGTATCTTCTTCTTCTGGTCTTTTAATTTTATGTCTTATTTTTTTTTTTACTGAAAAGAGTAATCGTGTGGGCCGCACTGCGACTATTAGAAGCGGAAGGGATTATAGAAAGGAGATGATTGTAGACCCGCTTTTTGAAAAGTTGCAGGTCATAGTTCTCTGGAAAAGCTGATTTTGGAAGCTTGTTCCATTCCGTAGCAGCCCTGTAAAAGAAGGATTCTTAATGGAGATTTGTCCTTGTAGTGTCAATCTTGAGAGTAAATGAGCAAGACTGATCAGCGTGCCGAATGTGGCCAGTGGTGGTACAAGAGTTTTTATTTCTCTGGAGCATCTGACATGGAAATATCTGTAATGTCAGGTCTGCAACTCTTCTTCTTTTTTCCAGTGGGAGAAGGGTATCTGTGAGAGTCGAGCTATTTATCAACCGAATGGCCCTTTTCTGAATGGAATCTAGAGGACGAAGAGAGTGCTTTGGTGCTGAACCCCAAATGTGCGAGCAATACACCAGTAGAGATCGAATTTGAGCCTTGTACGTCGTCAACAGTTGATCAGGAGTAAAAAACGTTTTAGCTTTCTACAGAAAACCCAGCCTCTGGCTGCTGACTTTGCGATATTAGCAACATGGTCATGCCAAGACATATTATTGGACACCGTGATTCCCAAAATCGAGATGGAGGGACTTGATTCAAGGGCATTTCCGGACATTGTGATGGAATGATTTGAGTAATTCACTTTCTTGGAAAACGCTTTGTGTTTTCTGGGCGTTGAACTGAACAAGATTGTTGGTTCTCCATTTGACGATTGCTTCAAGATCTCTATTGATGGAATCAACCTGTTCCTGCCCGAGTCTATTTGTATCATTCACCGAAAGTGATCGATAGGATGTGAAAGTTGAGACAAGTGTGCTATCGTCTGCGAATCTGTTAAACTGCGAAACTGTGGGATTCGTGGTGGTTTTCAAGAGGTCGTTGATGTGTAAAAGAAATAAGGTGGGGGACAGGATGGAACCCTGAGGGACCCCGGCTTTGGTTTTAAACGCATCAAAAGAAATACCGTCAACTGCCACCTGTAAGGAGCGATCTTGTATGAAGCTCAAGAGCCATTGGCGCAGTTTTGTTGGGAGACCGTAGGCAGTTAATTTACTTAACAATGCCTGGTGCCAAACGCGGTCAAAGGCTTTAGATATATCCAAGGCTATTGCACGGGATTCACCAAACTTCTCAATAGTGTTTGTACAGAGCTGAGTAACAGAAGCCAGCAAATCTCCAGTAGACCGAAGTTGTCGAAATCCATATGGTCTGTCATGGATTATCTCAAATTTCTCCAGATATTTGATGAGTTCCATGTTAATCGCTTTTTCCATAACTTTGAAAATGACTGAGAGCAATGCAATAGGGCGATAATTCGCAGGAATAGTCTTCTTTCCATATTTTAGTAACTTAACAATGCCCAGCAACGTGCACCCTCGAAGTAAGTTTTTACAGTACTCTATCCTTTGTCCTTCAATCGAGACGCTATCTACAACCTTTTGCCTATTTCTTTCACTAGCAAATATTATCAGGGAAGAAAAATTAAACTCTTTGGTGCTTAGGCTTGTGTCTCCAGGAAATAAAACATTTTTATATTAAAACACCGCGTACTAATATTTTAAGAAATTCGCCACTTGCTAATATGTGTGAAAGCATAGCAATTGTTGCAACCTTTTTGACATTTGCACCTCCTGGACAAATTAAGTGTATTTATTTAAGAACCCATACACTTAAATCGATCTGGCTTAGCAAAACTTATTTTCAAATTATTTTTCTTTCGTATAATTTTTGTTTTTGTATTCTTTATTTTCGTGATTGTTATTTACATTACTTTTATGTAGGTACCTAATGGTTTATATTTTAAATTTGTTAATGGTAAACTGTAAATTATAATAGAATAAATAATGATTCATCTCTAGAATTAGTTCTAACGAATACTCGAAACGAAGCACGATCTTTAAGGTGCGTTTTCTCCAATTAATCCTGTGCGAATTTCATGCTTACGCCACTGTTTGCGCGTATTTTTTTCAGAGGAAGAAGGTTTATCAGAAAAATCGTTCGAATGATTTATAATCATTTGATGTCTACATTTTCGATATCGGCGCACAAAATAATAGGCAATTGCGAAGGTTGTAATTATCGAGACTCGATGTATCCGACGAAGATGACTTATAATTATCAATAAAACGGAGAACAATGAAGAGGCTTTTTAATTTGCAAACCTGACTTGGCATTTTGGGTCGATTAGTTGTATAAGAAAAAAAAACAATGGAGTTCGGAATGTCACTCGTTTCTAATTTACAAGCATTGTTAATAAAAAATTTTACTTTAAAAGTTTTTGGCATTTAATACGCCGCGCTTGCCTAGCGTGTTGGCGAGTGGGATTGAGTGTTGCATTTCCTCAACTCTCTGTTTAAACAGTTATACCGCTGTTACTCGGTAGTCAGAGCCTCGTTAGTTTTTCTTGCAGGGTGCACCGGATAGCCAGAAAGCTACCACACGAGCAGTGAGGGGGACATTTGGCTAGGTTTATTCTCCCTTGCCTACCTTCGACCCTTACAACCTCTTCTTCTTACATTGCCATGCAGATTCCCGCGTATGCGTCTATCGTTTTTCTCATTATATGATTCTATTAATTGCAGAATTTTGCAGTGCCTGGAATTCCCGTATTCCTGTCCATTGTCGTATGTTTCGTAGCCAGGATATCTTTCTTCTACCTACTGCTCTTTTTCCTCCTTCTATTTTACCCTGGAGGATAAGACGTTGGAAATGATAACGTTCTCCACGTAGTATGTGTCCAAGATAGCCAGTTTTTCTTCTTTTGATGTTTCCGAAAAGTTCACGGTCTACTAAACTATCTCTTCTCAGTATGTCCTCGTTCGTCACATGGTCAACCCACGATACTCTCAGCATTCGTCGCAGGGTCCACATCTCGGAGGCCTCAAGTTTGTTAATAATTGCTGTTTTCAGCGTCCATGCCTCGACTCCGTATAAGAGAACGGACCAGACGTAGCACTTTACCATCCTATATCTGAGACTGAGATTTAAGTTTTTATCTGTCAAATTTTTTTTAAGTTTTAAGAACGTTGTTCGAGCTTGCTCGATTCTGCATTTTATTTCCTGATCTGGGTCCCATTTTTGGTTGATCATGCATCCTAAGTATTTAAATTGAGTGACTTGTTCAATGCTCTCTCCATTTATGGATATTGTGGTATTTGGAGTATCGTTTCTACTAATGGAAATTTGGTTTTACGGATGTTAATTTTCAGACCCAATCTTTGACTTTCTTCATTGACCTTATCTAGTAGAGTTAGTAGATCATTTACACTTTCCGCCAATATCATGGTATCATCCGCATATCGAATATTGTTTATGGGAATTCCGTTTACTTTAATGCCTATGGATCTGTCGGAGATTGACTCGGTGAATGCTCTTTCCACATACAAGTTAAACAACATCGGAGACAAGATGCACTCTTGGCGGACGCCCTTTTTTATTTCAAAATCCTCAGTTGTTCCTGCATTCTGAATTCGGATTTCCGCTCTTTGGTTCCAGTACAAATTACCCATAAGTCTGATATCCTTTCCATCCAGTCCCAATTTCCTAAGATATGATATGAGGAGATCGTGTTTTACATTGTCAAATGCTTTTTCGTAGTCAATAAAACACAAAAAGACGCCCTTTCTCTGATCCTGGCAATTCTGCACTAGTGTTTGGAGACTGAATATGGCTTCTCGTGTTCCAAAACCGCTCTTAAATCCAAATTGACATGTTATGGCATGTTTAATTTCACTCTTTAATATACTTAAATATACATCCAGTAAATCTGTTTGGGGTTCATTCCCAAGATTTGCCACATACTCTTCTGAGATTCCAGAGAGAAAACCTGGCTTTGTTTATTGTTTTTTCCAAGCGGGCGTTTCAGGTGAGTCTTTTGATAATGCGGTAACATTTAAACAAAATACAAGATGAAACCCTCCGTTGGCGCAGTTTAGGCGCCGATTAATTACTGTAGATCAGGGGTCTCCAAACTAAGGCCCGAGGGCCACATCCGGCCCGCGGACAGATCTTGTCCGGCCCGCGGAGAGCTAGCATACTTGAAAACTCCTTTTAGAGAACATATTTTTTATAGCAAATTAAATTTAGTTTACTGAAGTATTCTAATTTTGTGTTAAATAATTATTAATATGACATCTACATTGATATGGTCATGGGCTAACTACTCATAACATTGTTGTAGGCTTATTGTTATTGTTCTTGTGATAAGTTGGATAAAGAAACACAGAATTGTAATGAGTAAAGACATGTATAATATGCAGAAAATTTAACTTCAGTATATAATAACTAACAAATTGTTGAAATGAATCCAACTAACATTTTATACATTTTAAATAAAAACATAACTTATAACAAGCATAATGACATATGAAATACCAATGAGATTTATGTAACTGAGATTTTTCGCTGACAATAGTTTGTAGTTGTGGACTAATTTTACTTGTACCAATTATTAAAAGAGATTTAAGATGCTCATCAGTTAAGTTAGATCTGTAAACATTTTTTGTGTACTTCATTTTGGAGAAGGTCTTCTCACACAAATAAGTAGTACCAAAAACAGAAAACAGACCACGAGCAATTTTATGCAAATTATCAAATTGTGTCAGTGGAAGACTCTTATAAAATTCCAACAAAGATGAGTTTTGATATTTGTTCTTAATTATATCACTGCACTGTAGATCAATCATTTCCATTTGAAGTTCCGGGGCTAGGGTTTCAATGTCAGTATCAAAAGGATTCTGAAAAATCTTAATTTGATTCGCAATGGCATCAAAGTCCGAGAAACAAGTATCAAAATTTATTTTCAAAGCACTCAAAGTTTCGATTGCAAAATCGATAGGAAACTCAGTCTCAGTGGTGTGGCTGAATATTTCACATGTTTTAAAATGTGAAAAACATTTACTTCGTAGTTGTGATTGAAACAGTATTAATTAGAAATTACAGATAATGATAGGAAAATTAATAATATGCAGTGTTGCCGTTTTGCGGACTTTAGTCCGATTTGCAGCCTTTTTTAAACGTTGCGTACTTTTTCGGACTTTTTTTTTCATCAGTGGACTATTTCACTTTTTACCACCGGCAACAATGATAATATGGTTTTGGCCCTCGGAACTTACTGGAGTAATCAGTATGGCCCTAAGGCTGGAAAGTTTGGAGACCCCTGCTGTAGATTTAACTTGGGTACACCAATTATACGCCCGAAACAAAAATACTGTCAAAACATTGAACTGCGAAGGAGGAATCGCTTCCAAAAAAGAGCAAAAACTGTTTTTTCGGCTGAGAAAGTGAGTGCGACTGTTTTTTGAGATAGTGGGGTTATCAACAGAAACTTTGTTTCGCGACGAGTGATTGTTCGCGACGTGTTCTTGGTCATTCATTGATGCCAACAACCGACATGTACTTCACTTGTTCGTGTATAATTTCGCGGCTATTGGCCCGTTAATACATGCTCCTAGCTCCCCTACTTTATTGTGGTACCTCGTTTATTTGAAAACATCCAAATAAAGATCTTTGATTAAAATATCACGCCAACAAAAGCTTTAAGATTCCATCAATTTCATTAAATTAATTGTTTGACAAATAATTTTCTACTAAAATTTCATCGACCACATTCCTAATTTGGGTAAAAAATTATTTTCTCCTACAGTTAAATTATCATTCTATCGGTGCTTGTTTAACAAATAAGCATTGTTAAAAATAATGATATTACGCACCGTGTTTGAATACCTGATGACAAAACTCCTATTTAAGCTAATCAAAATCGTGATAATCGCTAGTGGCGCGATCGGGTAAATAAGGGAAATGTAGTAGTGATAGGAATCATGCTTTTAACTTCACCTCTATTTTTATCGATTGTACATTAAAATCGACGAATGTGTAACTCGGCAGTCGAAGTGTTAATTACATCTCATCCGAAATACATCGGAAGGTTACACAAACCAAATGTCACAGGAAAAGATCGCAGTCGACTTTTATTTAGTCTGCCACGTACCTGTAAATAAAGCAGGAAGTTTTGATTTCTGGAAAACAGACGGGAAGTTTATTCGCGTGTTCAATTATCGTCGAGGGCGCTCCGAGACGTAAACAGACATGGAGGACTATAAGTAATGTCAAGGGCAGAGTTTGTTTTAGTTTCATCTCCTTTGTTACTTTCCATTTGTTGATAATTATTAAAATTTTGTCATAAACCATCTGTTCAGTTTCCGTTTATTTTTCTTCGACCAGTATGTGATTTTCCGAATGACATTTCATCTCTAAATTTTCGCGAACCAATGGCAGGTCTATGCGCGAGACCAGAAAAATAACTTTGTCAGACGGACAACAAGCTGTCAAAAAAAAAAGGAAAGTTTATCGTAAGCTACCGCTAGAGACTGAATATTCCGAAGTGACAGTTGGTGGATCAGTGTAAGAAAAAAGAATAAAAAGGAACTCCGGCTAAAACCGAGGTGGATCTCAGAACTTTTTTCAAATTTGCCATTGACGTTTAATTATTTATGGTTATTACATCTCTCATTAAAAAATACGGTCCATTATATTTGCATCTCGCCCATCATCGTTACAAATTTTTAAGCATTAGGAAACACAAAAGCTGCCATACATTTTGTGCATGAATGCAGCATTCCAAATATAATTTGATCTCTTATTATGCTTGCTTCCTGATCCCCAATTGCACACTTGGAAACAGAATTTTTCAATTCGGTAAGGTAACTATCGAAGGTTTGTCCTTCTTTCTGTGTCATATTTCTGAACACGAATCTTTCATACACAATATTTGCTCTTGGTTTGCAATAGTTCTCGAATTCCTTGAACAAATCCACCAATTTGATTGTTTCGCTATTTAGCTTCAGTGAATTGAAGACTCTCAGACCCTCTTCACCAATGGCACTGAGAAAAATTGCTACTTTAACGTCTTCTTTTATATTAGTTTCATTTTTGCCTGAAGCTTTCATGAACAAATTGAACTGCTGCTTCCATAAGATCCAGTTTTCAGCCAAATTTCAAACGTGAGATGTTTCGGTGGGCGAAAAATTGATTCCATATTGATAACTTTATCTCTTAAATCAACGATTATTACGAATCAGTTCACTTCTGACACCATGTAAAGGATTATTCTCGAGATATGAACCTTTATTCAACTTTGTACATTGGTACTTGTTTGACAAATCATCTGACAGTTCTATCAATAATAACCCCCTAAGCTAACATGATTCATCAGATACTTCACAAATACAATTTTTTTTATGAATTATAGCCTGTGTTCTGATGTATAAGCTACATTATTTTAAAGTTTCATTAAAATCCATTCAGTAGTTTTTGCGTGAAAGAGTAACAAACATCCATACATACATACATACTCACAAACTTTCGCGTTTATAATAGTAGTAGGTTCACACACTATCTTTATAAATTATAGCCTATGTGACATTCTGATGTATAAGCTACATTATTGTAAAGTTTTATTAAAATCCATTCAGTAGTTTTTGCGTGAAAGAGTAACAAACATCCATACATACATACATACTCACAAACTTTCGCGTTTATAATAGTAGTAGGTTCACACACTATCTTTATAAATTATAGCCTATGTGTTATTCTGATGTATAAGCTACATTATTGTAAAGTTTTATTAAAATCCATTCAGTAGTTATGCGTGAAACAGTAAAAAACATCCATACATACATACATACTCACATATTTTCGCGTTTATAATAGTTGTAGGATATATATTAAAAAATATATTACCAAAAAGCTCGAGACCAAAAAGCGTTTATTTTTTCATATTTCCAATATTCGGGTCAATACTTTCGTTTAAAAATGTTCAGCAATGAAAGTGGCGCTAGTGTCACGAAGAAGTAGGGATCTAAAATTTATTTTACAGCATTAATTTTTATTGAGTAATTTTGTCTTCGAATAAAACGGAAGACAAATAAACAGTATTTGTTGTTTAAATTTTAAAACACCCCTCGAGATATTAAAATCGAAAATACGAGCGTTCTTTAACGCCCCATAACTCGCGTTCAATTTAAAAATGTTTAATGGCCAGTTCGGTTCTTATAATATGACACCTTAGACTTTTTTAAACAGAATGAATCTTAAGACGGTTTCGGTTACCCAAATCCTTCTTATCTTAATGACGCGCCATAAATAAGGTTTCGTTGAATGCTTGGAACTGGTTTGAACCATTTCATTTTTGTGTAATTGTTTTATATGACTGCATTGTTCTGCTCGTTCTACCTGGTGCTCTTTACTCTCCACCGAAATCGGACTTTTGAACTGATAAAAGGTGTTTGAATAGGATGGTATTTTAAATAGGCAAAGGGTGTAAATGTTCTGTTTTCGGCAAGAAAAACAAATATAAAAAACCCCTTTACCAAAGCACACTTTGGAAGATGCCATTCGAATCGATCCTCTTACTTTCAAAATTAACAAAAAACGATTATAGGACATTTATACAGTGTGTCCGTATAGTATGGAATAAATTTGATATTTCCTAAATAAAAAGACTTACGTCGATTTTTAATTTTAATGTTCTACATTTTACAACAAAATTTCTTTGTACAGGATTTTTTTTCTTACTGAAAATAGTCGCAAAATGGGTAGACCTATCGTGTGGGCCGCGGACGGCCCGCACTGCGACTATTAGAAGGGGGAGGGATTATAGAAAGAAGATGATTGTGGACAGGCTTTTTAAAAAGTTGCAGGTCATAGTTCTCTGGAAAAACTGATTTTGGAAGCTTATTCCATTCCGTAGCAGCCCTGTAAGAGAAGGATTCTTGATGAAGATTGGTCCTTGTAGTGTCAATCTTGAGAGTAAATGGTTGAGACTGATCAGCGTGCCGAGTTCTTCGGCCGATTGTGGCCAATGGTGGTGCAAGAGTTTTTATTTCTCTGGAGCATCTGTCATGGAAATATCTGTAGAGCAATGACTGGTCTGCAACTCTTCTTCTATGATCTAGAGGGTGAAGGGTATCTGTGAGAGTTGAGCTGTTTATCAAGCGAATGGAATGGAATCTAGAAGACGAAGAGAATGCTTTGGTGCTGAACCCCAAATGTGTGAGCAATACTCCAGTAGAGGTCGGATTTGAGCCTTGTACGTCGTCAATAGTTGATCAGGAGTAAAAAACTTTCTGGCTTTCCACAGAAAACCCAGTCTATGGCTTGCTGACTTTGCGACGTTAGCAACATGGTCATGCCAAGACATATTATTGGACACCGTGACTCCCAAAATCGAGATAAACGGACTTGATTCAAGGGTATTTCCGGACGTTGTGATGGAATGATTTGAGGAATTCACTTTCTTAGAAAACGTGAAGCTTTGTGTTTTCTGGGCGTTAAACTAAACAAGATTGTTGGTTTTCCACTTGACGATTGCTTCAAGATCTCTATTGATGTAGTCAACCTCTTCCTGCCTGAGTCTATTTGTATCATTTACCGAAAGTAATGTAAAATTTGATACAAGTGTGCTGTCGTCTGCGAAACTGTAAATGGTTTTCAAGAGGTAGTTGATGTGTTAAAGAAATAGGGAAAGTCATGGACTGTAACAGATGCAGCCAGTAAAAGGTTGGATACATTTGAGATGTGGCTGTATTGACGTATACTAAGAATCCCTTGGACCATGTTACAAACAAAAGAGTACTCGACATTATAAACAAGGAAATGGAGATCATGAGTACAGTCAAAAGTCGAAAATTGGTATACTTGGGACACATCATGAGAAACAAAGAAAGATACCGTCTGTTGCAGCTTATTTTACAGGGAAAGGTGCTTGGAAAGAGGGGCAGGATAAGGATCTCATGGCTCAAAAACCTGAGAACTTGGTTCGCAACCTCCACCACGGGTCCATTTAGGGCCGCAGTTGATAAAATAATTATTGCCAGAATAATCGCCAACGTCCGGTAACAGACAGGCACTGAAAGAAAAAGAAGATACCAATCCACCTGTTCGGAAACATTTCGTCTAGGTACCTTCGAATATCTACAGCATAATGCGGAGACGCACCATCCTGTTGAAACTATAAACTTTCATCAAAACCGCCAGGATTAATTCTACCGGGGAATAAATTAATTAAAGTAGGTACCAGATACCCCATTAAAAACTGAGGGTATGTTGGCCCGTTTAAATTATCTTCGAACAAGTAGGGTCCGATGATTCTATTTCTTACAATGTTAGCCCATACGTTTAACTTTTGCGGGTATTGTGTATGATGCTCACGCATTCAGTTGGAGTTTTCTTTTGCCCAGTATCTACAATTCTGATGGTTGACATCGCCATTTACTATTAAAATAGCCTCATTAGAAAAAATGTTTTGTACCAAGAGAGGGTCACGGCGGTAGATATCTCATCATTGCTTCGGAAAATTGTATTTTTCCTTCTGGATCATCCTCGTTTAATTCCTGTACAAGGTATGCCACTTTTTTAAGTTTTATTAATTTGTGTACCGTTGTTTTGCTAACATTGAGAACATCTAATGTTGTATCATAATTTACAAAGGGACGACCTGATTTGAGTGCATTTTTAACCGTACCAGTTTTTCGAAATTTCTTTTTAATCTTACTTACTGTTGACTGCGTTATGGGTCTTTCTGAATATTTATCGTTAAAAAAATTACACACTTCCATCTGAGTTCGCGATCTGCCTCCATATGCAATCATCATAAGTATTTCAATTCTTTGCTTAACACTTAAATTCAATTCTACTTCAAATTTATTCTAAGCAATAATACCGAACATTCACGAATTAATACAACAATTATTGTACTACTTAACTATTACTAAACGTCAATGAAAATAATCGACATTTCACTAAAAACTGGTTGGCTACTTTTGTGCAATTAATGTTTCAATTTTGTCCACTGGACCCCAAGTATTATACCTTTTTGGAATCAGCTTATTTTTTATGGTCTAAAAATGTCACAAAATACAGGGTGTTACATTTAAAAAAATTACCGATGACGTCATCACCTTAACGTGTATCACCCTGTGTAATGAAATTTTGTTGTAAAATGTAAAACATTAAAATTAAAATTCGACGTGTTTTAGATTTAATTGTAAATGCTGTTAGTTTTGGAAATATCGAATTAATTCCATAATTTACAGACACACAGTATAATGTAAAAAAAGGAATGAAAACATGGAAACAATCGAAGTAATTCTAAGACGGAAACATTTAACTAAGTTGAGGTTTTGCAGTTCATAAATTGAAAAAAGCTCATTTTGTCAATTTTTATTAAAACCATGACCTATAATAATAATTTTAAAAATAATATCTTTCAAGTAAAGACATTAGATTGTGGATTGTAGGGGGGGTCGTGAAGGCTATGCATCCTCTCAAGCACCTCGACCTATCAGATCTTTTGTGCATAACCCTTAATCTATTCGAGGGCCGGGATTCCGAGACTTCGTACAAAGTTTGTCAGTTTCCTAGGGGCTAAGTTACTGACATCGAAGAGCTTTAGGAAAGCATCTTGCAGAAAAGCGCTGGGCATTCACAAAGTTAATATTCTACAGTTTCAGCGAAGTTCTATCACTCTCTGTTTGCCTATATTTTTCAGGTGATACCTCATAGGACAAAGTCCAGTGAGGAGTCCCGTCACCAGTTTCAAGTCTTTCTTGTCCAACTCGAGAAGCTGTTTAGCTTTCCTTGGCGAAAGGCTTACTAGCCTTTTCGCTTGTCTTTGTCATGGCACTTTATGCCAGTAAGTACTGACATAGTTTTATCCTACGCTCAATGTCACTGTCATACTTTCCATCTCTCGTAAACTTTGAACCCAAGTATATAAACTCATTTGCTTGCTCCACTTTTTCTCTCTTAGTCAGAACCTTACATATTGTCATACTCTCTTCCCTGCAACTCCTTTTTAGATGAAGCTAATATGACTTGATCATCGGCGCAAAGAAGGCATTTGACGATAAAATCATTCATTTTTAATCCAAACGCACTCTCTTTTAGATCTTTTAAATAATGGTCTATGTATAAGTTAAACAGCAATGGCGAAGCCACACATCCCTGTCTCACACCTTTTTCGATGTTAAACCAGTCCGTGTAAGCTCCGTTTATCCTGACACAAGCAGTGGATTCCTCGTAAAGTGATTTCAGTGCTCGTATTAAACTACCGCTCACCCCATACATAGACAATGTCGACCACAATTCACTCCTCACCACTCTGTCATAGGCCTTTTCCAAGTCTATAAAAGCGCATTAGACCTTCTTTATTTCTTCAGTTTCCAAATATGGTAAGGGTATGCAAATTATACGCTTAAAATGAACCTTACTCAGTCCCATTTAAAAACATCGTATCAGATTTTTTCTAACGTTTTTTTTTCTTATAATAGAGCTGAGACATCGGTTTCGCTCACCCTGTACAAGCCGGGCGATCGAACTATGACAAAGAATGTGTCGAGTTAAATTTAATATACGAATTATTGATTTGAACGATTTATGTATGGAACTGTCGTAGGCAAAATTGAGTAGAAGAAAAAGTCATTTATGTGAAAAACAAAAGCTTGAGTGTCCAGCTGGAAACCGCCAGATAAACCAGTTATTTATGTAGTGAAATTTTAAGGAATGACCGACCATAAGTATTGATTGAAGTTAAGATTAGAAAGTTTATTAAAAAATCTAGAGGTTCAAACCTTGGCCTTACTATTTCGATTTATTAAAAACGATAATCCGGGATTAGCTTTTAACTGGAGTTACAATTTTGTTTTAAATTCACGAAAATCTCTTCTCAGCTATTATCGAAATATCAGCAACACCACCGGCAGTGATCGGTTTATGTGAAGCGAGATGATTGAGCAGTTTGTGCAACGATTACCTCTTAATAGATCAATTATACCATCGCTTCATCGATAAATTTGGATGTTTTATGGTTCTTTTTTTGGTCCCCCATTTATCCGATCGGACAACCAAGACCTATTTGAGTTCACACGGATAATTTTAAATTTAAACCACACAAAGCCATACACTCGGTGGTCCTTACGGTAAAATCGTATTCAGGATGTCGAACTCGATTGAAAATTAAAATATAGCTATTTTATTACGCAAATTGTCGAATTAAAGCAAAGATTGTTATTAATGCTGTACTTGTCTTTTTGTTCGATTCGCTTATGACCTGAGAAGAAACTAAACGACTGGACAAAATTAACGCAAAAACATATTAAATCATACAAATTGCTACAATGAGTTAGTTAAAATAAGTTGAAAAAAACGTGGGTCGACGATATATCAGAAAACAACTACTTTCCTGACAATGTGCCTCGACGAACATTAAATTATATCTGATAAATAATCGCGAATAATCCCATTTCGGGTAATATGCAGATGCTTGTTAAGTCGACCCACGTATGCCTATATGTATAGGTATCATGCAGCGAAATAAGCTGGTTTTTAAAAGTCAGATTTATACATTTTCATGCTTATTCGCTGACAAAAAATAATATTACAGTTTTCTAAACTGAATACGTCGGAAAAAAAACATCGAATCCGTCGAGTAGTCGAAAACTCCGGAAAGAATCCGAAACGTAGGAAGGCGAAAATCCAAAAGTGTGAATGGCAAAAATCCAAAAGTCTGAGTGGCAATAATCCAAAAGTCTGAGTGACAAAAATCCAATAGTCTGAACGGCAAAAATCTAAAAGTCTGAAAGCGAAAATCCAAAACTCAGTGGCAAAAATACAAAAGTGTAAATGGCGTAGATCCAAAATCCGAAAAGTGGGCACCCAAAAACATCCGAAAATGGAGGGTTTTCAAATCACTAGAATAGGAAGAGTTTCCAAAGTATCAGAAAAGCGAGTCCACAACATTCAAAAAACTTACCAATTATACTATAAATTTAACACATAAATCTACAATAGACTTATCAATGACTTTTCCGTTGAACTCAACGTTAAAATCAACGTTAAAATCAACAATCCGTACCTTTTAATTACAAATTGTAAATCGTATCAGCTGTTATTGCTCACTAATTAAAAGGGACATGGTCAGTGACGACTTTGGAATTAGAATAAATTCGTTAATATGTCAGTACCTGCTTTAAAGATTTACTATCATAGTCGTTGAGGAAAAATTCCTGTTACATGGAGTCCAACTGGTCTTCCCTAAAGAGAGAGGTTTATATCCTGGAGAGGCTTCTATTCAACGAAGTCCTAAATGACTATCGTCAACTTTGAATCCCGAATTTCGGACTTGTTGATTTTCAATCCACATAAATTAACAAAATTGACAACTGCTTGGTTCTTCCAATCTTAATCCCAATAATGTGGGTTGTAGATTGTAGATTTTAAGGGGGGTCGTAAAGGCTATGCAACCTCTCAAGCACCTCGACCTATCAGATCTTTTATGCATAACCCTTAATCTATTCGAGCCCCGGATATCCGAGACTTCGAGTAAAGTTTATCAGTTTCCTGGAGGCTAAGTTTCTGACATCAAAAGGCTTTAGGAAGGCCCCTTCCAGAAACTTAAGCCTCTTGCAGAAAAGCGCTGGGCATTCGCAAAGCAAATGTTCTGCAGTTTCAGCGAAGTTCTCTCAGTAGCGGCAACTATCACTCTCTGTTTTGCCCATCTTTTTCAGGTGGTACCTTAGAGGGCATTGTCCAGTAAGGACTTCCGTCACCAGTTTCAAGTCTTTTTTGTCCAACTCGAGAAGCTGTTTAGCTTTCCTTGCCTTTTTGCTTGTCTTTGTCCTGGCACTTTATGCCAGTGAGATTTCATTTCATCTGTTTCCGTCGAAGCTCTTCTTTCAAGTGTATATTTGTTATTTGCCCCTTTTTTGGCAAGGCAATATGCTTCTTCGTTGCCTTTAACTCCCTTGTGACCTGAAACCCACATCAGAGTAACTTGATTGTTCGCTGCCAGTTGTCTCAGGGACTGTTTACAGTCTCAAGTCAGCCTAGACCCACAAGTGTTTGACTTCAGAGCTTTTAGTGCTGCTTGGATATCTGATAAAATATAGATTTCTGCCCTTCGGGTGTTTCTTTCGATGCACTCCTGGGCACATATCTCTATGGCATGTAATTCTGCTTGAAAGATAGTTGGGGTGTTATCAAGGCGTTTTGAGAGCCTTAAATTCGGCCCTATAACGCCCACTTCAACCCTTTCATTAATCTCGGATCCATCAGTGTACCACACTACAGCATTCCTTCCTAGTTGAGATCCGTTTTCTGTGCATACTTGGTGGTTGTACTTCAAACTGCATTTCGAAGTCGTACCTAACTCTCATAATATTTGTCTGCTTAGACATGGATTCTAGGGAAATATTTTCCAAAATCTTCAAATGTCCATTCCGATTTCTTGCGCTAAGATTTATTGTCTGGCTCAGTCTGAAGGCACTAATTGCTGCTTCTTTCATTACACATAAGTGCAATGGTGAAAGGTTCAGCATTACCTCTACGGCTGCAGTAGGGCACGTGAATGTTGCATAATGTGGCTTAGAAAATTTAACAAATTCTTCTATGACTGTGGGAGATACAATCATTCACTCCTAGTAATTTTCACCGCACTCTAAAATGTCTTAAATACTCGTTCGCCTTAATTAGATTGATGTTTCGAACTTAAAGTCTAAAAGATTTGACCAATATATCGATTGTCACATGCAATTTAGAAAAAATTGCGCGGCTAAAAATCTCTGGTGGAGACCGAGCCTCATTGAATTTTTCGGCTCGCCGGTGACCCACTAACGAAGAAGGAATCGGTAAAAAGTGGTCTCCGGTTATCGGTAGTTATTTATCTCGGACGAAAAAGGTTGATGGGTACAGAATCATTGGGCGCCGGGTACGAAGGTATTTTTAGGTTAATGCTCTCAACTCGCCGACAATCGATGGGGTGCTCTCTCAACAAAGTGTGACATTGTCGATCTGTCAAAGTCGAGAAACGTAAATTAGTTAAATTGTTGACTCATTTTTTATTGTTCAGTCTCTTATACATAGAGGGTGTTGCTAATCGTTTGTACTAAATGGCAGCGAACGTGCTTTTTTTTTGTTTATAGCGGTTTCAACTGCTGAGGTCACTAACCGCTGTCTTTTCGTTTCCTAATTCTTTTATCAAGTTCGCTTTCTTACAAAAATTCATTAAGTTAATTATAGAAATATAGAATTTCCAATATCAGTTTAAAAAAGATGATTTTACCAGGGCACTGCGATATTCCGGTAATAAGCGCTTTATTCTGTACCAGTGTGGGGCAAAATCTGATTTTTATTTAAAAAATCAAAAACCATTGATTTTTTAAATTTGAATATAAAATTTTGATTCTTTGAAATTATTTTAATGTGTAAGTCTAAAAATTGTAATACAATTTGCGGCTCAAAAACTTGTGACGACGCATTTTTCGCGCTTCTTGCAAGAAAATTCTTGTTGCGATTTGTTTTCCTCTGTCCTTTACACTCACTATACAGCGCCGAGTGAGGCACGAACGCGTTTGTTGTGCTTTTTGTAAGAATATTTCTGTCGAGGCTTGTTTTCCTTTTCAACCTATAAATTGACGTTGCCCAACAATTTCACGCATTTCGCTGATGAGCCGGAAATCTTGAAACAGTTGCCAATGATAAAACAGTTCCTGTGTGCAACTGCTTCTTCAGCTTCAGTAGAACGCGTATTTAGCTCTTTTGGTCTTGTACACTCGGATATTAGAAACAGATTAGGCATAGAAAAAGAAGGAAAACTCGTGTTTTTGTTTAAATTGTATAACTAAAATGAATAGACTGAAAATATACAGTAATAAAATTTAGGTGTCCAAGTCCAGGGTCAGTACATTCATTTAAATGAAAATATGATACAGAAAGCCGTAACCTCCATAAAGAATAAAAAAGCTAGTGGACCAGAGAACATACCTGCAGAGCTATTGAAAAATGAAACACGGACGTTAATTCTATTCCTCAAAGAACTCTTAACACGATATTTAAATGGGGAACCAATTCCGTTAAGCTGGAGAGAATCCTGGATAACACCAATCCACAAAAAAGGCAGAAAGGATGACTGTTCTAACTACAGATGTATCTCGGTAACAAGCACCCTAAGCCGACTATATGGAAGAATCTTAAAAAACTTACTAGAACAAGAATACGAAGCAAACGAAATCGAACAACAAGCAGGGTTTCGGGCCGGCCGCTCATGCATGGACCATATTTTTAGCATTGTTCAAATGAGTGAGAAAAGAGTGGCAACTAATAGGGAAGTCCATTTACTTTTTGTAGACCTTACAAAAGCGTACGATACTGTCCCGATAACAAAACTGTTGCAAGTCTTAGAGAAATCAACGATCAATAACACTGTAATAATAGCTATTAAACAGTTATATCAGCAATTAACATCCAAAATTAAGTTAGGAAATAATCTATCTGATAGTTTCACCGTCACAAAGGGTTTAAGACAAGGTTGTAGTTTATCCCCCACACTATTTAAAATATATTTAAACGAAGTGTTAAAGAAGTGGAGACGAGCGTGCCATCGAATGGGGATACAGTTAAACGATGACACTACTCTGTATAATCTGCACTTCGCGGATGATCAGGTCGTCGCGGCCCAAGATAAAGAAGACCTGGAGTTTAAGGGAAAACGACTTCTTAGAGAATACGAAGAATGGGGATTAACGGTTAATATGAGCAAGACGAAATATTTGTGTATTGGGGCAGAAACAACAGATCTGGATCTGGACAATGTAAAAATAGGAATATGTAAGGAATACACCTATTTGGGTACAAAAATCACATGTAAAGGTCGTACTGAAGAGGAAATAGAACAACGGATATTAAAAGGAAAGAAAGTTATAGGATGCCTAAACTCGCTGTTGTGGGCAAAAAATATATCTAGGGAAAGAAAACATATGATATATAATACTATCTTTCAAAGTACTGTTTTATATGGCTGTGAAACGTGGCAACTTAATAAAACATTAGAACGCCGATTGCTAGCCCTGGAGATGGATTTCTGGCGAAGATCTGCTGGCATATCACGTCTCGATAGGGTTACAAATGACCGAATTCGACAAATTGTAAAGACCGACACAACTATAATAGATGAAATCCAAAGAAGACAACTTATATGGTACGGCCATGTTGAACGTATGACAGATGAAAGGCTACCCAAACTAGTGCTTAAATGGACCCCAACAGAACGAAGGAAAAGAGGTAGACCAAAACCAACATGGATAGGGGTCATTCAGAAAGCGATGTCCGAAAGAAATCTAGCCCCAGGAGATTGGACTGACCGAAGAGGCTGGCAACTGGGAACCGGAAGGCGAAAGACGCTATAAACCGGATTAATAATAAAAAAATAATAAAATTTAGTTGTTACGTTTAGTTTAAGAATTTGGAATTATGTACTTCTTTTTTGTTATTTTTGCTAAAAGCAGATACTTATTTTGATTTTTGAGAAAACTTTTATATTATGTTGTTATCTGGTTTTGAATAAAAAAGAAAAAAATTGATTTAAATCATGATTTTAATCAGCCCAACCCTGTTCTGTACTGGGTAATACCGATAAATTTAGCAAAACATTTCGGCCGCCTCTTTTTATAAGCTACCGGTAGCACAGCTTATTTTTGAATATCAACGTCGCTAAAACGCATTCATCAAATCATCGGTCGACTATCTAGCTCCCAGGTGTTCACTTGAAAACCTTAGCGCGCGCTGGTTCTCAATAATTTCTCAGGAGATTTTTATTGTTCGAGTTTTATTGAAATACATCTTAATAATGCAATTCTTAATTTTAAATATATATTTATGCTTAAAAGCTGAAAATGTCGATTCAACTCAAGATGAAATAATTAAAAGAATATGCAACTTAACGAAAATTACTTGTTTCACAATTTATTTGGGAATTAAACGAGGCGTTGTGATTGAACACGATAAAAAACGAAAACGTATCGTCAGCCGTCGGATAAATGATGCATCTAAATATGTGATTCGACAAACCGTTCACAATACGTACAAAGAAAATCAAGTCCCAACATTAGAAATTATATTTAAGAAATTGCAAGATTTTAACGATTATAATTATAAATCATTGGAAACAAATTTTAATGGAATGTAGTTTTAAGTATCTCATTTAAAAATAAAATTGATACCATACTGGTCGGTTTCTTTTGAAGATTTTATGGCTTTTAATGAGATGTTTTTTTTTTATATATTTTTAAACTATTATTTGGAAATGCTATACGTTTATTGCAAAGACCTGAGCCTAAGTTGTTGGGAAACATTTCTCGTGATGATGCATAAAGGGGACAAACTTCTAGGTATAACATGTTTAACCGTAAATTCACAAATATCACCAAACGATTGCATTCCATCATAACTTAATATATAGGTATGAATTCAATCATTTGTTCGAAATATTTTTCAAAACGCGTCTCCGTTCATCTCTTCGTGATAATCACAAGTTTTTTTATTAAAACCAAAGTAGACCCTCCTGAAAAAATTCATTTACACTACCAATATGGGTAACAATTATTCGTCAACCCTTACCTGTTGGTTCCTCGAGACCATTTGAACATCCTTGCAAAAATGCTTCACGAGCTGTTTTTATGTTTTTGTCTTTCTAAACCCTTTCTACAGAATGCTCTTCATTAACCCACGTTACGTCTAAATAATAAATATTCTTGTTTTTTGTTCTATTTGTTTTATTTTTCCTGGGTAGTTTCGTCTCCAACATACAACATACAATATTTTTGGAATCGATAAGCATTGACTGTCAACTAAATTTTTCGTGTTTATACCATGTAAAACTTTCCAAAATTTAGTTCTACTTATTGTGGGTTAATCAGGATCATCGGCAGAGTTTAGTTAGATGGATCGTCCATTATTATTATAAATGCTCTTCTTGTTTCTATTTCTATTTTAGATTCATTAATATACTTTATCGTAACCTGCATGTGATTTCAAAAAATGTTTGTTGTAGTTTGGAAGTTTTGTTGAGTTAAGTAACATGGCTTTTTGTTTGGCTCCATAATTGCGTCTGACCTGTTTTAGTAATCTTGTTAACGCGATGCATGATTTATTTCTCGGCTATTTTTGAGTATCTGGGAAAAAAATCCCGGAACGTTCTTGGAACGCGCGTTTGTTTCTTTTTTTTTTTTTAAACGTATCATCGTCTCTGCCATCACCATCTCGAGCGAGCATAATCCGAAAGAAAGCGAACAAGAAGAAGAAGAATCAGTCGTGCGAATTCTCTAGATGTTGTTGAAGGCAACAACGCAACAATTCCCATGATATCATAAACATGATCGCTCCTCGTACGGTATGATTCCCATTTAGGTACCAAACGGGACAACATTAAATGCAACAAGAACAAAGTCATCGACCCAGAACAAGAGTAACCAGTAAGTCGGATGGTAAAAAGTTCAAGGGGATGTGTACGTATGTGTGTGTGTGTGGCAGCTCGAAGCTCGTTTAGATGCTCTCGTTAGATAATTCAAACGATGTTAATATTATCACTAATGCATCACCCTGTATTTAAACCATTTTTAAAGGAATGCAAAGACAAACACGGTTTGTTTTGCACCAGAGAATGGCGGTATCTTTTCAACAGTAAAAACACAAGAGCTTTTTTTTTATCGGATAAATTTCTTTTCGTAACGAAATAAATTTGCCAATCAGTAATTTTACGAGAGAAACTGACATGAAAAAATCGCGAGACCGAAGGTCGAGTGATTTTGTCAAATGTCAGTTTTTCGAGCAAAATTACTGATGGAAAATTTTTGAGTTAAAAAAAAATTTATCCTAAAAAGAAAAGCTCGAGTGTTTTTTGGCAAGATAAATAAACGACCGAATATATGAATGAACAACAACAATAATTATCTTTATTGATACAATTAAATTATTTAAATGAACAGTCATTAAATACACAATTCTTATAAATTGTTTGATTTGGTGTACTAATTTCAAAATTTTCTTCTCTGGTATTCACACATGTAGAATATTAATTTTTATTTTTCTCACTCGAGGCTCGTAAGGAACTAATAAGATTTTCGTGATGTTCAGGATCAATTTGGAGATAGGGTTTAATAGAAGATGATGATGAGTTATCTTTATAAGTTGTTGGTCACTATAATTGGTAATTTTTGAAAATATTGTATTGTATTCAAATCTTCCTGTTGAAGTTCCATCTTGTTTTTTTTCTTCTTTAAAATGGTGAATTTTACAGTTTGCAGCTTCTCCCCCCCTCCAAGCTAAAACTCCATAAATTGTCTTCATATTGATGCTTTAGTATTTTTTGTGGATTGCCGGATTGCTTTTTCTATATTTTTTGTTATTTGTTGAATCGAAACTTCCCCAAAACGACTCATGTTGTAATAATTCAGTATCAATTACAATTATCAACAATACCTAAATAACTGACAGGGCAGACATTAAAGTAACGTAAGCATACTAGATGTAGACGCTTAAGAGGAACATGCATTTTTATCGGTGATAAATAACGATGCACCTTTTTTATCGCTGTCAAACTGACAAAACAGTCATCTTTAAATGACACATTTTATACAGAAGTTAATTTATCACCTATAAAACTCCCCTATTCGTATCAAGTTCGACAGCCGATAAAAAATCAGAAAAGGTAAATTAACTTTTTTCATACTATCGGGGCTTTCGATTTCACGTTGATAAAATCAATTTCACCAACTAACTAAATATACAACGCCGTTTCGGCTTCTTTAATGTGCACTAAACATTTAACGTTTAAGTTTCAGTAAAAATAACACTTTTCCTCTGAACGTGCTATTTAATAAGTGTAATTTTCTGTTAAGTATTAACTTTATTTGATCGAGATTTTTTATCATAAAATCCATCGAAACTCACGATAAAATTAATTACAAATGTGCATGAAATACTATTTTCGTTCTGTAATATACATATAAATATATATTTAAATATGGGCGATACGCAAATATAGTGAACCGGATTTACTTATGCACTTGTAAGACATCACTAAACTGGAAATTTTACACTTTTTCCAAAAATCGAAAAATCCAATATGGCGGTCATAAAAAAAATGAAAGTTGAGGTGGATTGCGGATTAACGAAAGACGAACTACGAACTTTTTCCACTCCTTTCTTTCTTGTGCTAATTGTTTTGCTATTCATCATTACTTTACTTTTTTGTATTTATTTTCATTCCATTT
Source organism: Agelastica alni (assembly GCA_950111635.1). Lineage (NCBI taxonomy): Eukaryota > Metazoa > Arthropoda > Insecta > Coleoptera > Chrysomelidae > Agelastica > Agelastica alni. The sequence goes on from OX467716.1 coordinate 31,099,166, forward strand.
TTTTTCAGGGTTCTGTGCCAGGTATCCATATTTTTCTGTAGTTCTTTTTCGGTATTGGCCATTATTACTAGATTGTAGATTGTAGCTTGTAGGGGGGGGGGTCGTGAAGGCTATGCAACCTGTCAAGCACCTCGACCTATCAGATCTTTTGTGCATAACCTTTAATCTATTCGAGACCCGGGATTCCAAAACTTCGAGCAAAGTTTATCAGCTTCCTGGGGGCTAAGTTTCTGACATCTAACGGCTTTAGAAAGGCCCCTTCCAGAAACTCGAGCCTCTTGCAGAGAAGCGCTGCAAATATTTTGCAGTTTTAGCGAAGTTCTCGCAGTAGCGGCAACTATCACTCTCTGTTTTGCCTATCTTTTTAAGATGATACCTCAGAGGGCAGTGTCCAGTGAGGAGCCCCGTCACCAGTTTCAAGTCTCTCTTGTCCAACTCGAGAAGCTGTTTAGCTTTCCTTGGCAGAAGGCTTACTAGCCTTTTCGCTTGTCTTTGTCCTGGCACTTTATGCCAGTGAGATTTCATTTCATCTGTTTTCCAGCGTCGAACCTCTTCTATCAAGTGGGCTTTGGAAAGTCCACAAAGGGTTCTGGGCCGGAAAATTTTGTATTTGCCCCTTTTTTGGCAAGGCAATCTGCTTCTTCGTTGCCTTTAACTCCCTTGTGACCTGGAATCCATATCAGAGTAACTTGATTGTTCGCTGCCAGTTGTCTCAGGGACTGTTTACAGTCTCAAGTCAGCCTAGACTCACAAGTGTATGACTTCAGAGCTTTTAGTGCTGCTTGGCTATCTGATAAAATATAGATTTCTGCCCTTTGGGTGTTTCTTTCGATGCACTCTTGGGCACATATCTCTATGGCATGAAATTCTGCTTCAAAGATGGTTGAGGTGTTACCAAGTGGTTTTGAGAGCCTGAAATTCGGCCCACTTCAACCCTTTCATCCATCTTGGATCCAGTGTACCACACTACAGCATCCCTTCCTAGTTGAGGTCCGTTTTCTGTGCAAACGTGGTGGTTGTTTATAACCAATTCAAACTGCATTTCCAAGTCATACCTAACTGACATTTTTCTGTAGTTCTTTTTTGGTATTGGCCATTATTACTAAGTCTGGTTTACTCTCCTTAATTATGTGATCTATAAATTTGTTTAAAAGGGGCACCTCCTTGTCTTAACCCATCTTTAGTTTTGAATTCTTTCGAAGTTTTATTTTTTTTGTTTACGTAATTTATGTTACTTCTGATATACTTGACTTCTTTTTCTTCCAAGTTTTCTTTCGGTTAACCCTATCGGCTGTAATATAAAACATGAAATAAAATTATTTAGTTAAAAAATAAGTTGGATTTATTGTTATAACTTAAACATTTATTTTAATAAATTCAGCTTAGGGTTTCTTAAAGTGGGATAAACATACTGATGACTCCTATATTTTTTATTTTGTTGATACTCTAGTACATCTATTCCATGCAAAATCAATATCATAACTCTTAGGCTTTAACTTCTTATTAAAACTGCTAGACTGAACAAACCATTGCCAACCATTTTTTTCACGTAATTCCATTGCTTCTTCTTTCGTAAAAAATTCACTTCCATATTGTACAAAGGATCTCCGGCTAATGACCCACCCATTAAAGGGTTTTCCCACCTTTTCCTGGTATCAAAATCAGTCTACCAGTGACTTTGCACTTTGCATACAAATTTTGGAAGGTCCATAAATTCTTACTCTACGAATTTTTACATGTTTTTCGAAAACACCCGTTATTGGAGAAATATGTACCACTTTTTTACCCCTTGTAATTTCTTTTTATGTTCCAATTGGTCAGGATTTAAAAGAGTAACATTATTTTTTAGCTAGGGTTCCGACTGCTTTGCTCCAGATGTCGATAGAAATACTATAACACAGTTCTCAGTTCCACATTTTGTATTATTGTGTTATTAATAAAATAAAATCAAAATGGATTATTGGGCGAGTTTAAAGCAGTGGAATGCAAATTTGTTTATTTTTAATAATGAAGATTACGTTTCATAAGAGATTTATTCTAAGTAAACGGCCACTTACCTATGTTTGTGTGGCTGCTAAACGGCTTTCTTAATGGCCGTCTCAGGAAACCTCTAATCGGGCATGGTACACAATAATGTTCTAGTTTTAAGAGATGTTCAAAATGCTGGCATCGAACATCTTGACAACAGACTAATCTTAAATAAAACACTTTCTTTTCTAACTTAACATTTTTAATGTTACCTACCTAATTGCAATCGAATTAATCTTTTTAGATCAGCTAAATCTTGTGGTTTAGTTTTGTATACCATTTTGTATACCATGATGTATCACAAGCACTTACTTCTCGTTTGAAAAGGGGGTTGTAACGTCACTGGATAGGGAATGAAATTTTTCGTTGAAGGAGTTCATTTCATAACCTAAAATTGACGTGTTTTGGGATTTATTGCATTTGACGTTCCACTCTGTATATTTAAATGTATATATCTATTATTTAATTATGCTAATTAAATTATTAATGTATTCATATCAGTTACACGGAAAGAAATGTTGTCATTTTGTTAAGACCAGCACAATTAAATATAAAAGATTTACCTTCTCATTAATGAAAAAACTGATTGTGTGATAATGAAAAATTATTGTGGATGTGTCTTTTTTTTCTTGGAATTTATAACTTTAGTTGATGTTTGATTCATATTTTAGCTGCTTGGAGAAAAAAAATAATGAAATAAATTTATACACGACTAGCCACGTTTTAACCAACAGTTCTGTACCGATAATTGGTTTAATTTCATCTGCTTCTGTCTGCATGAAAATAAAAATGAAAATGAAAATTAATATATATCGACTTCGTTGTTTATTTTGATAAATAATGTATAAATTTATTTTAAATAAAACACTATAACTGTAAATAATAAACTATATTATTCGATTACTATATCTATAGATAAAAGTATTTGGCAACATCTAAAAACGCTCTATTATGGATCCAATTATTCACTTCGACATATTTGAGCGAACTGAGCTTTTTCCCATCCCAGTTTCAGTTATTCCTGTCCGAGTGTAAGTAGTAACCTAACCTAAAGACACCTTCTGTTCGTGGTAGTTTATTTGTTTTGTTTATAACATACATATAGTCACGCCTTTTCCCGTACAGGTTGGCAGAGACCACTTCCTTCCACTTGCTACGGCTTTTACACACATCTTTTGCTTCCTCTACTTTTTTCAGTGCTCTCATACATGCTCGTTGGTTGTTGGTACTCTTGACCTGGCCTTTCTTCAGATATGTTCGCCCATGTCGACCTCTACCGACTTGTCCATTCATACTGGCCTTATAAATTTGTTTCGTCAATCTTCCTTCATTTATCCTTTCTACGTGTCCAAACCATCTAAGCATTCCTTTATCTATATTTGTAACCACATCTTCTTTTACATCACAGCGTTCCCTTATCTCACTATTCTTCACTTTATCTAACCGAGTCACTCCAGGTATACTTCTCGGACTACTCATCTCCGCAGCATTAATCCTATTTTCATGCTTCTTCTGCCAAACCCAACATTCACTACCATACATAAGTATAGGAACCAACACACCTCTATGCACAGCCAGACGTGCCTTTTTTGACCCTTTCTGGCTGTTCATAAAGCTTTGCTGTATTTATAAATAAAACGTTTTATTAAATTTGCTCGAACACAATAACTATAAATAAAAATATTTAAGTCTAAAAAACGGTCGACTGTGGATTCAGTGCTTTAAGATCCAAGTATTCACTTCGACGTATTTAAGCAAACTGAGCTTTCTCTCCTTTCAGCTTCAGATATTCCTGTTCGAGTGTAAGTAGTAACCTAAAAAAGCTTCTTCTGTAACTTTTCATAAGGTTTCAATGATTTAAGATCCAAGTATTCACTTCGACGTATTTAAGCAAACTGAGCTTTCTCCCCTTCCAGCTTCAGATGTTCCTGTCCGAGTGTAAGTAGTAACCTAAAAAAGCTCCTTCTGTAACTTTTCATATGGTTTTAATGATTTAATGATTTAAAATCCAAGTATTCAATTCGACGTATTTAATCAAATTGAGCTTTCTCCCCTCTCAGCTTCAGCTATTCCTGCCCGAGTGTAAGAAGTAGCCTAAAAGCTCTTTCTTTTCGTGGTATAGTAACAATTCATAATGTTTATTTTTTTTTTTTATAAATCTCGTGTTGTTGAAGCATCCGGTGTAGACCTCCCAATCTATCTGCTATTATGAAAAAGCTATTATCGAAAGCGCCATTCAGTTAAATAATAAATATTAGTTGCTGTTGCAATAGTAGTTCATCAAACGAAATTTAATACTTGGCAAGCTTCGTGAATACAAATGAAATTATATACACATCCTGTTATGCGGCTCGGGGAGGACTTTTCTTATTTTCTTGGAAAATTTCTTGAAATAACTCGACGTCCGTTAGCATTGGTAACCGACCGACATGAAAGAATCTATTTCGTATGTTACACGGATATTTTCAATGTCATTTAAATTCCTCGAGTCCCCATACGCGTACCGCTGCAAATAACGCGATATGCAGCAGAAAATAATTTATTCACCGCACCAAAATGAGAATATTACCGATGGAGTATCAATAAAGAATTCCCGATAAAATTACCGCAGCATTTTTCCTTCTACGGATAATGAACAAATGACACTAAAGTACTTCTTGAACATTTTTGAGCTGTTTGTAGAAAAATTTAAGGGTGTTGGTGGGTACCGTTAAGTGTTTAGTGTGCTTGTAAAATTTCTAGGATTCGACGGGCCTCCCACTAGGAGACGGAGCATTTTCTAAGAAGTTGACGTCATAAACTGCCTTTCATCGTCGCCAGTTCAGTTGAAATTTGACACTTTGAAAGGTGGAAAGCGAAAAGGTAAAGGTGTTACTTGTCCTTTTGTGTACTGGTCAAAGTGAATATAAACTTCTTTTTATAAATCAATTAAAAAGATGTTATTAAGACTGTGTATGCAAGATGACTGGTTTTTAATAATTATGAAATTAATTTATCTTTTTCTTATGTCCGTTTTTAACGTTTATCGAGTATTTAAATAGTAGGCTATGCATATTTTGTTTCGTTGTATATGACAGCTGTCAAAATAATTCGTTAGAAGATGAAACAATTTTGTGATGTATTTGCGATAGATTTTCTTTAAAAGTAAGCTTAAAAATTGTTCCTTTTTTTGTTTTTAATTCCGAAATATTAGACAATTGAATTGAGGAAGAGGTTTTTTTTTTATGAAAATAGTCGCAAAAACGGTAGACCTATCGTGTGGGCCGCGGACGGCCCGCACTGCGACTGTTAGAAGGGGAAGGAATTATAGAAAGGAAATAATTGTGGACACGCTTTTTAAAAAGTTGCAGGTCATAGTTCTCTGGAAAAACTGATTTTGGAAGCTTATTCCATTCCGTAACAGCCCTGTAAAAGAAGGATTCTTGATGAAGATTGGTTCTTCTAGTGTCAATCTTGAGAGTAAATGGGTGAGACTGATCAGCGTGCCGAGTTCGTCGGCCGAATGTGGCCAATGGTGGTACCAGAGTTTTTATTTCTCTGGAGCATCTGCCATGGAAATATCTGTAGAGCAATGACTGGTCTGCAACTCTTCTTCTATGTTCTAGAGGGTGAAGAGTATCTGTGAGAGTTGAGCTGTTTATCAAGCGAATGGGCTCTTTTCTGAATGGAATCTAGAAGACGAAGAGAATACCTTGGTGCTGAACCCCAAATGTGCGAGCAATACTCCAGTAGAAATCGTATTTGAGCCTTGTACGTCGTCAACAGTTGATCAGGAGTAAAAAACTTTCTGGCTTTCCACAGAAAACCTAGCCTCTGGCTTGCCATCATCATCATCAATCCACCAATCGCGTCCACTGCTGGACATAGGTCTCCCGTAGCTTTTTACATCCTTGCCGATCCCGTGCTGCCTCTATCCAGTTGGACTTTATCCTTTTGATGTCGTCGGTCCATCTGTATGCGTCTTGGCGCGGTCTCCACTCAAGTATCCTCTTTATCCAGCGATTGTCCGAAAGTCGCGCCACATGACCGGCCCAGTTCCATACCTAACATCGACCTCTCCATTTTCCTCTGCGCGATACTTATTCCATTTGTAGTGTTCTTCGTGAGGGTAAGTGTTTCAGCCCCGTATGTAAGCACATGCAACACGCACTGGTCAAATACTTTTCTTTTTAAACATATTAGATATTGCGCAGCTTTCCAAAGGCCGCCCATGTTCGGCCTATTCTTCTCGATATTTCACAAGTTTGGTTGTCTCTACCAATAGAGATTTCATGACCAAGGTATTTATATTTTCATGGACCCAAGAAAAAGTAAAACAAAGCGGTTTATCTATTTCTTCGATTTTTCGACCAAAATTCAAGCCTTTGTATAATAATTCGAAAGTGACAATATTTTCTGTTTTCTTAAATGAATGAAAAATTATACAAATGCAATTCAAGTGTTTCCTCACGAATGCTGTCTAATCCCCACATTGTTTCTTCAATACTAACTTGATTAGCTTGTCGTGTTGGACATTATCAAAGGCTTTTTAACAGTGTATAGAACAAAGAGCGACATCTTTGCGCTGGTCAAAACAATTTTGCACCAATACTTGTATAGCCTCACAGGGCTAGGCAAACAAAAAAAAAACTCAAGGGTCCAACTTGCAATATAAATGCTTATAGAAACTTGTAAAAAATTTTTGACCGCCCTGTAATGATTTTTCAATATAATTAGGGTTCATTACTCTCTCTTACTATTAAACAGAGTATTATGGAGAAATTGCAGCAAAATAAAACACCGATAAAAAGGTTGTTAAAAATTATTCTATTTTCATGAATAAATGTATAAGTATACTTTTAGAAGCAACCTCGTATACTGCTCTCGTAAAAATCGACCAAACTACTAATGTTATTACGTACTTTAAAACGCAATCGAAATGATTTATGATTCATTTAAAATAATATTGACAGTGCATTAAACTATGAAAATAATTTTAATACCTTTAATGGAAATTTTTTGTTTGTTTAAAACTGTGGCGTACTCAGTATTGGGTGAGACTGTTGAAATGTAGTCTGTGGGGGAATAGTAAATCACATTCTTAATTTATACTGACCAGTACAAGTTCTCGTTCTACTAGTCCTAAGATCCGAAGTAAAATCGACCTTCACCCGTCTGTTTAATGGATAAAAATTATTTTATAAATTATTTAGTATGTTAAAAAATATAAAAAAAATGGGTTGCCTGAAAAAATCCTGGCCAGGCTATAATTAATTAAAAATTCGAACATCATTTTTTTTTTAATTTCTACCGATGAGTTTAACGAAAAAAATTTACATCAACCGTAAGTACATCGCCTATAGAATATGCAAACGTAGGGTTGCCTATAATTTTTCCGGTCTAACTATTGGGTTGTCAGGTATAAACAGGTATTTTGGTCCTAGTTATTTTCACCTACTTGTTTAATCTATAAGTTAAACATAAAATTAAGCGCTGTTTTATTGCGAACGCAATGATATAGGGTTGCCCGCAAAAAGTCTGTCCTGAATGATGGTTGTCGAATTTTAAAAAATAAAATTTTAATGCGACTGTGAACGTGCGTCAAAGAGGTCCAAGACAAATAATTCGTTCGATAGACGAAAACACAGAGTTGTACAACAATAGTTTGGTGTAACTGGTAGTATACATAAGAAAGTAATCTCTCTCTTCAGTCGATGTCTGGTTTCAGACGTCGTGACCCCTTGAATGTATGCCCGGGACAGTCATACTTCTCCAAGTAGCTCTGTCTTCAGCAGTCCGCATCACTTCTTGTATGGAGAGGTTTGTCCAGGATTTTATTTGATCGATATATCTGTTCGGTGTTTTTTTAACCCATCTCTCCGAATAATATGGCCAAAGTATTTGAGGGTGTTTCTTTGGATGTCTGGTAACAACCGTTCATTTTCCGCAATTCTTAGCTCTTGAAGGATTGAAGCGTTTGTTCTCTGGGCCGTCCATAGAATTCTAAGCATTCGTCTATAGCATGCCATTTCGAAAGCTTCGATCCGGTGTCTACATGCCACATTGATAGTCCATGACTCAGAGCCGTAGGTAGCGATTGAGAATACAAGAGATTTCATAAGGCGTTGTTTTGTAGCTTTACTTATGTTGTGATCTTTCCATACTTTTATTTTTATTAGTTAGGCTAACGCTGTCCTTGCCATCCCGATCCTTCTTTTTATTTCCTTTTCACTGCCACTTTTGTTCGTGAAAGTAATATGAAATATATAATAATTTGAAAGTTGATATGTTAGATTAATATAATAATTTGAAAATATAAATATATATTTAGTTATAAATGTTGCATTAGAGTGTACAAATGTTTTCATTAATAAAAATCAGAAAGCGATGTATACTTGCTTGGAATTTTTATCTTTTTTCATTTTCAAGAAAGTAAATAAAAATGAACAAAATGAACCGTCCAAAAATCAAATTAAAAAATAAAAAAACCAACACTGAGGATAATTTGTTCAGTACAAAATTTTTATTATACTACACTATAAATATAAATATTACATAAAGTAATAAAAAAGAACTTTAAGTTCATAATTATTATTTTGTCTGATTAATTATTGATTTCCGTAAATTGATTATCATCTTCCGTAATTTCGGTAATGTCTTGTACTGTCAAAATTCTGTTGGTTTTAAATAATCATCTAAATGCCAACCGCAGTTTTCAGGCTGGAGTTTGATACATGTAGACTCAGTTGCATTGTGCCACATAGAATTAACAAAAATTTTTTGTTGTAGGGATATCCAGCATGGCGGTATAGTGTTGGAGTCAAAACTTTTTATTTTTTTTAAAAATTATTCGTTGTCGCGCCGTGCGCAGCTACAAATCTGTGTTTTCGTCTATCGCGCGAGATATTTGTCTCGGACCTCTTTGTCGCACGTTCACAGTCGCATTAAAATTTTATTTTTTAAAGTTCCACAACCATCATTTAGGACAGACATTTTTCGGACAACCCTATATCATTGTGTTCGCAATAAAACAGCGCTTATTTTTATGTTTAATTTATAGATTAAACAAGTAGGTGAAAATAACTAGGACCAAAATACCTGTTTATACCTGGCAACCCTATAGTTAGATCGGGAAAAATATAGGCAACCCTACGTTTGCATATTCTATAGGCTTTGTACATACGGTTGGTGTAATTTTTTTTCTTTAAACTCATCGGTAGAAATTAAAAAATAAGTAATTCTGAATTTTTTAATTAATTATAGCCTGGCCAGGATTTTTTCAAGCAACTCATTTTCTTTATAATTTTTAACATACTAAATTACTTAAAACATAATTTTCCATGAAACGGATGGGTGAAGGTCGATTTTACTTCGGATCCTCTACTATAGTACGACGAGCGTTCTCAAATACTCGTACAGTTTTATATATTTGACTGATAAGAATGGGAATATTGTGTGTGCCAGATGTAAGAAAAATTAAAGTGCCACTGGTCGTATCAGTCATGATTCGAGCAACGGTTAACCGGTACTACGACATCGATATGATTGCAACATGATTTACTATTAGAGATATTGAATAAAGTTGCACTACCTGTTCGCGTATATTCAATTAAACGTGAAATATATCTTAAAAAGGAAAAGCGTCGAAAAAGCGGTTCGGTGCTAAATGTTCTTTGATTTGTAGCTTAAATACTTGCGCTCAAAGATTATTCAGCAGAAGGGAGCTCTCCTGAACTATCAAGTTCGTTGTTAGAATCGTCAAAACTATACCGTAAACGATTTGCAAAATCTCTTAGTTTCATATGAAACCAGATTTGACCCTTCGGTCTAATAAACGGCGTATTCAAGTTCTGGAAGCACGTGGGAGATAAACTAGACTTTGAGCTACTCGATTATAATCATCTTCAGATAATTTTTGCAATAGCGTTACTTTATAAGGATGAAACTTATTCTTCATAATAATGTTCCAATGCAGTTTTTCGAATGGATGTAAAAGGATTTTCTACAAAACTTTGCATAACGTCGAAGTATTTTTTATCATTAGTTACGGTCTTTGGTCGGCCAGTTTTAGGGCGATTTTTAGTTGAACCCACTTCTTCAAAAAGTTGCACAATCCCCCAAACTGCAATTTTGGTAATTTGGTTGCGATATGGATACGTATCATTAAATAAGTAAGCTACTTCATCATAAGTTCTTTTACGATCACCGTAACCTCTCATCATAAAAATCATTATTCTTTCCTGTTCGGTAAACATACTTATATTTTACATACATACATACACATAGTCACGCCTTTTTCCCGTAGGGGTAGGCAGAGATCACTTCCTTCCACTTGCTACGGTTCTTACACACATCTTTTGCTTCCTCTACTTTCATCAGGGCTCTCATGCATGCTCGTCGGTTGTTGGTACTCTTAACCTGGCCTTTCTTCAAAACATTTGATCGAGACGTGCCTTTTTTGACACTCTCTGGCTGTTCATAAAGCTATGCAGTGCCCCATTCATCTGTTTTCCTGCCAACACCCTTCGCTCAATGTCACTGTCATAATTTCCATCTCTCGTAAACTTTGAACCTAAGTACACAAATTTATTTACTTGTTTCACTCTTTTAAAAGTAACTAATTACAATAAACACCTTTCACTAATGACAATAAGAAATAATTCATGACATTAAAGAACAATTATTGATAGAAAAACCTACTACTATTTTTTTGACATACGTAAACAATTTTTTTATAATTTTAGTTTCAAACCACTGTAACTTTGGAACTATTATTTATTTTCGGTCTTGACGGTTGTATTTGTAATTAAGTAGATTTTAAAAAACTAAAAATATATACAGGGTTTACCATTTAAAAAATTATGTTAATAAGTTATTTTGTAGTAACGGACACACTGTAGAAGCATTTACATTTATTTTGACCGCAGGTTTATTATTATTCTCTTTCAATATCAGAGCATAGCTTACAGTTTGTTTGTGAAAACGACAATTATGCTTCTGTTTGGTATCGTAAATTTTGTTTATAATATTTTAAACTGTTCATTTCCATATTTTTATCTTAATGTGCTCGAACAGAAGATAATGAGCATTTCTATTCAAGTTTGGTGGTGTGTGAGTGTGTATTAAATAGAATAAATGACAACTTTGCGGTGTAATGCCAACAGTTAAAAAGCCATCACATAAATCTGCTGTTGCTTTACAATGTCTTCGACGTAGAAATTGTAAAATATTCTCAATAACAATCATAAAAACCAGTTTTATAACATCAATAAAATCATAGTTCCATTTTAAGCTCGGTTGTATACTTCCAGCTTCCAACCACGCAATGAGGAAACTTTATCCACGTCGCGTATATAATTTTGTATATTCAAGACCAAAATATGAGCTTACAATTTTCCTTTTTCACAAAAAAAAAGTGGATATTAACTCTCTTACAAAAACTTTGCATTCGAGCAACAAAACTACGACAACTCGGTGCGGCTTTTTTTGAAATATAAACGGAATCACCCTGTACAGAAAGAAATAACCGATCGCAGATATTCGAGTATGTATTAGACTTACGCCAGACACGCTTTTTGTCTTTTTTCTTTGCTGGAAGGTGGAAATTGTTATGTAAATCGTGATTGGCAACTGTTAACGCTCAGTATATCAGTTGTAAGTATTATTATACCACCGTATCCCGAAGATGTTGTCAGAGTAATGATAATGGATTTGTATATCATACTTTTTGTGCTCGCGTGTGTTACGAACTCGAAACGGTTCACTGCAAACGAAGAAAAAAAACTACTGGACAAAATTAACACAGCAACATATTAAATCATACAAATTGCTGTAATGAATTAATTTTAATAAGTTTTTATGGATATTAGTTACTTTTTTTTTATTTAAAGAATGAAAATTGTTTCAACCATAAAAGGCTATTAGCAACACATTAAGATAATTACAAAAGTATAACAGTAACCCTATATTAAACTGTAAACGTTTATGGATTTCAAAAATAGTAACACGTTACAGACATTGTTTATACTTAAAGCACTGGACAGTGTATTAGGTAAATTATACCTTTTCTTTGGTATTGTGTATTTAGTACAGTTTAACAATATATGTTTAACGGAGAGAACTGAATTGTAGGATTCACACATAGTTATAGGTTCCTGTTTCATTATTTATTCGTGTGACCTAGTCGCAAGCGTGATGTTTTAAGCTGAAACTGGCGGTTTTCTGGATAACACAACCATTTTTGGAACGTGGGCTTAACCTCCCGTAACTTTTGTTCGCACTGATTCCACTCACTTTTCCACATAAACTTTATATTCTTTAAAAGAGACCTTTTTATATCCGTACTTACAACACTGTTATTGAGGTGAGCACTATCGTCACTAATTGCACACTTGTCTGCTATTTCGTTGCCTTGAATTCCTATATGTGAAGGGATCCAAATGAATATTACTATTTTCCTCTTTTCGTTTGCTGAATATAATTCGTTCTTGATGCCTTGTACTATTGGATGTTTGAGATATAAATGTTAAATTGAATATAACGAGTTAAGTGAGCCCGTAAGGATTATGCATTTATTGTATTATTGTTGGAACTTTTAATAAAAAGTGTAAGGTCTTTGATTCTAACTGAGTTGAGATCAGATAAATCATCAAAGTTCGGTTGCCCTAGTATAAAAATCATGGGGCAGGGCAGTGGCAGAAAAGATGTACCATTGTTTCCTTCTCTTCCTCATCGGGACAGCTTCTACAGAAGTCGTGTGGAAGCTTTGCGATTCCTATGCGCCGTGCATGGGATCCACCTGCCCAGTTTCCTGTTATGGCCAAGATCACATTTCCAATGGACTGGCTGGATAGAGCTAAAACATCATTAGTTCGACGTAGATCCTAGTTAACGCCAAATCTGTTTCGATTATGGGAGGGTGGTGCCCTCTCTTGCTAGCTCGTCCACCTTACAGTGCCTGGTATATCCCTGTGTCCAGGTACCCAGACAATGTGAATTTTAAACCTAGTTGCCAGCTCATTCAGATCGGCACATCATTGCACCGCTGCCCTTGAGGTCAAGTAGAATGAGTTTAGGGATTTGATAGCAGCCTGGCTGTCGCAAAGAATAGATATCTCGATGAACTTTAGTTCGTTGCGGAGTATCCAGACAGCTGCCTCGGTAATGGCTGTCATTTCGGCTTGATACACACCACTGTAATCAGGCAAACAAAACGACAGGCTAAGTGAGGGGTCTTTTGAGAAGACACCGCAATCTACTCTCCCTTCTAGTTTAGAGCCGTCCGTATAAAATACTGTGGCCTGAGATTCTCGGCCCAATCTTGTCTGGATGGGATTTCCAGGTATAGGTTGCCTTCGAACATAAGGGTAGGTTTAGTGTAATCAGTGTGTTTTGTGCACAGGTCGTATTCTCTTGGGATTCTAGAGTGACCATAGTGCGTTTCGGTCCATGGGGTCACAGCATTGAGTCTAAGAGACGCCTAGCTGCGCATTTTTTCTCAAACAGATCTAGGAGATGTATAATCGTTTCAAGGGCTTTTGTTGGGGTGTTTCGTAGACAGCCTGTGATCAGCAGACATGCCAATTTCTGGACTTTTCCTACCTTTGCATGGTTGACTCCCTTCTCCAGGGGTGACCACCATACTAACGATCCATACATTAGTATAGGACTTATGACCGTAATATAGAGCCAATGAACAACATGAGGTTGCAGGCCCCATTGTTTGCCGATGGCCCTTCTGCAGGTATAGGTCGCCACAGTGGCTTTCCTTACCCTTTCCTTCATATTCTCCCTCCACAACAGCTTTCGGTCTAGGATCAGGCCCAGGTACCTCGCTCGTTCCGAGAGGTGAATAGTTTGTTCTCCATTTTCTGGAAGGGGAAAGACGGGAATCTTGTTTCTTTTCGTAAAAAGTACTAGTTCTATGTTTTCTGGGTTTAAGCCCAGACCGCACCTTGTGCTCCAATCATTAAGTGCATTTTGCAAAATCTAAAATAGGATAGTAGGTAGATAGTAGATAGTAAAACTAGGTCATCAGCGTAGGCTACGATTTTGCAGCCGGAGTTTTCGTAGCAGAAACTTATTGAGTGTGAGATTCCACAGTAGGGACGAGAGTTCCTCTGGTGACGAATGTCCTTATATTTCGTTTGTTAGTGCAACGTTTTCGCCCTTGTCCGGCCTTCTAGAATAATTTCCTACCTCATTTAAACGTGATTCCATACGGCTTATTGTCGAACGAGTTTTGCTTGGCAACATAAATTTGACAATATCTTTAGTTAAATTCCTTTCTCGATTCATTTTTCTAATTTTTTGGGGTCAAAAATTAAACAGCCTGCCAAAAAATCGTATTAGTTTCAATAAAGAAACCATTTAAGAGCTTACTTTTAACGAAAATGTATTGCAAGTACTGCTGCACAAAATTGTTTTGATAGCTGTCATCAACAACGAGACAAAAACGGACGTAACAAAAAGATAAATTAATTTTTTTGGATAATTTCATATTGTTGCGTTAATTATTTTCTTCGGTAGTTTATAATTGGTCATTAATAACAATAATCACAGTATATTTTTAAGGTGTGTTAAAACCTTCCTAAAATTATCTGCTTTTAAACGCATTTACCGAAAAGTAATGTAAGAATCCAGTACAAACAGCTTCCGTGATTTTTCATCTCGGAGAATGCTTTTAATGCTTTTTTTTTGTTATCTAATGACTCCCAAGTCCTGACTAATTTCGTGTGTTTTGATTAATAGACCCGTCATGTTACTATTATTAACCACCGACTCGGTTACCCGAATTCCATCGACGATAAAGCTAAATGCTACTACGTTGACTGATTTCTGAATCTATAATGAATAAATTTCAGTCAATCATTCATTTAGATGATAGATAAATTAGTAACACTTTTATTTTCGTGTGAATCACACTCTGTTATGTAGTTTTTTTTATCACAGAAAGTTGCTTAAGACATACGTATACTCGCTATGAGAACCATTTGTTGCTTGGAACGAGCTAAGTCCCCAGACTACAAGAAACTGGTAAAGTTACTAATATTTGCTAATATTATGAAACTCTTTGTTAATATGTATAATGAACAAAAAATGTACCTACTGGTTGCTTCCAAGCATTAATAATATTTGCTAGTCTTATTGCTTGCAACAATTATTTGAGGATTATAGCTGTTACTTATCCATAAGATACTTGGCAAAGCTACTAATTTATGCTAATTTTAGGAGACTATTGCTAATGCGAATAAAGAGCAATGTGTACTTGTTGCTTCTAACCACTAATAATAATTAATTTATCTAAAAAATACTTGCCAAAATCACTTATATTTTCTTATATTATGGGACTCTATTGTTGATACGAATAAAGAACAGTGTGCACTAGTTGCTTCTATGTACTAATAATATTTGCTAGTCTGGCTAGACCTTTATGTTGCTGAAATTTACAATTTTTTAGTTTCTGGTGCAAGATATACTATTTAATCAGTGGCTTTGTAGGCCCACAATAATTTGCTGGTCTTATTGCTTGTGACATATTAAAGGATACTAGAATTAACTTATCTATGAAATACTTGGCAAAGTCGCTAATATTTGCTAATCTTACAAGACTCTCTTGATGAAACGAATAAAGAACAGTGTGTACTATGAGATTTTAAGAACTAATAATATTTACTAGTCTGGCTAGACCTTTATGTTGCTGAAATTTACAATTTTTTAGTTTCTAGTGCAAGATATACTATTTAATCAGTAGCTTTGTAGGCCCACAAATATTTGCTGGTCTTATTGCTTGTCACCTATTAAAGGATGCTAAAATTAACTTATCTATAAAATACTTGGCAAAGTCGCTAATATTTGCTAATCTTACAAGACTCTTTTAATGAAACGAATAAAGAACAGTGTGTACTAGTTGCTTTTAAGCACTAATAATATTTACTAGCCTGGCTAGACCTTTATGTTGCTGAAATTTACAATTTTTTAGTTTCTGGTGCAAGATATACTATTTAATCAGTGGCTTTGTAGGCCCACAAATATTTGCTAGTCTTATTGCTTGTCACCTATTTAAGGATGCTAGAATATAATTATCTATAAGATAATTGGCAAAGTCACTAATATTTGCTAATCTTACAAGACTATCTTGATGAAACAAATAAAGAGCAGTGTTTACTAGTTGCTTTTAAGCACTAATAATATTTACTAGTCTGGCTAGACCTTTATGTTGCTAAAAATTACAATTTTTTAGTTTCTGGTGCAAGATATACTTTTTAATCAGTGGCTTTGTAGGCCCACAAATATTTGCTAGTCTCATTGCTTGTCACCTATTTAAGAATGCTGGAATTAAATTATCTATAAGATAATTGGCAAAGTCACTAATATTTGCTAATCTTACGAGACTCTCTTTATGAAACGAATAAAAAACACTGTATGTAATTGTTGCTTCTAAACACTAATATTATTTGCTAGTCTGGCTAGACCTTTATGTTGCTATAAATTACAATTTTTTAGTTTCTGTTTCAAGATATACTATTTAATCAGTAGCTTGTAGGCCCACAAATATTTGCTGGTCTTGTTGCTTGTCACCTATTTAGGAAGCTAGAATTAACTTATCTATAAGATTATTGGCAAAGTCACTAATATTTGCTAATTTTATGGGACTCTCTTGATGAAACGAATAAAGAACAATGCGTACTTGTTGCTTCTAAGCACTAATAATATTTGCTAGTCTTGTTGACCGGTATGTTGCTAAAAATTACGTTTTTGTAGTTTTTGGTGCAAGATATTTTATTATTTAATCAGTAGCTTTGTAGGCCCACAAATATTTGGTGGTCTTATTGCTTGTCACATCTTTGAAGGATGCCAGCATTAACTTATCTATAAGGCACTTCGTTGTTAAGAATATTTTTAAATAATTAAATGTAAGTTAATCTATATAATTTAAAAATATGATGATACACATACTAAAGTGGAATACACGATGGCTACTGTCAGTTTCCAATTTTCTCTTTTTAAATTGATTACCTTTCTTGTAAGCGTTTATATAAATATGATACGCACTGATAATCTTAACGATTCCAACAGACATCACTTATATCAAATAGTTTATTTCTTCTTGTTGACAAGAAGACAAATAAATGTATCTCTTTAACATACCTTCATTATACATATGTGCAAATATATTTTCGTTATCATAGTTGTCTTTTTAGTTTTACATGTAGCCATAAAACAAAACGAGTCTTGATTCGCATGTCATTAAGATTTTGGGAATTCTTTCATCCGAAGTCCTCCCCACAAACCCTAGTCGTCGTGTTTTTACAACCCCTGTTATATTTGTTTGATAATACGTTTACTGTTTATTAATAATAAACCCAGATAGATTTTATTGCTGGCTGGGATATTTATGAGGAATTGGTAAAAGGCAGTTTTTACCAATAATACGTGATATTAAGTTTTGTTACTGCTCAGAATATTGAAAAGAAGTTTGCTGAGAGACAACAGCAACATGGAAATTAAATATTGAACGGTTGTTTCAACCAGTAATAATTTTTTTGGCACCCACGGTCCTCATTAGAATATTAATGAAAAGTATAATGATAACCAACGAAATGGCAGCCAAAGATTTAAAGAAACACAAAATTACTTATATTTAAGACTAATGAGGAGATCAGGAGAAGAATGGAGGTAAAAAAAGACATACTAGAACACATAGAGGAAAAGAAACTAACGTGGTGCGGACATGTTAGAAGAACTCCGGAGGATCGCTGGATACACCGGGTAACTGAGTGGAGTCCATTAGGCAGACGAAAGAGAGGTCGACCAAGGCGATCATGGAGAGACGAAGTGGATGAGGCGATGGAATTAAGAAACCTGCAGGACGGAGACTGGCAGGACAAGGACAACTGGAGACAAGGGCTGAAAGCAGGAAGGCAGCGACAGCTGTAGATATCCTGGATTATATATATATAAGACTAATGAGCTTTTGAACACAGCTGTGTGAAAAAAAAAACAGAACAATTAAAACTCAAACATAAAAATATGTATTAGTTGTTAGGAAGATACTCCCAGCTAAAAACAAAGTACCTACTGGTCTACCAGCAAGCTTAAACCAGTGTCGACTTACGGTCTCCAGCTATGGGGCCATACCAAAGAAAGCAATTACAATTGCCTTCCATCGGGAATTCCAGGTGAGAACAGTTAAAGAAGAAATAAAGAAAGTTTCCAGTAGTCATGAGGAGAGACTTTACAAACATCCAAACGTAGAAATGCTTCAGCTTTTAGATAATCAAGACTTAATCTTAATTTATTAGTTTAGGTTAGGTTAGGCTAAAACGGTGGTTCGGAGGGAACCCACTTATGCCTTTTGGCCCGTCGTAATACCGTGATAAACAGTGGTGCCTTCCCCCACTACCGTGAGAACCAGTTGGAACTTTTCATTAGTTTATTATCAAAGGTAGATACAATTTTGCTGAAATGTTTTTGACAGTTCTAACAACCATTTAAATTTTGTCATTTTGTGTCACATGAATCAATTTCACTCAATCATGTCAACACTACAATGATAATTGCATTCAGTGCAATTATTAATCACTTTGACAACACGATTGAGTTTGACAACTTTATTCCAAATAAATTTGAAAATGTCACGTTTTGTCAATGCGAATGTTCAAAGTATAAATGCGATCAAAGAAAAAATCCCAAAAATTCAACCTACAGTCATAAATATATTTGGGGAATATTTATGAAATTTTGCTGCGAACGAGAATAAAAATTAAATGAACATAGAAGCTTAGAAGATTGGGCGGTCAATGTAAGAAAGAAAGACGGGTCCAAATTTAAGGAAGCAATGGCGAAGACAATGTGGAACGTTTCGTGCAAACAAATGGTACGATAATGTACCTGTTGGAAGAAATACAATAAATGGATGGACTAAATATGCTGCTGAGGCAATTGGCTTGAATGTAAAGAACAAAAATATAACAAATCACTCGAATAGATCAACTGATGTTGCTGAATTGGCAAAAAGTGGTGAAGAAGAACAAAATTTGCTGAAAATTACTGATCATAGCAATCAAAATTCTATAAAACCATACTTAAATCTCAATCAAGAACACCACAACAGGATCATAAATATTATGCTTGGTAATAGATCTTCTATAGTAGAGAACAGCAACAAATCTAATGTTAAGTTAAATTTTAATAATAATTGTACTTTTACTAACTGCACTTCTAATAAATAAATAAATGTTTCGTCGTATTGAGTTATAAATTTTTTTGTCAAAATTTGCCTCATATGCTCAAATATGCCTCATAATTTTATGACAAATTTATCAAGCTCGTTGCAAAGGAACGATCTTTCGATTGTCAAAATTATCTCGTCTATTATCAATGTCCTAGAGATATTACTAGGTACCGATAATTTCCTTTCGGAAAATAAATAAAGTTTTCACTTTCCACTTTTTTTTCCCGCTTTGAATAACGATAGATACACAAACATACTTAGCCTAACGTTTAACATAGAATCCGGTGTCATATCGCTGTTTAAACAAGTCGAAGTTTCACCTCGATATATGTTAACAATTCTTTACATTACCAAAGTAAATATATTATAAAAGTTTATTAGCGCGAAGGTCTCTTTTACCGTAAATTCTTTGAATAAATGAACCCGGATGTCCTGTCTGGAGTCGAGAATAAACAGCTATAATTTTTATAATTTTAATCACATTTTTAAGTGAACCGAAGTCCTTAAAATGACACTCTATAAACCGAGAGATACTCAACACTAAGCTAATAGAAACATATTTTTATTTTTGCTTTTATTTTAAAGAATTCCATGTAGAATGGATAAAATAGATAAATACAAAAAAGTAATAGATGGGGACTGAAAATCAATGTCAAAAAAATCAAATTTATGGCTGTTAGCAAAATGAATGTTAGCCCGGAAAGAATAACACTTGATAACAATAATATAGAAAGAGTTCAGCACTTTAAATATCCTGGAAGCTGGATCAATCAGTCGATGGATCCAGACGAAGAAATCAAGGCTGGAATAGAAAAAGCTGGAAGAGCATTTCTGAAACTCAAGCCGCTACTCTGTGCCAAGCAATTTAACATTCATCTGCGGTAAAGGTTTACCAAATGCTATGTATGGTCTATTCTGTTGTACTCTTGCGAAAAATGGACGCTTCACCAATAAATTATTGATCAGTGCATTCGAGATGTGGCTGTACAGAAGGATGCTTAAAATTCCGTGGACAAGCCGAACTAACAACGAGAATGTACTCTTTAGAATAGAGCACAATAGAGAGCTCTTAACTACCATTAAGCGCCACAAACGGTAATACTTGGGACATGTGATGCGTGGACCACGTTATAGTCTTCTTCGGTTTATTCTGAATAGCAAGATCGAGGGGAAAAAATGGATAGGCCGCAAAAAGCTATCCCGGCTTTGAAATCTCCAACAATGGACAGGTTTAACTGCTGAGAAACTTCTCCACGCAGCTCAAGATAGAGATAGATACAAAGAAGAAGATGTAGACTGGACCACAAGTATATTCTTCTTCATGTAGCTTCTTCATTATCGGAGGTTTGCTAACATCATGGCAATCCTGACCTTTGAAACTGCTGCTCTGAATAGATCTGCAGAAGACATGTTGAACCATTCTCGTAGATTCCGCAGCCAAGATATTCTTCTTCTTCCAATTGACCTTTTGCCCATAATCTTTACCCAAGTATATTAAAAAATAAAAATACTATAATTTATTGCAAAAAAAATGCGGTTTAAATTTGCGCGCGAAACGAACCTACAGTTCCGATGACGTCACTCCTGTTTATCGCGCGTTATACTTTTTCGTCGCAGGCTTTCATTGTTTTTTGTTTTGTATTAGTTTCAACTTTAAAGATAATTGCTTGTATAAGTACATATACAGGGTGTTCCGAATCCATCAGAAAACAACTACACTCCTGGCTTTATGCCTACGACGAGTATTGAATTACATCTGATAAATAATCGTAAATTATCCCATTTCGGGTGATATGCAGATGCTTGTAAAGTAAAAGAAAGAAATATTAAATTTATCTATTCGAAGTGACCACCTATGGATCGGTTTCGGGGTGTTGCCCCTCATCAGCATAGGGTAGGTCTTCACAAACTCATGTTTGCCGTTCGAAGAGACGAATCAATAACTCTTACCAAGTATACATGAAGGACCACACGAAAAGTGGTAGTCACGACATCTATACTTTTTAACAAGCACCACCCAGTAATTAGCTTCTGACTGGAGGTATCAAAATATAAAAATTTTAGAAAACCATAATACTATTATAGAAAACTCTAAAAATTCTCGACAGCGAAAATAAATATAAAAATGTATAAGACTGGTTCTTTAAAAATTAGTTTTATACATTTTTATATTTATTTTCGCTGTCAAAATTTTTTAACATGTTATTCAAAAAATACTCATAAATATTATATTTGCATCTTTGCTAATCGAAATAAACGAAAAAATCTGACGATACTAATAAATATTAATGAGTCCGTTTAAAATAATTATAAAATAGGATTTTAACAACATACACTGACTGTTTAAAAATTTGACACGCCCGCTGCGTTCTGTAAAAGTCTGAAGAAGTCGAGCCCTATTCATCGGATAGGTGAATGCTTCTTCTAGTGGTTTCGAGTCAGAAGGCATTGTTTGGAAAAAAAGGGGGCGAGAACACTGACGTTACAAGAAGTAACACTTCTTATGTGTGTGTATCAGCAAACGTCGTTGGGAAATATGAATCATCATGAGTATAACAAATTATTAATATAAACCCCCGTAAAATGTATACATTTTAAGTACCACCTTAAAAATATGATCTTTACAAAGTTTATACTTGCTTTTTCACGTTCTAAAACACCATTCGTCGCTTCAGTACCTTAGCAGATGAAACCCCCACTGGGACTTACTAAATTTGTTGCTTTGATGTCCTTAACAAGTGTAACTACTAAAGAGTTTGTTGTGCTAGTTCTAAAGCAATGTTTTGCTTTAATATTTTAATAGATCTAACTTCTAAAGACAGCTCGTTTTATAGTTCTGAAACACCATTAGCTGTAACCCCTATTATAGAGCCTGTTTTTATAGTTTTACAAAATCACTTTACAGATAGAACCATTGATTACAGTCTCTTTACACATCAATTGTTACTAGTTTTGAAACACTATTTTTTTTCTTCGGCATTTGAACATATATAGCCCCTAATTCGTTTTTCTAGTTTTAAAACACAATTTGTTGCTTGAATATTTTAACAGATAAAACCATTTATTACATTACTTGTAGATCCTTGTAAAACATTATGTATTGCTTTAATATATACCTATGTAATCTTTGATTTAAGTTCATATTCCTAGTTTTAAAATATTATTTCTTATTTATTTTTTTAACAAATTCCA
Source organism: Agelastica alni (assembly GCA_950111635.1). Taxonomy (NCBI): domain Eukaryota; kingdom Metazoa; phylum Arthropoda; class Insecta; order Coleoptera; family Chrysomelidae; genus Agelastica; species Agelastica alni. Next base: position 31,121,601 of record OX467716.1, read on the forward strand.
CTCCCTTATTACAGCTCTTCTTACTTCTTTCAGAAACCCTGTTAGTTGCTTTAATTTACTAGCAGCAAATTTAAACTCGTTTTCTTAGTTTTGAAACACCATTTGTTGCTTCAATGTTTTAACAGATACATTCCTTTATTACAACTACTTTAATTCGTTGTGAAACAGTATTTTTGGCATCATTATCTTGATTTAAGTCTGGTTTCATAGTTTTAAACCATTATTTTTAATTTTGAATTTTTTAGCAAATACCACCTCTTATTACAGCTTCTTTAGTTTTTTGTAAAACACTGTTTATTGTTTCAGTATTTTAGGTTTTTTTTCCTCTTTTGAAAAGACTGTTATTTGCTTTCATATACTAACGGTATAATCTAGTTTTAAATGTTTTTTCATTGTATTAAAACACTATTTATTGCTCTTTTTATATATTTTAATCCCACAACCCTTCATTATAGCTCCTTTATTTTTTCGTGAAACACTTCTTGTTGCTATAATATTATAACAGTATTATCCAGATGTAAACTTGTTTTTCTAGTTTTGAAACCTTATTTGTTGCTTCAGTATTATAATTTTTTTATTTCGTTGTGAAACACCACTTGTTGTTTTAATATTATAACTGTATGACCCAGATTTAAATTTGTTTTTCTAGTTTTGAAACACTATTTGTTGCTTCAGTATTTTAGTTTTTTTATTTCGTTGTGAAACACCACTTGTTGTTTTAATATTATAACTGTATGACCCAGATTTAATCTTGTTTTTCTAGTTTTGAAACACTATTTGTTGCTTCAGTATTTTAGTTTTTTTATTTCGTTATGAAACACAACTTGTTGTTTTAATATTATAACTGTATGACCCAGATTTAAACTTGTGTTTCCAATTTTGAAACACTATTTAATGCTTTAATTATTTTAACAGATGCAAACTTAAAGAGAGCTCAATTTCCTAACATTCTTTTTTATTATTTTAAATTTTTTGCAGATAAAAAAAACCCTTTATTAGAGCATTTTTATTTGATTATAAAACACTATGTAATGCTTCAATATCTTAACATATGTAACCTTTATTTGAGCTCGTTTTTTTACTTTTAAAACACTTGTAGTGGCTCCAATATTTTAACAGATAAAATCTATTACGTCAGCTCGTTTTCTTCTCTGTAAAATACTATATGTATTATTCTTTCGTCTTAAATGATGTAAAGAATCGATTATTTGGGACACCGTATATTGTTGAATACATTCCATTTAAGGTTCTAAAAAAATCCCTTATTCCCAGCTTCTCGTCTGGCTCCGACTCAAGTGCATCGGGGTCCATTGTTTCTGATAATGGGCCAACGGGCGCCATCGCCGTCTCCTCGGGACCCCTACAGTCAACCTACGGCTAGGCCACTTTCGAAACATTTCGCCTTTTGATGTTTACGATGCTCGTAAATCCGTGTAGAGATTTTTTTCTCTGGTCGAGCGTTAATTTGTCTGATTTTGAATAATATCGCTTCGACATGCCAGCGTCGGTCGGTAACACTCTTTATTGGATGTGAATATTTATGCTCGTTTGGGACATTCAACAGGTGCAGAGTTATTATTTTTGACCAGCAGCATTTATCTTATTTCGTACGCACAATTTTTAAATAAGGAATGCCCGCGTTATGCTCCGAAAATTATTATCAATTCAAAAAATTCGTTTATTGATTATGCAAATGTTTATTTACGACGACGTGTGTCACATTTTTTTTAAACACTTACGACATCATCTTTTCACATCTCTTTTAATATACAGGATGTTTATTCACCGACTAAACTGTGATTAAAAATAAGATTCAGAAGTCGTTGGCCAGTTATGACAAAATATGTGCACCTAAACCGAAACATTTAAGTTGTCAAGTTGCGTGTAAGTATAAAAACGCTTTTCAGAGAAAAAACTGCAGAATCCAGAGATCATAACTTTAAAACTAATTCCTATCATTTTGAGCAATTATTCAAATTTAATTGTTAGAAAGGTTCTCGCTAACATCTCTTGCGGGGTCTTCCAACGCTTCGGCGCCCTAACGGCGACTTGTCTCTAGTTATTTTGACCATTCTGTCGTCATCCATCCGATCTATGTGTTCGTTCCACTCTCTCTTTCTTCCCAGTATCCATTCATTTACATTGTCTATTTTACATGTTCTTATAATGTCCTCGCTTCTCTCCCTGTCAAAAAGTGTTTTTCCATCGATCCTGTGCACTATTTTCATTTCGGTGGTTTCTAATATTCTCTTTGTGTTCGATGTATCTGGTCTAGTTTCCGCTATGTATGTTAATATAGGTCGGATGATCGCCTTGTAGATTCGGGATTTGGGTTCGATTCCGATATATTTGTTTCGGAGGATTGTATCGTTCAGGTAAGCTGAGGTTCGCGCTGCTTTTGCTGCTTGGTTTCTTACCTCCGCCTCGATGTCACCGTATCCTGATATTTCTATGCCTAGGTATTTAAATTTCATCTCCTGTTGTATAATTTTATAATATAATTCATCTTCGTTTTCTGCAATCAGAACAGCATCATCGGCATAGCATAGGATTTTGACGTCTTTGTTTCCCATTTTATACCCTTTCAGGTTACGAGTGCTTTTTATTATTTCGTCCATAACGATGTTGAACAATAAGGGGCTAAGTGAATCTCCTTGTCGAATACCACTATTTACAGGAATTTCTTCGGTAGTTGTGTCATTAATTTTGGCTTGTATTTTGTTTCTGTGGTAAATATTTTCGATGGTTTTTATGATGTTGTATGGGATTTGCCTGTTGTATAGAAGGTGTTCCACGTCCTCCAGTTGTATTTGGTCAAACGCCTTTTCCAGGTCTATAAAACACATAAAGGTTGGTTTGTTATACTCGATGGATATTTCAGTTATTTATCGTAGGACAAATACCGCATCTGTACAAGATCTTCTTGATCTGAATCCTTGTTGTTCATTGCCCAATATGGTGAGTTCATTTATTTTATTTGTTATAATATTTGTTACTAGCTTTAAGGTTGTATTTAGGTTTATGCCTCGGTAGTTGGCGGGTATCTTTTTGTCTCCTTTTTTAAACAGTAAGATTGTGGTACTTAGGCGCCATTCGTCCGGAATTGTTTTATGTAAAAGGATTTTGCGAATTATGGATGCTAGCTGCTGTTTCAGGCTTCTCCCGCCGTATTTAAGAAGTTTATTTGGAATGCCGTCTGGGCCTGGACTTTTTCTGTTCTTAAGTTTCATTAATGCCGTTTCTATATCCTTTTCTTTTATTTCAGTTACTCACTAGACTATTTATATATTTGGTAAACACGAATTTAATGAATTTTTCATTAAAAGTTTATAAAATTGCAGTTTAAGAGCTCCATGATTTTCGTTTATCTAAAATTTTACACTAACGTGTCAATTCTTGAAAAACTCAAAATCACCACGATGCTATCAACCAGGATAAACCAATCATACCTACGGTATTTTGGACACATTTGAAGAAGAACGAATAGGCTGGAAAAACTTATTGTAGAGGGAAAAATCAATGGTAAACGACCAAGAGGAAGGTCTCCGACGCGCTGGGTGGACCAAACCAAAGAAATCATTGATCACGGACTGTAAGAAGCTTCTCTTGCAGCTCAAGACAGAGAAGGATGGAGAACTACGATCTGAGCAATTGAGACATGTTGTCACCATACTCTCTCGAGAGTAAAAGGACAAGAGAGAGAGGAAAATAGAATAAAAAATATTAGGTTCCAATAAAATAACAAAGTTGACGTCTACTTCCGGTTTAACCGAAAGTGCCACATTCAAGACAACATTATAATTGAACTCAGCGTCATCCAAAACCTACAGCTTCCTAATTTGAAATTTTTAACATAACTGTATCCGCCATAACTTTTAATCAAAACTTTTCGCGCCACACGCTGTATCGCGTAGTGATTTCCATACGAAAATGTAGCTCTTAATTATTTCTTGTAACGGTATAACCTACAATTTTCGCTACAATATAACGTCCGGTAATCTTTGAAAAATTTGGTAGAACGTGATTTTTGATGGCGGAAGTTTGCGTAGGAATTTCGACATTTACTCCGCCGGAGTATTCATAAATCCGTTGGAAAATCGTAAGAAAACCGATTTCGAATCGAAATTTCCAAATTGCCGAATGATTTAATGGCGCGAGTCATGAAAACCGGTAATGAAGTTCAATTATACACGAAAAGAAAAAATCGTAATTTTTATCGTACAATTATGTATGATGATAATTGGCGTATTGAATTTAATTTACGAGTTGCAAACATGAACGGGGTCGTATAAATCGTGTACGGTTTGTTTACAAATAATATCGACGAGATAAAACTTTTAACCTGTAATTTCGTGAACTCTCAACTCAATCGTGATTCCGAGAAATCAACGTCCATAAATTAACTTATGCATTTTATTTTGCGAAATGTTTCCACGAATTTTCAATCAGGCTGGTTTTTCCTACGGCCGAATATTGCGCATCAGTCTGGCTAAACAGTCCTTACGTTTGTAAAGTGGATACCAAACAATGAGCATAATTACAGGATCTATTAAATCCACACCCATCGTACAGTGTCATATCGAACCACCGAAACTCCGCAGACAGCAGATATTAGTCCGAGAGTTTAAAAAGGTCAGTGAAAACCTAGACTTACCGATCCACCAAGACATAATTAGATCCAACCGACTAAAGTCTAGGAATCCAACTGTCAAAACAGCCCAACAACTTTAACGGACATAACGAGTGGATATCGAGTTGGCAGAGTAAAGTTAGCCCGGCCTGGCACTCCTTGATAGATCCAGGTAATCCACCACAGGGTTTCAACATGCCCCGTAAAATCTGGGTTCTGTTAAACGGGATCCGGACTGGCCATGGCAGAAGTGGATCGGCCTTGTTAAGTGGGGGATGGGCGTAAGTCCAGAATGCGATTGCGGTGCTGCTTCTCAAACAATGCATCACATTACCTACGAATGTCCGACAAGGGCATTTTCTGGCACAACTTTTGACTTTTTGCATGCAACACCTCAGGCCATTCAATGGAGTAACCAACTAGATGAAGCTGTGATAATAACTACAAGCAATTTTGTCTGTTTTTATACATGTGGTGTGCTGTACATTTTATATTTATGTATGTTTGTATACGCTTGCTCTGCTAACCAGAACCGAATGTTTACATTCATTACAAAGCTTCAGACATCTAGGGCTTCCTGATCAAGAAGTTCGTCTATAAACATAGCCTTCAGTTTAAAAAATACACTTTCATAAGAGCTAAAACAATAAAGCCATAAATATACCTAACTACTCTCTTAAATTATGCAGCTGAGCCTTCTAGCTAAAGAGGTCATTTATGAACAGTGCCTCCGGTTTATGTAATTTACTTTTGTAAGAGCTGTGCTTAAAACCATAATTATAACCGAATACTCCCTCAAATGATACAGCTTCAGACACCTTAGGCCTGCCAGCTAGGAAGATCATTGGTAAACAGTGCCTCCAGTTTATGTAATTCACCTTTATAAGAGCTGTGCTAATAAAACCATAGTTATAACCTAATATTATCTTAAATAATGCAGCTTTAAATACCCTACGCTTCCTTGCAAGCTAGATCATTTGTGAACAATGCCTCTAGTTTGGGTAATTCACTTCAATAAGACTTGTAACAATTAAATCATAATTATAACTGTAATACCTTCTTAAATAAAGCAGCTTCAGACATCTAAGGCTTCATAACTAGATGCATCATTTGTGAACAGTTCCTCTCATTTGCTAAATTTACTTTCAAAAGAGCTGTGACAATAAAACCATAATGATAACCAAATATTCTCTAAAATAATGCAGCTTTAAACAATCTATGCTTCCTTGCAAACGAGATCATTTGTGAAAATGCCTCTAGTTTGTTTAATTTACTTTTATAAGAGCTGTGACAATAAAACCATAATAATAATTGATTACTCTTTCAAATAATGCAGCTTTAAACACCTTGGGCTTCCTAGAATACAAGGTCATTTGTGAACAGTGCCTCCAGTTTGTATAATTTACTTTTGTAAAAACTGTGACAATAAAACCATAGTGATAACTGATTAATCTCTTAAATAATGCAGTTGTAAACACCTGGGGCTTTCCAACAAGCTAGGTTATTTGTGAAAAATAGCTTTAGTTTGTTGTGACAATAAAATCATAATGATAACTGATACTTTTTTAAATAAAGCTGCATCAGACACATATGGCTTCATAACTAGAGACGTCATTTGTGAACAGTTTATCATTCACTTTAATTTATAAGAGCTTTCACAATAAAACCATGATTATAAATGATTACTCTCTTAAATAATGCAGCTTTAAACACCCTACGCTTCCTTGCAAGCTAGATCATTTGTGAACAATGCCTCTAGTTTGGGTAATTTACTTCAATAAGACTTGTAACAATTAAATCATAATTATAACTGTGATACCTTCTTAAATAAAGCAGCTTTAGATAACTAAGGTTTTATAACTAGATGCATCATTTGTGAACAGTTCCTTTCATTTGCTAAATTTACTTTCATAAGAGCTATGACAATAAAATCATAATGATAACCAAATATTCTCTCAAATAATGCAGCTTCAAACAATCTAGGCTTCCTTGCAAGCGAGATCATTTGTGAAAAATGCCTATAGTTTGTTTAATTTACTTTTATAAGAGCTGTGACAATAAAACCATAATGATAATTGATAACTCTTTCAAATAATGCAGCTTTAAACACCTTGGGCTTTCTAGAATACAAGGTCATTTGTGAACAGTGCCTCCAGTTTGTATAATTTACATTTGTAAAAACTGTGACAATAAAACCATAGTGATAACTGATTACTCTCTTAAATAATGCAGTTTTAAACACCTGGGGCTTTCTAACAAGCTAGGTTATTTGTGAACAATAGTTCTAGTTTGTGTGATTTGTTTTTATTAGAGTTGTGACAATAAAATCATAATGATAACTGATACTTTTTTAAATAAAGCTGCATCAGACACATATGGCTTCATAACTAGAGACGTCATTTGTGAACAGTGTATCATTCACTTTAATCTATAAGAGCTCTCACAATAAAACCATGATTATAAATGATTACTCTCTTAAATAATGCAGCTTGAAACACCTAGGGCTTCTTAGCTGGGGAGGTCATTTGTGAACAGAGCCTCTAATTTATGAAACTTACTTACAGATGAGTTATTTGCTAGCTTTTACTAATGCTTAAGTTTGCAGCTAAGATTTATATTAACAAATTGTGACTGACCATTTGAATACCCTTTAAACTCGTGCTTTGTGTACTAAGGCTGTTTCAATTTGTGCACTTATTGCTGTGCCTATTTTATTTTTTTTTTCGTTTTAATTTTCTCATCCTATTAGTTAAAGTTTCGTGTTACATGATATGCACAAGGTTGTTAAACTTCTTTTAAAATGTTATTGCCCAATAAACAGATTATAAAGTAATTGTAGACGGCCTTCTTTGGACTTCGTTAACTCCGATCGTTGACTATTGGCATATATTCCTGAATGAACGACCCATCTTTTTATATACAGGGTATTTTTAAATTAATGCGATAAAATTCAGGAAGTGATTGCCTGTATAAAATTTTGAGATACCCTTAAAAGGTGGTGAGTAAAATTAAGTTTTAAGTAAAGATAGAAACTTGAAATTTTGCAATTTCCGTGCACTCGCAAAGGTCTAATCACCGGTATTTTTTCAACATTCCTGTTACATTATAAGGGGGAAATTAACATCCCTTACCTTATTTAATATCAAATCTTTTTTTCGAGATTTAGTTTTGTAAAATAAAATTATTACATATATATATATATATATATATATATATATATATATATATACATTTCTTTATTTTAAAGTTTTTTCCTAGAACCAATAGATTTGGTAAAAAAAATTAAAATATCATGATTTTTATTCTTTATTAAATACGTATTGAGAGTGGAAAACAGTAAAGGTGGAAAATGCAAGAATAAAATACTTTCTTTCTCTCTGTAGCTCTTACAACACAGGATGGGTATTCCTAATGTCTACTACCGGTCGGGACCTGCTCCCATGCTAATTTGACAACTCTTCCATCTTCCTGTCTTTTGACATGGCCGGCCCATCTTAGTCTTCTTCTTCTTCTTATGGTGCCGTCTTCCGTCGAAGGTTGGCGATCATCATGATTATTTGCATTTTGTTGACTGCTGATCTGAAAAGATGATTTGATGAACAATTGAACCATTCTCTCAGGTTGCGGAGCCACGACATTCGTCTTCTTCCCACGCTGCGCTTCCCTGCAATCTTTCCCTGCATCACCACTTGTAGCATTCGGTATCTCTCTCCTCTCATAGTGTGGCCCAGATATTGTAATTTTCTGATTTTTATTTCGTTATTAATTTCTGTTTCTTTTGAGAGTCTTTTTAGTACTTCTTCGTTTGTAATTCTGTCCATATAAGATATTCTCAGTATTCTCCTGTATAGCCACATCTCGAATGCTTCTATTTTTCTCATCATGACTTTTGTCAATGTGGCCGCTTCTATGCCGTATAGTAAGATGGTGAATATGTAGCATCTCAGCATACGTATTTTGAGATCGTTATTTAAATTTCTGTTACAGAAAAACTGTTTCATATTTATGAAGGCTCTGCGTGCGATTTCAATTCTTGCTTTCAGTTCGCTAGCATAATCATTGTTGCTGTTAATCCATGTTCCCAAATATTTATATTTATATACCCGTTCTATTATCTGGTTGTTTACTATCAGCTGTGTGTTGTTGTTTCGGGTCTTTGTGAATACAAGGAATTTTGTTTTGCTGAGATTCATGTTTAGCCCGTATCGAATACTGACATTATGTACCTTTTGTACCATTCTTTGTAGGTCGATGGCATTTTCGGCTAGCAACATAGTGTCGTCCGCATACCTTATATTTGAAATAGGTATCCCATTAACTCGCACTCCAGCTTCTTCTTCAGCTAATGCTTCTTTCATGATCGCTTCTGAGTAGATGTTGAACAGCAAAGGGGAAAGCACGCATCCCTGTCTCACTCCGCGCCTGATCTCTATATCTTCCGTCTGTGTAATGTCTATTCTGATGTTTGCTGTTTGATTGTAGTACAAGTTTTCTATAATTCTTATGTCTTGAGTATCTATTTGTTTTTCACTTGGAATTTTTATGAGTTGGTCATGTCGTACTCTGTCAAACGCCTTTTCATAGTCTACTAGACATGCGTATACTTCTTTATTCACATCTAAGCATCGCTGTGTCAGTACGTTTACAACAAACAATGCCTCACTTGTGCCCGTTCCATTCCGGAACCCAAACTGGAAATCACTTATCTCATTGTCCAGTTTCTTGTGTATCCGGTTGTGTATAACTTTTATAAATACTTTCAATGTGTGGCTCATTAAGCTAATAGTCCTGTGTTCTCTACATTTTTTCGCATTGTTTTTCTTTGGTATTGCTATAAATGTGGATGTTAGCCATTCTCTGGGTATAACTCCAGTTTTGTAAATCGTATTGAACAGTTCCGTAAGTATTGGTGTGTGTTCTTCTTCGAGTAGTTTTAACAATTCCACCGGTAATTCATCCGCGCCAGGTGCTTTCCCATTTTTTGTGTTTTTAAGTGCATATATTACTTCTTCGTTTGTTATGTCTGGATTGTCTGTTTTTACCTTTCGTGTTAGTTGGGGCCTGTTTCGTTCGTCTTCAAACAGTTTTTCGATATATTTCTTCCATGTTTTAAGTTTGTCTTCTAAATCTAGCATTATGTTTCCACCTTCATCCATTAGTATATTGTTCTGATTCCTTCTGAAGCCGCTGGTCATTTCTTTGAACTTTTTATGTAGGTTAAAAGTGTCATGTATCTTTTGCATTCTCTCGATTTCGTTCCATTTTTCATTCATCCATTTCTCCTTCGCTTCCCTCACTTTCTTTTGTATTTGTCGGTGTAGCTCTTTGTATCTCTGTTTGTTCATACTCTTAGCCTCTCTTCTCTTTTCCATCAGTTCCAAAATCTCCTCTGTCATCCAATCCTTTTTGTTCTCTTTACTCTCCTGTTTTAGTTCTTGTTTACATGTGTTTACTATTGTGTTCTTGATGTTGCTCCATTTTACATTCACGTTCTCTTCATCCTGATTTTTCACTTGCATTAAGTGTATTTTGTCATTTACTTCTTCTTTGACTTTGTTTCTAATTTCTTCGTTTTTTAGTTTTGAGATGTTAATCTTATTATTTTTATGGGTTTTTTTAATGCGTTTTAGGGTTAGCCTGAATGTTGCCACTACAGGATTGTGATCAGAGGCTACGTCTGCACCCGGGTATGTTTTGGTGGATTTTATGCTATTCCTGTGTCTTTTCCCAATCATGATATAATCAATTTGGTTTCTTACTATTCTGTTTTCCGTATCTTGGGGCGATTTCCACGTGTAGATTCTTCTCGGCGGCAATTTATATAATGTGTTTGTTACTACCATTTCTTTTTCTTGTATAAATTCTACTAGTCATTCTCTTAGTCATTCCGCTTTAATTATTTTTACAATATCCGGTTGATCATATAGTTCTTATGTTGTGTGTACACTGTTGTGTAGTTTCATCCCTTGTAAGTCCTTATATACTCCGTAGGATTTTCCTCTCTGCAATTCTCATTCTGTTCTCGTTCTGTTTCGTCATGGTCCAGGTTTCAAAGGCGTACGTCATAATCGGTCTTACAATGGAGTGGTATATTCTTATTTTAGTCGTCCGAGATACATTTTTGGATTTTATTATTTTCTGTAATGCAAAACAGCAGCGATTGGCACTTTGTATTCTGATGTTAATTTCCTTAGTCATGTTATTGTCTGACGTAATAAAATTAAATAAAATACGGTTCATAATAAATGTTGGAAATGACCGCGTATCAATAGGTTAGACAGAGGAGTGAACCTAACATAATAAATGTAAAAAAAACACAAAAAACAATTTAAGAACTTTAATAGGAGTGAAATAAAATACATAGATTTTCAGTGGTAACCATTTTATCACAGGTAAAGGGCGAAGGACCCTTGTCCATAGAATATGAACGCACAATCTATAAGACACTATTAGAGAACAAAATAAATAAAAAATCCCGAAAAGTAACAGTTAAATTACACTAAAATTATAATACAAAAATGTTTTCTCACGAGAGACGAATGTTAACAAAAATCACGAGCGACTGACTGTGGTGATGAGTGAATTCAAATAGGAAGCTTGGCAACTATGTACGACAAACCAGAAATAGTGAAGAATTTAATCGAAATATATACAATGGATGTATGTAAGTAATTATAAAAAACCATAATACTATTATAGAAAACTATAAGAGTTCTTCGACAGCGTGGATACTTGTAAAATGTATAAAACTGATTTTTAAAAACCAGCTAATTGCGCTGTATATTACTTATATTATAGGTTCATGTGGGTCGATTATTTATCAGAAAACAACTACACTTCTGGCTATATGCCTAACGACAAGCACTGAATTACAGCAAATACATAATCGTGTGTAATACCTCATTTCGAGTAACAATATGCAAATGCTTGTTAAGTAAAAGAAAGGACTATTAGATTTATCTATTCGAAGTGACCATCTCTGAACCGGTTTCGGGGTATTGCCCGTCTCTTCGACTAGACAATTTTTTTTTGTTTTACAAGAGGAAAATCTTTTATAGACAGTCAGCGCTTTCGACTGCTCTGAAAAGAGCGCGTTTCCGCGCTGAATAGTGTGGGGCTCATTGAACGCGCGTTCAACGTTACCCACTAAAAAACTCTTTGTGTGATTTTGTGGGCTATTCTCCCTTGGTAGGACAACCTTACCCCTTGTGTTGTGTAGAATGTAAAAATTTTGTGTGCGTGTAGTGTTTTTAGTTTGAAAAACTGGGGGGTTTCATTTAGATGGGGGGGTGCGAACATTAAAAAATTCTACTTCTTAAATTTTTATGTCTTCGGGGTGTTACCCTTCATCAGCATAGTGTAGGTCTTGACACACTCACGTTTGCCCTTCGACTAGACAAATCAACAGCTCCAACTCTTAACCAAGTACACATGAAGTACTACGCGAAAAGCGCCAGTCACGACATCTATACTTTTTAACAAGCACCACCCAGTGAATAGCTTTTGAATAGAAGTACTGTAATGTAAGAAATTATAGAAAACTATAATACTATTATAGAAAACAATAAAAATTTATTCGACAGCCTCTATAGGTGTGAAATGTATAAAACCGATTTTTATACATTTCACACCGCCGCTAGGGAGTCATGAGCTTCGTTTAGGGGGTTTATTTATTATATATGTGAAAAATTCCTCTATACATTTTATAATCCGCCTGACGAAACCGCTGATATTTCCGGACACGAGAAATCTCTAGAAATCTGATGGAGAGCAACAATAGTTTGTGAGAAGAATTCCTATTTATTTCAAACAGATCGAAATAATCCAGAAAAGAGTTTCGATACCATTTACCGAGAATTGCAAGAACCGTATAGAACTAACCGCGCCTTGGACAACATCAAAACACATGCATAATATATCAAACATATATTCAAACTAAGACAGCTGAAGAATATTTCAGATTTTTAATTTTCATCCCCTATTTATTACTTTGCCTTTCACAACATGCACAATTAAAAGTTCTTTTAGCATTCTTCGAAGAGTGAAAACGTGGGTAAGGTCAACAATGACCTAAAATAGATTGTCTGGACTGTCTCAAGGGTACACCGACGAAAAGTCAAATACGACAGGATCAAACTTATCAGACAGCGTTATTAATGAGTTTGGTAGTGATAAAGGAAATCTAAAATTTGTTTTTTCGTTAATTTTCATTGAATAGTGTATTAAGACCCTAAGCCAGAAAGTTAAATTTCCTGGCGGATGTCAGGGGATCCAACATTCTTGCCGTGGGTTATTCTTGTTTTTTCTTTTATTTATTATATCGTTTTATTTTTCACTAATAACAATGCAGTTGTGAGACATTGTTTATTTTATTAGGATGTAAGATTATGTAAATCACACTAGCATCATCTGAAGAGAAGTTGCAGGCGATGGTTAATGTTATGCATGATGCCCTGAAAATCAAAGGGATGAAATAAATATAAGCAAAACGAAAGTAATTGTTTTTGAAAGAGAAGAAAGCATGACAAACTTGTGAAGTTCTGATTAAGGGAGAAACAGTGAAACAAGTAAATGAATTTCTGTACTTGAGTTCAAAGTTTACGAGAGATGGAAAGTATGAAGTGTGACATTGAGCGAAGGATGTTGGCAGGAAAACAAATGAATTGGGCACTACATAGCTTTATGAACAGCCAGAAAGGGTCAAAAAAGGCACGTCTGGCTGTGCATAGGGGTGTGTTGGTTCCTACACTTATGTATGGTAGTGAATGTTGGGTTTGGCAGAAGAAGCATGAAAATAGGATTAATGCTGCGGAGATGAGTAGTCTAAGAAGTATAGCCGGAGTGACTCGGTTGGATAAAGTTAAGAATAGTGAGATAAGAGAACGCTGTGGTGTAAAAGAAGATGTGGTTACAAAGATAGGATAAAGGAACGCTTAGATGGTTTGGACACGTAGAAAGAATGGATGAAGGAAGAACCATGCAACGTAGCCCACTCTGCCGGACAGACTGTACATTCGGCGTGGGGAGCAAGAAAAATATGTATGGTATTAGGGTAATTAAAATCATCAATATCTTCAAAGCGAATCAATTTTCGCCTCTAATCCAAAATAGAATGTTTTTGCTCCTCCCTAAAGAAAATTTTAACGACGCCATTGCTGGAAGTTCATTGATTTTGTGTCTTTTAAAATAGACATTTTTGAAATAATCTTGAATTCACAGCGGACGACATTTTGTTGTTGCAATACGTATATTCGTCCAAGGATTTAACTTGCATGGCATTTTTTTAAATGGTGCTTCTTTTTTTATTGTGTCGTTTGACAGTCAAACGGTCATTATTTTTATTCTGTTTTAATTGTTGACTAATTTTAGCATCGTCTTTCGTATAGATAATATTAATAAAGTACCTACTACAATTTACACCTCGTAAAATTGAAATTTTTCCCAAGACGAATTATTGTTTAAAATTTAACTGTAATTTTTATAAAGTTTGTTTATTTTTTTTGGTAAAAACCAAAGATTTATGAATTCATTATTCGAAAGAAGTGAAGCAATTAAGTAAAATAATCTGAAAAAACCACAGCGATATCGTAGGATTTTCACCGAATGACTTCCATTTCGTAGCGAACGCGCCATTGTACATGCAATTAAGGGAATGTATTGCATTTTACGAATCCCGAGGAAGAAGTTACGCTATTTTTTTCGTCTTCGTTTTCTTTTTCTCTCTGCTAATTGCGATTTAACTTTTAAATTTAACGGCGAACATTCGCAGTTCGGGCATATGGGCCGTGTATGTTCGTTGTTTAAAGTTAATATTAAAGAAAACGTCACTGCCAAGGATAATGAAAATGTTCACGTTATGTTGATAGAAAAACTATTATCTTTACCCTTTCTTGATGCAAACAACAGAGTGAATTTGTTGTGGGTGCCTGAGCAACGAGAAAGCCGGCATCCTTGCAAAAAAAGGAAGCCGAATCTGCGTTCATGGGACCAGAATCAGATTTTGAGTCACTATAAGTGCTGCCGAAACCATTATAAGGAACTTCTTTTTCTTTTTACAGTGTCTTGCTTATTGATTACTTCTTTGTATCTATCTTTATCTTAAGCTGCGTGGAGAAGTTTCTCAGAAGTTAGCCCTGTCCATTGTCGGAGATTTTGAAGCCAGGATAGCTTTTTGCGGCCTATCCATTTTTTCCTCTCGATCTTGCCATTTAGAATAAGCCGAAGCAGACTATGTCGTGGTCCACGCATCACATGTCCCAAGTAATTCAGTTTTCGATGCTTGATGGTGCTTAAGAGCTCTCTATCATGCCCCATCCTGATGAGTACATTCTCGTTGGTAGTTCGGCTTGTCCACGGAATTTTGAGCATTCTTCTGTACAGCCACATCTTGAATGCACTGATGCGGTCAATAATTTGTTGGTGGAGCGTCCATCTTTCGCAAGAGTACAACAGAATAGATCATACATCTCTCTCTCTCTCTTGTCCTTTTACTCTCGAGAGAGTATGGTGACATCAAGTCTCATTTGCTCGGATCGTAGTTCTCCATCCTTCTCTGTCTTGAGCTGCAAGAGAAGGTACTTGCTGACCGAGACCAATGATTTCTTTGCTTTGGTCCACCCAGCGCTTCGGAGACCTTCCTCTTCGTCGTTTACCATTGATTTTTCCCTCTACAATAAGTTTTTCCAGCCCATTCGTTCTTCTTAAAACGTGTCCAAAATACCGTAGGTATGATTGATTTATCCACATTTCTTCATTCGTAAAATGATTGTGACGGGGCATTTCAATAAAAAAAAAATGATAGCTTTAAAAAAATGCAACAATAGACTATAATATCACAGCAACAATAATTAAATCACAAGAAATGACATTTACCAGTAACCATTATCTGACAGTTCAAAGCACACTTTTAATAAATTTAATAATATTTGAAATCCCCTTCTAAATTGTTCTCGAAAGCGGATGAAATTATCGTGTACGAATATTACGTAAAAATAATGCCTGCGTCATATTTTCTAATCAAAATTACTAAAGAAATTCGTTAAAAAAAGTTACCAGTGATTTCATCATTTGGAATCATTCATATGGCGCCCCCTATAACAAAATGTAAAATAATACATTAAATAATATTTCTTGTCTAAATTTATGCCTTTCTGCCGATTTTGATGATAATTGATACATTTACAGTAAAATTATTAGAAAAAAATGAAAAAAAAAATTTCAAATTTGCCGCCTTGTATCTTTTTTCACAGCCATATTTTATTAAGGCTTATTTGGTCCTATCGTCATATTTTCGTCCAAATCACCCGCCCTTAGCCTATGTCCCGATAATGCATAATTCTGAAAAGCTGACAATTACGAACTATTTTCTTTGTGTGGATAGGTTTTCCCTCTGATCATTCGCTGGTTATCTACTTTTCATCGGGTTGCGAAACTTTGTCGGTAACGCCCTCTATAACTCGCCTGCATTTGACGTAATTGAATGATTTACAAAAACTACAAATTTTCACCCCTGTTGTTGCCACCCGTTTAATTCCGTCCTAACTTAATGATGCTTTTTTTTATATATTATCCCCAGACGTCGTTTGCATTTGTTTCTATGTCGTTTTTCGTGCTGAAGTGTCATTTTTTTGCAAAGGAGGACGTAATACTTTTAAAGAATAATTAATATTTGCTAGAAAGTTTCCATAAAACTTTCTGTTTGGATAAATATTCACTGTATAACAAAATCAGACGAAATTGGATTGGACATTTGAAGATTTTGGTAAATATTTTCCTAGAATCCATGTCTAAGCCGACAGATATTATGCCAGTTGAGTACGACTTCGAAATGCAGTTTGAAGTGGTTATAAACAACCACCAAGTTTGCACAGAGAACGGACTTCAACTAGAAAGGGATGCTTTAGTGTGGTACACTAATGGATCCAAGATGGATAAAAGGGTTGGAATAGGTGTTACAGGGCCGAATTTAAGGCTCTTAAAACCCCTTAGTAACACCCCAACCATCTTTCAAGCAGAATTACATGCCATAGAGATATGTGCCCAGGAGTGCATCGAAAGGAACACCCGAAGGGCAGAAATATATATTTTATCAGATAGCCAAGCAGCACTAAAAGCTCTGAAGTCATACACTTGTGAGTCTAAGCTGACTTGGGACTGTAAACAGTCCCTGAGACAACTGGCAGCGAACAATTAGGTTACTCTGTTGTGGGTTCCAGGCCACAAGGAAGTTAAAGGCAATGAAGAAACAGATTGCCTTGCCAAAGAAATGGCAAATACACAACTTTTTGGCAAAGAACCCCTTCTGTGGACTTTCCAAAGCCCACTTAAAAGAAGATGAAATGAGATGTCACTGACATAAAGTGCCAGGACAAAGACAAGCGAAAAGGCTAGTAAGCCTTTTGGCAAGGAAAGCTAAAAAGCTTTTTGAGTTGGACAAGAAAGACTGAGATATTACCTTAAAAAGATGGGCAAAACAGAAAGTGATAGTTGCCGCTACTGCGAGAACTTCGCTGGAACTGCAGAACCTTTACTTTGCGGATGTCTAGCGCTTTTCTGCAAGAGGCTTAAGTTTCTGGAAGGGGCCTTTCTAAAGCATTTCGATGTCAGAAAATTAGCCCCCAGGAAACTGATAAACTTTGTTTGAAGTCTCGGAATCTTGGGCCTCGAATAGATTAAGGGTATGCACATAAGATCTGATAGGTTAAAGTGCTTGAAAGGCAGCATAGCCTTCACGACCATCTCTACAATATATTCTAATCTAAAGCAGACGAAACCAACGAAAACTGTAATAAAATTTAATGCGGATAAATAAGTGGGGTTATTTTTAAATATTATTGTCACCTTAGAAGCAATATTTGGTAATGTGTCTGTGCAAAAAGGTAGAAAAAAGTACTATTAAAAGGGACGCACGTAGCTAAATTCGACGTAGTGGGATTAAACGTCTACAAAAGTGTACCTAATGTACAATTTACTTCCTTTAGTTTAGCCATATTAATAATTCGCCAAATAACCGAAAAGGTCTTAGAGTTTAACAAGTATGTGCTTCATTGACCTTACCCAGGCATTCGATAGGGTACATTTTGGCGGATGATTTATAGCCGCGGACGGCAATTGGAGACCTGCGATTGTATCTAGAATATGAAAGTTATTTCGAGAAGAAGTTAGTTAATCTTTAGATAAAAAGTTTTTAGTCTTGCATCTAAGTAAATTATTTTGTATAGTTATATTAAAATAAATTGTTCAGTTTTTTTTTGGACTGAGCGTTTATTTTTCAATAATTAACGAACCCAAGACGGAATGTCGTAACAATATGAACATAAATTTTTTGAATTGTTAAATAAAAGTGGAATTTGTAAAATTATTGTGTTGCATATTTGTAACCAATTGTTTTTGTCACTGGCAAAGAGACCAACCTCAATTTATCTCGAAAGTATTTATTTAATATTTTTTTTATTTGCTTTCAATTTCAATCTTCTGATATTCACAATGTCATGAATAATAACAATGCTTATGAGTTACGATATAAATAGATTGCAGGGTTAGCCATTGATCTGATAGCTAAGAACCCAGATTCGGATATTTTAAATATCAATTATAGAGGGTGGCCAACCGAAAACGAAATAGCCATTTTTAGGAACCTCGTCAACGCATAGATCTGTCGATTTTTTATTAAAGGGGGACACTCTTTTCCGGTATTTTTGACTCCACTACTTTCAACCCCAAGCGAGGATAAAAATTACCCCAAAATTTTTAAATGGCATTGGGGAACGAATAAGATATCTTTTGAAAGCTCTGACAATTCTCTTTACAGAAGAATTATTTTAGTTGCTTACTTACTACTTAATTGATTAAATGTTCAAACTTATGAAAGCCCGCTTGCATACAAGATTTTGTTCAAAACACTCAAGCATACTCCAAAAAATTTCCGGAGTAATTCGACGGCACTCGTCAGCGATTCTTTGACGCAAATCTTCCAACGACACTGGTTGTGCTTTATAGATTTTACTCCCAATCCAATGTCGTGGAAAACGTTGGTCTAAAGAGAACCGTCTTTAGTCATATTGTGGATTATTGTCAAATAAAGTTTCACATTTTAAATCTAATTTCTTAATAATGTAATGGGCGGAATTTTAAAATTTAAAGACTATTGTAAAGAGAATAGTAAGTGCTTTTAAAAGACATCTTATTCTACCCACAATGCCATTTAAAAATTCTGGGGTTATTCTTAGCTTCGCTCGGGGTTGAAAGTAGTAGAATCAAAAATACCAAAAAAGAGTGTTCCCCTTTAATCAAAAATCGACGGGTCTGGGCGTTTTTCTAAAATGTTGGCGAGGTTCCTGCAAATGGCTCTGTTTCGTTTTCGGCTGGCCACCCTGTATATTGCAAAATGGAAAAAAGTTTTTACACAAGAAATAAAACCAAGTTTTCTCTGTCGCTAGTCGTCAAATCAGTAAATGAGGGCTATGCCCTTGACACTGTCAATGTTACTGTCATTGTTTTAAGGTTAGCAATGGTAGTACAGTGCAACAGAAGTAGCTTGGCGGACGACTAGCCTCTAAAATAACAAATATTCGGCTGAATATACTTCACATTCGTAAACTTCTTCCTCCGATTGTACTTGAGACTCACGATTACTGAAAATTTCGTCGTCGCCGATCGGATCGTTATTCAAATGTTTTCGTTGTGCGCAGATTTTGTGATCTCTCGCCCGCCAAGCTACTTCTGTTGCACTGTAATACTGAATTTCAGCGATTGTTTGTAGAAATTTAGAATGCGACCTACGTATACATCAAATTCAATGCATGTACCTGTAAAGTGGACCAACCTTTACAGCGTACGTAATAAATTTTCTCGACATTGGTCCACGTTAGATTGGATATTTTATTAGACCAAAAAAAAAGTAATTGATCAATTTTTTGGAATGGTACTTTGTCGGCAAACATTTCGGATTTCATTTTCATTTCTGATAGGATATTATGACGGTCGTAATAAGACCTCAAATTTACCCAAACGGAGACGTAAAATTAGTCGTAACTAGCCGAACGCGATAAATCAAAGTTAACGCGCCGAAGGAATTACAAAAAAAGTTATTACTGTTGATTACGGCTCATAAAAAAAAAACTAAAACGATTGTAGATTGGATATTTTTTTTTTCGTATTTTTCGTTTACGGGGACACGAAAATAAATAACTATTTAGTAGCTCTAGAAGGCATCTAGTCGAAGAAACGATTGTGTTAGTTAATGACCACTCCAAATAAAGTTATACAGAAACAGGACCGAAGCGAATCGTCCAATTTTAGAAGACCAAAAGAGAAACTAGCCGACTGAATTTTTTGAACGAAGCAAATTGAATTCGTTGATATTTAATGCGATAAAAGTCCCAACGTCCGGCCGTCGTCAACTCGATCCACGTTTGAAAATATCCGCCTACTTGTGCGGATTAAAATAATATACCGAGTGCATCAGTTGTATTGTTACAACGCCATATCTCGCTTGCTTTAATCAATTTAAATTCAAAAATTTTTAGAAATCCCAATTTTTTTAAATTTAAATGACAATCTGGCTCTTCCTGGTGTCTCAGATCGCAAAGCAGACGTCCCACAAACCCTCCTCAAATCAGCAGCTACTTACCCATCCACCGAGTGGGCCCACGTGTACACTGACGGATTAGCAATGGAAGAAAACAGCGGTGCCGGCTTCTACCCCTCATCCGCTGAAGGCTCATTTTCAGTCGGTCTACGCAGAACGAACTTTGATGGCGAAGAAAATCCGGGGTTACGCAGCCACCAAGAAATTCGTATTCCTGTCAGACTCCACCTCGGCCCTCCAAGCAATATCATCTGCTGTCGCGCAGGAAAGCGACATTGTGGTGAGATGTAGAGATGCGTTACATCTGCTCCAGGCCAACACAGAGATATGCTTGCAGTGGGTACCAGGACACTGCGATCTGTACGGCAGCGCGCTGAAAAACGCGCTAAAGCTGGTTGCGACCTACCACAAGAAATTCTACCAGCCAGCTACCATGTCTCGTGCAACCTAATTACTCAATCCATCAATAGAGCCGTTAAACATCCTGGAAAGCAGCTGCTGCTGGCAAAAGATGGGAAACGACCGTCGGGTCAAACGCCATCCCCAGTGGACTGCCAAGGGACGTCGGTCACGACTACCTCCAGGGCAACCTGCACAAAACGAGCCTTGCAAAATCTCCCATCTGCCCCCTTTGTAACGAGGCTGAGGGCATGGCTGAGCACCTGTCCACCTGCAGGGCTCTGGACAATGATGACGACGACGATGAAGACTCCTTGTAGCAACGGTCAAAACTCTACTGGGCGACACGGTGTTTCTTTTCGAATAACCCCACAAAAATAATCCAAAGATGTAAGATCGAGAGATTTTGCGAGCCGCCTTCATGTAACGATCCACTGATTAGGAAATATTTTGTTTTAATGACAAACTACCATAGCAGAATAGTGTGAAATTGCTTAATCGTTCTTAAAGTACACGTTGGCATGCATATTTAGTGACAGATATTTCAACAGTTAAGGCAAATCATCTTGCGGCTATTGTAAATAATTAATCTCTTCAATGATATGGTGTGAACGAAGATGTGGTTACAAAGATAAAGGGATGCTTAGATCGTTTTGATACGTAGAGAGGATGGGAAAACAAAGTGGATGAAAAATCATTTCTGTTCCGACTGCACCAACTTGCTAAATAATCTTCCCTTATCTGAAGTCCAGTCATAAAAGTATCCGTACCAGAATGAGAAAATAAATAATGACATCAGACAATAAATTCAAAGTAGGAGAAGAGTTGGCTGGATCGTTTGCGACAGAGTCAAAACTGAATCACCTATCAACATTTCCTTCAGAGCTGAACATTTCAACACTTATTTTCTCCCAGCCATAACATATGGATGCGATTGGGGGACATTGCACGGTAGCAGAAAAACGAATATATTGATGACTAACAATAAATAAATAAATTTCGATATTATACGAGGGCGGTTTGATATAAGTCAGTGACTTTTTGAATAAAACAAATTTTTTTCCGCAAATAAACATTTTATTTTTCTACATAATCACCTTTCAGCGTTTTTCTAATTTTTTTATTCCCTCCAAATAATAGGTTTTTTCAAAGCTCTCAAAATACGCGTTTGTTAAGGTAATGACTTCTTCATTCGACTCAAATCTCTTACCGCCCAGCCATTTCTTTAGGTTTAGAAACAGAAAATAGTCGCAGGGGGCTAAATCTGGAGAATATGCTGGATGGGGTAGCAGTTCGTATCCCAATTCGTGGATTTTGGCCATCGTGACTAGACAAGTGTGCATTGTCTTGATGGAACAGCACTTTCTTCTTCTTAGCCAAATGCGGCCGTTTTTGCTTCAAATCAACGGCGAATCTGTTCAAAAGCTTTGAATAATATTCGCCGGTGATCGTTTTACCTTTCTTGAGGTAATCGATGTAAATGACACCGCGTACATCCCAAAAAACTGTGGCCATGACCATGTTGGCTGACACACTCTGTTTCGCCTTCCTTGGTCCACGTTCACCCCGAGCAACCCACTGTTTCGATTGTTCCTTGGTCTCTGGCGTGTTGTGATGGATCCATGTTTCATCCACAGTAACAAAACGGCGCAAAAATTCGTCCGGATTACGGCTGAACATCGCTAAACACTCTTTTAAAGTGGTCACACGATTGCGCTTATTGTCGAGTGTGAGCAATCGCGGCACCCATCTCGCAGAGATTTTTTTCATGTCCAAATATTCGAGTAAAATATGATGTACCCGTTCAGTTGAGATACCTACTGCATGTGCCAACTCACGCACTTTCATTCTCCGAGCATCCAATATCATTTCATGGATTTTATCGACGATTTCCGGCTTGATCACTACTTTTGGGCGACCTGGACGTTCGGCGTCACTAGTGCTGGTACGACCACAACGGAACTCTGTAAACCACTTCTTAACCATTGAAATTGATGGTGCCGAGTCCCCGTAGTATTTATCAAGTCTTTCCTTAGTTTCAGTGATGGATTTTGTACGTAAAAAGTAATGCTTAATCAGCACACGAAATTCACTTTTTTCCATTTTCGTAAAAAATTACGAGGTTGTCTGCTTTGAACTGCTATCAAACGCCAACTGCACGACGTAGCTTGCTCAAAATTAGAAAGTTGCCCACTGATAGATTATAGTTGACGGCGGCAGCACTGTTGCATTTGGAATAACTGCGCGGGAAATTCAAAAAGTCACTGACTTATCAAACTGCCCTCGTATTAAATTTGATTTATTTATTATTATTTAACCACGATACAAAAGGTAAGGATATCGTGCGTAGAATTAAAATCTCGAGTTGAAAATACAGTGTGTCATTTTAATTCGAGTCGTTCCGTTTACACAAAAAAACCCCCAAATTTATCGTTTTACTTGAACGGATTGCCGAAATTTATCCGTAACCTATCCCAACGCAACCTTGCTTTTGAACTTGCTAGCAAGAAGTCGATTGCAACGCGAATCTCGATGCAAAAACATTCCTATAGTCGGGGGGCAAGTTTTCGATTCGATGGTTCATTGAAATGGAAACTATCCACGACAACATCGAGGGATGTTATCTGCCTGATTGCTGACAAAGAATCCCTCTTTTATTGATTTCTCGGAGAGCGGCAGAGGAACTTTGTATTTTTTACATTTTGTTCTTTGGACTTTGTTCTCATTCTAAACTTACATGTGGCAGTTGACGGTATTTCATCTGATGCGTTGACTACCAATGCTGGCGTCCCGCAGGGTTCCATCCTGTCCTCCACCCTATTTCTTTTACACATCAGCGATCTCTTGAAAACCACCATGAAACCCATTTACAGTTTTACAAATGACAGCACGCTTGTCTCAACTTTCACATCCTATCGATCACTTTCAGTGAATGATACAAATTGACTCAGGCAGGAACAGGTTGACTTCATCAATAGAGATCTTAAAGCAATCGTCGAGTGGGAAACCAACAATCTTGTTCAACGCCCAGAAAACACAAAGCGCCACGTTTTCCAAGAAAGCGAATTCCTTACATCATTCCATCACGATGTCCGGAATTACTCTTGAATCAAGTCCCTTCATCTCGATTTTGGGAGTCACGGTGTCTAATAATATGTCTTGACATGACCATGTTGCTAACATCACAAAGTCAGCAAGCCAGAGGCTGGGTTTTATGTGGAAAGCCAGAAAGTTTTTTACTCCTGATCAACTGTTGACGACGTACAAGGCTCAAATCTGACCTCTACCGGAGTATTGCTCGCACATTTGGGGTTCAACACCAACACACCTACGAAACTAAGCAGTTTATGATAAGTTATAATATTTATATATTTGTTTAATAATAATAAACTTTTTAAAATGTTAAAAAACTGTATATTGCGTATCATAATTTGGTGCAAGTTTTTAAAATATCGACCCAAAAATAACATGCCTTTTCTTGGGCAGTACCAAGGACCCTGAACATCCTTACACCTTCAGATATTAAGGATTTTAAACTGAAACGATAATAATTTATGAGTTGGTTCTCCACATTGTCAGTTAAAAATGATATTGTACAGAATTATTCACTATCAATTAACCACCACCTATACTCGTTGTTTTAAACGCATAAAAAAATCGTCGGTGACGAGGTTTTCAATTTGATTATTTAGATCAATAACCAATTAAAACCTAACTTATTTTACTAATTTTAATCTTAAAACTTACTCAGCAGTAATTTCTTAATTAACTAACTCGTGAAGCTTTATCCTCTTTTGAGTCGACTCGTCTCATTGGTGTGGTCGAGGAGTTGGATGGCCTTATTCACGTGGTCTAGGACTCGTTGTTCGTGCTATTTGGCAAACTCTATGATAGTCTGGCTAACAGTGGCTATCTCCAAACACCCATAGAGGTCGCTGTTTCGGAAGTACCTAGAAGAATTGACGATGTTCCCAAGTACTTTGTTTTAAAAACGTTGTATAATCTAGATGTTGCTTTCTCAAGTATAACCCCAAAGCTGGATACCTGGAGTTCATACTAATTTTAGTATTTGCTTGTATAACAGTTTTTGATTACATACAGACAGAGCGGGTTTACGTCCCAATGTCCAATACATTTATTTGATTCCCAGTCCTTATTTTCTCCCAGCGTGGGGCTTTCCAAGGTAATACCAGGTGTTCTGCTATTTTGGCGTATGGTATTTGAGCATTATTAAGTCTAATTGGCACGTGATGGACTCTCATGTTGCATTTTATTCTCCATCTTTTAGTCCAATTATAAATCTAGTCAATGGGAGTTTGGTTGCAGCTTTTTTAATTGTTTTACCCACCTCTAAAACAGCTGACTGTTTAGGCAGGTGACATCTGATTTTGTGCTCGAGTCCTTCATACCACACTTTGTCCAAAGTACGCGTTACATCTAAAATTATTGTAGAACGAACTTTTCTTTCTTCCAGTGTCTTTTCTTTGATATTAGTTGTTCTATGTGCCCGATCTTTCGTCGAGTGGTTTTCTCTTAATCCAAATTGGTGGTCGGGGTATTAGTTTTCTTTTTCTATTATTAATTTCATTCGTTTTAACTGTACTACAGTAATGAGATTGGTCAGTATAATAATAATTTTTATTTTTCTCATGCAACAGTTATGTTATATTTTAATAATTCATTTTTAACAAACAATTAATTTCAAGTAATAATAAGTATAGTCTACACGTTATGTTTTATTGATGTGTAATATCTTTGCTCTCGCTTTTTGGTATTATTTGTGGGAGTGATTTCGTCAAATGTGTAACATCGTAACAACGAAAACGCGCAATTTGATTTGACAAATGAGCGCGCGTTGGTAAAGGTGGCCGTCATATAGCCGTCAACCAATTTTCCGAGAAGTCGGTACTGTCAGCCATCAGCTGTGCACTTAAATTACAGTGTTGTGGATAAAGTTTGCTGTTATATGCGTGAAATATATAAATAAATATTTACTGTTAATAATAAGTCTCAATAAAGTGCAGATCATTGATAAAAAATTCAAGTAAGTGATAATAAATATTTATTCAAATAAAATATTTCAGTATTTAGCTTTTTTAAATTTTGAGGTTGATTTTTGTCACTTTCGGTGACAATTAAATAAAATACAATTGTTATTAAAAAGAATTATTGTTTGTTATGAAAAATCATTTCAAATAATACCCGACCCTTTTTTTCAGAATATAATTTTACGATTGCTTATTTCAAAGGTGAGATGTCAAATGTTACACAACATATGCGACCACTGTAAGGCTCGCTCGTTTTTTTAAGTTCTTCAAGTATGATTCACATATAAGGTTTAAGTACAAAATGATTGGGTAATATGTCTTCGAAATATGCAAACAGATGGAGAGGAAAAAACAGAGTGAGCCGATGACACTTCGTTTGAATTAGGTCAGAGTAATTTGGAAATTACCAATAACTTGCTCTGTAGGTATAAATCTTGCGTGTTGGGAGTCAATACGACGATGTTGATTCATTTAACATCGATTATTGTGATAGTGATTTCATCGTAAGAGACTGGCGCCTGGACTGTTGGAACAGGAAAAAGGTAGTCACCTTGTCTCAGCCAGAGAGGTGTGTGCACTCTTATATTCGTTGTGGATTATAAATATCTCAGACGGACTGGCAGATGTGTTTATTCGCGACCCAACACACGAACGGCTATTTTTCGTTTCAGTTTCACCAGTCGTTATCTGAGAACACAAACACACACACACACACACCGATATATAACAGCATTTCTACCTCCGAAATTACTTCTAGGAAACTTCTAATTTTATGGAAATCGTCTAGCTGTGTACCGGAACAAATGGCTCATAAAATATTGAAAAGGCTTACGTTTTACTTTCGTGTCATTTATAATAAACGCGGCTTCCGGCACGCATGTGCATTATTAATTATTTAGCAGACAAGAGAATAACAAACGGACTGGAAGCGACAGCTTTGTCGGTCTGTTTGATGTATGTAGGATCGATTTTCGGTGACAAAAAATAGGAATCGGGTCAGAGTGTAACGTGCTAATATACTGCTGGACTACTTTATTAGAATGGGAACAGGGTCCATTATAAAATCTTTTCCTTCTAATGGTTTGAGATCATTTGATCCGGTAATTCCGGACTTGTTGACGTAGCATTTCCTGTAATGTGAACTGTCAGCTGTCTCTTCATCTCTTTGGTTGTTTTCCTAGTGAAGTATTTTTATTGAAGTATTTTTATTAATATTTAATACCCCCACCTTAAGATCTTTTGTGCCAAACCTTGTAAGATTTCTGGTTCCAATTTGAGGTACGAGATTAGTGATCTAAAATTACTAAGATCTTTGTAGGTGAGAGTTGCCTTGTCCTCGCTGCGTAATTCTGCAGGAATCATTCTTCACCTTGGCCGACTTTTTAGAGGTACATTGGCTAGGTGGTGACTTGTAGGGATTTCAACTAGCAGTTTTGGGTCTTTCCCATTAAGTAGTCCAACGTTGTTGTATATTTTGTAATTAGTTGGCTCGAAGAACCAAGCATAAATTGTAATTAATTAATCATTTCGAAGACCATGTATAAATTGTAAATTACTAAATGGATATTTTTTTTATACAATTGTATAACTGTTTGAGTATAAAGTGTATAATTATTTGTCGACAGTCACGTTTGGATGTAGTAAAAAAGAAATATATATCTATAGACTTTAAATTGATAATAAAGTATTATAAGTACGATGTACCGACTTGAATGAATGAATGTCTTGAACTAATTTTTCGTCTGCTTTATTCTCTACGTTAAATAGAAGTTATGGTACAATAAACGAAAGAACCATGCCACGTCTTTTTCGTTCTCTAAAGAGTACTCTGCCAGCTGTCTCTCTACTGGCAAATTATGCCCGAGCTCAGCCGTAGAGGGTAGAAAAAAATAAAAATATAAAAGTGAGCTGCGCCACCGACTTAGACGGTTCAAGCCGGAAACCCCTAGGTCTTATAGGCACTAGCAGAGCCACACGATAAACAACTAAGATTATGGTGAACCAAATAAATAAAATTATAGCAAAAATATATTGGATACTTTACTCACACAATAAATTAAAATACACAGCTCAATAACAAAATTATAACAAATATCATCAAAATTAACAGCCAACAATAAAACGAAACTTCAAAATTTACAACTTTATAAGACATCAATCAATCAAAAATCCAAAGTTTACGATTCCATAAAATAATTAAAACAAAGGTAAGAATAACAAACCTTATCAGATTACCAAAAAAATCGTATACAAGTCAACTTTTTAACAATACTTCATCAACGTTCACGTTCGGCTGCTAATTTACTCACGTTTTTTTCTTTTTCCATTTACATAAAGATTTACACTGTTAAAACAATCGAGCTTATTTAAAAATATTTCTTTTTACGGTGGCTGTCCTTCAAAATAGCAATATTGTAGGATATTTACAAATAAGTATGAAGAAAACGTTTTTACTTGGACACAAAGAACTATTGAGAATATTACTTTAATCAAAGTTCAGCCTTGGCATATTATCCAATGCAATAAATAGTTTTCAACAGTGTACCATATTAATAAATTAAAACAAAACTTAA
This sequence comes from Agelastica alni, assembly GCA_950111635.1. Classification (NCBI taxonomy): domain Eukaryota; kingdom Metazoa; phylum Arthropoda; class Insecta; order Coleoptera; family Chrysomelidae; genus Agelastica; species Agelastica alni. The sequence continues at coordinate 31,149,840 of OX467716.1, forward strand.
TCGTGGTGTCAAAAACAAATCACGTCGTTTAAATATTCTAAAATAAATCACTTGTAACCTTTGGGTATAAGAATTCACTAATCATGTGGCCTACTCCTGTAGCCGGATTGATTATAGAACTGCACCTGCTACTTAACAATGGCTTCCCTCCATCAGATCCCGCATGCGGATATTTTAACTCGACACCAAAGTCCAAAATATCAACAACAAAGGTAAGATAGAATGGTCAAGTTAAAAATTAAATGGTTTTTCTTCAAAATCCAATTAAGATGGCCCAAATACAGCCAGATATGAAAGAAAAAACCGTAGAGGTTCTGCTCACGTGTTAATATCAAATCGTTCCAAAAACTCTCACCACCACCCGACTTCGACGACTGACACCAAGCGATTTACTAAACTACTGACTCCCAGGCCGGATATCAAAAATGACACGGAACACGCGTCAACCAACAATCTTCACAAATCTATGTTCCAAACTCATAATCGCACTCGTCCGTGTTGATAGCCAACCCCATCCACACAGAAATGCAAACCAAACAATAATATAGCTGCCAACACACGACAATCGAGGCCAAAAATCAAGGCAAAATCTAATAACAAAAACCCCCACTCCATCTCCATCGATTAACAAAAATGTCACAGCCATTAATAATTGAATCCTATCACTACAAGGTATGCAACACTATTTACAACGAGTGATAAATTTAAGTTACAACAAAATACCGTATGCAACCCTACTTACGAGTACCTAAGGAATACGAAATCATCAGAGACCCAATTAATAATAGAACTGTAGAAGGGAAAAAATAGGCACGTGACAACCACGATTGGTCGACCCTTTACAGAGAAAGCCAAATTTGTCTTTGAAAAGACCCGTGAGGTCTGGTTTCCAGATGTCTACTTTGGTTTTCCGTAAAATAATAAAAATGGTTTTCTGTACTTTAAATGTTTGTTACTCAATAAAAAAATACGTGACGGAACAAAACAGACATTTTTGGAACACGCGGGCGCGGGCGGCACGGGTTCGAATCCCGACCGATGGATTTATTTTGTGCTTTTACCAATTAATAATAATTTGTTTAGTTAGTTAAACAAATCAAACTAAAAAGCGAAAAATAAATTATAGTTTAAAAAATCTAAAATACACGCTTTTAGAGTTAATAAAAGTAAAAAATAATTCTTAACATTGGAATAAAATTACTGACGAGAAAATTAATGTCACTATCAAAAAAAATTAATGTCAATCAAGGTCACTGCTTTGTATGACATTTTTAAACTAACTCTGCGTTTCGTTATAAAAACACACATTCATTTTCTCGTCAGTAATTTTATTCCTATGTTAAAAATTATTTTTTACTTTTTAGTTTGTTTAACTCTAAAAGCGTGTTTTTTTAAACTATAATTTATTGTGTTGGATCATACGTGAACATTGTTTTATTATTGCAATTAAGTTTTGAAAAATGGAAACTGCAGCAAATGTGTGTAACACAGATTTAGAAAAGTAAGTTGATAAAATTGTATAACTTGATACAAGTATTTACTGTACATGTGATTTGAGTGTTTACCATTTATTTGACTATTTAAATTATAGGGAGACTATAGTGAAATTATGTGTTCAGAGTCCGGCAGAATCAAAATAAAACAAGCGAGCCTTACAGTAGTCGCATATGAAGTGTAACATTTGACATTTCACCTTAGTAATAAGCAATTTTAAAATTATATTTTGAAAAAAATGGGTAAGATATTATTTGAAATGACTTTTCATAACAACAATAATTCTTTTCAATAAAAATTGTATTTGCTTTAATTGACACTAGGAGTGACAGAAATGAACCTAAATCAAGCTAAATACTAAAATATTTTATTCGAATAATTATTTATTATAACTTACTTGAATTTTTTATTAATGATCTGCACTTTATTGAGACTTATTATCAACAGTAAATATTTATTTATATATTTTACGCATATAACAGCAAACTTTATCCGCAACACTGTAATTTAAGTGCACAGCTGATGGCTGACAGTATCGACCTCTCGGAAAATTGGTTTACGACTATCTGACGGCCAACTCTACCACCGCGCGATCATTCTTCAAATCAAATAGCGCGTGCTTCCGCGACTTCCTGTTACATTCTTCCAGCTACATATCACGTAATCACTCGCTCAAAATTCCAAGAAAGCGAGATGAAAGATTTTACACACTTCTGTCCCACAAATTGCAATATTAAATAAAATTTTCTGATGTAATTCGTTCCTTTAGATTATTTGACTTGAAAAAATAATATAAATAAAAATTGAAATTTTACATTTTGAATTACATTCGGAGTTAAAGAAATAACGCAAGAAACTTCGTTCCTTACGGGGGTTACCCCGACCGCACAATTTTTTTACTTAAAAGAATGTTTCAAAAATACAAAATGAAAGGAATAAAAAAATGTACATCTCATTAAAATAAAATTTGTAAAAATCTGAACAGTTGTTCCTACAGCATTGCAAGTCTAGTAGGCATTTGGCCTGTTTAGATAATGAGGACAAATCAGAAGTTGTGTGTTATAATTATGGTGTTTTAGCAAAGTGTATGTTTATTATAATTTAGTAAAATTGCAACTGCCGTTATTTATAAATGTGAAGTATAGTTTTGGCAAAGAACCGCCGCTGCGAGGTAAACATCGATGCCTATGTCCAATTAAAAGAACGGACCAATTTTTCGACGGCCAGTAAATTACTGCTACACTTTCACAGAGGATGTATTGCGGTTTGGATATCGACGGAATTGGTTAAGAAGTTGCCGACACTATATGGGCTTAAGAAGCCACCGCAGCGCCAGTTGTCGTCGAAAAGTAATAACTACAATACGTGATTCTTTAATTACTGCTACAATTCCACAGATATAATTGGGCGAGAAAGAAACAGTCGACTATATATTTGAGTTGGAGTTGAATAACTATGTACCGCAATTTTTATAAATGTTATATTTGAATCTATTGTATCTAAAATGCATGGGCAAAGGTCTAGGTTCATCACAAACTTTGATGTTGCGACCACCAAAAATACTATTTACGTACACTACAAATACATAAAGACAGTCAAAACCAGTCAAAGTGTTGTAAAGGTATGTGTAGAGTTTCTAAATTTTCGGATAAACTGCAAATCGTTATTTTGAAAAAGTCACAAATATAGTTCCTGAATGAGCTAGCTGCTAAGTGTAGAGTTCACATTGTCTCGGTACCCGAACACAGGGACATACCAGGCAACTGCAAGGCGGACGATCTAGCAAGAGTAGGCACCACCCTCGCAGCTGTATCTGTCTTATCTCCTGCAATGCAAAGTAGTTCAAAAAAACCAACTTAAGGTGGCAAAATGAACCCATCTGCACATCATCGAATTAGATTTGGCCTAAACTATATCTACGTCGAACTAATGATGTTTAACTCTATCCGGCGAGTTCATTGGAAACGCGATCGCAGCCATAACAGGACACTAAACAGGTGGATCCCATGCACGGCGCATGGGAACTTCTGTAGAAGCTGTCACGATGAGAAAGAGAAGGAAACAATGGTACATCGTCTTTGCCACTACCCTGTCCTAGACAGAAAACGGCTTTCTATACTAGGGCAACCGAACTTTGATGACTTCACTGATCTCAGTTCAGTTAGCAATAAATATCTCACTGTTTATTGACAATTTCAACTGGTTCTCACGGTAGAGGGAAAGGGCACCGCCGTCCATCACGGTATTACTGCAACTGCGACTCCTCTTCAGATGATGCTAGTGTGACCTGATCATCGACGTAAAGGAGGCATTTGACGATCAAATCATTCATTCTTGATCCCTATGCACTTCCTTTCAAATATTTTAAACAACCGTGATTTTCATTTATGTATTATAAATATCTTCTTTTTCAAGTGCCATCTCCGCGGCGGAAGTTGGCAATCATCATCACTATCGCAACTTCTGAGGCATTTTTTTTTTTAAGAAAATAGTCGCAAAAATGGTAGACCTATCGTGTGGGCCGCGGACGGCCCGCACTGCGACTATTAGAAGGGGAAGGGATTATAGAAAGAAAATGATTGTGGACACTCTTTTTAAAAAGTTGCAGGTCATAGTTCTCTAGAAAAACTAATTTTGGAAGCATATTCCATTCCGTAGCAGCCCTGTAAAAGAAGGATTCTTGATGAAGATTGGTCCTTGTAGTGTCAATCTTGAGAGTAAAAGGGTGAGACTGATCAGCGTGCCGAGTTCTTCGGCCGAGTGTGGCCAATGGTGGTACAAGAGTTTTTATTTCTCTGGAGCATCTGCCATGGAAATATCTGTAGAGCAATGACTGGTCTGCAACTCTTCTATGTTTTAGAGGGTAAAGGGTATCTGTGAGAGTTGAGCTGTTTATCAAGCGAATGGCTCTTTTCTGAATGGAATCTAGAAGACGAAGAGAATGCCTTGGTGCTGAACCCCAAATGTGCGAGCAATACTCCAGTAGAGGTCGGATTTGAGCCTTGTACGTCGTCAACAGCAACATGGTCATGCTAAGACATATTATTGGACACCGTGACTCCCAAAATCGAGATGAAGGGACTTGGTTCAAGGGTATTTCCGGGCATTGTGATGGGATGATTTGAGGAATTCACTTTCTTGGAAAACACTTTGTGTTTTTTGGGCGTTGAACTGAACAAGATTGTTGGTTCCCCACTTCACGATTGCTTTAAGATCTCTATTGATGGAATCAACCTGTTCCTGCCTGAGTCTATTTGTATCATTCACCGAAAGTGATCAATAGGATGAGAAAGTTGAGACAAGTATGCTATCGTCTGCGAAACTGGGGTTTGTGGTGGTTTTCAAGAGGTCGTTGATGTGTAAAAGAAATAAGGTTGGGGACAGGATGGAACCCTGGGGGACCCCGGCATTAGTTTTAAACGCATCAGAAGAAATACCGTCAACTGCCACATGTAAGGAGCGATCTTGCATGAAGCTCAAGAGCCATTGGCGCAGTTTGGTTGGGTGACCGTAGGCAGATAATTTACTAAACAATGCCTGGTGCCAAACGCGGTCAAAGGCTTTAGATATATCCAAGGCTATTACGGGATTCACCAAACTTTTCAATAGTGTTTGTTCAGAGCTGAGTGACATAAGCCAGCAAATCTCCAGTAGACCGAAGTTGTCGAAATCCATATTGTGTGCATTGTGTGTCCCAAATGCTTTCTCTCTTTAATTTTACGTTCAACTTTTTTTTGTTTACCGATTCTTCTTAGCATTTTGATATTATTATTTCGATCTGTTCACGAAATTATTAAGAATTGTGGAAGAATAAGGATATATAGAAAAATCTTAAGATTTTTCTATACATCCACATTTCGAAAGAGTTAAGCCGTCTCATTGCATTTGCATTTAGAGTCCATGATTCTGCACCACAGTAGAGCACACTGAGTACGTAACATTTTGCCAATCGCAGTTTCAGGTCTAACGTCAAATCTCTGCTACGGGCAGTTTGATAAGTCAGTGACTTTTTGAATTTCCCGCGCAGTTACTCCAAATGCAAAAGTCCTGCCGTCAACTATTATCTATCAGTGGGCAACTTTCTAATTTTGAGCAAGCTACGTCGTGCAGTTGGTGTTTGATAGCCATTCAAAGCAGACAACCTCGTGAATTTTTACGTACAAAATCCATCAATGAAACTAAGGAAAGATTTGATAAATACTACAGGGACTCGGCACCATCAATTTCAATGGTTAAGAAGTGGTTTACAGAGTTCCGTTGTGGTCATACCAGCACTAGTGACACCGAACGTCCTGGTCGCTCAACAGAAGTGATCACGCCGGAAATCTTCGATAAAATTCATGAAATGATATTGCATGATCGGAGAATGAAAGTGCGTGAGTTGGCTCATGCTGTAGGTGTATCTCAACTGAACGGGTACATTATATTTTACACGAATATTTGGACATGAAAAAACTCTGCGAGATGGGTGCCCCGGTTGCTCACACTCGACCATAAGCGCAATCGTGTGACCACTTCAAAAGAGTGTTTAGCGATGTTCAGCCGTAATCCGGACGAATTTTTGCGCCGTTTTGTTACTGTGGATGAAACATGGATCCATCACAACTCGTCAGAGACCAAGGAACAATCGAAACAGTGGGTTGCTCGGGGTGAACGTGGACCAAAGAAGGCGAAACAGAGTCTGTCAGCCAACAAGGTCATGGCCACAGTTTTTTGGGATGCACGCGGTGTCATTCACATCGATTACCTCAAGAAAGGTAAAGCGATCACCGGCGAATATTATTCAAAGCTTTTGAACAGATTCGACGTTGATTTGAAGCAAAAACGGCCGCATTTGGCTAAGAAGAAGAAAGTGGTGTTCCATCAAGACAATGCACGTGTGCACACTTGTCTAGTCACGATGGCCAAAATCCACGAATTGGGATACGAACTGCTACCCCATCCAGCATATTCTCCAGATTTAGCCCCCTGCGACTATTTTCTGTTTCTAAACCTAAAGAAATGGCTGGGCGGTAAGAGATTTGAGTCGAATGAAGAAGTCATTATTGAAACAAACGCGTATTTTGAGAGAGCTTTGAAAAAACCTATTATTTGGAGGGAATAAAAAAATTAGAAAAACGCTGGACTATATGTGTATCGAGCTAAAAGGTGATTATGTAGAAAAATAAAATGTTTATTTGCGGAAAAAAATTTGTTTTATTCAAAAAGTCACTGACTTATCAAACCGCCCTTGTACATAGCACTTTTTTCATATTTATAAAGTTCATAAGAACCTTTTCAATTCTGGTTTTTATTTTTTTTATTTGTCATTGTTTTCATTAATAAGCGTTCATAAGTAATTGTATGTTTTTACTTTTTTAATCTGTTGACCCCCAACTATTAAGATTTAATTTGTGTTGTTGTTCTTGCATATTTTCATATTCTTGGTTTTTTTAAATCGAGGGAGAGTCCGTAATATCACTAAACCTTACTATGTTGTTCATAACTCTTTCTAAATCCTCCAAACTATTGGCTATTATTATTACTGTGTCGTCGGCATATCTGATGTTGTTAACCAGAACTCCATTCATCTTTATACCGTCGGTCTCATTTTCCAACGCTTGTAATATGTTCCGAAAACGCATTAAATAATAATGGCAATAATATGCATTTCCATTTCTTCAGATTTTTCCGGTCCAATTTTTAATGTGGTTCGTTGATTGTAATACAGATTTGAGATTATTATTACATCCTGTCTATCCAGGATTTTGTTTTAAGAAGGTCTATAAGTTGGTCATGCTTTATTATAGTATATAAAGGTCCTAATTAACGTAAAGCATCTTTGAGTTAACACGTTGAAAGAAAATAATGCCTTCCTTGTACCCACACCATTCGGAAAACCAAATTGTGTATATTGAGTGATAATAGAATAGAAACTGTCTGGATGAATTTTTTTAATGTGAATATATGATCAATATAAAAACGATCAATTTTTAGTTTTTTGTATTATTCAAATCTGTATGAGCGAACCTCGCAATTTTTTGTATAACTGTTGGCAGTGTTTGAAATCCTCAACCAAAAAAACGGTCACATTATTTTTGTTTGCTGTGCTGCCGAAATGGGAATATTTCAGTTTAATGGTAATTGAATTTTTCAGGATTGAAATTTCTGAGGGGCCATCATCATCAGCATCGCGTCGGCGGCTCGGGGAGTCAGTCTCCCCGACGGTCCGCCCCCCCGGCTGGTCTGTGGCCTTCGGTTTTTAATTTGGCCACGAAGGCCGCGATCGCGGCGAACGCCACTTGCGGCGAAACGGGTCGGGAGGAATTTTGCAGGATGGCCGACAACGGCAAAGGCCGATGCGGCATTTGCGACAATTTCAGCCCCGATCCGGGCAAGAGGCATTCCATTAATTTCGCCATCGACGGAAGCGGCAGATGGTGGCAGAGCCCCGCCGTCTACTACGGATCCCAGTACGAGTTCGTTACCATCACCATCGATCTGAAACAGGTAAGCTTCCATCCGAATACTTTTTGACTCTCTATGTGCACCAACTCTACTTAGTCGTCACCTGAATGGATTTGTTCGCCTGAAAAATATTTGATCCACCCTACTACTACTACTACTACTACTACTCCATAGCACTACAACCCTTGGTGGGTTTTGGCTGACTATTTGCCTCCATTCCTCTCGGTTCGTCATTAATTGGGTATCCATTTCATACCCCATGGCTTCGAGGTCGCTTTTGATGTTGTCGCGCCTTCTTAGCCGTGGTGTTCCGAGAGGCCTTCTTGTTTGCGGGTTGCTTTGCCACACTATTTTTACTAAACGTTCATCTGACTGTCTTTATACATGTCCAGCCCAACGTAACCTTCGGGATTTTATCTCACGTACAATAGCCGGCTCTTGGTAGAGTTGATTTAGTTCGCGATTAGTTCTTATGCGATATCTCTGCGTCTCCGGGTTGAATATTGGTCCAAGGATTCTTCTCAAAATCTTCCGTTCGCAACACAGTAATTTATACTCACTCGCTTTTGTCAGTGTCCATGTTTCACTTCCGTACATGATAATAAGTCTAATTATCGTTCTGTACAGGAGAACCTTAGATTTTCGTGACAGATTATTGCTTTGAAAGGCTTTGTTTAGCGCGTACATGCATGGTCTTGGTTAAATTCCCAGGTCTTTTTCAGCATTTGCCTATTAGAAAGATCTGGTCTACGGTTGACCTGTTTCTTCTAAAACCGCATTGATAATCACCAATGCAGCTATCAACCAGAGGTGTTAGTCGGTCCAGTATTATATTGGCTAAAACTTTGTTAGTTACGTTGATCAGCGAATTTCCTCTGTAATTTTCACGCTTCATTCTGTCTAAAGTACATTTGTGCGAGATAATTTAGAGTTCCGACGTAAGGAATGCGAACATGTTTACAGTCCACTAGATCGGAAGTCCTATTCTCCCCTTTTGCCGATTCCCGGTTGAATTCTATAGTTTTTGTTGATCCCCACCGTTTTTCTCGTTCTAAATGATTACACGATAGAAAGTCACTTGCTTGCAACGTGTGTAATTTTTTTTAAGAAAATCCATCTGGAAATGTTTGAAACTACAACCAAGTATGTAGAAAATTACGTTGGATAAAATTAAATTTTTTTTTAATTTGTAATTGCCATTGCAAATCGTACCGATACTGCTAGATAGAAATTGGCTCGACTATTAAAACAATTTGCAACGTTACTATCTAGATAAAGAGTATCTCGTACGATGAATTGCATAGATAATGCGAAAGAAAAGAGTTGGAAAGGAATCTCGATGCTCCGTGTTATCTGTGACACCTGGTCGATGCTCTTGATCATCAACTTGAACCGAATACCTTAGACCAGTCATTAAAGAACACAATTTTAATTAATTGTCGTAAAGAAAATGTTACCTCTTTGTTTGTGTATAAGAAAGGAAGAATTCTTTCAGTGTTTCATCTGGTATTTCCCCAGAGGCTAATCGCATGCGATAAGAATGGTTAAAGTTCTCTCACTACTCACCCATCAAATTTCTACTTCTTTTGTTAATTGTCGTTGAGAAAATTTTAACCAATTTGTATAAAGGAACAAGAAGACTTGAAAGGTACATCGTATGCATAAGAATGTTTACAATTACCTCACGACTTACTCCCTAAATTTCTAATTCATTTGTTTGGTTTTGTTTAATTTTTTTTGAAAGAATTTGTACACTTTTGAGTATGAAGTTTAATTATCTTAGTGTCCATCTGGTTTATCTGTTGATGTTTGCTGTTTGTAGATAGTATATGTACAGTTTCTTCATGACTTACTCTTTATATTTCTGCTCCATTCAATTGCATCTGGTTGATTATTGTTGAGAAAATGTAACTACTTTCTATATGAACAAGAAGGCTTCTCTCAGTGTTTATTTGATATTCTTCTTGAGGTACATCGATGCTATAAAAATGTTTACAATTACTGAGTATGAATTTGGATTACCTTTGTGTCCATCTGGTATATATCTTGATGTTTACCGTTTGCGGTAAGTATATCTACAGTTCCTTCATGACTTACTCTCTATCTTTCTGCTCCATTTATTTGCATTTGGTTGAGAAAATGTAATCACTTTGTATATAAACACGAAGGCTTCTCTCAGTGTCCATTTGGTAATCTCCTTGAGGTACATCGTATGCTATAGGAATGTTAACAAATGTAGTATTTCCAATCTCAGTTTTAAAAAGATGATTTTTACCAGGACACCGCGATATTCCAGTAATAAGCGCTTTATTCTACACTGATTAATACCGATAAATTTAGCAAGACATATCGGCTGCCTCTTTTTATAAGCTACGGGCAGCGCAGCTTATTCTTGAATATCAACGTCGCTAATACGCATTTATAAAATCATTGGTCGACTAACTAGCTCGCAGGTGTTCACTTGAAAAGGAGTTGATCAAATCTTTAGACGTTTTAAAACATTAGCGCGCGCTGGTTCTCAATAATTTCTCAGGATATTTTTATTGTTTGCGTTGTTATATTTGTGAAATGGCTTTTTGAAGACCGTTTGAGGTAAATGATGAATCTAACGAATTGTTTAATATTGACGATATTCACATTAATAATGAAATTACGAATAATAATGTAAGTCAAAGTAATGATAATATCCAAATTAATGATAAAATTCATCTTAATAACGCAATTCTAATTAATAATAATAAAAATGTGACACAATTTTGCAAATTTAAAAATCGAGATTTGCATATTCCAGTTCAACAAGTAATTTTAAATATATATTCATGCTTAAAAGGTTTAAAATGTCATTTCAAATCGAGATGAAATATACAAAACAATATGCAACTTAACGAAAATTACTTATTCCACAATTTATTTAGTAATTAAACGAGGCGTTGTGATTGAACACGATAAAAAACGAAAACGTATCATCAGCCGTCGGATAGATGATGCATCTAAAGATGTGATTCGACAAACGATTTACAATACGTACAAAGAAAATCAAGTCCCAACATTAGAAATTATATTTAACAAATTGCAAGATTTTAACGATTTAACGATCGTATTGTGGTGCTTCGTCAAAATTATTTAAGACAGATCTTAAGTTATAGAGAAAGTAATAGAAATACAGTTTATTTAGATGAAACCGTGGTTCGACACTCACGCTGTCGTTTGATAAATAATTAAATAATTTTTGAAAATATATCTGATTTAAAAACAAAATTGATACGCCACTGGTCGGTTGCTTTTGAAGATTTTATGGCTTTTAATGAGACGTTTTTTATATATTTTTAAACTGACTTTGGAAGAAGTATACCTCACGACTTATATCCTAAATTTCTAATCCATTTGTTTGGATTTATTTAAAAGTCTTCGAGAAAATTTATACACTTTTAAATATGAATTTTATTTATCTTAGTGTCCATCTGGTTTACTGTATGCGGTAAGGATATTTCTCCCTAAATTTTTGCCCCATTTGATTGGATTTGGTTGGTTGTTGCTAATAAAATTTAACCACTTTGTATATAAACAAACGAGAAGGCTTCTCTAGAGGCCCGCCATACGCGGCAGTGATGCCTATACAGTTCCCTCGCTACCTGCGCTGTAAATTTTGACGGGACTCGCGTCTACATGGATTAACAGGATTCTCGATTTACTTAGTACCTGCGACACCTGGTACAGATAATTTAACAGAAACAATCTATAATTGGCCGTTTGATCTTTGCGATACAAATCTGGTTAGAGTCACATTGCGGTTCGAGTTGACGCTTCTGGTGGCGTATCCTATTTCTGTATTAAATAAATTAACGTTTGGATTGACGGATATATCAAAAAGCCGCCTCGGGGGATGAGAACAGGACCGTCACGAAAGGGTAACTGACGTTTTAATAATTTTATGTGATTCTTGCTCACTTTTCATTAGAACGACTAAAACAAACTGTCGTGAAAATTACCAAATACACGGACAGGATCCTACTTTCAAATTTTAATAAAATAAACTCCTGACGAACAAAATGAAATTATTCAAAAAAATAATGTATCTTGTTCTAATGTCCGTTTTTAAAGTTTATCGCGTATTTGAATAGAAGACTATGCATATTTTGTCTCGTTGTTAATGACAGCTGTCAAAAATATACGTTTAGATTTACAGCGTTAAAGAATTTGTTATAAACAATTTTGTGCAGTACTTGTGAAAGATTTTTATTAAAAAAAAAGCTTATCTATAAATTGTTCCTTTTTAACAAGCTTATATTAATTTCAACTGTATCTTGTTTGTTTGCTTGCTTGCTTGCTTGCTTGTATATATGTTTGTAACTGACTGTGCGTGAACTACGCATGCGCGCAGAACAAATATTAACATAGTTCATCGCATCGATGGTTCAGTGGTAAAATGCTCGCCTGCCACGCGGGCAGCCCGGGTTCGATTTCCGGCCGATGCATTCTTTTTGTGCTTTTACCATTTAATACATAATTTTTTTAGTGATTCAGTCTTTTACAAACACTCTTACTGTACACTTCGGTAACCCTAGCATTTGCCCTCGGTGTGGGAAAGTTTTCGAACCTGTTCTTGCAACTTCGTCTGCTTTTTCATTACCTGCAATTCCCTGGTGTCCTGGAACCCATTTCAGTTTGACGTGATTACGGTCTGCCAGCGTCATCAGTTCTTCTTTGCAGTCCCATACCAGTTTGAACGTCACTTCCTTGCTGCAGTAAAGAGGTTTACTCCTTGCATTATATCTGCAAGGATTCCATTCGCTGGTGGCTCTGTTATGTTCTGGGTATATGCTCACACAGAATTAGTTCCTGTCCTCAAGATTTTATTAAAAATTTCATTGAAAGCATGCCTAGACGCATAAATGCTGAGGTTCAAAGTAGAGGAGACAACCAGTGTCGCATTTACACCATTAATTTATTTTTTTCAACGTACAATTTTGTTATAAAGTCACAATTTACTTTAAAGTATCCAATTAAGTTTTTTCTAAATTTTAATGTTACCAAGAAGAGCAGAGCTGCTCATTGCAAAGATTTCAGATTAATCAGTTTGATGAGCCATACTCTTAGGCTTCTCCGTATTATTCAAAATTGCATATATATACTCGTTGCCCATGGGCAAAATTCCAATCAAAAGTAGAGTCCGTCAAAGCTGTGTGTTATCACTAACTCTCTTTATTCTGTTTTCCGAGACCATTTTCCAGGAGGCTGTTAGCGACAGCATAGAAGGACTAAAAATAGGAGAAGAGAATATCAATAACATTCGATATGCGGATGATACCGCACTTATAGCAGAAAGTATTGAAGATCTGCAAGTCCTTCTGAATTTAGTCCAGGAACTCAGTGAACGTAAGGGACTGATGATGAACAAGGCTAAAACAAAATTTCTTATTGCAGGAAAAATTAATATCGGTCCAGTAAACTTAACACTCGAAGGACATAACATCGAGCGGGTTGATTATTTTAGATACCTTGGAAGTTGGCTAAACTTCGCGATTAATTCAGATGAAGAAATCGTGGCCCGAATTGAAATCTCCAGATTTTATGAGATCTCCAGATTTTATGCAGCAGAGAACTAAAGATCCAAATACGAGTAAGAGTGCTTCGTTGCTACGTTTGGTTCACTTTATTGTATGGTTGTGAGACATTGACTTAAATGGTCGATATGATGAATCGAGTTGAAACATTTAAAATGTGGTGTTACAGGCGGATGTTAAAGATACCATGGACGTCGCATAACACTAACCTAAAAATACTGCAGCTAATGCATAAAGATCGAGAACTCTTAAACGAAATTAAGAAGATGAAACTACAATACTTTGGGCACATCATGAGATGCCTTAAGTATCAAATGCTTCGCCTCATAATTCAGGGTAAAATAGAGGATAGGACGAAAGAAACTATCATGGCTTCGTAATATACGCCACTGGATAGATCTAGACGTGGAACAAGCCTTTTAGAACTGATCGTGAAGAAAACCATAATGTAATTGACATGGCGATCGCCAATGCTTGAATACAAGTTTGGCACCCGAAGAAAAAGAATGTTCCTTGTAGCAATTGGTATGAATTAAAAATAATATTTTGCCCGGGAGTTTAGTTAAACGACCCATATTAATGAGTAATCCGTTATCCTCAAATCATTTTAGAAACTGCGACGAAAAATTGGAAGGCAAACAATTTTACGCCCGACTCTGTCTCTGCACGAGATCGGAACACTCTCTGACATATTCCACGGAAATTGGAGCAAAAGAATATGTAGATTGTGTACGAGGGATTAGGATGGTAATCAGCTTAGTGTTTGTCGAAATGTTTCTACAATTAAATTATTTTATGAGAGATACGTAAGCAGACGTTTTGAATATTTAGCTCGGAAACGATAATTAAATGTTAATTCGTCGGTGTTTATTTTAAATGATTTGGTAAACGTTTGCGAAGATTTACGAGTGCACCACCATGGTGGGAAATTTTTTCTTTCCATTGCAAGTATCCCAACTGGTTTTTGCGCTAAAATCTGTTCAGTCTTCCTCTTTACTTGTAAGATAATCGACTTAAATAATTAGCACGTTTCGCCTTCAATTATATGCTTCTCCTTCGGGAGTACTTACATCGAAATGGCGCAGTCGAAATTCTGTTTTGCGTTAAATACGGCCGCTTTTTAATTTTACCTAGAGGATAATGATTTTGTTACCAAAAGATAACTTTAGTATTATTTTTAAAATTCAAGTTGTTACGAAATTCCATTCGAATTGTTTTTAAAAGTATGAAAAATGGTTTAATTTATTATTTAATTATAGTTTACCTGATTTAATAGACTAATCAACTTGAAAAATAGTCTAAATCTTAATCCAAATTGCGTCAAGTATTTTACCATTAAAATACTAAAAACTAGATATGTGTCTCTATATGTATATATATATAAAAATAAAATGGCTGTGTTGGTACAAATATTAAGTTAGACCTAAAATAAAAAATACCTTAAAATAATTAACAAATATAATTTATTAAAATATCTAAAAGAAGAAGGGAGAAAAAAACACGAAATAAATATGAGCTAAAATAACACAAAAAAAACAGTCAATCAAAAGTTCTGGGACAGTACTTTCCAGATGTCCAAAACTTCTAATCGATTTGCTAAGATTTTTAACGTTTTTCTAGCAACCAAAATAATGGCCAGCTAGTGGTTGCTCTTTATTAGTAGCTCCCTAAAAGCAGCTTCCTGATTATAACTCTAATGTCTCAAATATTAGCTCCTTAATGTCTTAAATATTAGCTCCTTAATGTCTTAAATATTAGCTCCTTAATGTCTTAAATAGTAGTTCTCTAATGTTTTAAATAGTAGCTCTCTAATATCTCAAATAGTAGCTTTCTATTTTCTCAAATAGTAGCTCTCTAATATCAGCTTTGAAATCTCCCAGATGTCCTTAATGGTAGCAGATGTACAAAACTTTGTTATTTTCGATTTGCCGAAATGTTTAAGATGCCATACGTTTTTCTAGCAACCAAAATAATGTCCAATTAGTGGTACCTCTCTAATAGTAGCTCTCAAATAGTAGCTCTCTAATGTCTAAATAGTAGCTTTCGTATAGTAGCTCCCAAATAATTGCTCTCTAATGTCTAAAATAGTAGGTCTCTAATGTCTTAATAGTAGCCCTTTAATTTCTCAAATAGTAGCTCTGCAGACGGCCCGCACTGCGACTATTAGAAGGAGGAGGGATTATAGAAAGGAAATGATTGTGAACCCGCTTTTTGAAAAGTTGTAGGTCATAGCTCTCTGGAAAAACTGATTTTGAAAGCTTGTTCCATTCTGTAGGAGCCTTGTAAAAAAAAGATTCTTGATGGAGATTGGTCCTTGTAGTGTCAATCTTAAGAGTAAATGGGTGAGACTGATCAGCGTGCCGAGTTCTTCAGCCGAATGTGGCCAGTGGTGGTGTAAGAGTTTTTATTTCTCTTGAGCATCTGCCATGGAAATATCTGTAGAGTAATGTCTGGTCTTCAACTCTTCTTCTATGTTCTAGTGGGTATCTGTGAGAGTTGAGCTGTTTATCAACCGAATGGCCCTTTTTTGAATGGAATCTAGAAGACGAAAAGAATGCCTTGGTGCTGAACAAGATTGTTGGTTCCCCACTCGACGATTGCTTCAAGATCTCTATTGATGGAGTTAACCTGTTCCTCCCTAATTCTATTTGTATCATTCACCGAAAGTGATCGATAGGATGTGAAAGTTGAGACAAGTGTGCTGTCGTCTGCGAAACTGTAAATGGGGTTCGTGGTGGTTTTCAAGAGCTCGTTGATGTGTAAAAGAAATATGGTGGGGGACAGGATGGAACCCTGGGGACTCCTGCATTGGTTTTTAACGCATCAGAAAAACTACCGTCAACTGCCACATGTAAGGAGCGATCTTGCATGAAGCTCATTGGCGCAGTTTGGTTGGGATACCGTAGGCAGATAATTTTTGGCCTTACATATGCGTTCAACCTCATATCTTTATTCCTCCAGATAACACCACTTAAACGTACTGATACATAAGCTGCTTTATTAGCCTGCTTTGGTACACTTTCTTTTAGGTCTCCTTAGCTGGATATTTCTATTCCCAGATATTTGAACTTGGAAGCTTGTTCGATTATTTCTTCGTTAATTACGATTTTGTATCGTCTGGGTTTCCTTGCTACTACAAGAGATTTGATCTTAGATGTTGATATCTGCATATTGTAGGTTTCCGCCATTGTTTTAAAGGTATGCACCAAGCGCTGTAGGTTACCTTCATTATCCGAGATAAAAATTGCGTCGTCTGCATAACAAGGAAATCAAAAATCAAAATCAAAAGTTTAATATACTAGAACTACCACTTTTAAACGACCACCTGTTCGGTCAAGATTAAATCAGAAACGACAGCTTCAACAATGTCTGTCTTCCGCAGAAAGTCATGTCGCACAAATGCCACCACAGAATATTGGTTCTACCTTATTAAATAAGTGTCGGAGAAAGCTAAGTTACGGTTTTTAAAATAAGTTTATCATTCCAAAGCACTGTAAAACAACGCATTAAAATTATATCTCTTCTACAAGTTAACATTGACACTTAAATTTTACACAAACGGCAGGGCCGGTTTTAGTAGTTTTATTTTGTGAAAATAGCAATTATTAAAATTAATTAACGAATGTGTTATTAATATAACAAAAACTAAAGAATGCAAATATTTCTGATACTATTTATACACACGGGACCTGGTTTGGCATTAGCCAGAAAACAAAAGACGTCTGCCAGTTTACTACAGTTTTTAAAGCAGTATTTCTATATTTAAAAAAATAAACCAGGTCAAGACGAGCATGTATGAGAGCACTGATGAAAGTAGAAGAAGCGTGTGTAAGAACCGTAGCACCTCTACGGGAAAAAGGCGTGACTATATGTATGTTTGTATGTATGTCTACGTTTGGGAAGCTGCTTCTCTTTAGCTTATTAACAAATTGTATTTACCAATTATTAAAATAAATAGAAACCTAGCCTGGTAATATTTACAATAGTTTTATTAATCGCGTTCATTTAAAAAACCTTTCGAGCAACTTTTCTTGCCAGATTTCAAGTACGTTCTTAAAATAAATATATTATCACTTTTTTGGCTGTATATAAATATATCAATACCCCCCCGTATCGTTGATTAAAAAATGTCAAATGGCATTCTACAAGGAAACGTCGACTATGTTTTTGTTACTTAATGTATTTTTATTTTTGTATCTTTAGAAATTATCTTAGAAAAATCTCTTGACACCTTAACGGCATCAAGTCATCTGACACGACGAAAACATAACGTTGTTTACAGACATTAGCTGATGCTCTTTTTATGAAAACGTTCGGTTATACGGTTAATCCGAATGATAGTGACTATTATACGATCCACATGAATGTTCCTAAACAAATTATATAAGTTATATAAGTAATAATTTTTGTATCATTAAATGGTAGGTTGTAGAAAAAAGAAGTGTACGGTATCACTTTACTGTTCTCGCTCGATTGATCGCAATACAATAAAAATCGTTTGGTTTCTTGTTTATGGTCTTCTCACTTATATTTTTTTACGTATACTGTAGAATACTGACTCAAACATTGCATATTTCATTTTTATAAGTGACTATCAAAGTTATCACAATGTTTTGGGTTAAAATAATTGCATTCTATGAAAGATAGTTCATTAAAGAAATGTTTGTTCAGTTATCGTTTATTTTTCTTCGCCCAGTATGTGGTTGATTTTCGAACGACATTTTTTCTCTAAATGTTCGCGAACCAATGGCAGATAATTTCTAGAAAAATGTGAAATGGCCATCAGATCAAATTAAATTACGCAACATTGCTGCATATGAAATGACAGAAGAAATGACAAGACGTCAACGTCAAAACACGTGTCGGTAAGACGTTTTATGCGAATTTCACCAAGAATTTTTGTGCCCCATTAAACAAGTATATTTTTATTTTAACTCCAATGGAATCATAGCAAAGTAAAATTAAACTTCACAAAGAGATATTTTATCTCTGTATCCCGAAGAGACAGTTGGTTCATCAGTGAAAGAGAAAGGATTAAAAAGTAATTCCGGCTAAACAAAGGTGGGTCTAAGATTTGTCATACGTAGCATTTTAAGGTTTGCCATTGATTTTAATTAGTTAATTTTGTTACATCTCTCATTAGTAAATACAGTCCACTACATTTTCATCCCGCCTAATGTTCATAGAAGCATAGAAGCAGAAATCCTATTTTTAATATTTTACGCAAGCAGTAGTAATTTCAGTTTTTTTATTCTCCATAAAAAACAGCTTGACCGATTTTGCTGAAAATCTAAACAGTTTTAAGTTGCAAAATTATGCGTCGAATGCAATTGGTCCCACGTCGATATAATTTTTTGATCTCGAGATAATCGAGACGAAAAATAATTCCAAAAGTTTACCATTTTTTTCGGTTTTTTGATTCTTCATAAAAAACAGCTTGACCAATTTTGCTGAAAATCTAAACAGTTTTAAGTTGCAAAATTATGCGTCGAATGCAATTGGTCCCACGTCGATATCATTTTTTGTTCTCAAGATAATCAAGACGAAAAATAATTCCGAAAGTTTACCATTTTTTTCGGTTTTTTGATTCTCCATAAAAAACAGCTTGACCAATTTTGCTGAAAATCTAAACAGTTTTAAGTTGCAAAATTATGCGTCGAATGCAATTGGTCCCACGTCGATATCATTTTTTGTTCTCGAGATAATCGAGACGAAAAATAATTCTGAACACACACACTCTGGGAACCTTTAAAGGTGGAGATATGTTAAAATTCGGGATTCGTAAAATCGGACCCATTACTATAACTTCCACTGGGAAGTTGTGATTTTTTTCGTGATAATTAGACAGTTGATTATCGACAAATTCAACAAATGGTTGGACTAGATTAATCGACGCTTCAAATGAACGGTTAGTCCTGACGGAGATGTACGAGGAGTACGTGAAATGGAGTAGCAGTCACTGCCGATTCGAAACCTTTCGGAATTCGAACGTGCTCGACAAAGTAACAGGCAGATTTATATCTGTGCTTTAAAGTTGGATTTACCCTTGTTTATAAATAAGTCTTATTCATTTCTTGGCCTCTCAGATATGCATGGCATTCGGCAGTTGAACGCGTCGAGGAAAAAAACAAATAACACAAAAAAGCGGTAGGCTGCTGCGTGATAAATTAGCTTTTTAAACATAATTTGACTGTTAACGAATTCGAATATGTTCATTTTCGATTCGAAACACAAGCAAGCGTTATTTTGGAACAACACTCCGAGATCTTTGATTGAATACGATTTAAATAGGCGATCAACAATGAACACACAACTCATTCAACAAATCGTCATTATGTTTAAATAATTGACCGATGAATAAAACGACAATTCCAGTTGTAAATCACCCTGTGTAAGACGCGTTATAAGGATTAGGACATGCGAGAAGGACAAAGACACGTGAACAATGCCGAACAATCTGAATAACAGAGATTTAAATGGAAGCAGAGAGAGTACTACAGCGTCGTATTAAGATCTAATATTGCTGAATTTACTTTCTATCGAACGCATCTAGAACAAGCACAAGTTGATTATACAATTGGGCTAAAAATATTTCAATCTTCCCTCGTACAGTATTCTGTACCCTTCATCTTCTTCAAAAGCTGTCTCCATTGCGTAGGTTGGCCAGGATGCTCTTCTTCCTACCGATCTTTTTTCCATTATTTTGCCCTAGATTATGAGCTGTAGATGTTCATATTTTGGTCCTCTCATAATAACCAGTCTTCCACAATTCATGAACTTGGTACTTCGTTAATATGGGTTTTGAAGAAAGTGAAGAATGACGCGAAGATTCTTGTCTTCGATGTTTATAGTGACAGGGTAATTATGTGCATAGGAACTGTGTATTTCTTGTGGATCTCTTTTTATGACGAAGACTTCATAAAGGCGATGTTTAGTCTCTTTTTGGCATAGTCAAGGAATCATAGCTACCTCTCCACGATTGTCCTTAGGCTAGACTGGATCTGTGAAAAAGTAAATATCTCTGTATGGATTCAACAGCTTATACTTTAACTATCGGAGCAGTGCTCCAGGCTTATAATTAGATGAACTTTGTGCAATATTAATATTTTAAAGACAATAAATACCTTCTGGCTCTAAACAAGAATATCAGTAAACAACCTATCCCACATCCAGATCCAGATCTCCGATCAAATGAAAACATTCACTGCAGGAAAGAACTTGTTCGATTATATTTATCCAGCAGTTATTAAATAAGTGGAAAGAAGATCGTTGGGGGTGACAAAACATCCTAGTGGGACTGTTGCGTAGTTTTGGGGAATAATTTTTGATATAAATAGTGTTTCTTCTTTCTCTTTGATGGTTACTGAAGGAACTGCTTGATTTTTATTGATTTATATGCAACATCTTGACAAATCGGATGATTGATCGATAGTTCTGTTTGTAAAACACTCCTTACTCCGGCACTGAAGACACAATAGAACGGAACAAATATTCCAACCAAATATCAGGCTCTAGTGCGTGATGTCTATGTTAGTTGGGGTTAAAAGTTGTAGTTTAGTTAGGGAGTTTCGGTGGTTGGAGTGGTCGTGGAAGAATTTGCACAGGTTAAGGAGTTCTCCATTCTCAACTCAGACTGTAGTTTGACAACTTGTGGAGAATATCGGTCTCTATTTGCATAAGCATGAATTTCCCGAAGTTGGACGGTTTCTGGTAAATTATTAAAATAAATACTTCTTTGCATACAAACAAATCTCTAAAACTGTAACAGAAGTATGTCTTTATATTTAAGACATACTCAAAAATATTATGATATAGTGTCAAGGTGTCTGACGCCAAATCAAGGATTTCTGAATTTTTTGTCAGTCTGTCTGGTTGTTTGTTTGTTCGAGCATCAACGAAAAACTACTAAACCGATTTTGAGTTTACAACCTTATAATAAGACTTAAAACTGGTACATTATGACGAGAGCCAGAGATATAAAAATAAAACCATATTTTTTTACAACCAATAAAATGAAAACACCCATTTTAAGTCAATTCAATGTAGTTGTTTAAATTTTTGTGGAACTATAATAGTAGTAGCTGTTTTCCTAATTAGACTTTGACATACTTGACAGATTTTTCGGATTAATTGTTTGTGATTTTGGAAGTTTGTTATAATATTTTATCCACAATCACCTTGTAATTGAAGTTTTATTTGCTTTTTTAAGGCTGACGGTTTGTGACATTTGTATGTCACGATCGCAGGTTATATACGTTTTGGTGGGTGGGGCATATTTTAGGGCTGTTCAGGAATTTGTTACGTTCCGTAGCTTCATTCTTCTTATGTTTGTAAGGAAGCAGCGTTGTATTTTTAAGTACAGATACCCATGATCTATTGATTTTAAGTGTTTCCTCAGATCTATTAAAGTTCTGCTGGTGTTTATGTATTTCAATTGCTTCTCTATAGAGCCTCTGGTAATATGCAGATGTGGTGCATAAAACGTCCTCGAATTTAATTCTGTGATTATTATTATTAAGTGTGTGCTTCGCGACGGCAGATTTTTCTGTATGTCCAAGACGGCAGTTAACTTTGTGTTCTTTGACCCTGGTGTTTATGGACCGTTTAGTTGTTTCAATGTAGACACTTCCACAAGTGCATGGAATACGATAAATACCTGCAGAACTTAGTGGGGCTTTCTTATCCTTGGCCTAAAAACCCGAAAAACCATTTACCAATAACGATGGCCGCGAAAGCCGTTCACAATATGTTAACACATTTTATTTATTTATCATTAATGTGAACATTTATATTAATAGACATTTCGTACTTTGTTTTATCACATTTCACTTCGTTTCCATTAATAACAAGCTTATGGTTTTCATCTATTTCAGAACGCGTAGTGCCTATCGACGTTTTTAATAAATCTCTAGAATCAATGGATGGATCCTCTTGTAAGGAACGATTAGTACCAGGAGAACCTTGGATTTTCTTGCTATATTAAGCTTTTTAGATATACAATTCTCGATATAACTTTCTTTTTAGGAAGTGACAGCCGCTGTAAGAGCAAAATGTTAAATCATTTTTTGATGAAAAAGTTCTACGATTCTGATTCTAAATGAATGTGATTGTGAATAAAACGTTGTATTGCATGCGTGTTTAGATACATTTTATTCGCTTAAAAAAATTAAACGCTCGAGCTTCGCTCTCGTGTGAATAAAATGCTATCTAAAACAATTATACAATAAATAACTATTATCACTAATTTAAAGGATCATAATCATTTTTATTTTGCTGCATATTTTTTAATCGGGTGCTGTGCTGTATATCTCAACACCAAATTTACCCACTTTCTCATCTGTTGTGATCTACACCCTGCCAAAATATTCATGCTGCGATGATACGTGTACGATTGAGGCCACTAACAAAATAAAAAGAATATTTTTTTAATCTTTTCTAATACAACCGAAAAAAAAACGCGAAGTTGCATAATTTGAAGGAGTTAATTAATTATTTTGAAACAGAGTTATGGAGTGTGGTGCATCTCGAGTGAGATTTAAAAGTTTTCAGTTCCTGAAGTCGTTAGTGGAGCGGTTCTGAAAAGCAATTTATTTATATACATCTCTCTCTATCTCCTCACTCGACCAGCGACGGCGAATATAACACACAGTTTATGAGCGGATTAGATCATAATATTTTGTTTCCTCTATAGCGGCAGAAATACTTTTTAATTTCCTTTGCAAATGATGTGGTTAAATAAAAAAAAATGGAAGCTCTGGAATCTCTTCTTCCAGGTGCGTTCTACTGAATTAAACCATAGTCTTTAGTAAGCATACATTTTAACTAGTATTACAGCACGTATTAAAATGTGAGGGGAAAATAATACTTTCCATTTAAAAGTACCTATCCAATTATGAAGTATTAGAGCCCCTTATGTTTTTTTAGTTGTGGGACGACTTCTTGGAGTTTTTTACAAAGGACAATTCTAATTGGGAAATCCTTGGTATCTGTTGGCACAAATTGTAAGGGTGCAAGAGGGTAACTTCTCAGAAAATATAAAAAAGAGCAAGATCGTTGATGAGAACACTAGCTCTCCTTTAAATGAAGCTGAAGATACTATTGATGTACTGGACACCAAATAATTAAGGGTTTCTAGCACTGTCAGCGCTCAACATTCATTACTCTTTCAAAGAAAACCAACGCTTCGAACTGCGATGAATACCACATGGTAAGCCTGATGTCCCATGTCCTTAAAATATTCCTTAGAATAATTCACACCAGAATTTATAACATACATATAGTCACGCCTTTTTTCCGTAGGGATTTATAAGAAATGCGAAAACCAACTGGATGAAACTCAATTTGGATTTCGCAGTGATCTAGGTACTCGCCCTAAACTCAGCTTTACAGAGACATGAATGGCAATATAATCGCTTGTTCTATAGATTATAAAAAAGCCTTTGACTGCGTTAAACACCAAAGGCTCGTAGACGTTCTCAGAACAACCGGAGTAGATAGAGAGGAAATCCGATCAGAAATCTCTATTCAAAGCAGGACGCAGTATTGAAAACTAAGAGAACAACATCAGAAGCAATCGTGATTAAAAAAGGTGTAAGACAGGGCTGCGTTTTATCGCCGCTCTTATTCAATTTATACTCGGAGACTATCTTCAAAGAAGCGCTAAAAATACCTAATGTGAAAATGTGCAGGACTTGCAAATGCTAATGGATCATATAGTTGGACATAGTAAAACTCTGGCTTATAAATACGTGAAAAACTAAGGTTATTGCATTTACCAAGACACCTGTGCCGGGTCCATCTGGTTATCGACGATGCTATGGTGGAGCAACTGTCACCATACAGATATCTGAGTAGTGTCGTGAATGAACAATGAATGACCCAAAAAAAGAAGTCGGAAGCCGCATTGAACAAGTCAGAAAGACATTTATAAGCATGAGACGACTTTTTGTAAAATCAGTTTTGAGCCCGGAGCTCCGAGTACGCTGCTAAATTTTTGCAGTTCTCCTGTACGGATGTAGGAGTTTGTGTTTCTTAATTCATCATTGGAAAAGAAAATAGATGTCTTTGAAATGTACATTTACCGCCGTAAACTAAGAATATCATGGGTCCAAAGAATAACAAATATGGAAGTTCTTAATCGCATGAGAAAAAAAAAGAACTTATGCTTACCATCAAGGAGAGAAAAACGCGCTATATAGGTGACATCTGCGACTGATTATAAAATTCTTGGCTGAAGGACATCCGAAGATGGTTTGGTTGCTCATCGCTTGACATATTTCGCATGGCTGTATCTAGAACCACGTTAGCCATTTGGATTGCCAACCTTCGAAAGGGAACGGCGTCATCAGAAGAAGCAAGAACCCCAACTTTTCAGCAGTGCTTTTTGGTACCAATCCAGATTCTGTGTTAATGGTTATATTATCATTCAAGTTTTTGGTGTTTGTGAAAAAGTAGATATACCTGTGTATTGGTTTGCTTGATGGGTTATTTAAAAAAAAAATAGAGACTAATATATGACACGATAGGTTCGGTGATCCCAGAACAGTTAACTTTAGAGATTAGTTGGGATTTGGATCATTATGGATTTTTTTTGAAAAAAGAATGTCTTTAATTCATTTCCAACTAATCTCTAAGTTAACTAATTTAGAACTGTAAAAAAGCCTTCTTTCCATACTCTAAACTGTCAAATGGTGCAAAAAAATCTTCGATTTTGTTCAAAATAGAATATTAAAACAAAGTCGATGTGGTGTTTAATTTTTTTAGGAGAGTAAAAAAATATATTAGAGAAAGTATTAAAACAACGATGAATCAACTAGTTTGATTATTTTTGGAGGTGCCACTGTCGAAAAGTATTCACCCCTTCATTGGGATAAAAAGTATTTTTTGAGTACACTCGCAAATGAAGTTGGTAGCTTTTTTTTTAAAGAAAACTTGCAAATCAGCGTTGTTTCTTGATTTGAACGAATGCAAAAGTTTGTGAGTCCTGTGTATTAAATAACATCCATTTTAGTTTGTATTCTTTAATTGCAATATCTTGTATCATTTTACAAGTTTCAACCCCCTCATTCGATCCCTAATTGATGACGCGTAATTCTCATCTCGTATAGGCAATAAAGGATGTGACTAAAATGTTGGTCCACTAGCATTATCTCGAGCTTAGATTAGTAACAAAAACATTTCCCATTAAAAATTGTTTGTTACCTTTTATAATTTTCTTAAACTAATGAGAAAATAGTTAATATTATTGATCGAGCAAAATTCCTTATAAAGCTACGTTAGCTGTGGGTAGGCTTAAACAAGCTCCTTTCCATTTTCCTTCCCTTTAAATTCAACCCAAAATGGGACAGGGAGTGGCAAAAATTTTTTTTTGGATCTACAATAAAATATATTTGATTTAATTTTACAAAAACAAGTAAAATCAATCTACACATATTATTTAATATCTTATTAATTTTCTAAAGTATCTAAAGTAAAAATAAAAAATAGTTTAACAATAAGAAAATTATTGTAGGAATACATAAATTTCCAGGAAATAACAAGTAAACCAATTAATTTTACAGTCATTAATTTTCCAGATAATAAAATAAGTTTGTATATTTGAGTTTCAAGTTTACAAGAGGCGAAAAGTATGACTATGATAATGAGCGAAGGGTGTTAGAAATGAAACAAATAAATGGGGCCCTGCGTAACTTTATGAGCATCAGGAACGTGTCAAAAAGGCACGACTGGCTGTGCATAAAGAAGTGCTGATTCCTAGATTTACGAGAATATTTCACGAATTGTTGTCCCTAACATAGTTGGTGTTAAATGACAAATGCAAATAAAGTGTGAGGCAAAATATTATTGTATGACATTAGTGTATGCCAATTAGCATCAGCGCATCAGTTTGTGCATGTTTAATATTAATATTTATATTTTTTCCATTGAGGTGTGCGTGATTTTAGAAAAATGTACAAAATTGAGATAAGAGGTGCGATAAAAAAAGGGTTATCACTGCAAGAAATTTATGTGGACATGGTAGAAGTATTGGGTGACTTTGCCTCTTCGTACCAGGTAATCAAGAACTGGTCACGAGATTTCAAACTGAAAATAGAGTCCTGTCAAAACTGTGGTGACCAAAGAAAATGTGAATTTAGTTCATGACATGGTATATAATGACAGAAGAATGACAGTCAAGGCTATAGCAGAGACATGTAGGTTTTCTGTTAATAGCGTTGAAAAAAATGTACATCAGGAATTGGGTCTTAAAAAACTCTTTGTACGTTGGGTTCCACGAATGCTGACAGCAGACCAGAAGCGTGTTCGCCAGGTTGCAGCGGTGACAAATTTTGAGATCATTACGTGATCATTCTTAACAGGAATCCCAATGAATTTAAGCTAACATTGCTTACGGTTGATGAAACATGGGTTCCTAACTTTGATCCAGAATCCAAAAAACAAAGCATGGAATGGCGGCATAGGGGTTCCCCACCCATTCGAAAATTTCGTGTTGTCCCTTCAGCTGCTAAGATCATGGTTACAGTTTTTTGGGAAAAGTACGTAAAATTAAAAGAACATCTTCGTGGAATCCGCTTTGCTGATGATAACGAAATAATGGCGGTAGATGAATGGATGAAGACTTAAAGTTCTGAATTTTTTTCAAAAGGGTTTGAAACTCTTCAACACCGACATACCAAGTGTATAACATTGCAGGTGACTATGTTTAAAAATGAATTAGTATCGTTCTTCTCATGTGTTTGCTTCTATGTTAGGGACAACAATTTGCGAACTATCCTCGTGTGTATGGTAATGAATGTTGGGTTTGACAGAAGAAGCATAAAAGTAGGATTAACGCTGCGGAGATGTGTAGCCTGAGAAGTATAGCCGTATAGCCTGTCCTTATCAACTACATATGTCAGACTTAAGGTCCTCTATATATTAAGAGGGTTGTGGTTTTCACTTTTTTTTTTATATTGAAAACTTTAGCTTTTTCTGATCTTGGCAGTAGCACAGAAGTTTCCTCATCTTTTGGGCAAAACTTGCATGTGGTTGTGTCTGCCAGTCGTATGTTGTTCATGTTATTGTTAAGCCTACAATGTCCTGTCAGGAGCTTAACCCTGATCCTTTTTTTTGCAGAGTTGAAGAAAATCCTTTACGGAGAGGTTATGAGTCTGAAAGCTCTAGGTCTACTGTGAGGCTCCCCTGACTAGGTGTCAGGTCTACTCACTAAAAGCTCCACCCCTATTTAGGTCCGCCTGACTATTGCCTTCGGTGACACTTGGGCCTGTTGACCCATTGTATCTTGCCTCTGTGGTTCTATATCATTGTACCCAATTCAGTACTTTCGTACAAGTTTGGGAGCAATATAGTTCTGGGTCACCGGATGGCTGCCCAAAAATTGACTGTCTTTTGCGGTCCAGTGCCCCGCAGCAGCACAGTATATGTTTTACTGTTTCCGGATCCTTGCCGCACAATCTGAAGGTCAGGTCTCCATTATACATTCCCATTTTGTTGGGGTGCTTCTTTACTGGTGCGTGACCATGATCGTGGTTAAGCCTATTTTGGATTATTAGGTACTCCGCGAATGTTGGGGTGAGATATTTAATAAATTGATCTGTCTTATTTCTCGCGCC
This sequence comes from Agelastica alni, assembly GCA_950111635.1. Classification (NCBI taxonomy): domain Eukaryota; kingdom Metazoa; phylum Arthropoda; class Insecta; order Coleoptera; family Chrysomelidae; genus Agelastica; species Agelastica alni. The sequence continues at coordinate 31,177,957 of OX467716.1, forward strand.
TTGTTCCACCATTCTTAGGATTGATTTTTCATCTGTTATACGTTTTTCGCTATACCACAAAAGATTTGGGGCCAATTGGAACACATCATGCTCCGTTTTTAAACGAGTGAATCAGCCTTTTCGTTTCCTTGTAACCTGTGTGGCCTGATAATCACACTAAAGATTGCACTTTTGACTGCCCAACTCTTGTAGGATTTCTAAGCAGTCCAGGATAAGTTTGGAGTTAACTTGCGTACAGCTGATTGCCTTTATATTTTCCCTAACTCTTGCCTTAGAATGGCTGCAACTTCTGCCTGGGATATCACCACCTGTTTACCTAAGCTCACAGAGTCTCTTGGCTTGGCTATATTGAGTAATTAATCTCTAGTGGTTATATAATGGACTAACGTTAGATCGGAAACCAAACATCATTATTATCTTAAAAGTGTCGATGCGACTGGACTATCGGCGGTAAATATGCGGTGATCGTTGAGGCCGCTTCGATGGACACGGTGGACCTCACACGACGTTGTATTAGGATGGTCATCCTTGAGATAAGGATGCGAGATACGTATAAGGGCGGTGCATATCCAAATTCGTCAAACTTTACGAGAATCAATTTTTCAACTTTGACCGCGACCTTTGACCGGAAAAATAATATTATATTACACGTGGGATTTGTACACGGTCAAAACGTAGTGGTACCTAACATTATTTGCGTTTACAAACCTGTACCACCAAGATACCTGGTCTGTTACCCTTGGATTACTGTTTGCAATATTGTTATTCAGTTTCTTCGTAGTGTTTTTTATTTTTTTAATTTAGTTTACTCATCATTCTGTAGGTATGTGATAATAATTGAATGTTAAATGTTGTTGATTTTCGATACGTCAGATTTTAAATATTATTTTTAAGACAACTTGTTTTTTCGAGTCCGATCTATTGTTTTTGTCTAATCATTAGTGGTCCTTCGAGCCGGATCTATTTTCTAGGTAACGTTACCGTCGTTTAAACACGTAGTATCTTTCTTTATCCAATTTTTAGCAGTCATCAATTGTTTTTTTTTTCGAAATAATATATCTGCATTGATTAGAAAATATTTTTTTTAACTCGAGACGTTCAAATATGTATAAAATATTAAATTCCGTCAGACTTGGCTATTCCGAATGTACCGAATGCATTTATCTAGTAACTAACAAGTTTGACGCTTCTGCAACTAGCAGAAACAATTGGTATTGTTTTAGTTAAAGAACACAAACATACGTAACAAATATCAAATGCTGCTTTTATCTCGCATCTTCGTACCCATTCAACTAGTTTACTGCTTGCGTAATTTGTATTGTGACTTTAAAAGCTTGCTAGATATTTAGCAGGATGTCCATAATGAAATAAAATTAAATGTCTTTAACAATGCCTTGTTGTTATATGCCTGTATGGTTTTGATGATTGTATAGAAGTTTTTCATAGGCGTGATGCAAAAGAAAATGCATTTTTAACTGCAGATGAATCTTGAATAAACTAAAATTTAAAGAGCTTAATGAAGTTGCTGTTCCATAAGCATAGAACTACTGCAGGTTTTCAAGCTTGACTTTAACAATAAAAAGCTGTGAAGCCTTGTCCGAAACCCTAATCATTTAATTGTATCGTTTTGGTTGCTATTTAAACAATATTTTTTTTTTAAATGGATCGAGTTAAATACATATTTGTTTAAATAGGTTCTCCTTTAGTTAAGTTATGAGGGCAGTTTGATAAGTCAGTGACTTTTTGAATTTCCCGCGCAGTTACTCCAAATGCAACAGTGCTGCCGTCAACTATAATCTATCAGTGGGCAACTTTCTAATATTGAGTAAGCTACATCGTGCAGTTGCTGTTTAATAGCCGTTTAAAGCAGACAACCTCGTGAATTTTTACGAAAAGGGAAAAAAGTGAATTTCGTGTGCTGATTAAGCATCACTTTTTACGTAAAAAATCCATCACTGAAACTAAGGAAAGACTTGATAAATACTACGGGGACTCGGCACCATCAATTTCAATGGTTAAGAAGTGGTTTACAGAGTTCCGTTGTGGTCGCGTACCAGCACTAGTGACGCCGAACGTCCAGGTCGCCCAAAAGAAGTGATCACGCCGGAAATCGTCAAAAAAATCCATGAAATGATATTGGATGATCGGAGAATGAAAGTGCGTGAGTTGGCTCATGCTGTAGGTATCTCAACTGAACGGGTACATAATATTTTACACGAATATTTGGACATGAAAAAACTCTCTGCGAAATGGGTGCCGCGATTGCTCATACTCGACCATAAGCGCAATCGTGTGACCACTTCAAAAGAGTGTTTAGCGATGTTCAGCCGTAATCCGGACGAATTTTTGCGCCGTTTTGTTACTGTGGATGAAACATGGATCCATCACAACACGCCAGAGACCAAGGAACAATCGAAACAGTGGGTTGCTCAGGGTGAACGTGGACTAAAGAAGGCGAAACAGAGTCGTCTGTCAGCCAACAAGGTCATGGCCACAGTTTTTTGGGATGTACGCGGTGTCATTCACATCGATTACCTCAAGAAAGGTAAAACGATCACCGGCGAATATTATTCAAAGCTTTTCAACAGATTCGACGTTGATTTGAAGCAAAAACGGCCGCATTTGGCGAAGAAGAAAGTGCTGTTCCATCAAGACAATGCGCGTGTGCACACTTGTCTAGTCACGAACAAAATCCACGAATTTGGATACGAACTGCTACCCCATCCAGCATATTCTCCAGATTTAGCCCCCTGCGACTATTTTCTGTTTCCAAACCTAAAGAAATGGCTGGGCGGTAAGAGATTTGAGTCGAATGAAGAAGTCATTACCGAAACAAACGCGTATTTTGATAGAGTTTTGGTCAAAACCTATTATTTGGAGGGAATAAAAAATTAGAAAAACGCTGGACTAAATGTGTATCGAGCTAAAAGGTGATTATGTAGAAAAATAAAATGTTTATTTGCGGAAAAAAATTTGTTTCATTCAAAAAGTCACTGACTTATCAAACCGCCCTCGTAGCTTTAACAGACGAGGTTTGGTAATTGGGGACATCAACATTATAGTAGCATCGTTCGAATGCAATTACAAATAAAGCAAAATAGTAAATGTTTGTTTTTAGTTGTAAAACAAAAAAAGGAACAGTTTAGAGGAATTTAAAAAAAATTTCAGAGAAGATTTGTGATAATAGACTGTGGAACGGGGCGAACAAACTATGACGAAAATTCCAAAAAAAAACACTGATTAGGTTGCTGTGGTAATACCAGATTATCCTTACTATTTGAAGGTTTTAAATTGTTGATGATGGTTAGTGTTCAAAAATGTATGTTTTAATCCTTAAAGGACCTACATTTTAATTTCTCGCCAACGGTAGCATTTTTCTGACACATAAACTCATTGTCGAAGATAGAAGCGACAAAAGCAAAAACAGTATAGAGTTGCGAAAATAGCCGGTGAAACCAGAGGCCAAACTATTACCAAAATTCCGAACAAAAAACCTTACTTGATTAAAGTGCCCGGGGAATCTCAGATTATGCTTACCGTTTGAAGGTGCATTTTAAAATCTTTGAACGACACTTCGTAATTTTACCTATAATACGTAATAAAAACTTAACAGGATATTTTAAAATTCAAGATATGAATTCCCTTAAAATGGAGTCTTCCTATATAAAAATCATCCCCGAAAAGTAAAAAATTCTTTATAATTATCCTATGTAACAAATTTTAATTTATTTTTTGTTCTTGGGTAAAAATTTTGTTTTTTAAATCACTTGTGTAAGTAAAAAACAAATTTTAGTTTATTTTTTGTTCTTGCGTAAAATTTGTGTTTTTTAAATCACTTGTGTAAGTAGAAAAAAGCAATTGGATCACCAAAACTTTTCTTCTTTGGTCAGAACATCGACATTTCAAAAGGCAGTTGTTTTTGAGACTAAAGATCTAGAACATTCTAGAACTGAAGCTGAAAACTACGATCAGCTGATTCAGACTCTCATAAAGAACTATGATAAAATGAATTGCAGAAGTTCACATCCTTGGTGCAACAAAGTCAATGAGAACTCACAAACTTACACCAAGGAGCAAAAAAAGCTCTTTCCCCGGAATAAAATAAATTTTTAACTTCGTTACCAAGGGCACAACGAAAACATGATGGGTGACTGTGTGTGTGGGGACTTCTTCGAGAAAACGATTTGCAGTATAGCTGGAAATCTAGAAAATTACTCATTTCTGAAACATTTTATCTGGTTTTGTCCGTCTGTTTGCAGCGCAAATGAATAGTTTCTTTTTTTAAATAGTTTAAAAAAAATAACAATTGTACTTTTTTGTCTCTGTAAATACGAAACTTCGCAGAACAAATTTGTGATTAGCGTAGACCTTTCTTTATGCATCTTAGATATGAGCTGTTGGCTCTAGAACCGTAGTAATACATTAATTAATTCGAACGAGTCGTAAATTCGCTCAGCATCAATTAATCTTTTGAAAAGTGGACTGTATCTGGTAATTGACTTAAAATTGCAATTAAAAAAAAACGTTTTAAAATCATTACAATCAACTTGAACAGAAAACAGACTTACCGTAGCATGTAGCCCTGTAGATTTTAAGTTACAACTTGGAGGATTTCTTACTCACGATTGCGATTGTTTTGACGTTGAGTTAAAATTTAAAGCTTGTCCAAATTAATTCAAAATTTAGCTTATCTTTTTTTTTTTTGAAAGTTCACTATTTTGCGAGAACATTGAAAGTTTGCAATTTAATTTTGGAATTAGTGAAACACAATTGAAAGCTAACTGCTTGAAACAACATAAAAACGGAAGACTAAACGTCTTGCGCTTAAAATCATGAAATCGCCACACGGTAACAGCGTCTATAAAAAAAATAATGGCGGAAAGCAAACAACTAACGAAGCCTAGATTACGAATGAAAAATAACCGACACAAAATGCACCTATTATGTTCAATTAATTTAACGACGTCTGTGATTGGTAGATACGAATGGGAGTTGACTGTGACATTATTTACACTGTCATCTAACTCTCAATATTTTAACATCATGGCGTGAACACAAACAATTAAAGTATAAAATTTAGAATCGAGTAACAAAACTTTATTATTATTAATAAAGATACGAACTCGAGAAATCGAGAATCGAAATCCGACCCTGCTCACTTACGCTAAGTGCACTTTGGTTATACACTTGATGAAAGGGGCAACATTTCGAACGTGGGAATATCACAGGACGAGTCTGCATCTGACCATTATTGAACTCTTAACATCTATGCCAACGTCACCACGAATTATTTATGGGAATGTGAATGTAATGACTACCATGAGTAATTTGTTAGTGATGCATGGAAGCTTTTACGCGTATACGTTTTTTATTTTTTTAATATTAATATCATTTTAACTACCAAGAAAGTGAAAATTACCGATTCAATGTCAGCTATTCTAGTTGAAACGTTTTTGAAACCAACTGAATAAGTCCACTTTTTATACTGAGTGGACCAAAAGTCTGAGACGGCCAATTATCTCGTAAATTGCTAGTCCGAATTGTACAAAATTTGGGATAAGCCTATTTTGGGAGGCGAATTTCAGATTTAACTTTTGCAATGTTGTCAGATTTGCCGTTTCTTTGAGATTATTAGTCATTTTGGTTTTTTAAATACATTACCCTGTATATTTAGTTATTTATCGAAAAAAAAATAACAGCAGATAAATACAAAATTCTACTTAGAAATAAAATTGTACCTACGCTGATACACTGATTTGGAGCCAATTTTAATCAGATACGATTTCAGCAAGATGGAGCTCCAGCTCATTTTGGTGTAAATATTTTTCTTCTTATTCTTTGTAAAGTGTTGTTAATTCTCCTGTGATAGAAATGTCTAACTAACTTTCCATCTTTTTGTTGGTCTTCCTATTGGCCTTTTACCATCTGCTTTTCCATTTAGCACAATCTTGGCTATTATTTCGGGGTCCATTCTTTCTACGTGTTCCCGCCAGTATCTTCTGCGCTTTCGTCCCCATCTGATTACATCTTCCACCTTGCATGTCTCTCTTATTGTTGCGTGTCTTTTCCGCTATTGACCTTAGAGTCCTTATCTCTGCCGTTCTTAATATACATTTTGTTTTGTTCGTGTCTGCTCGGGTCTCGATGCCATAGGTGACTTTACTGTCAATGCTCATATGTCCTATATGACTTCTCTTAATCTCGTCCATAATCAGGTTAAATAGAAATGGGCTTAAGCTATCTGCTCGTCTTATACCCTGTGATATCGGTGTTTCATTTTTTGTTTCATGATCAACTTTGATTCGGGTTGAATCGCCTGTGTTTAGACAGCATACATCCAAGAAAGTGAATTCCTCAAATCATCCCATCACAATGTCCGGAAATACCCTTGAACCAAGTTCCTCCATCTCGATTTTGGGAGTCACGGTATCCAATAATATGCCTTGGCACGACCATGTTGCTAACATCGCAAAGTCGGTAAGCCAGAGGCTAGGTTTTCTGTGGAAAGCCAGAAAGTTTTTTACTCCTGATCAACTGTTGACGACGTACAAGGCTCAAATCCGACCTCTACTGGAGTATTGCTCGCATATTTGGGGTTCAGCACCAAGGAATTCTCTTCGTCTTCTAGATTCCATTCAAAAAAGAGCCATTCGCTTGATAAACAGCTCAACTTTCACATATACCCTTCACCCGTGACAGACAATATGGATTTCGACAACTTCGGTCTACTGGAGATTTGCTGGCTTATGCCACTCATGACACTCTGGACAAACACTATTGAAAAGTTTGGTGAATCCCGTGCAATAGCCTTGGATATATCTAAAGCCTTTGACCGCGTTTGGCACCAGGCATTGTTAAGTAAATTATCTGCCTACGGTCTCCCAACCAAACTGCGCCAATGGCTCTTGAGCTTCATGCAAGATCGCTCCTTACATGTGGCAGTTGACGGTATTTCTTCTGATGCGTTTAAAACTAATGCCGGGGTCCCCCAGGGTTCCATCCTGTCCCCCACCTTATTTCTTTTACACATCAATGACCTCTTGAAAACCACCACGAACCCCATTTACAGTTTCGCAGACGATAGCACACTTGTCTCAACTTTCACATCCTATCGATCACTTTCGGTGAATGATACAAATAGACTCAGGCAGGAACAGGTTGATTCCATCAATAAAGATCTTAAAACAATCGTCGAGTGGGGAACCAACAATCTTGTTCAGTTTAACGCCCAAAAAACGCAAAGTGCCACGTTTTCCAAGAAAGTGAATTCCTCAAATCATCCCATCACAATGTCCGGAAATACCCTTGAACCAAGTTCCTCCATCTCGATTTTGGGAGTCACGGTGTCCAATAATATGCCTTGGCACGACCATGTTGCTAACATCGCAAAGTCGGCAAGCGAGAGGCTAGGTTTTCTGTGGAAAGCTAGAAAGTTTTTTACTCCTGATCAACTGTTGACGACGTACAAGGCTCAAATCCGACCTCTACTGGAGTATTGCTCGCACATTTGGGTTTCAGCACAAAGGCATTCTCTTCGTCTTTTAGATTCCATTCAGAAAAGAGCCATTCGCTTGATAAACAGCTCAACTCTCACAGATACCCTTCACCCTCTAGAACATAGAAGAAGAGTTGCAGACCAGTCATTGCTCTACAGATATTTCCATGGCAGATGCTTCAGAGAAATAAAAACTCTTGTACCACCATTGGCCACATTCGGCCGAAGAACTCGGCACGCTGATCAGTTTTACCCATTTACTCTCATGATTGACACTACAAGGACCAATTTTCATCAAGAATCCTTCTTTTACAGGGCTGCTACGGAATGGAATAAGCTTCCAAAATCAGTTTTTCCAGAGAACTATGACCTGCAACTTTTTAAAAAGCGTGTCCACAATCATCTCCTTTCTATAATCTCTTCCCCTTCTAATAGTCGCAGTGCGGGCCGTCCGCGGCCCACACGATAGGTCTACCCTTTTTGCGACTATTTTCATAAAAAAAAAAATACTGTTTTTATAATTCTTGCCGGTAGATGAGGTAGTATTGAATCACCTGATTTCAATCCTAAAGATTATCACTGGAAAGTTAATAAATCATAAAGTTGTTATTTAATTAATATTTAATAAATAATAAAGTAAAAAAATGATATAATAGATTGAGATTCAGGATTAACCTTGCGGTAAGGTACGTATGGCTGAGCGCTCCAAACTCTGCGCCCTCTATCTCAAAAACGGTTTGACGTATAAAAAAAAGATTTTAAATGAAATTTGTAGAGAATTTTATAAATGCATATCATTAAGAATATTTTTAAAAGGTGACTTATAAGGCTTATTATTCTATCGTCTTCTTGGGTTTATATTGGGATTATGTTATAAATTTTAATAAATGTAGAAGTAAGCCATTTTATGCCTACGCAAATGGTCATTTTAAAATAAATTTGTGTCAAAGCGACCAGTAGAAAATAATGAAAAATTATCTTAAAGATGGTCAAGACTCGAGGGCTAGAGCACCACGATGATAATGATGTTTGCCAAGACTCAGCGATGGAATTTCCCATCTCCTTAATGCTGTGGAGATGAGTAGTCTAAGAAGTATAGCCGGAGTGACTCGGTTGGATAAAGTAAAGAATAATTAGATAAGAAAACGCTGTGGTATAGAAAAAGATGTGGTTGCAAAGATATGTAAAGAAATGCTTAAATGGTTTTGACACGTAAAAAGGATGGATGAAGAAATATTGACGAAACAAATTTATAAGGCAAGTGTGAAGGGACGGAAGTCGGTAGAGATCGATCTCGGCGAACATCGATCTCGATCAGATCAACATTGTTTTGAAGAAAGGCCAGTACCAACAATTGACGGAAGAACCGTAGCGGAAGAGGAAGAAAGTAATCTCTGCGTACTCCTACTACTCCTACGGAAAAAAGGCGTGACTATGTGTATGTATGTACGAGGGCAGTTTGATAAGTCAGTGACTTTTTGAATTTCCCGCGCAGTTACTCCAAATGTAACAGTGCTGCCGTCAACTATAATCTATCAGTGGGCAACTTTCTAATTTTGAGCAAGCTACGTCGTGCAGTTGGTGTTTGATAGCCGTTCAAAGCAGACAACCTCGTGAATTTTTACGAAAATGGAAAAAAGTGAATTTCGTGTGCTGATTAAGCATTACTTTTTACGTAAAAAATCCATCACTGAAACTAAGGAAAGACTTGATAAATACTACGGGGACTCGGCACCATCAATTTCAATGGTCAAGAAGTGGTTTACAGAGTTCCGTTGTGGTCGTACCAGCACTAGTGACGCCGAACGTCCAGGTCGCCCAAAAGAAGTGATCACGCCAGAAATCGTCGATAAAATCCATGAAATGATATTGGATGATCGGAGAATGAAAGTGCGTTACACGAATATTTGGACATAAAAAAACTCTCTGCAAGATGGGTGCCGCGATTGCTCAAACTCGACCATAAGCGCAATCGTGTGACCACTTCAAAAGAGTGTTTAGCGATGTTCAGCCGTAATCCGGACGAATTTTTGCGCCGTTTTGTTACTGTGGATGAAACATGGATCCATCACAACACGCCAGAGACCAAGGAAAAATCGAAACAGTGGGTTGCTCGGGGTGAACGTGGACCAAGGAAGGCGAAACAGAGTCTGTCAGCCAACAAGGTCATGGCCACAGTTTTTTGGGATGTACGCGGTGTCATTCACATCGATTACCTCAAGAAAGGTAAAACGATCACCGGCGAATGTTATTCAAAGCTTTTGAACAGATTTGACGTTGATTTAAAGCAAAAACGGCCGCATTTGGCTAAGAAGAAGAAAGTGCTGTTCCATCAAGACAATGCACGTGTGCACACTTGTCTAGTCACGACGGCCAAAATCCACGAATTGGGATACGAACTGCTACCCCATCCAGCATATTCTCGAGATTTAGCCCCCTGTGACTATTTTCTGTTTCCAAACCTAAAGAAATGGCTGGGCGGTAAGAGATTTGAGTCGAATGAAGAAGTCATTACCGAAACAAACGCGTATTTTGATAGAGTTTTGGTCAAAACCTATTATTTGGAGGGAATAAAAAATTAGAAAAACGCTGGACTAAATGTGTATCGAGCTAAAAGGTGATTATGTAGAAAAATAAAATGTTTATTTTCGGAAAAAAATTTGTTTTAATCAAAAAGTCACTGACTTTCAAACCGCCCTCGTATGATATTTTTCTACGTTGGAATTCTCATCATCTTTTTATTTCACCGCATAATAAACGGATCTCGACAAAACATTACAACTATTCTTGCGAAAACTATCCTCAATAAGTTTTGCAATAAATCCTGCTATTTTATCGAATCGGCATCGTTTTAAAAAAAAAAAAGTTTAAGTGTGCCACACGCGTCTTCGCTTTTGAATGCCCGGGACGCAACAAATAATCCTCGAATAAAAAATACCGGGTGTTCGCATCGTGTTGTTAAAGGTCATCCTTTGTAAAACACCCGCCGATCCGATTGGCTATTTATAATTCATTTACCGGCGAGGCGATCTAGATAGCCGCGGAACCGCAGAAAACGTACACATATCGATACAGACGCACACGGCCATTAATCAATGCATTCGAACGCAGAATTGAAAGAGAACAACACTTGTCTCACCTACTTGTATGTTTACCCTTTTTTTTTTTTGGCTCTCGCGTGTTTGGTTTCGACGGTGTAAGACCGGTTCGAAGCTGTAAGAGGACCTTAATGATTTACGTAACAATAACAAAACGTTATCAATTATTGTCGCTCGTCACACGTACACAATTTTATCTACGTTTTGAATTTTGATTGCGACCAACCAAAGCATAAAAAAATTCTGCAAATGCTCTTGTATTTGATTTATTGTCGCAGGGTTCGAAAAAATCATATTTTTTTATAAAAGGTCGAATTGTTTTGGTTATTTGTTGGTATATCGATGTTTTTGGAAAAAAAACTCATAACTTTGAGTTATTCATCTACCGCCGACATCACCTCGTTATTATCAGCAAAGCGGATTCCACAAAGAAGTTCTTTTTATGTTGGGAATAGATGCCTGAACATCTAATTGCACTAATAAGAAATTTTTACGACAACAACATGGCCAAGGTCAGAATAAAAAACCAGCACTTGCTCACTTTCAAGACCGGCAGGGGCGTTCGCCAGGGATGCATCCTGTCTCCAGATCTTGTCACGTGCCTATTTTTTCCCATCTACCGTTTAATTATTAATTGTGCCTCTGATAGTCTGGTGTTCGTAAATAGTTTTGCATACCGTATTTTGTTCGTTGTAAATAGTGTTGCATACTAGTAGGGATAGGATTTAATTATTAATGGCTGTGACGTGTTTGTTAATTGGAGTGGGAGTCTTTGTATTAGATTTCGCCTTGATTTTTTGGCCTCGATTGTCGAGTGTTGTCAGCTATATTATTGTTTGGTTTGCTTCTCTGTGTGGATGGGCTGGCTATTAACACGGACTAGCGCGATTATGAGTTAGGGACATAGATTTGCAAAGGTTGGCTGACGTGGGTCCCGTGTCATTTTTCTCATATCCGGCCTGGGAGTGAGGAGTGGAGGGGATTCGTTTGGTGTCAGTGGTGGAAGTCGAGTGAGAGTTTTTGGAACGATTTGATATTAACACGTGAGCAGAACTTCTACGGTTCTTTCTTTCATATCCGGCTGTATTTGGGCCATCTTAATTGGATTTTGAAGAAAAAACATTTAATTTTTAACTTGACCATTCTGTCGTGCCTTTGTGGTGGATATTTTGGTTATTGGGGTCGAGTTAAAATAACCGCGTGCGGGATCTGATGGAGTGAAGCCATTGTTAAGTATCAGGTGCTGTTCCATAATTCAAACCGGGCCAGGAGTAGGCCACAGGATTCGTGAATTCGTGCATCCAAAGGTTACAAGTGATTTATTTTAGTATATTTAAACGACGTGACTTTTTTTTGACACCACGATTAAGTTTTGTTTTAATTTATTAATATGGTACACTGTTGAAAACTATTTATTGCATTGGATAATATGCCGAGTCTGAACTTTGATTAAAGTAATGTTCTCAATAGTTCTTTGTGTCCAAGTAAAAACGTTTATTCATAATTATTTGTAAATATCCTACAACATTGCTATTTTGAAGGACAGCCATCGTAAAAAGAATTATTTTTGAAATAAGCTCGAGTGTTTTAACAGTGTAAATCTTTAAAAATACTACTTGGTGTTTCTGTTCTTGGATCATCGATGTAACAGTGGCGTCTTAATGAAGTTTTCAATTGGTTACATAGTATTGAGTTTAATTTTATTAACTTATCAGTTATTATGTGCTTGATCTAAGTGTTTTCAATAGATTGAAAGTAACAAATCATTTTTCGTTAAATTTGTACCTGCTCCAAGTTGAATCTGAATTTATATATTACTGAATATAATTTATGTGATTATTGTGAGGGTTTTAAATTATTATTCTTGTTGCAAGTCCATTTATTTTGTATTTATTTTTTTTGTGTTAATCTTTTGCTATCAGGAATTCTATATAAAACCAATTATTTTTGAAATTTTAAATAGTGTGAACATTTCTTTTTTTTTGTTGTTTTTAATTCTCTTTTGTACCTCATTAGGTTTTTATTATTGTCTGAAAGATTGTTATAATTAATTTAAATATTATTTTAAGAAAACTGTATTAAATTCGTTTAATCCACTTTACGAAAATACAGAATTTATTGTAAAAAATCAGAACATTATTTTTACTTAATTAATATATTGCAGTAATTGTAAATATAGTTTTATTTATCTAGTTCACCATAATTGTTTGTTGTTTATGTCATGGAGGAATCACAGTTGCGGGCAAAAAGATTGCAAATCTGAGATATGCAGACGATACAACATTAATAGCTGCATAAGAAGAAGAAATGTTGGATCTTTTAATTTGAGTTGAGACAGACAGCATTAATTGTGGCCTTGTGATCAACGGGGAGAAAACTAAAATTATGATAGTCGATCGTGCAAACACTCTGCAACTGACAGATGCTCTAAAAAGATTTCAAGTCGTTGACCACATCATGTACCTGGGCTCGTGTATTAGTAACACGGGTTCCAGTTAGAGTGACATCCGAAGGAGAATAGGACTGGCTAAAAGTGCAATGAGTCGACTGCCCAAGATCTTGGAAAGACAGATCGATCACTAAACACACTAAAATGAAACTTATCCAATCATTGATTTTCTTTATTTTCCGATGTGCGGCTGAAACATGGACAATTAAAACAGCAGACAGGAACCTTGCGAGCATATTGGGATTTTTCGGTCACATCGCGCGAAGAGACAACCTGGAGAGGCTCTAGTTTCCGGAAACACAGAAGGACGAAGGGCTAGAGGATGTCGCCAACCCGATGGACCGATCAGATCCAAAAGGCCACTGGTGATTCGTTCTATAGGTCTGTAAATATGGCGCAGGATCGAAGTCAATGGACAGAAATAGCGGCACAAGTTTGTTAATGATCACGATTCTCAGTAATGAGAGAACGACGAGAGAGAGAGAGAGAGAGAGAGAGAGAGAGAGAGAGAGATGGTATTCGCTGGGGACTAAATCTGAAGAATAAGGGGGTCGTTCAAAAGTTTCAAATCCCGCATTGTGAATGGCAGTAATTGCAACATAACTTTTGTGGGCCGTAGCGTTGTCATGAGCACACCTCGACTCAATTTTCCTCTTCTCTTTTTTCTGATCTCTTCGCGTACTTTCGCATAATATTCACCTGTTATGGTGCGCCCACGCGGTAAATAATTCACGAAAATAACACCTGCAAAATCCCAAAAAAACTGTAGCCATGATCTTACCATCTGATTCCTTTTTTTGGAAGATTTTTCAGAAGAAAGCTGTCTATAAGGTCGTATCCCGGTGATTTTTCGTTCTGAACGTGTTTTAAAGATGAAACCGGTAACTCTTATTATAGATCAAAACCTGATACTGGAAAGATGGAGACAGTATGTTTCGGAACTGTTTGACGATAACAGAAATCAAGAGCATGGAATAGATGAAGTGGTCACTGGTCCACCTATCAGCAAATAAGAAGTAGAAAAAGCCCCAAAAATGGCAAAGCACCGGGCCCAGATGGACTGCGAAGTGAGATTGTAAAATTGCTAGGTGATATGGGAATAACAACGATATCAAAACTCTTCAACACAATATACAATACGGGCATTATTCCAACCGACTGACTGCGGTCAACTTTTGTTACAATCCCTAAGAAAAACAGAGCTACAAAATTTCAGCTTGATTAACCACCTCCTTAAAGTATTCTTGCGTATTGATGACAAAGATATCCGCTTGATAGGTAATTTATATTATTAACGGTCACCTGACGGAAGATGTTGAAGTGAAGAAAGGTGTGAGACAGGGATGTATATTGTCTCCACTCCTTTTTAATTTATACTCTGAAGAGTTATTTGGGCAGGCCCTAGGAGACACGAATTTGGGAGTTGTAATTAATGGACAAATTCTCAATACCATAAGATACGCTAGTGTCTACGTCAAAGGAACACGATTAGACAGAGTCTCAAGTGCGAGCTACCTTGGTTGCAGGATAAACGAGGACTGGGATCCATCAGTTGAAATCAAAATACGTATTGAGTGTGCCCGGGCAACATTTATTCGCATGAAAAAACTTTTTACCAGTCACGATCTATCGCCCTGCGAATGAGGATGATTATAGCATGTCTTTCCAGTTCTTTTGTATGGAGTCGAGAGCTGGACACTAACAGAAGCCACGCCCAAACGTCTACAATCTTTCGAGATGTGGTTGCTAAGAATAAGTTGGGTGGAAAAGATCACAAACGGGAAGGTTCTTAAAAGAAAGCATAAAGATACAGAAGTGGTTAATATTGTAAAACAATGAAAACTTGAATATTTCGGACATATCATGAGACACCTAGAAAAGTATGACATTCTACATCTTATAATGCAGTGTAAGATTAATAGTAAGACGCGCCCCGGCAGACAAAGAACTTCCTGGCTCAAAAATCTCAGACAGTGGTTTGGTCTCACCACTATACAACTTTTCCGAGCGGCTACCAACAAAATAATGATTGCTAACATGATATGTCATATCGTATGGCAAATTTGGCAAATTTTCTGGCAATTTTTATCTACTAGGCAAGAACTTATTTCATGCACTCGTTAACTCACCCTGTACAAGGGGCCTAATGGTGGATTCAGATTCAGTAGTCTCTTTGTTAAGCGTTTCAAAGAGGAGTTCCGTTTCTGTGTTGTTTCTGTACTTGTTTTTAGTGATTTTCATAAGGTCGAACTGTTTTGCATTTTTATCCCGTTCGATGGCGCAATTTCGACGAGTAATCAAGTTTATCGATGAAATGGGGTTTTCGTTTTATGTTATTACCGGCCATCCTTCCTTGTTTTTCTCTGATTTATGAATCGGCAGTGGAAAGGAATGTTACTGTTTCGACGGCCGCAATCTCTGCACGCTTCGATGCAGTGTTTTCACAAAACTAATCTGCCGAAGGATGGTGCAATTATCATGCTTTCTACAAGATACCAAAAAATTCGAAAGTTTTGCGTAACCCGGTGTGGACATCGCTTTCACTTAGTCATTGGCAATTTACTGAAGACGTGCAAAGCTTAAACAGCACCAAACCGAGCCTCTATAATGACTTGAGTGGTTGGAATGTTCAAGACTTAAGTTTAAGCATCAGAATAATAGCAAATAAAGTCAACATTAATGGAAAAACAGAAATATTGTGCATGTCTATTTGAACATGAAAAAGGTTCGTGCAAAGATAGTTTTAAAAAACCTTTATCGGGATCAAAATTACGTCTATCAACAAGCTTGCCCGGGCATTCTTGAGCAGTTACAAACTCATCCAGATTCACTGAAAAGTCTGATAAAACTTGGATATTCCAGTATGATTCAGAAACCAAGGGGCAAAGGTCGTTTTCGAGTAACCAAGATGAAAAAAATATAACCAACGGTTAAACGATGAGTTTATAAATTTGTTTGCTGATGATACTTCCACAGCTGTCAACAGTCTGAATGTTAATAAGGCAATAGATCAAATAATATGGAAATAATATCAACAAATGACAGATATCTGAATCGTAAAAATATGTTGCCCTTGAAAGAAGGGGGACGTGTTTCAGCATTTCCTTAAATTCTAATTTATACTGCCAAATATCGGGGTGGCCCGCTTCGTAAAAAATTTACAAATATTTTGAGTTCTTACAACTTTAAACCTTGTTCTTTGATGGTCTAGATACTGGGGGGATTCTTATTACTAAATTGTGAGAATCAATTTCTTTGGCCGCTTTGTTTGGTAGTAAAGTGGTGTAAAGTCCGTCATCAGGGCTACCAATATCACCCTTCTTTTACCTCCCTGAGACAACTGGCAGCAAACAATCAGGTTACACTGATTTGGGTTCCAGGTCATAAGAGAGTTAAAGGCAACGAAGAAGCAGACTTTCTTGCCAAAGAAGGGGCAAATACACAATTTTCTGGCCCAGAACCCTTCTGTGGACTCTCCAAAGCATACTTGAAAGAAGAGGTTGGACGCTGGGAAACAGATCAATTAAATCTCTCTGGCATAAAGTTCCAGGACAAAGACAAGCGAAAAGGCTAGTAAGCCTTTCGCCAAGGAAAGCTAAACAGCTTCTCGAGTTAGACAAGAAAGACTTGAAACTGGTGACGGGACTCCTCACTGGACACTGCCCTCTGAGGTATCACCTTAAAAAGATGGGAAAAACAGAGAGTGATAGTTGCCGCTACTGCGAGAACTTCACTGAAACTGCAGAACATTTGCTTTGCGCATGTCCAGCATAATCAGGAATGTAGCTTAATGTAACTTAATGATTAACAAAAAAATAACACAATTATATAATTAATCTCTGTTCGTGTGGTATACACCCAACATACCGAGCTGATCACAATTTCAAAAGAAACTGGTACATCAACTTGACATCTGTTTACTTAATATATTTATTCAAAAAAAAGAAGTTAACCTGATCCATTTATCCGGGGTTATCAAACTTATATTCTCATAAAATTAAACTTCTGCCCGTTCTATGAACAATTAATTTTCTGCAACGCTTAGATGATCATTCGTTTTAAGTTTCGGTATCCCAAATATGGTAAAGTGATATTTCCTTTTATCAAGTTTACTTACCTTGCAAATTTATTGTGCATCGGAAATCCAAAAATGAATCTTCTACGTGAGGTTAATATATTTATAGTTCGAAATCCATTTCAGTTTTTAAAATTATTGAAAATATCATCTATGTAGCACTTTATTAAAATTTTAAAAACGTGGGTTGTCGTTGATCAACGAGAGCATTCGATGGTTCGCACATCGATAAATCAGCCTAAAAATCATGCGTGTTAAAAATGTTTAAAGTTCCATGATTCGTAATTCGTATGCATGCATTATTAATAAGTTATGATGAATGTAAAATATCGGACTAAACGGTAAACGTGTGTTAACATAAATAGCTATTTGTTTAACTAGTGAGGAATATGTCACTTTTCCTCCCGCTTGCGAGGAACATCAAGAACGGAGCGAAGGGATCGAATAGGACAAAATGTGACGATGGACCAATACAACTTCGAAAGAGTCCATGAATTTAAATATCTGGGTGCCGCTTTCACGTCAGACAATAACATGACTAAAAAAATTAACATCAGAATGCAAAGTGCCAATCGCTGCTGTTTTGCGTTACAGAAAGTAATAAAATCCAAAAATGTATCTTGGACGACTTAAGTAAGAATATACCACTTCATTGTAAGACCGATTATGACGTACGCATGTGAGACCTGGTCCATGACGAAACAGAACGAAAACAGATTGAAGATTGCAAAGAGGAAAATCCTACGGACTATATACGGACCTACAAGGGATAAAACTACACATCAGTATCTTTGTAGAAAAAACAGAGAAATAGAAGAACTATATGATCAATCGGACATTGTAAAAATAATTAATGCGAAAAGACAGAGATGGGCCGGCTATGTCAAAAGACAGGAAGATTGAAGAGTTGTCAAATTAGTATGGGAGTAGGCCTCGACCGGTAGAAGACTATTAGGAAGACCACGACTACGGTGGAGAGACAACATAGCATCAGATCTTAGAACTCTGAATATCACGGAAGCAGAAGAGCTTATAATGGACAGAGTCCTGCAGGGGGGAATTGATGAGTCAGCCAAGACCCATCCTGGGATGTTAGAGCAACAGAAAGAGAGAGAGATGCGAGGTTTGCTGCCAGGTTTACTAGGTAGGAAAGTGCCACTTTTGCTCCCGCCGGTTGTAATTTAATATAAACATCCAAAGGAAGGAAAAGGCACTTTACTCCCGTTTTCTAATAGAGTTGCTGAAGTTCTTCTGAAACTGTGCCCTGTGTAATGTTCGGCATTTAAAAGAGATATTCTTTTTTGTGGTATTTTGAAAATAGTATTCTTGCCAACCACTTGATTTGTACATTCGCCTGCTTTAAAGCATACGAACAATAGTTTATGTTCAGTTTCAGGACGTAGGCATACAGTGTGCAACAGCCAAATGGAATAAATTCGATAACGAATAAATGAGAGCGTGTTGAGAAAAACGCTTGGACACGTCGATTTGTATTTTTAGATGCGCATTTTTTTCAAAAAAAAATAATTATATAGGGTGTGTCATGTGACAGTGGCCGATACCAACTTTCTTATTCTAAATACAACCCCCTGTTTATTATTTATTTTTTGGATTCTTCAGAAAATTCTAGACATAATTCATGTACAATGTCCCATACCTATCTTCAACTGTTTCGGAAATATTAAGTGTTTTCAGATTACAAAAATTAAAATTAAAAAAAGAAAATTATTTTATTTCACAAATAATGTAAAAAAAAAAACAAAAAATGTAAGAGATGTTCAAAATGTTCGCCGCAAACGTCTTGGCAACATGCTAATCTGGTATAGAAATGTCTTCTAACGTTACTCAAAATCTCAGGCGTGACTGATCTAATCGCAAGCGCGATTCGTCTTTTTAAGTCATGTAAGTTCAGTGGTTTAGTTTTGTATACAATACTTTTGACATATCCCCAAAAAAAGAAGTCTAATGGCGTCAGATCAGGAGATCGCGCTGGCCATTCTATCGATCCGCGCCTCCCTATCCACCGATTTGGAAAATTTTGGTTCAGGTACTGCCGGACATTGATTTGGTAATGGGGCGGTGCTCCATCTTGCTGAAACCATAGTATATTGGCAGGAACTTGTGGGTTTGCTGGATCAGGATATAAGTTGATCAAAGTTGGCACGACATTATTTTGGAGCAGTTCTAAATAATTATCTCCATTCAAGTTGCCATCAACGAAAAAGGGACCTACGATATGATTTCCAACAATTCCTGCCCAAACATTGACTTTTTCAGGATATTGCGTATGTTCCTCTTTCATCCAGTGAGGATTCTCATTAGACTAATAGCGGCAATTTTGACGATTAACATGACCGTGAAGTGTAAATGTGCTCTCATCAGAAAACAAAACATCTTCTAATTGGATCACATTGTTATCTAACATTTCCATCATTTGTTCACAAAAATACGTTCTCCTGTCGAAATCGTCTTCCATGAGCTCCTGAGTTGGCATCATTTTATAGGGATGCATTTTACTTTCCTTTAATATTCGAAAAATTGATGTGTGGCTAATGTTGAACAGTGAGGCTGCTTTTCGACCAAAATTATGAGTTTTCTTAAAATTCAAGCATAACATCCAATATTTCCGAAACAGTTGAAGATAGGTATGGGACATTGTACATGAATTATGTCTAGAATTTTCTGAAGAATCCAAAAAATAAATAATAAACAGGGGGTTGTATTTAGAATAAGAAAGTTGGTATCGGCCACTGTCACATGACACACCCTATATAATTATTTTTTTTTGAAAAAAATGCGCATCTAAAAATACAAATCGACGTGTCCAAGCGTTTTTCTCAACACGCTCTCATTTATTCGTTATCGAATTTATTCCATTTGGCTGTTCCACACTGTATATATTTTATAACGATTTGATCAAAATTTGGGCCGTTGCCTGTTGTAGCATGTATTGCGAAAGTTCGTTGTTTATTCGTTATAAAGTAGGAATATATATTACTAAAAGATTGTCTTTATCTTCAATATCATCCACAGTCATTTTAATAAGCTCATCACATCGACATGATTCAGAAATTCCGATAACAAGGTGTACCTAAGAATATTTTATGTCAAAATGTTGTGTATTTATTTCAATAATCATAATCACCCAGAATATAACAAACAAAGATAAGCAAACCATAAATCAAGGCGGGGCTCATAATTAACTTTAAACGGGTGCCTAAGAGGTAGAATGTCAATCAGATTTACTACTTGGGAAGACTGTGAGGAGACTTCGATGAGAAGAGGATGAGAAGGAAATGGAATGTAAAAACTATTAAAAACGGCTGATATTAGTGTCGAATTCATAGTCTTCGGAAACTCTAAGTTTGATAGTAACATTCCCAGTTATGTAAGCATCCATACAAAAAGGGTGGGAGAGAGAATTTGATGGTAACATTCCCAATTTTGTTAGCACCCCTACGATAGGGGTGAGAAGGGGTTGGAATTTAAAAACCATTAAATACGGCTGATATTAGTATCGAATTCATAGTTTTTAAGGTCGCTGAATTTGATAGTAACATTCCTAATTTTGTTATCACCCCTACGAAATGGGTGGGTAGGGTATGAAATACAAAAACTATTAAAAACGGCTGATATTAGTATCGAATGTATAGGTTTTTGGGTGGCTAAATTTAATAGTAACATTTCCAATTTTGTTGGCACCCCTACGGAAGGGGTGGGTAGGGGATAAAATATAAAAAATATTCAAAACGCCGATATTAGTGTCGAAGTCGTAGTTTTAAAGGTCGCTGACTTTGATTGTGATATCTCCAATGTTGTAAGCAACTCTAAGAAAGGAGCGGAAAGGGGATGAAATATAAAATCTTTTAAAAACGACGATGTAAGTGTCGAATTTATAGTAAAGGTATGGTTCTCTGTCCTTTAGTAATTATAACATCACTACCACTACTAGAGTCACTTTCTTCACTAATATTACCACTATCCAATCTATCATTTTTAGGCGAGTCAATGTAAGATTCATCGTCACTACGTTGCAACTCATTTTCAATTTCATCTAGTAAAAATCTCTTGGGCATTTCAAGTATTTTTTTACAAAATATAACGAAAAAACACACATAACTTTACCCAATCGTTTTAGTTATAGTATATACATCTATATACATCATATATACATCTTTTTCTTTTTCTTTCGGTGCCATATCAGGGTCCCCCTAACGTTGACAATTACATTGGTGAGTTTTCGGCTAATCTGAATAGTTGTATTCCCGTCCAATCGCGAATGTTATTCAGCCATGACATCTGTTTTCTTCCAATTCCTTGGCTGCCTTTGATTTTGCCCTGTAGCACCCTGTATCGGTCTCCTCTGAGAGCATGCCCCAGGTATGATATCTTTCTGATCTTTATAGTGACAAATAATTCACGAACCGCATTTGCTCTATTTAACACTGCTTCGTTGGTCTGTTTAGTTGTCCAGGGTATTCGGAGCATTCTTCTATGTAACCACATCTCAAACGCTTCCAGGCGATTGACTGTAGCAGCCTTTAGAGTCCATCAGCAGATATAAAATACCCTTGAACCAAGTCCCTCCATCTCGATTTTGGGAGTCACGGTGTCCAATAATATGTCCTGGCATGACCATGTTGCTAACATCGCAAAGTCGGCAAGCCAGAGGCTAGCTTTTCTGTGGAAAGCCAGAAAGTTTTTTACTCCTGATCAACTGTTGACGACGTACAAGGCTCAAATCCGACCTCTACTGGAGTATTGTTCGCACATTTGGGGTTCAGCACCGAGGCATTCTCTTCGTCTTCTAGATTACATTCAGAAAAGAGTCATTCGCTTGATAAACAGCTCAACTCTCACAGATACCCTTCACCCTCTAGAACGTAGTAAAAGAGTTGCAGACCAGTCATTGCTCTACAGATATTTCCATGGCAGATGCTCCAGAGAAATAAAAACTCTTGTACCACCATTGGCCACATTCGGCCGAAGAACTCGGCACGCTGATCAGTCTCACCCATTTACTCTCAAGATTGACACTAAAAGGACCAATCTTCATCAAGAATCCTTCTTTTACAGGGCTGCTACGGAATGGAATAAGCTTCCAAAATCAGTTTTTCCAGAGAACTATGACCTGCAACTTTTTAAAAAGCGTTTCCTTTCTATAATCCCTTCCCCTTCTAATAGTCGCAGTGCGGGCCGTCCGCGGCCCACACGATAGGTCTACCCTTTTTGCGACTATTTTCATAAAAAAAATATATAAAACAAACAGCTTACAATAGCAAGTCTAAAATAAATATCATGTTATCTTTTATTTTTACCTATACATATACTCAACGAAGGTTTAAGAAAGCAATTTAGAAATATTAGAAATGGGCTTAGGGGATGACAGACCGGCCAACCCGCTGTAATGATAAGACATGATGTGCCGCCTATACGGCGACATAAGAGCGCAACGGTAAAACGCATCTTGCCGCTACTACGGCGACATACGAATTGATGCGAATCACAGCTTACAATTTAGTAGATTATTCTTGTATTAAACCTTTCGCAGGCCCCGTAGCGTTGTTCATGCACCTCAAAATTAATGTATGACCCGTAATCTCGTTACCATCAATAATTATAACATCAAAAGTGGTCATTAATTTTGTGAATAACACGAGAATACATTTTGCCACCGTTTGTTCTGATGATAATAATTCGACGATGTTCGTCTCGAAAATTAAATCATGTATCATGCTAGCACGTTTATCAGTAATGCGTCCTTGTAAATTTACAATGTGCTTAACATAATACTGATAAGGTGATAACTTCTTCAGATCTGCATTAATAAGATAATATTGCTACCAAGAATTGGTTGCAATAATTATTACTCGAAAGCAATACGACGAGACAGACCCAATTTTTTTTTTATTCCCACGGCCTAATTTCCATATAAATTATCTGTTTTAACCCACACTTTATCCGGTTTCCATTTTAATATTCCCCATCCCGGGAATCGCATCGAAGCGTGCATCGGCTACAGATCGTGATGTCACGCGCTTCACTTGTTCGAGCCCGGCATGGAACTCTTGATCCCGACAATAAAGCGGACATAGGTGGCGCTGAAAGTCGACATGGTGATAAATTAGTTATTCGAAGTTCTTTATTCTCAGACTTAAGATTACCACAGAACGCAACAGTATAAATTATCGCTCAAGATTAGAACATTTTGTGGTCATAATTGACACGAGAACTGTGAAAGGCAGGTCTTCAAAGCGACTGCCAAAGAAGTATGTGCGAAAGAAATATCCAACAATTTTTAATAAGTCAACATTATTATAATTATTATTTAACAATGGTGTCGGTCCTGACAAAAGCCCTTGGACTCCTTCCTCGATTATAAGATCTTTTTTGTCATCCCATATGCTTTGTAAGATTGTCCAATCGTTTTGGAGCATTGTGTTAAGTGCAACATTTATATGTTTCGTATGTAAGGATCTATTCCATACCCAGCAAGCGTACTCCGCAGTTGAGAAACATAGTGCTTCAGCTGTAGATCTGATCACGTGAGGGTTAGCTCCCCATTTGCTTCCCTCTAGTTTCTTCAGTTGTCTCCTGGTCAATACCTTTTAACGGGCCTTTTGACAGTGGAATGTATAAGTTAAAGATCTATCCAGTGTTAGCCCTAGGTATTACGGGAGGGGTGTATGTTCTATGGCAATTTCGTCCCATTGTATTTGTAGTTCCCTCCTGGCTGATCTTGTATTCAAATGAAAGGCACGCACCTGGGTCTTAGATGGATTAGGTTTCAAGGAATCGGTTTTGTAGTAGGCGGACATCTGTGTTAGGGCGTTCTGTAGTTTTTCCTCGACTACTGAGAAATGTTTTACCTGGGCCAGACCAGTAAACATTTAGTCTGTTCGGCCTGTTCTAGGTAGTTTTTTTAAAACATTTTTTTGCCAATTCATTGGCTTTTTATTACCCGAAATGCCTGAATGCACTGGTGATCAAATGGGACAAATTTTGTTGCCTCTTGCCAGTTGCTCTAGACAACTATAAGTCACTAAATAGATGTACTTTTTGAGACTTTTAGAGCCGAAAAAGGGGACCATAAAATGGGTACAATACTCCAAAAGTTATTGTTCTTTAGACAAAGGGGGAGGGCACTGCATTTAGGGTCAAGATAAGTAAAGTACTTTTTATTAAAATGTTCAGCTAATAGTGTGTATCACCCAAAATAGCTTCGGTTTTCGGTGTCGTGTTCGTTGGCGATGTTAGTAAATTTGAAACTTAATAGACCTAAGAGGAAAAAAATTGACGGGTTATTGTTCTTTTTGCTAAAAATATTAAAATAAACAATTAAAAGGTGCCCAAACTTTGGTGAATGCATTTTAATAAATAAACCACCAAGAATGAGTGCATCTATTTTATGTTTTTGTTACGAACACCCTGATGAAGGATCTATTTACCAACTAATTGATGAGTATAAAAAAATACAGTTAGTTGATTTAGAATGTCTGTATAATGGACCAAATTCATTGCACGTAGAAAAGGGATTCGGCCAATTATTGTTCGGTCATTTAATCAATTTTAACAAGAGACACAGAGACCATTCGAATTCCCTCGTCTAATCTATTACACAATACACACGTTTCCAAAATGACGACGATGTGTTTACTTCACCGAGTCTAATAGAGACGTTTAAAATGGCGCGATAGCTTGAAAGCTTCGTTTAACTCTGCAACCAAATAATTAAATATTCAATTTTTACTGACGGTAGTATATCAACACGAAGGAATTTCCGAACCGACAAGACCGCTTTTTTTATATACAAATAAAAGATAAATCACGGTCATTATCATAATTTTGCGTTTCTAAATCGTGTTTTCAAATTAATTAAAGAGTGTTTAAATATTGCTGTATTCGAGCATTTGCATTATTTATTAAGACATATGCACGTTTTTAAAGGTGACCAAATAATGAGCTAATTAATCCATTTGACCCAGCATATCTTAAACCACATGTGACGCATATACTTAACATAATATCTGACCCCTCTCCTAAGACTTGGCATACCCTCTTTTTAAATTGAGAGCTGACCCTTCTTTCTAGACTGAACCTGAGGCATGGGTCCCTATTTAAAAAATTGGCATGATGTCTAGGCTCCTCTCCATAGCCTTAGCATGATGTGTTGCCCCTCATTATAATTTGACATGAAGTTTGGTCCCTATTTAAAGACTTAGCAAAACACCTTGCTTTTTTTTTTTTTAGACTTGGCATGAGGTCGAATACTTCCTTATAGACTTGACATGATGTCTTGTTCGTATTTAAAGACTTAGAAAAACACCTTGCTCTTTTTTATAGGCTTGACATGAGGTCTTATACTTTCTTATAGACTTGACATGGGGTCTAATACTTCCTTATAGACTTAACTTGTGCAGGTTTTGGAAAGCTGAACCGGATACTGAAAAGTAGTAAAATACAACAATATCTGAAAACAAGAGATTATGATCAATGTATCCTTCCTATACTCACTTATGGCTCACAAACCTGGACTCTTACCAAGTCTAATATAGATAAAATTACAAAGAAGAGTGAACCTTGGGGATAAAAAAACAAACGAATGGATTAGAAGTAAAACGAAAGTAAAAGACGCAGGAGAACATGCCGCCCGACTAAAATGGAGTTTCGCAGGACGTAATGCCCTTCTGAAAGATAAAAGATGAAATAATAAAACACAGCAATGGACGCCATGGTTAGGAAAGAGACATAGAGGAAGGCCACAAATGAGATGGGGAGATGACATAAAAAATATTGGCGGACTTCACTGGAAGCAATTGGCGCAAAATAGACGCAAAATAGTGGATTGAAATGTGGGAGGCCTACGTTCAAAGTTGGATTACTTGAGGTTGAAGAAGAAGAAAAAGGCTTGACTCCATATTTATAGCAAAAAAACACTTTGCTCTTTTTTATAGACTTGGCATAAGGTCTAATACTTCCTTATAGACTTGGCATGATGTCTTGTCCGTATTTAAAGACTTAGAAAAACACCTTGCTCTTTTTTATAGAATTGGCATGAGGTCTAAGACTTCCTTTATAGACTTGAAATGATGTCGTCCGTATTTATAGTATCTCGTTGTTATTTGCAGAACTATATCCCTTCCTGATCCATTTTATAGTAGTGTTTAATATTAATAATAATTATTTAGGTTTTTATTTTCATTTTAGGTTAGGTAAAATTCTATTTAAGTACTTTCATTTGATAAAACACGGGTATTACTAAAACTGGTCGCTACACAATTAGCAGCACTTGAGTTGGAATAATTTAGTTTTATAAAAGTAACTTATAACATTACACACAATTGGCTTTAGGAAGGAAGCTTTACCGTAACACAAAATTGTCGCCCAACAATTGGGGAATTAGTAAGTTTTTTAAAATTGGCACCCCACTTTTGTAACTTTACAAAAACAGTTTAGTTAGGGTAACACAATTTGGCGCCCAACTTTTGGGGTTTAGATACTTTTGGTATTTTTAAGTTTTTAAATTTTAAACAAACAGCACGTCACTGATTACAAGCGTGGCCGCAACTCCACAATAATGTTACAGCGTTGCCAGCACGAGGACGGGACAAAGAGAATCGATTGGTATTCTTTGTCATACTCATGGCCAATCTCGTGTAATCATTGCGACAAAACAAACTGAGTTTTGTGAATGGAATGTTGCGTCTCCTCTGGATAATAGATCTATGAGAAAGACATTGATTTTTTTTATGTCAACGTTTTCGATTTCTTACTCTTAAAACTTTTTCTTCTTATACTCGTTTGACATCAGAATGATCTGCTAACTCCGGGCTTGCCTACGTAATAATTCTTGTGATGTGGATTGCCAGCTGTCTTTTCATCTCTTTGGTGGTGTACCGGGTGGTCTGCTTTCCACTGGTGTTCACTCAAGTGTTATAAGGGGTAGTCTTTGCCTTCCCCATCTTACTATGTTTTGTACGCCGCATTTTTCTCTTATATCCGTGTTTCTTACGTGATCCCTTCGGGTTTTGCCGGCTATCGCTCTCAGGACCCTCATTGCTGCTACGCATAGTATGCTTTTTGTTTTGTTCGTGTCTTCTCTTGCTTCTTATGCGTAGGTCATGACGGGTCTTACGCATGCTTTGTAGATTTTAATCTTACTGACCATCGCATGTATTGGTTGGTCCATACAATTTCTCTTGGGCAGCCTGATGTAACTATTGCTTTATTAATTTGGCCTATTAGGTTTCTTGTTGAATCGCTGGAAATACTATCTGTTTTTTTTAGCAACGCCAACTGTTTCGGATCTTTTGTGCGTGCTGTTTAGGATAAGTCGCAATGTTTATGTTATCATGGTTTATATTTATTGTTGACCTTAGCATTGAATAAATTGACCAAAGTGACGATGGCTTCATTTCTTTGGACAGTTCTTCAAACTATGCTGAAAGCAACTTCATGTCCCGTACACAGCTTTGCCGATGATAGTACCCTCCATACTGCTTTCTCTTCCAGGGCCCCTATATCAGCCCGTGAAACCAGAAATGAACGAGGAAGAAATGTTAACAATATAAATATGGACTTAGCAACAATTCTCGAATGGGGATCCAATAACTTGGTAGAATTCAATGCAAACAAAACACAAGCATGTCTTTTCTCTAGAAAAGCCGATCTCACTGTGCCTAACATAACTTTGTCAGGAGTAACCATACCACTGAAGTCATCCATATCGATGCTTGGTATTACTATCAGCAATAACCTTTCCTGAGAAAATCACGTGAGGTCCATTGCCAAAAGTGCATCCCAAAAACTTGGTTTTTTGTTTCGTGCCAAGAGCTATTTCACCTCCAGTCAGCTGCTTATGATCTATAAGGCACAGATCCGACCTGTACTGGAGTACTGTTCCCATATTTGGAGTGCAGCACCTAAACATATCCTGAAGCTACTGGATTCTGTCCAAAAAAGGGCAATTCGTCTCGTCGGTGATGCCTCGCTTACAAACTCGCTCACTTGTCTGGAACACCGTAGAAAAGTTGGCGATTTGTCTCTATTTTATAGATATTTTCATGGGCGATGCTCTTCTGAAATATCAACAATCGTTCCTCCTTTGGCAGTCTCTTCGAGATTAACCCGTCAAGTTCAGTCTTCACACCCCTTCGTGGTCACTTTGGAGACCTGCAGAACATCACTTTCCAAAGACTCATTCATCCAACGAATTGCGAGGCTTTGGAACTCATTGCCTAGGGAGGTGTTCCCCGAGGCATACAACCTCCAGAAATTTAAGAAGAACACCAACTCCTACCTTCTTTCCCTTGGTTCCCACGATGTTCTCTGAACATTACAGGATATCCCTTTTGGTGGGAACCAGAACATAAAAAAAAAAAAAAAAACACAGCATTTTTTGAAAATGAATTGATTTTGAGTTTCAGCTTCCAGTCCATGAGTTTTTGATAAACTGTTTCTTATCTTTCACTAAATTTTGCTGGTGGTGACAAATTATACGAAGCATTTTTCGCTACTACTGGACATTTTTCACAACAATTTTTATTTTTTTTATTAGGGATTTATCTTCAAATGATCTTGGCAAATCCAAAAACTGGCGAACAAATCGCGACACAATTATGAAACGTCAAAATGTTATCGGCGACGCGGTCTGCTATATATGTTTCCATGGCAACTACTAAAGGCTCTATTATTGGTTGTTGAGCGTGCTCTCTGTTTACGGTAAAGTTAAATCGTACAGTTTTATGTCGCACAGTGCTTAAATAGATAGTTACATAGTTGGCGAGTTGTACAAATTATTTTCTGTAGGGGGTGCAGAAAAAAACAATTGTATAATTGTTAGGATGTTGCAATAAGTATTGTAACAGTTTCATTATCGTAAAACAAACTGCTACGTTGTCGCCCTCAAAGAAATTGTTCGTATGATATACTCGTATCTCCAATCGTAGTTGATCTACGAAATAAATTGGTAGTTTGGGTCGCTTTTATGTGAAACTGTGCCTGATTTACGATCCAAATTAATTTTAATACGCGCGTTAGTAGTTCTTTTTAACAACGTCATTTTATTTTCATGAAAAAGTAGATCGAATGTGCGTGAAAGAAATAATTGGAAAAGATGCTGCGATAAAATTCGAAACAAGTTTTTTTTCTAATGCGTTAGGAAAAATTAGAACTCTTAAATAATCATTAATTGTCACATTTGTTGGAATACTAAATAGACATGAAGCAATAAATACCGAAATCGTCGTGTTGCAAGTGGTTCCCCGTTGTGATCTCTTCTAATGATGCACCATATAAATCATACCAAATAGAATATCTGCCACTTTGATAAAATAAATATTTTTTCCTGCTGCACAAAAGTTACCGGTGACTTGACATACTTGAAAATAAATGAAAATCATCATCATTGTCATAATAATATGTCTTGGCATGACCATGTTGCTAACATCGCAAAGTCAGCAAGCCAGAGGCTGGGTTTCCTGTAGAAATCTAGAAAGTTTTTTACTCCTGATCAACTGTTGACGACGTACAAGGCTCAAAGCCGACCTCTACTGTACCACCACTGGCCATATTCGTCCGAAGAACTCGGCACGCTGATCAGTCTCACCCATTAACTCTTAAGATTGACACTAAAAGGACCGATCTCCATAAAGAATCCTTTTCTTACAGGGCTGCTACGGAATGGAATAAGCTTCCAAAATCAGTTTTTCCAGAGAACTATGACCTGCAACTTTTCAAAAAGCGGGTCCACAATCATCTCCTTTCTATAATCCCTCCCTCTTCCAATAGTCGCAGTGCGGGCCGTCCGTGTCGCACACGATAGGCCTACCCTTTTTGCGACTATTTTCAATAAAAAAAAAATTGTCAGCTAGTCGTCCATCGTCGGACATACGCCTTCCCTACTCGTTGCCACTAATCTCGGTCTTGTGCTCGCCTTATCCAGCTATTTTCAATCAGTCTTGACATCGTCTATCCATCTGGTCTGGGGTAGTCCTCTGTTTCTCTTACTAGTCCACGGTCAATCCACTCTATTACTCTACGTGTCCAACGAGAGTCCTCCATCCTAGCTATATGGCCTGCCCAACTCCATCGTAATTTATATAGGCGTTCCACGACATCCGTCACTTTAGATATACGCCGAATTTCTTCGTTGTTTATTCGGTCTAGGAGAGGTACACCTATTATTCTCTTTTCCATTGCTCGTTGTCCAGTTTATTATCTATAAATAATCTCTTTGTTAATCGCCCATGTCTATGTGTTGTATGTTAAATTTGGGACAACATACTGATCAAAGGCTCGTGCTTTGAGAGTGTTTGGGAGATATGAATAAAAAACATCTCGGAGCCTTCCAAAAGTTAACCATGCCAACGATACCCTTCGAGATAAATCTGCTTGTAAAAAACCTTTTGATAATTCCATTCTTTGACCTTAGTAGATATATGAGTCTGTTCGTTCTAGCTTTGTGTTATTGATTTCGATATTTATATTCTGTGTGTTATTTTCGTTTGTCATGTATTTAGTTTTTCGTTGTTTATTTTAAGTTTTTGGGAATAATGCTCGATAGCTATGTAGGCTGGGTCTCTAACATTGATTTTGTCTGTAAAAAACTTAATAGTGCCTATTATGCTATATTACAGCTAAAAAATACTTTCAATATTGACCAGCTACTCCAGGTTTACTATTCACTTGTTTATTCGCATTTATCATGCAATATTGTTTTATGGGGAGGTGCAGCCAGTGTATTCAGAGTTTTCAAAAAACAAAAAAGTATAATTAGGATGATCTTCAACCTAAATTTTAAACAAACGTGCAGAGATCATTTCAGAAATCGTGAAATCTTAACAATTCCATTATATATATATATATATATATATATATATATATATATATATATATATATATATATATATATATAGGCTAGGGACTGAGCTTACGCATTGAAAATGCCAAGTGAGATCTTGGCAAAACGTCTGCAAAAATCCAATCGGATTTTAACTAACAAGCGGATGCAATACCGGATCGATATTTTATCACATTTCACCATCCGTGAATCACTACGCTGTATTTTATATGCCGCCAAAAATAATTCCTGCGAATTCTCCAAAAACCATGATTTCCATAATTACTCCACAAGATACAGTGAAAAATTTTGCATTCCCAAGCACTCAACAGCTCTTAATGAACATAGCCCACAGTACAATGGAATGAGGTTCTTCAATCATCTCCCATCATCCATGAAAAATAATTAGATATCAAACTTTTCAAAAGGCATTTAAAGAATTTCTTAGTGGAGAATTTCTTAGTGGAGAATTTCTTTCTGGTAAACCGCGTGACGGCTGCAAGCTCAGAGGCCGGACTTAGCCTGAACGTGAGAAAGACAAAGTGGCTAGCAGTTAGCAAATCAAACAACGTGGACGGACACTTGGCAATTAACGGTCAACGAATTGAGTTAGTAGAAACTTTTAAATATCTTGGGTGTCAACTAAATGAGAAGTGGGACGGCATGCAGGAGATTCGTGCCAGAATAGAACAAGCTCGTGCTTCGTTCCTGAAGATGCGTAAGGTACTTTGCAGCAAAAATTTAATCTTGCTTCTGCGCGTCCGAGTGCTTCGCTGTTACGTGTTCAGCATACTGTTTTATGGAATGGAAGCTTGGACTTTGACAGATGCGATGTGCAAATAATTGGAGGCCTTTGAAATGTGGACGTACAGAAGGCTATTAAGAATCTTCTGAGTAGAAAGAGTGCGTAACACCGAGGTACTTCAACGCCTCGACAAGCAGCTGGAAGTTCTGTTTACACTAAAAAAGCGCAAACTGAAGTATTTTGGTCACATCTTAAGAAATGACAAGTATCGACTTTTAAAGCTTATTATAGAAGGAAAAATCGAAGGACGAAGAGGCCCGGGTAGAAGAAAGATATCCTGGCTAAAAAACTTATGACAATGGTATGGAGTGAGCACTACCACATTGTTTCGCCGAGCTGTATTCGATATTTTTCTCTTTTTTTTATTTTCATGGACCTGTCTTATTTCATTTCTGTATGATCAAAAAAGATTAATAAAGTTTATTATTATAAGAATTTTAAGAATGGTTTTTGGAAGTCTTTTTTTCTGTTATTCCACGTTACTGTGTTCTTCAGCAACTTTAGATGAAGGTGATATAAACATGCGCACTATTGTTACCAGCTTCGCCATTACTTCATGATTATCTTCTTTCTGTGAAATCTTTTGAATAATTTATGCTATTTTTAAATAAGATGGACCGTATTTGTATTATTTTAATAATTCTCAGAGAATGTTTACCTGTCGACTGCCGACTCCAAAAAGGCCGTAAAACTGTACATTATTTTCATTTATAAAACCGCTTTGAAGTTTCGTGTTTTGTTTATTTTCGAGGTAGATTCATTTAGATAAATATACGTTTTATTCTCCAACCGTAATAATTCTAAGAGACACTCGAACAACATTTAAAACTACTTAATTATTCAATTAGAATGTGATGATTATTTTTGTTTCTGATTGTAATGAAAAAGTTTCTCTCGTGAGACGGAGAGCTCTTGCAACATCTTCTAAGCTGTTTCTTAATTACGAACGTGGAATGTGACACAATGTAGTTAATTCATTTTTGACATGGAATAAACCTCAACCAATATTCATTGTCACTCGAATGACAGATTTACTACTCCTTGGACATATTACAGTCTGTTCCAACAAATAGTGTTGAGATTAACTTTAAATCGATCTTGCAACTTTAATCTCTACGTTCCCGTGTTGATTACAGAAATTATAAGTCACAAATGGCACAAATGAACCTAATCCTTATCTCACATTCGCGGCAATAATCTTTGGCCATCTTTTTTTTTTTTTTTTAATTTTTTTTTTTTTTTTATGTTCCGGTTTCCACGAAAAGGGATATCCTGTAAT
Organism: Agelastica alni; assembly: GCA_950111635.1. NCBI lineage: Eukaryota > Metazoa > Arthropoda > Insecta > Coleoptera > Chrysomelidae > Agelastica > Agelastica alni. The sequence goes on from OX467716.1 coordinate 31,210,998, forward strand.
GTTCAGAGAACATCGTGGGAACCAAGGGAAAGAAGGTAGGAGTTGGTGTTCTTCTTAAATTTCTGGAGGTTGTATGCCTCGGGGAACACCTCCCTAGGCAATGAGTTCCAAAGCCTCGCAATTCGTTGGATGAATGAGTCTTTGGAAAGTGATGTTCTGCAGGTCTCCAAAGTGACCACGAAGGGGTGTGAAGACTGAACTTGACGGGTTAATCTCGAAGAGACTGCCAAAGGAGGAACGATTGTTGATATTTCAGAAGAGCATCGCCCATGAAAATATCTATAAAATAGAGACAAATCGCCAACTTTTCTACGGTGTTCCAGACAAGTGAGCGAGTTTGTAAGCGAGGCATCACCGACGAGACGAATTGCCCTTTTTTTGGACAGAATCCAGTAGCTTCAGGATATGTTTAGGTGCTGCACTCCAAATATGGGAACAGAACTCCAGTACAGGTCGGATCTGTGCCTTATAGATCATAAGCAGCTGACTGGAGGTGAAATAGCTCTTGGCACGAAACAAAAAACCAAGTTTTTGGGATGCACTTTTGGCAATGGACCTCACGTGATTTTCTCAGAAAAGGTTATTGCTGATAGTAATACCAATCATCGATATGGATGACTTCAGTGGTATGGTTACTCCTGACAAAGTTATGTTAGGCACAGTGAGATCGGCTTTTCTAGAGAAAAGACATGCTTGTGTTTTGTTTGCATTGAATTCTACCAAGTTATTGGATCCCCATTCGAGAATTGTTGCTAAGTCCATATTTATATTGTTAACATTTCTTCCTCGTTCATTTCTGGTTTCACGGGCTGATATAGGGGCCCTGGAAGAGAAAGCGGTATGGAGGGTACTATCATCGGCAAAGCTGTGTACGGGACATGAAGTTGCTTTCAATAGGTCGTTGATGTGAAGTAAAAATAGTGTTGGTGCTAGAATGGATCCTTGCGGAACACCAGCATTTATGAGTAGAGTGTCAGATGAAACTCCATCGACCACTACATGGAGAGACCTGTTTGAGAGAAAACTAGCAAGCAGAGAACACAGCTGAGGGGGCAAGCCATAAGATGGAAGCTTGGCGAGGAGTCCCTGGTGCCAAACTCGATCGAACGCCTTGGAGATATCTAATGCCACAGCTAAAGTTTCTCCATACTTTTCAATAGATAGCTGCCATATATGTGAGACGTATGCGAGCAGGTCACCAGTTGATCTCTGATGGCGGAAGCCATATTGCCTATCATTGATAATTCCTGAGTCTTCCAGATATTTCATGAGCTCGATGTTGATGGCTTTTTCCATGACCTTTAAAATAATAGATAGCAGTGCGATAGGTCTGTAGTTGCTAGGTAGGGTCTTTTTGCCTTTTTTAGGGACTGGCTGTACTCTTGCAATTTATCAATTGGACGGAAATACTCCCAAATTGTAAGAGTGGTTGAACAACTTGCAAAGAACAGGTGTTAGTTCGGGGGCACATTTCTTGAGAACAATCGGCGAGATTCCGTCAGATCCACAGGCTTTGTTGGTGTTGAGACCCAGCAAAATCTTTCTGATAGTACGTTGGCGAAAGGTGATCTCGGACTCTTCTAGAAGATGGAGAGCTGTTTCTTTTACCAACATCTCAAGTCTGGCTAAGATATGTTCTTCATTGAATCATTAAAGAGTGGTGATAGATCTTTTTTTAGATGCATCATCGTCAACCCATACGCGTCCACTGCTGGACATAGTGCCACGTCTTTTTCGTTCTCTAACGAGTACTCTGCTAGCGGTTTCTCTGCTGGCAAATTATGCCCGAGCTCAGCCGTAGAGGGTAGAAGGACAAAATATAAAAGTGAGCTGCGCCACCGACTTGACGGTATAAGCCGGAAACCCCTAGATCATATAGGCACTAGCAGAGACACAAGATAAACAACTGTGATTATGGTGAACCATATAACTAAAATTATAGCAAAAATATGTTGGATACTTTACTCACACAATAGATAATTAAGGTACACAGTTCAATAGTAGCATCATAACAAATGTAGTCAAAATTAACAGCTATGATAAAATTTTCTTGCTAAAACAAACCAAAAATGTAAAATTTACAACTTTATAAAATGACCAGAACAGCAGTAAGAGTAACAGACTTTACCAAGTTACAACAAAAAGTAATACATATATAAATTAACTCATTAATAACACTAATTCAAACATTTACATAAAGGCAAAGAACAAAAGGTAAAACATATATATATATATATATATATATATATATATATATATATATATATATATATATAGTTAACTCATTAATAACACTAATTCAAACACTTACATAAAGGCAAAGAACAAGAGGTAAAACATATATATAAGTTAACTCATTAGTAACACTAATTCAAACATTTACATAAAGGCAAAGAAGATTTACTAGTTAACCGTTTACAAAAAGATTTTCACTGCCAAAACAATCGAGTTCATTTAAAAATATCTTTACAATGGTTGTCCTTTAAAATATCAAGATTGTAGGATATTTACAAATAGGTAGGAAGAAAATATGTTTTTACTTGGACATAAAGAATTATTGAGAAGGTTATTTTAATCCAAGTTTAGTTTTGGCGTATTATCTAATGCAATAAATAGTTTCCAACAATGTACTATACTAATAAACTAAACAGAACATAATAGTGGTGTCAGAATGAGTCACTGCGTTATATATTTAAAAATAAATCACTTATTACCTTTGGGTATACGAATTCACAAAGTACTATACTTATAAACTGAAGCAAGACTTACTCGTGGTGTCGAAATGAGACACAGCGTTATATATTTAAAAATGAATCACTGATAACCTTTGGGTATGCGACTTCACATGTACTCCTGTGGCCTACTCCGGTGGCTGGTTAGATTATGGGGCGGCACCGGTTAGATAACAATGGCTTCCCTCAAATAGATCCCGATAACGGTTATTTTAACTTGACGCCAGAACAAAGGCAAGACAAAATAGTCAAGTTAAAAATCAAATGGTTTTTCTTCAAAATCCAATTAAGATGGCCCAAATACAGCCAGATATGAAAGAAATCCCATAGAGGTTCTGCACACGTGCTAATAACACACCGTCCCCAACAACGTTCACCGACACTTGGCCTCCAAGACTCTCAAAACACGACTGCCGCTCCTATCCCGGAAATCAAGAAAAATGGCGCGGAATAAACGTCAACCCACAATCTTCTCAAATCTGTGCCTCGTCCTCGTCCGTGTGGATATTCAGTCCCATCCACACAGAAATTGCAAAACAGCTATCGAAAGTTATGCAACACTACTTACGAGTAAGGCACAATTATAATGAACCGTAGATGGGAAAAAATAGGCACGTGACAATAGGTCTCCCTCAGTCTTTTCCATCTGTCTCTATTCTGTGCGTCCTGCATCCAATTGCTACTAACACGTTTCAGGTCGTCAGACCATCTGGTAGGTGGGCGGTCTCTACTACGGAACGCTTCTTGCCTTGGCCTCCACTCGACGATACTTCTTGTCCATAGGTTGTCAGATAATATGGCAACTTGTCCTGCCCAGTTCCATTTTAAAGTAGCAATTCTTTCTATAGCGTCGATTGTTCCTTTTAGATAACCCATGATTTATTTACAATTTATTTCCTAGTTGTACCTTTAAAAATATCTAAAATCTGTACACCTTCGAGATAGGCAACTTAGGTATTTTCCATAAAGTGGTGTTGTTAATTCATTTTGCCATGGTATTAATATCAACCAACAACATCCATATTGTCCCTTGGCTGGCAAATTCACTACTCGTTGGACATAAAACAGTATGTTCCAACAACTTATTATTAACCCACATTCAGGGCAACGTACTTTTGCACCTTCTCTTTTTTCTGCTGCACTTCCTCCAGAGGGGGTCGTTGTTTTTATCAACATCTCAAACCTAACAAAGAAATTGTTCTTCATTGACTCATTCAAGAGTGGTGATGGATCTTTTTTTACCTGAACCATGATCTTAGAAACCGTTTTGGAGTTTTTTTTTTAATATTAACATGGACGGAGAATATATTTTACTGTTTCTTGTTTAGTAGGTCCAGTAAGCACTTCAAAAGGTCCTTAACTTTACACCTTACACCTGGTGCTTCCCCATGTATGAAATGGGGCTTTTGATAGTAAAAATTTGGCGTCGTTGTGGAGCTTTCTTTAAATATTGACATGGACTAAGACTATCTTTTACAGTTTCTTGTTTGGTTGTGCAAATAAACACTCCAAGAGGTCCTGAACTTTGCACCTTGCAGCTAGGACACATAGCGCTTCCCCATGTTTGAAAGGGGGTTTTTGATAGTAAAGGTTTGGGGTGGTTGTGGAAATTTTTTTTATAAATAATAACATGAACTGATAATATATTTTACAGTTTCTTGTTTAGTTGTACCAATAAGCACTCCAGAAAGTCCTAAACTTTACACATTGCATCGAGGGCACCTAACGCTTCCCCTTGTATGAAAGGGTGCTTTAGATAGTAACAATTTGGCCGGTTATGGAGCTTTTTTAAATATTAACATGGACTGATAATTAATTTTACAGTTTCTTGTTCAGCTGTACCAATAAGCACTTCAAAAGGTCCTGAACTTTACACCTTACACCAAGGCGTCTCCATGTACGAAACGGGGCTTTAGATAGTAACAATTTGGCGTGGTTGTGGAGCGTTGTTTAAATATTGACATGGATTGAGACTATATTTTACAGTTTTTTGTTAAGTTGTGTCACTAAGCACTCCAAGAGATTCTGAACTTTACACCTTGCAGCTAGGACACCTAGGACTTTTAAATAGTGAAACTTAGGCTCGTTCATTTTATACATGCAGTAGTATATATCTGCAAGCTTTTTTAAAAACTACTTTAAAAGAAAAGTGTGTTGATGATTACGAAAACGTATCAAAATAAGCGATTGAATTCGCTGGAATTTCATAAAACCCCACTTATTGTGTTTCTCGAAGATTCCTTCGCCTGTTTCGTTCGAAGGAATTTTAGTAATAATAAAAATATACATTGTAATTCGAAAGGCTCTCGGTAACTGTACAATAGACGTAAATTATGATGAAAATAAATCAGAGACGTCGTTGCAAAACAATTAATAAAAACGACTAGTTATAATTGTAAAAAAAGATTGTTTATATATAAAAAAAAATAACCTTCCGCGTGTTTCAAGACTTTATTTGTTTTTTACGACAAAATATTGCAATAGTGAACAATGACATCGACCGTTTCATTATCGTGTAGATTGATAAAGTACATTAAGCGAACTGTCTGGTAAACAAAAACAATAAAAATCTCGCGATTAAAATCTGAATCACTGCGGGCGCCCAGTAATGGGTTCATGCATTTCTTTGGGTACCGCCGTACGGTTTACTTTTAAAAGTAAATCTAAAATCGGTAATGAGAAATAGTCCGCTCGAAATTTACCGCAATCTATACATATTGTTACCATCCGGACCTGATTATTTATCGGCATCCGAGTATGGACAACATACATACATAAAGTCACGCCTTTTTCCCATGGGGGTAGACAGAGACCACTTCCTTCCACTTGCTACGGCTCTTACACACATCTTTTGCTTCCTCTACTTTCATCAGTGCTCTCATACATGCTCGTCGGTTGTTGGTACTCTTGACCTGGCCTTTCCTCAAAGCAATGTTGATCTGATCAAGATATGTTCTCCGAGGTCGACCTCTACCGACTTGTCCATTCACACTCGCTTTATAAATTTGTCTCGTCAATCTTCCTTCATCCATCCTTTCAACGTGTCCAAACCATCTAAGCATTCCATAGACAACAGCGAGGGTGCATATTAATCAAGCGATCAATAGAGATCTTAAAGCAATCGTTGAGTGGGGAACCAACAATCTTGTTCAGTTTAACGCCCAGAAAACAAAAAGCGCCACTTTTTCCAAGAAAGTGAATTTCTTAAATCATTTCATCACAATGTCCGGAAATATCCTTAAATCAAGTCCCTCCATCACGATTTTGGGAGTCACGGTGTCTAATAATATGTCTTGGCATGACCATGTTGCAAACATCGCAAAGTCAGCAAGCCAGAGACTGGGTTTTCTGTAGAAAGCTAGAAAGTCATTTACTCCTGATCAACTGTTGACGACGTACAAGGCTCAAATCCGACCTCTACTGGAGTATTGCTCGCACATTTGGGGTTCAGCACCAAGGCATTCTCTTCGTCTTCTAGATTCCATTTAGAAAAGAGCCATTCGGTTGATAAACAGCTCAACTCTCACAGATACCCTTCACCCACTAGAACATAGAAGAAGAGTTGCAGACCAGACATTACTCTGCAGATATTTCCATGGCAGATGCGCCAGAGAAGCAAAAACTCTTGTACGACCACTGGCCACATTCGGCCGAAGAACTCGGCACGCTGATCCGTCTCACCCATTTACTCCCAAGGTTGACACTACAAGGACCAATCTCCCTTAAGAATTCTCCTTTTACAAGGCTATAGAATGAAACAAGCTTCCAAAATCAGTTTTTCCAGAGAACTATGACCTGCAACTTTTTAAAAAGCGGGTCCACAATCATTTCCTTTCTATTATCCATCCCCCTTCTAATAGTCATAGTGTGGCCCACACGATAGGTGGTTTTGCGACTATTTTTAGTAAAAAAAAAATTAAGCCCATTGGTACCTAAAACTTGAAGGGTGTGTTCTTTGTATGACGTAGGCATCCGATAAGAAAGGATTTTCCCAAATTCTCCCCTAAGCGGGTGAAAAACGGGGACAAAGATTGTATGAGACAACGTGATTTCTTGGTCCAATCTACTTCAAATTTTGCATAAACATTCTTTAATAGAGTTGATAAAAGACATGTTTCGGATTTTATTAAAACTTATCGCCGAACTGGGTTAAAAAGGGTAGAAAGTTATTTTGATGGTGGTTTTGCATCGAAGTTGATATCAATACTTCTTGGTGCTTTTTATTTATGGTAACAAAGATAGATAAAGGAATGCTTAGATGGTTTGGACACCTAGAGAGGATGGATAAAGGAAGATTGATGAAACAAATTTATAAGGCGAGTGTGAATGGACAAGTTGGTAGAGGTCGACCTCGGCGAACATATCTCGATCAGATCAACATTGTTTAGAAGAAAGGCCAGGTCAGGAGTACCAACAACCGATGAGCATGCGTGAGAGCAGCGATAAAAGTATAGGAAGCAAAAGATGTGTGTAACAACCTTAGCAAGTGGAAGTGCCTGTCTACCGCTACAAGAAAAAGGCTTGACTATATGTATGTATGTATGATAATTATTTTGTGAGAATGTTTTGGAATGTGTGATTTCTGTGGTGTCACAACAAAGACTATATGCTACACCTAGATATGTGAATTTCGATAACTAAGGTATAATCATCAGTGGACAATTGAGTCGTCAAATTGCGCATCTAGGTGTAAAGTGTTGAAACATACTAAAACTAGGACCTCTGGCAATGTTAATTTATTTAATGAGAATATTTTTCCAATTACGTACGGTTTTAAAACACTTATTACTGTAATCTTACTGTAAATATTCCAATTATGAGGAATCTAGGTCAATCAAGTGCCAAATAAGAGATTAGAAAATTTTAATCCCTAATATTATAAAAATTGTAACAGAATTATGCCTGTACTATACATATTTACAAAAAGAAAGATTACGATATGGTGTTTAGGTATCCCTGACTCCAAATCACAAATTTTTGGATTTTTTATCTAGCTGTTTGTTTGGTTGTTTGTTCGAGCATAACGCAAAAACTAATGGACCTATTTTGATAAAACTCTTTGTGTTTAAAAATTGTTAGACTTAAAAACTGATTTATGTTTTATTTCACTACAAAAACAAGCGTCAGAGATATAACAATATAACCTATTATGAGGTAAACACCCATGTCGTTTAAGTGTGTAGATTTCATTTTAATTAGATATATGAAGGTATTTATTAAGGGCTGTGCCTATACTATATATATATATATATATATATATATATATATATATATATATATATATATATTTATATATATATATATATTTATATATATATATATATATATATATATATATGTATATATATGAGAAAGGAAGTTAGACGACTGTCTAAGTTAAGAAAATAGCAACTAATTTATTTTTTGGGTATGCAGTCTGAGGCTACAAAAAGTTAAACTTCTTACCTGCTTAGTTTCCCTTTATATTTTCCAAAAAATAACACAATTGAAGAATTTAAATAACCCCCCCCCTTTTTTGTAGTTCGGCCAACCTGTTTTTCGTTCTGACAAAATTCTGTATGTCTTGTGTTTCTATGGTTCTATGATAATAATTAACTTGTCAGTCTAGCGAATTTTCGCTCCAAATATACCACACGTGGTTTTAGGTTAGGAATTTTAATAATGTAATTTTCAAAATTTAATATAGTGTCTAATTTTAACTTTAATAAAATTGTGCTATAACGTAATGTTTAAAGTGTTTTACCACATATAGTGATAAATGTTTTCTAAAATTGGGATAAGCATTGCTTGAACCTTACTTTCGTAAGTTTTTTCTGTTCGTTTTTTAAGATTTTTCAAATAGTTTAAATTGTAGAGTTCCTGATGTAGAGCCAATTATATATATATATATATATATATATATATATATATATATATACATACTTACAAGTCACGCCTTTTTCCCGTATGAGTAGGCAGATACCACTTTATTTCATTTGCTACGGTTCTAACCCGCATCTTTCACTTTTTCTACTTTCATCAACACTCTAATACATGCTCGTCGGTTGTTGGTACTTTTGACCTGGCCTTTCTTCAAAACAATGTCGATCTGATCGAGATATGTTCGCAGAGGTCGACCTCTACCAGCTTGCCCATTCACAATATGTTTCGTCAATCTTCTTTCATATATCCCCTCTACGTGTCCAAACCATCTAAGCATTCCTTTATCTATCTTTGTAATCACATCTTTCACATCACAGCGTTCCCTTATCTCACTATAGTTCATTACTAGCACTATTGTTTATCCCCAGTTTTTTTTATAATTACAAAAAATATTGGTATGGTTCTTTTAATGTTCAGTTTGTTTGATGAGAGTATGAACTTTTTACGTTAAATATAGTGGACTGTATTTTTAATGGGAGTTGCTAAAAATTAACTTGCGATGGCAGACCTGATAATGGTAAATAATAATAAATCTAAGACCCACCTCGGTTTTGTCGGAGCTCTTTCCTATTCTTTTGTCCTTTCACTGGTGAACTGTGTTGTGGGACACCTTGAATATCACTATTTGATTTTAAATGATGCACAATCATTTTGGATATGGATTTCTTCATGAAATTTAATTTCGTTTTATGAAGATTTCAATGGAGTTGAAACAATAATAAACTTGCTTAAACTACTTTCGGTAGTAAAAAATAAATTATGAAATTTGATAAAAATTAAAATTTATGTAGAAATATAACTAAATATTATGATTTTGAGTCATATATTATTACATTTAAATTAAAAGTAGTAAATTTTAATCGGTATATTACATGACCTATAACACGAGCCGCCATGGTGTGACGTCATATAGGCAAAAACTGTCAGTTTAGTTTTTTTTTTCTATGGTCTGGTTCCCACGAAAAGGGATATCCTGTAATGTTCAGAGAACATCGTGGGAACCAAGGGAAAGAAGGTAGGAGTTGGTGTTCTTAAATTTCTGGATGTTGTATGCCTCGGGGAACACCTCCCTAAGCAATGAGTTCCAAAGCCTCGCAATTCGTTGGATGAATGAGTCTTTGGAAAGTGATGTTCTGCAGGTCTCCAAAGTGACCACGAAGGGGTGTGAAGACTGAACTTGACGGGTTAATCTCGAAGAGACTGCCAAAGGAGGAACGATTGTTGATATTTCAGAAGAGCATCGCCCATGAAAATATCTATAAAATAGAGACAAATCGCCAACTTTTCTACGGTGTTCCAGACAAGTGAGCGAGTTTGTAAGCGAGGCATCACCGACGAGACGAATTGCCCTTTTTTGGACAGAATCCAGTAGCTTCAGGATATGTTTAGATGCTGCACTCCAAATATGGGAACAGAACTCCAGTACAGGTCGGATCTGTGCCTTATAGATCATAAGCAGTTGACTGGAGGTGAAATAGCTCTTGGCACGAAACAAAAAACCAAGTTTTTGGGATGCACTTTTGGCAATGGACCTCACGTGATTTTCTCAGGAAAGGTTATTGCTGATAGTAATACCAAGCATCGATATGGATGACTTCAGTGGTATGGTTACTCCTGACAAAGTTATGTTAGGCACAGTGAGATCGGCTTTTCTAGAGAAAAGACATGCTTGTGTTTTGTTTGCATTGAATTCTACCAAGTTATTGGATCCCCATTCGAGAATTGTTGTGGATTGTTGTGTTAACAGCTAGGTACATATCTATCAACTTTAACTTGAAGGAGTAATAATTGTGTTCTTTCGTCAGTGCATTTCATTTGTACCTATTTTTTTATTAATATGCAAACCGGTTTTGTAAAAGCAGATAGTACGAATTTGCCAAAAATTGATTCAATGATGGTTCTTTGCATGTAACCCAGACTTCTGTTCTGCCGAATTCCGGATTTTTAAAACATCTTTGTTAGTATTACAATTATTAGGTATACCTAATTAGTAAAAACATATTGGAAAGTGTTAGGTTTTGTTTTATTCCCTATGCTACTGCCAATTTAAGACTATTGTTTTTTTTTCATTACTAATTTGTTGATGGCTTTCATAGTAATTGTAGGTTATGTTACCATCAACTTTATTTATACATATATGCTTACATTAAAATGATCCTTACATAAATACATTCGATTTCTAGTTGATAATGATTTAGGATCTCGTTTTGCGAGTTCCAACCAAACATTCCTCATTTAAATATAATCTGGCACTTTGATAAACAACTTTTTTGGAGTTTTATTGCTAGTATTTGTGCAACTAGACACTACACACCAACGATAGCAATTGTAATTCATTATTTTCCCAAAAAACACCAAATATTAATAGCTGTTAACGTTTAATGAGTGCCGGTTGTACATACACGACTGTTGTTTTTACCAATATTACGTCACCAAAATGGCTGACAGCGTTTTCGCGGGAATTAAAAAGGTTTAAAATTTAATTTAATTTTATGACAAAAAAGCGTGTCTATTTTGCCGAAATATATTTTTTTGTGGCTTTTTATTAGGAAAATCAACATTTTGAAACATAGTTGAATACCCTATTGGATGGGGTAAAAATAATTCTTCTTAACATAAGCTTCCACGTTGTACATGTGCATTTTTAAATTCAATCAATATTTTATGCGAATTAATATTTTATGCGAATTCATTGTCCCTGATGAAGAATTAAATAAAATTCGAAACATTGACAAAATAAAATGATTTTTTCCTTTTAATGTTACCTACTGATCCAAATCCCAACTAGGCCACCAAACCTATCAGATTAAAACTAAAAACTTTGTAGTCATTATTAACATTATTGGCCGTTGTGATAAAACGCGAAGCAACTAACCAAATTCGATGGTACTATTCCCATGGTACGGAGCTGTAGTTTTTAAAAGTAAATCTTAAACGGATAATGAGAATGATTGGGCATTTGTACTTACCGTTAATTGGGTAGTGGTTACCATAATGGGCATAAGTAGTCGATTCTTTGTTCGAGCTAATTTGCGCACCAATTTAAAATAATTTAAGAGCGAACACACAATAGAATGCGTCGTAACAGTGGAACCTGTCGGATACTTTTGCTTCTCGAGTACCCTCTCCCCCGCGCCTACCCCGCCGTAGTGCTTTTTCCTTAAATGGTATTCTCACGTTCCACGGCTGTCGCCACCTTCTGGTGGAGCTTTATTAACGTGGGATTCTCGAAACATGGATATTACACACTAAAACACGCCAATAGATGGACGCTTCATTGGAAATTGGTCAATTTGGTTTTAAAATTACACTGGTGTACAAAAAAAACATCGGGAGCGAGAACGTTGTCATGTGATTTTCATCGACTTTGGTTTTCTAAGTCCAAATCTGTTCACAGATTTACTCTATCACGTCTAGTTTTTAAGATATTGCTATTTTAATGAAAGACCCGTATTGACCTATTAAATACAGCCGAGTGAAATTTTTAAAAAAATATTTGCAACCGAGAAAACATTGATTGCGTAATCATGCGTCGAATGCAATTGTTCCCACGTCGATATCATTTTTTGTTCTCGAGATAATCGAGACGAAAAATAATTCCGAACGCACATACGTACACACACAGACGTCCACCTAAAAACTATTACTATAACTTTCCGCTGGGTTGTTAACAAACTGAAAGTAGTAAAGATATTCTTCCTAACTTGCTCTAAAGACATGAAAAAGACGAGGGATTTTTTGTTTTAGAAAAGAAGTTTGTGTTTATCTTCTATCCCAACCACAGTGGTTCTCCTCCAAAGCTAGCAGATTCAATGTAGTAAAGATACTCTTCTTTGCTTGCTCTGAAGACATTGAGGAGGAAAGCGATTTTTTGTTTTTGGATAAGAAAATTTTTGTTTTTTTTCTACAACCTAACCCAACCTTAGAGCTAGCAGTAGTGAAAAAATTCTTCGTAGCTGCTCTAAAGACATGGAGGAGGGTAGGATTTTTTTGTTTTTGGAAAAGAAGCTTGTGTGTTTGTTCTATTTCAACCGCAGGGGGTCTCCTCCAAAGCTAGCAGATTCAAAGTAGTGAAGATACTCTTCTTTGCTTGCTCTGAAGACATTGAAGAGGGAAGCGGTTTTTTTGTATTTGGATAAGAAAATTTTTGTTTTTGTTCTATTTCAACAACCTAACCCAACCTTAGAGCTAGCAGTAGTGAAAAAATTCTTCGTAGCTGCTCTAAAGACATGGAGGAGGGTAGGATTTTTTTGTTTTTGGAAAAGAAGCTTGTGTGTTTGTTCTATTTCAACCGCAGGGGGTCTCCTCCAAAGCTAGCAGATTCAAAGTAGTGAAGATACTCTTCTTTGCTTGCTCTGAAGACATTGAGGAGGAAAGCGATTTTTTGTTTTTGGATAAGAAAATTTTTGTTTTTGTTCTATTTCAACAACCTAACCCAACCTTAGAGCTAGCAGTAGTGAAAAAATTCTTCGTAGCTGCTCTAAAGACATGGAGGAGGGTAGGATTTTTTTGTTTTTGGAAAAGAAGCTTGTGTGTTTGTTCTATTTCAACCGCAGGGGGTCTCCTCCAAAGCTAGCAGATTCAAAGTAGTGAAGATACTCTTCTTTGCTTGCTCTGAAGACATTGAAGAGGGAAGCGGTTTTTTTGTATTTGGATAAAAAAAATTTTGTTTTTGTTCTATTTCAACAACCTAATCCAACCTTAGAGCTAGCAGTAGTGAAAAAATTCTTCGTAGCTGCTCTAAAGACATGGAGGAGGGTGGGATTTTTTTATTTTTGGAAAAGAAGCTTGTGTGTTTGTTCTATTTCAACCGCAGGGGGTCTCCTCCAAAGCTAGCAGATTCAAAACAACTACCTTAATTTTTGGTAGTCTTATGAAGTATGACTTTTTAAACAATTTTAAAGATCATAAAACTGGACTTTATAATACTCGAACTCGAACTATATTGTTTATTTAGGGTTAAACGTTCGTTTTAGTGGTTGGTTGTGTGTTACGCGGAAACTCTGGTCGCATAATAATGGCCGGTGCATTTAACGTACCATGTAAATATTTTGTCTACACCTGTGTGCTTCTGTAATTATAAACGGGTTTTGCCGCCGCCTGACAGTTTTAAAATAAAATTTCAGTTTCTTTACAGAAATTCTTCAGGTAATTCAGATTTCCAACGATGTATACTTTCAGCAAAATATTTATTTGTTGGTTCGGTAAAATGGTTTACACGCAATCTTATTAACGAGTCGAAGGATTTTTATTTAATGCGACGTTTAATAAAAGTTAGTGAAGTACCGACAAACAAGCCGAGTAAAAAAAATGTAGAGAATTTTTATTGACACGACAGATTTAAGATTTTCTTTTCCCAAAACCTATCTTTTTTTTGTGTTTTGGTTTCCACGAAAAGGGATATCCTGTAATGCTCATAGACATCGTGACCACCAAGGGGAAAATGGTATGAATTGGGGTTCTTCTTATATTTCTGGAGGTTGTATGCCTCGGAGAATACCTCCCTAGGCAATGTTTTCCAAAGCCTCGCTGTTCGTTGAATGAACGAGTCTTTGGAAAGAGATGTTCTGCAGGTCTTTAAAGTAACCTCGAAGGGGTGTGAAGTCTTTATTTGACGGGTTAATCTCGAAGAAACAGCTAAAGGAGGAACGATTGTTGTTATTTCAAAAAAGCATCGCCCATGAAAATATCTATAAAATAGAGACAAATCGCTAACTTTTCTACGGTGTTCCAAAAAAGTGAGCGAGTTTGTAAGCGAGGCATCACCAACCAGACGAATTGCCCTTTTTTGGATGGAATTTAATAGTTTCAGGATATGTTTAGGTGCCGCACTCTAAATATGGGAACAGATTTCCTGGACAGTTCGGATCTGTCCCTTATAGATCATAAGCAGCTGACTGGAAGTGAAATAGCTCTTGGCACGAAACAGAAAGCCAAGTTTTTGGTATGCACATTTGGCAATGGACCTCACGTGATTTTCTCAAGAAAGGTTATTGCTGTTAGTAATACCAAGCATCGAGATGGATGACTTTAATGGTATGGTTACTCCTGACAATATTATGTTGGGCACAGTGAGATCGGCTTTTCTAGAGAAAAGACATGCTTGTGTTTTATTTGCATTGAATTCTACCAAGTTATTCGGTCCCCATTCGAGAATTTTTTCCAGGTCCATATTTATGTTGTTGACATTTCCTCTTCGTTCATTTCTAGTTTCACGGGCAGATATACGAGCCCTGGAAGAGAAAGCGGTATGGAGGGTACTATCATCCGCGAAACTATGTACTGGACTTAAAGTTGTTTCCAACAAGTCGTTGATGTGAAGTAGAAATAATTTTGGAGCTTGAACACCAGCATTTATTAGTAGAGAAACAGATGAAACTCCATCAACCACCACATAAAGAGACCTATTTGAGAGAAAACTAGCTAGTAGGGAATACAGCTAAGAGGGTAAGCCATAAGATGGAAGCTTAGCGAGAAGACCCTGGTGCCAAACTCGATCGAATGCCTTGGAGATATCTAATGCCACGGCTAAAGTTTCACCATATTTTTCAATAGATAGCTGCCATATGTGTGAAACGTAAGCCAGCAGATCACCAGTTGATCTCTGATGACGGAAACCATATTGCCTATCGTTGACAATTTCTGAGCGTTCCAAATATTTCATGAGTTCGATGTTGATGGCTTCTTCCATGACTTTTGAAATAATAGATAGCAGTGCGATAGGTCTGTAGTTGCTAGGTAGGATCCTTTTGCCTTTTTTAGGGACTGGTTGTACTTTTGCAGTTTTCCAGTTGGACAGAAAAACTCTCAAATTGTAAGAGTGGTTGAACAACTTGCAAAGAACAGGTGTTAGTTCGGGGGTACATTTCTTGAGAACAGTCGGTGGGATTTCGTCAGATCCACAGGTTTTGTTGGTATTAAGACCCAACAAAATATTTTTGACCGTACGTTGGCGAAAGGTGATTTCGGGCATCTGACTGTCTATAGGTGTAATGTTCGGGGGTTATTTTTCCGATAAATTTAGAGTGGAATTTCCAGCAAATAAGTGCGCAAAAATATTAGCTTTTTCCTTGGCAGTCGTGGCATCTTTCTTGATTAGAGAAGGAAATGAGCTGGAAGTAAAGTTTCTTCCCACAGCTTTGGCGATAGACCAAAATGAACGGGATCCGTTAGGACATGCGACAAGTTTTGATCTTATTTTGGCCTTATTGTACCACCTTTGAACCTGAACCGAGAATGGAGTTCGTAACCAGGACAAAGCATGTGGACCTTGTTGGTGGATGAGTTTACTTGTGTTTTTGTTAGGGCCAGCATAGCTTTATGAACAAAGGATGGATGAAGGAAGATTGACGAAACGAATTTATAAGGTGAGTGTAAATGGACAAGTCGGTAGAACCTCGGCGAACATATATTGATCAGATCAACAGTGCTTTGAAGAAAGGCTAGGTCAAGAGTACCAACAACCGACGAGCATGTATGAGAGCACTGATGAAAGTAGAGGAAGCAAAAGATGTGTGTAAGAACCGTAGCAAGTGGAAGGAAGTGGTCTCTGTCTAGCCATACGGGAAAAAGACTAATTGAACTAAAGCTTTTTTTTGGTGATATGAAGTGTTTATCAGCCTGAAAGCTCAAGGTCTACTGTGAGATTCCACCGATTGTTTTAGGGCTATCCACTAAAAACTCCACCTCTAGGTAGGTCCATCATGCTGTTGCCTCCGGTGACACTTAAGCCTGTTGGCTCATTGTATCTTGCCTGCATAATTTTATGTCATTGTACCCAATCCAGCACTTTCATGCCTTGTAAAAGAACTATACAGTTCTGGGTCGCCGCATGGCTGCCCAAAAATTGTCTGTCTTTTGCAGTCCAGTGTCTCGCAACAGCACAGTATGTGTTTCATAGTAGTTCTCATTCTCTTTCGTTCGCACATCTCACCCGCCAACCTATTAAGCTGAGTTATTCACATGATTTTACAAAAATTCCGTTTTAGTTGACATCTTGCCAGCGGCTGCTATGTCTGAATCTATATTCTTTGTTAATAGCAAAAAAGATTTATAACATGTAGAGGGTAAATCAAGGGACTTTCGTTAAAAATGCAGTGCCATTATTGCATTAAAAGAACTCCCCCACGCCACTGGACAGCGGTTAATATTACAAATGCAGCACGAGTACTTTGACGATCTAAAAGCTTTAACCATACAATTTATATTTGTCTTTATGACCCGATCTATCGTGAGAATCGTCCTGTTATCGGATACATTATTCATTACTGCTATAATTACTTTGTTAACGTTTATTTGACGCGTTATTGCGACAGCTTCAAACCAATCACATACGTCCCTCTCTTTTTCTCTCTCACGCATTTTATATCTTACACTGAGGTTTTGTTCGAAAATAGAATCTACAACTTTCTGGTAGTTTCCAAATCAACGTAAATGAGTATTTCTATTTCTGACAGATTTCAAACCAAATGTGAGATCAGCAAACAGCGCTTGTCAGCGGCTCACTTGTCAATTGTCACTCTTCTTCTTCATATGTTTGTGAGGACAAATTACCCACCTACCTTACCCATTATATAATTAAACATTAAATGTCACTTATCTTTGAGGAAAAATATTAAATCAAACATAACGCGTTGCTTGTACCTGTTGATTTTTAGTTGATTCAGAATCATTTATTCATCACAAAAGGATACATAAATTGTGTGGTGAAAACTACAGAGCATGTAACTTATCGGGACTGTTTGAAAAGATATTGTTACGATATTACTTCTTTCTTGGGTTAGGTAATTTTAAACTCTCGATACAGTAACAAAACAATTTTTATTCCAATATTTTTACACAATAAACTTTACTATTACAAATCACATAGATGCAACTTTTGCAACTAATTAAATTTCATAACTCATAAAATTTAAAACTGTCCTCTTCGCGGCTGCTGTCCTTTTTATACCTCTAAATGACAATTCCAGAGTAATTTACCTTTTTCTCGAGAGTCCGGAACAATCTTTCTACCTTCTCGAACCCGCTAGTCGAGGTGTTCGAGAGTTTTCTAGACGGAGGCGGAAGCCGACAAAGCGCTTATTAATATGCACCCTAATTGTGGTTGACCCTCAGACTCCGACAAATAAACAGGGCCAGATTGTAACAATATATTTGTTTATAAAATAAATTTATATTTATATTATTATTATATTATATTTATATTATCTTCATTTTATTAAAACATTTTGGGGAATTTTGACCAATGAGCAGCCTGGAAAGGGGCAGGTGAATATTTTTCTTATTCCTTGTATCATGTGCAAGTATCTGGTCATTCTTTAGAAATGTATTTTCATTGTCTATAAAAATTATGAGGTTTAAGAGGCAAGAAAGCGTTAGTATTTTAGATTTTCCAAATAGTGGCATACAAGAGTGAGTTTTGTTCATGTTTCTGATGATTTTTTGCTTCTAGTAGGTGCGTTGAGGATCCCCAAAATATCATGCCATATTGCTTGTGAAAATTGATTATGGCGAAGGTAAATATACTGAGGTTTAACATTAAGTAACAGGCATTCAATAACTTTTCCTCGTGCTGGAAACTAAATTGTTTATGGTATCCTGAGAAATATCATTCCAGGCTTTTTAAATTCGGTGATGAAAAACAACTAGGTTATTTGATAGTTAGGGTAAATTACCTAGTAGATTGTTACTTATATTTCACAGATGTTCGATTGGTGAAAAGTCTGGGGAGCGAGAAGGACATGGAAGCAGGATCACGTTATTTTCTTATAAGAACCATGTCAATTATCGAAGAAGAGTTACTCACTGTTTGCAGACATGTAGTTCCCAAACATTTGGCTAATCCTTTGGTAACTGTCAAAACAGTTTTGTATGGATATTTTGACAGTCGATTGTCAGACGCTTGCGTCTGTTGTATGTGATTGGAGTCAAAAATAGTTCCTGACCTTGAAGTGTGTGACAAACTGTGTGCTCTTATTACATGTGATTTAAAATTGGTAAAATCTTCTGAAGTGTCTCGGCAACAATACTAGTTCTATATTTTAACCTCTCAACGATACTTCCAAGTTTTTTTTTGGTCTTCCAGTACTAACCTGCACTTTATCTTAACTTGCTTTAAGATCGTTGGACTTTCTGATTGTTCTGTAGTTTGTTGCTACAAATTTTTGTAATCTTTTAAGCAGATTTTCTTGTGGTTTCTTTTTACTTTACAGCTCACCCTTTGGGGATGTGCCTTTGTCTTTACTTTGTGCTCCTTGTGCTTTCTAATTGTTCTTTGGTTTGTGGTTACAAATGTTGGTAGTCTTTAAAGTAGTTTCTCTTGTGTTTTATTTTTACTTTACAGTACACCTTTTGGGGATCAGTCTTGTATTACAGAATTCGGTCAAGCCGTTTAAAAAAAAGTGACGGTAAATAAATCGAATGAAGTTTTTTCCAAATAAAAAAATCTCCCAAAATCGAAAGTCCTTATACGTCGCTTTCTGAAAGTTTATCCTTTCAAAGGTGGTACATCTGATAAAGCTTGTAAAAGCTTTTACCTCCTCATATTTAATTCAGAGTGTTCAGTAAACTCAGTCCTCGAGTAAACGACTATGTTTATAGGAAATGGTTAATTTCTGATAACATTGATTACTACAGTTTTATAGTCCCGGAAAATTGGCGAGAAATCTGACACACATCCTGCACAGATAGCGTCATGAGCCACTTAACGTTCCAGGATAATGAGAGTAAAGTATCGAGAAAAATTGAAAAGTAGCCTTTGCTAAAGCAAAAAAATTATTTTTTATCAAGAGTTTTATCTTTATATCGCCGAATGGTTGAATAGATGTACACCGTCCCCAAACGTGAATAAAACGTTTCTTTAGATACATCACAAAAAGGCCGGTTATTAATTCAAAATAAGACATTTTTATGACATTTAAATATGTCAACGAGCGGCCTTGTTGTATATCTTAAAGGTGTTCGGATAATCATCATCAATTCTATTTGCGGTAAGGCAGTTCTCCGGGATTATGCAGTATATTAATTAGTTTGTCAGCTCGGGTAAACCGTAATCGATTTTCGAAGATAAATCCCGTTTACCAGACAATATGCCCTTTAATCTTAACATTATCTTTCACTGACGATGTCTTAACTAATATATAATCCGGTCAAATTCTTCGCTTTTTTGTAAAAACACATCATATTCTTACTACGAGTATTAATTTTTTCAGTAGGTGCCTTCTTCTTATACACGTTTGGCTTGAATGCTAAATCGCTTTCTATCTTGTGCTTCAAACTTTGACCAGACCAGTCTGGACATTATTGTCTCCTTCTCGATCCTCTTCTAATCTAAACCTTACCCTTCATTATTAGTCTTGAATCCTCCTGCCTTTGTATGTATGTCCCAGGTAGTTTGTGTTTATCATTATAACGATTACAAGATTTTCTCTGTCCACTTTCATTTTTCTTAAAACAGTTTCATTAGGGATATGTTCTGTCCATGATATTGTTACGATTTTTTGAGTCCGTCTCTGTCGACCTTGCCTTAAGGTGACGGCGCGCCGACCACAACAACAACAAATTTCATAATAGAGGACACTGGATGGTTCTAAAAAAAGGTCCAATAATTTCGAATTATGACGATTTTTCTAGAACATTGTTTTACAAGTATTTAAACGAAATCATAGATCAAGATTTTGAAGTTCAAATTTAAGTTATTTTAAAATCAAGTATTTTAAAGTAATTGTAAATTGAATATCCAAGTGATTTGTAAACTATAG
Source organism: Agelastica alni (assembly GCA_950111635.1). Taxonomy (NCBI): domain Eukaryota; kingdom Metazoa; phylum Arthropoda; class Insecta; order Coleoptera; family Chrysomelidae; genus Agelastica; species Agelastica alni. The sequence goes on from OX467716.1 coordinate 31,231,411, forward strand.
TACCGAGAGTTTAGAATTACCGAACCCAATGAGTAAATAACGTAATATTTTGAGAAGATTTTACGTATTATTCACGTTCCGGAAGTTGGTTTAGTAAATATATTGTATTTTAACCCACATTGAATTTGTTTTTTTTTTGTATATTTTAACACTGAAGTAAGAGTAATATTGTTAATTTGAGTATCTCAAAATTGAAAGTGGAATGATACCTTCTTAGGGGGGGAGTAATGCTGAGGTTAATTGGCATACTAGAAAATAGCGCTCGTCAAACAGATCAACAGATCATGAGCATGAGCGTGACAAATCATTTTTCATACTATTGTTTATTCAAATCGAAGGGATTAAAACAAATTTAATCAAAACGAAAGTAATGGTTTTTGAAAGAGAAGAAAGCATGACAAACTGTAAAGTTCTGATTTAGCAAGAAATAGTGGAACAAGTAAATGAATTTGTGTACTTGGGTTCAAAGTTTACCATAGATGAAAAGTATAACAGTGACATTGAGCGAAGAGTGTTGGCAGGAAAACAAATGAATGGGGCACTGTATAGCTTTATGAACAGCAAGAAGGTGGAACCAAAGTGCTCAAATAAGAATCGATAACACCGCGTCTGACGAGATCAAAATTCTGAGAGGCGTTCGTCAAGGATGCATTTTATCACCACTGTTATTTAATTTGTATTCCGACAGGATATTTCAAGAGGCGTTGGATGAATGTGACGAGGGGATATCTGTCAATGGGATTAATATCAACAATCTGAGGTATGCGGATGACACGGTTCTTGTTGCCAACTCACTGGAAGGACTGCAGGAGCTGGTAAGCCACGTGATGGCTGCAAGCTAAGAGGCCGGACTTAGCCTGAACGTGAGAAAGACAAAGTGGCTAGCAGTTAGCAAATCAAACAACGTGGACGGACACCTGACAATTAACGGTCAACGAATTGAGCGAGTAGAAACTTTTAAATATCTTGGGTGTCAACTAAATGAGAAGTGGGACAGCATGCAGGAGATTCGTGCCAGAATAGAACAAGCTCGTGCATCGTTCCAGAAAATGCGTAAAGTACTTTGCAGCAGAAATTTAAGCTTGCCTCTGCGCGTCCGAGTGCTTCGCTGTTACGTGTTCAGCATACTGTTTTATGGAATGGAAGCTTGGACTTTGACAGATGCGATGTCCAAAAAATTGAAGGCCTTTGAAATGTGGACGTACAGAAGGCTATTAAGAATCTCCTGGGTAGAAAGAGTGCGTAACACCGAGGTACTTCAACGCCTCGACAAGCAGCTGGAAGTTCTGTTTACACTAAAAAAGCGCAAACTGGAGTATTTTGGTCACATCTTAAGAAATGACAAGTATCGACTTTTAAAGCTTATTATTGAAGGGAAGATCGAAGGACGAAGAGGCCCGGGTAGAAGAAAGATATCCTGGCTAAAAAACTTAAGACAATGGTATGGAGTGAGCTCTACCACATTGTTCCGCCGAGCTGTAGACAAGGTTCAGATAGCGCTGATGATTGCCAACGTCCCAGGAGGACAGGGCACCTAAAGAAGAAAAAGAAGAAGAAGAAGGTGTCAAAAAAGGCACGTCTCGCTGTGCATAGAGGTGTGTTGGTTCCTATACTTATGTATGGTAGTGAATGTTGGGTTTAGCAGAAGAAGCATGAAAACATGATTAATGCTGCGGAGATGAGTATTTTGAGAAGTATAGCCGGAGTGACTCGGTTGGATAAAGTAAAGAATAGTGAGATAAGAGAAAGCTGTGATGTGGAAGGAAGTGGTCTCTGCCTACCCCGAAAAAGGCGTGACTATATGTATGTATGTAGCATTCCAGAATGTTTCGTGAGGGTTCAAAAACCCTCCAGAGTGAAACGGCCATTAAAGAAATAAACTTGTTAGTGATAAAATAAAGTGAAAATGCATTTTAATAAACGTTGTTGTTGATAGGTATTTTTATTGTTGTAGGTGTACCAAATAGCGTACGTTATAATTAAAATGGGAAATTCCCCTCGACCGGGAACTTGGATTCTGGAACGTTCATTGGACGACGAAAATTACGACGCGTGGCAGTATTTCGCGCGGACGGACAAAGAGTGCCTCGAACATTTCGGAATTCCAGCCACCAAAGGGAAGCCGCACTATTTCACAGACGACGACGTGATTTGTACATCATTTTACTCCAAACTGACACCCATGGAAAACGGAGAGGTAAGTCCTAGCTCGAAAGTCGGCTTAAAATATGATTTAGAAACGAATATTATTATTATTATTATCGAGTAAATAAATGCAGCAATATCCGGTAAGACCTTTTTGAGACTCGCGTAATTAATCGAAGTAAAAAAGTTTATTCAGCCAATTATAGAAAACGATATTAGTGGATGTGATTAAAAGATTAGATCGGCTTCTGCATTTCTGCGTGTATACGATGGCAATCGTTTCCTTCATTAAAAGGAACGATATATACATAAATATATGAAGTTTTTTATATCGGCGTATATTATTTGTCGATACATAGATATTGCCATAGGATATTAATAGATTCAATAAATATACGGATAACGTTCCACTTTTCTCTTTTAAGAATTACGTGTGCACATTTAATTCACCAATTTTTTCCACCAAAAAACTTAGTTCGCAAATTTAGTATCTTTATCAAGCCAACAGTTAGTGTAAAGTATGCACACATTAATAAATAATAACACCATAGTTTGTAAACATTAAAAAAATATTGCTAGTCGAAAAAATTGTTGCCATGTTCTTGCTGGCTCTAAACATACTTATCGTATATCATTAGAGCTTAAAATAATCAAGTGTGACGCTGGCATAAAAAACTATTGCTGGTCTAAAAAAGCAGCTGATTTTTATTTGCCATTTTTTTACTGAGCAGCAACAAAATAATTTAAAATAATTGAGTGTCAATCTGGCATAAATATTAACAATTATTGTTAGTCTAGAAGAGCAGCTGAACTTTCTTTGCCATTTTGTTATTACCTCGTAGCATACTATGCATGAATATTTCAAGCAGCAACAAAACACTTCAATCATCACAGTTCAAAATAATTGAGTGTCAAGCTGGCATAAATACAATTATTGTTGGGCTGAAATGGCAGCTGATCTTTATTTGTCATTTTGTTATTTACATCAACATTCTAAGCTGAAACAAAACACTTCAATCATCACAGTTCAAAATAATTGAGTGTCAAGCTGGCATCAATACAATTATTGTTGGTCTAAAATAGCAGCTGATCTTTATTTGCCATTTTGTTATTTACATCAACATTCTGAGCTGAAACAAAATCCTTCAATCATCACATTTCAAAACAATTGAGTGTCAATCTGGCATAAATATAAGAAATTATTGTTGGTCTAAAAAGCAGCTGATCTTTATTTGCCATTTTGTTATTACCTCGTAGCATACTATGCATGAATATTTCAAGCAGCAACAAAACACTTCAATCATCACAGTTCAAAATAATTGAGTGTCAAGCTGGCATAAATACAATTATTGTTGGTCTGAAATAGCAGCTGATCTTTATTTGCCATTTTGTTATTTACATCAACATTCTAAGCAGCAACAAAATCCTTCAATCATCACAGTTCAAAACAATTGAGTGTCAAGCTGGCTGAAACAAAAAAATAATTGCTTTTTTAAAAAAGCAGCTGATTTTTATCTGGCATTTTGATGACTCTTGGCATGCTTTACATCAATATTCTAAGCAAGAACAAAATCCTTTAATCGTCATAGTTTAAAATAATTTAGTGTCAAGCTGGCGTAAACAAAATAAAATGTTTGTTGGTCTAAAAAAATCAGTTGTGAGAAGTGTATATACTTACATGAAACTGTGTAGAAAAATAAAAAAAAATTATAGAAAAGATGTCTTGTATCTTAGTTAGGTCGGAAACTTTTCAGACCACTTTTTTATTTATTTTAAGAACAAAAATCATTTATATATTTTAGGTCAATAATTAAAAAAGTTAGTAATAGTACAGGAATAAAATTACAATTACATAAAAAAAAATCACACATTATTGTTCACACTTCGCAAACAAGAAAAAGTACAGTGCAACAGAAGTAGCTTGGCGGGCGACTAGCCTCTAAAATAACAAATATTCGGCAAATATGCTTTACATTCGTAAACTTCTTCCTCCGATTGTATTTGAGACTCACGATTACTGAAAATTTCGTCGTCGCCGATCGGATCGTTATTCGAATGTTTTCGTTGTGCGCAGATGTTGTGATCTCTCGCCCGCCAAGCTACTTCTGTTGCACTGTACAGCTGTGTTGCTGATTATAAATGAAGCTTTTTAAAAGTACGTGTAATTCTTTTCGTGTGTCTTCTTCGGATTAAAATTTTTTAAGCATTTATAAAAACAAACCTTTCAAATAGAATAGTTTTATGAAATGGCTAGCATAAATTTTCTTTATTTCTAGTATTAAACTGTTGCGACATAGAATTATTAAAGAAATGTTTATTTTTATAAACAAAACGAATACTTTCGTAAGCAAGGATTACAATTAATGTTAACAAATTGTGTTTCTAAAATATATTCTGCATGATTCACCAACTTTACATACATAATAATAATTAATATTATGTTTATTTAGGTCAACAAAACAATAATTATATAAGACAGTCTAGATAAACGAAGTAAACTTTATTAAACAAACAGAAAGGGTAGGTTTACATTAACTTATAATTAAGTGTATATATGTACATACAGTTTCAGCAGTGCAACCCATTAAGAACGTCAAGGTTGAGCCTAAAAATAATAAATTTATTGCCCTTTTTTTATCGTGTACCTATATATTTTTTTTTATTTTCGGCTTTCGAAGTGAAATAATTTAAGGCCGCGTCACACGAGCTAGCGATACGAAAATGTGTAACGATTCACGTTGCCTTTAACTCCGTTGTGACCTGAAACCCACATCAGAGTAACCTGATTGTCCGCTGCCAGTTGTCTCAGGGACTGTTTACAATCCCAAGTCAGCTAAGACTCATAAGTGTATGACTTCAGAGCTTTTGGTGCTGCTTGGCCATCTGATAAAATATTAATTTCTGCCCTTCGGGTGTTTCTGTCGATGCACTCCTGGGCACATATCTCTATGGCATGTAATTCTGTTTGAAAGATGGTTGGGGTGTTACCAAGGGGTTTTGAGAGCCTAAAATTCGGCCCTATAACGCTCACTCCAACCGTTTCATCCATCTTGGATCCATCAGTGTACCACACTACAGCATTCGTTCCTAGTTGAGGCCCGTTCTCTGTGCAAACTTGGTGGTTGTTCATAACCACTTTAAACTGCGTACCCAACCTGCATAATATCTGTCGGCTTAGACATGGATTCTAGGAAAATATTTTCCAAAATCTTCAAATGTCCATTCCAAATTCTTGTTCTAAGATTTATTGCCTGGCTCAGTCTGAAGGCACTGATTGCTGCTTTTTTCATTACACATAAGTGAAATGATGGAAGGTTCAGCATTACCTCTATGGCTGCAGTAGGGCACGTGAATGTTGCCCTTGTGATTCCTAGACAAGCTAGCCGCTGCACTTTCTGCATCTTGACTTGTGCCAAAATTTGTTGCATTTTTGGCCACCATATCAATGAAGCATAGGTGGCCATTGGTTTAATGATGAATTTGTGCACTTGGGTTCAGAGTTTACGAAAGATAAAAAGTATGACTGTGGCATTGAGCGAAGGGTGTTGACAGGAAAACAAATTAATGGGGCACTGCATAGCTTTATGAACAGCCAGAAAGTGTCAAAAAGGCACGTCTGGCTGTGCATAGAGGAGTGTTGGTTCATTTACTTATGTATGGTAGTGAAGAAGAAGCATGAAAATAGGATTAATGCTGCGGAGATGAGTAGTCTGATAAGTATAGCCGGAGTGATTCGGTTGGATAAAGTGAAGAGTAGTGAGATAAGAGAACGCTGTGGTGTAAAAAAAGATGTGGTTACAAACAGTGTTTTGAAGAAAGGCCAGATCAAGAGTACCAACAACCGACGAGCATGCATGAGAGCCCTGATGAAAGTAGAGGAAGCAAAAGGCGTGTGTAAGAACCGTAGCGGAAGTGGAAGGAATTGGTCTCTGCCTACCCTTACGGGAAAAAGGCATGACTATATGTATGTATGTATGCTTTTGGTTGATGAAAACATACCGATTGTCACAAAAAGTGTAAAAATAAATGTTCTTTTGCCCATTAGAACGTTTGACGACGCAATTTAAAATAGCAACGTGTCGCTACATGAAACTTCACGAATTTACTCTCGTATCTAGATGAGGTAAGCCGTTCGAATTTTTCTACTAATCGAATCCACAATCTGATCCAAACGCGTATTTCGACATTATGATTGTAGTTGAATGGTCAATCAATCAAACTCATTACCACGCTTATTAACCGATACAAAGTGGATCGCTGTTAATCCGAAGTAGATACACATATTTGTAGAATAGTATTCTTAATGCTATGTCATCTGAATTAGTGGCCAGAATCAATTATATCGATTTCTAGACGGGATATAAATTCTCGACAACTTACGTAATGGTGGGAAAGAATTTTTCGTTTAATTAATAATTTTAATTCGATGGAGTGCCCCGGTAAAATAGTTACGGAATTTATTTAATTTAAAAAGCCTTACAGCAGTCGCATATGATGTGTAACATTTGGCATCTCACCTTATTTTTTTTTTTTTTTGTTTGACTGCGGGAACCGAGATGATATTTTCTTTAAAGCATAATACGCCCATATTGTACATTTTGTGTTGACAGATACACAACAGATACCAACAATCTTGTTCAGTTCAACGCCCAAAAAACACAAAGTGTTTTCCAAGAAAGTGAATTCCTCAAATCATCCCATCACAATGTCCGGAAATACCCTTGAACCAAGTCCCTCCATCTCGATTTTGGGAGTCACGGTGTCTAATAATATGTCTTGGCATGACCATATTGCTAATATCGCAAAGTCGGCAAGCCAGAGGCTAGGTTTTTTGTGGAAAGCCAGAAAGTTTTTTACTCCTGATCAACTGTTGACGACGTACAAGGCTCAAATCCGACCTATACTGGAGTATTGCTCGCACATTTGGGGTTCAGCACCAAGGCATTCTCTTCGTCTTCTAGATTTCATTCAGAAAAGAGCCATTCGCTTGATAAACAGCTCAACTCTCACAGATACCCTTTACCCTCCAGAACATAGAAGAAGAGTTGCAGAACAGTCGTTGCTCTACAGATATTTCCATGGCAGATGCTCCAGAGAAATAAAAACTCTTGTACCAACATTGGCCACATTCGGCCGAAGAACTCGGCACGCTGATCAGTCTCACACATTTACTCTCAAGCTTGATACTACAAGAACCAATCTTCATCAAGAATCCTTCTTTTACAGGGCTGCTACGGAATGGAATAAGCTTCCAAAATCAGTTTTTTCAGAAAACTATGACCTGCAACTTTTTAAAAAGCGTGTCCACAATCATTTCCTTTCTATAATCCCTTCCCCTTTTAATAGTCGCAGTGCGGGCCGTTCGCGGCCCACACGATAGGCCTACCCTTTTTGCGACTATTTTCATAAAAAAAAAAAATATTCTTTATATTTACAATATCTAGAACTAAGCTATTTACAATATTCAATATTATTATTTATATACCTTATTTGTAATTTTTTTTTACGTGTAAATGTAAATATTTTTTTAAATATATTTTTTTTTATTTATTTATTTTTTAATATTTTCTACTAATATTTTAATTTTAATGATACAATATGCAATAGGCAAAATATTTAGCTTTTTTTTTTGTCTAAATTATAAGGTTTCTTCTTCTTATCACGCCCTCTCCTGCTGAAGGTTGGCGATCCAAATGGCAATTGTAGCTCTGGAAACTGCAGCACGAAGGATTTCTGCAAACGAGCGGTCGAACCATCTCCTCAAATCCTTTAGCCATGAGTTCTGGCGTCTTCCTACTGATCTTTTCACCTGTATTTTGCCTTCCATTCTGAGGCGTAATATTTCGTATTTAGGACCTCTCATCACATGACCCAGGTATTGCATTTTTTTTCCTTGATGGTGTTCAGTAGTTCTTTTTGTTTGTGCATGCGCTGGAGTACTTCATCGTTGGTGATCCTTTGTACCCATGAAATTCGCAGCATCCGTCTATACACATACATTTCGAAGGCTTCTATTACCTTTTCAGTCTGTGAATTTAGTGTCCAGCTTTCACATCCATAGAGTAGGACAGAGAAAATGTAGCATCTAATCATTCGAGTTCTGAGTTCCAAACTAAGGTCTGGTCTTGTAAAAAATGATTTCATACTCATGAAGATTTTTCTCGCTCAATCCTTGAAAGTATTTCCCTTTTCGGGTCGCACTGGCTATTGATGTTAGCTCCCGAATATTTTATTGAGGTCACTTGTTCGATTGTTTGTCCCTTGACACGCAGGTGTGCATTTATTAGAGTCTTAGAAAAGACCAATAGTTTGTTCTTGGAGACATTGAGATCTAATCCAAACATCTTACTATGGTGAACTACGGAATCTATAATGCTTTGTAGTTCTTGTACATCGTTGGCTATTATGACCGTATCATCGACGTACCTGATATTGTTTATTGGGGTTCCATTGATCTTGATTCCGCCCTGGACTCCATCCAGTGCTTCTCTAAATGTAGCTTCCGAGTACAGATTAAACAGTAGTGAAGACAAGACGCAACCCTGTCAAACACCCCGTCTGATCTGCATATCTTCCGATGTTTTTCCAGAGAACTATGACCTGCAACTTTTTAAAAAGCGTGTCCTCAATCATTTCCTTTCTATAATCCCTTTCTCTTCTAATAGTCGCAGTGCGGGCCGTCTGCGGCCCACACGATAGGTCTACCCTTTTTGCGACTATTTTCATAAAAAAAAAAAAAAAAAAAAAAAAAAAAAAAAAAAAAAAAAATTAAAAAGAAATAAAAAATTTGTTCCATCTCTACTACCGCTGTTTGAATACAATAAAGTTCTGATATGAAACGTAGGTATTGTTCGTCAATTCCGGTTGTTCTTAGAATTCCGATCATCTTTTGATGATTAACACAGTCAAACGCCTTTCGGTAGTCTATGAAACATGGAAATACATTCACATTCATGTCTCTACACCTTTGTTTCATTACATTTAGGGAAAAGAGTGCTTTACGCGTTCCGAGTCCGTTTCGGAATCCAAACTGGGTGTTTTCCATTTGATATTCGCACTTCTTGTAGATTATAAGGTTTAGTAATATCTTAAATTTGATAAATAAAATTATTAAATAATTCAACTTTAAAATTTATTGACTGAGATCCTAGAATAACATATTCTGTTGTTCCTATTTCTCCACACTCACAATGTGTATCAGTTTTTTGATTAATTTTATAAATATGTGCAGAAAATAAAGCGTGGTTAAATCTTAATCTGCATATTGTGGATAACATTTGTTTATTTATAGTCATATTCTTAAACCACGGCTCAGAAGATATCCCTGGTTGCAAATTTTTATAAAATTTTCGCTTGTCTGATTGAAAGTATTCTATTTTCCATTTATCTTTAACAATTATTTTTGAAAAATTTACTAAATCTTCTCTTGTTCATTTATATTCTGAATTGTTTATATTAAATGGACCATTCCTTGCAATATTATCTACAATTTCATGATTTATTTAACCGCATTGAGATTTAATCCAAACTATTTTTGTTGTAATTTGCCTGTCATTCAAATTTTTCACCTTAGTAATAAGCAATTTTAAAATAATATTCTGAAAAAAATGGGTCAGGTATTATTTGAAATGATTTTTCATAACAAACAATAATTCCTTTTAATGAAAATTGTATTTTATTTAATTAACACTGTCAGTGACAGAAATCAACCTCAAAATGATGGCCAACTCTAACCGCGCGCTCATTCGTCAAATCAACTCTCGGAAAATTGGTTGACGTCTATCTGACGGTCAACTATAACCGCGCGCTCATTCGTCAAATCAAATGTTACTGTTACTCATTTCACAAAATGACCCCCACAAATTGCGAATAAGCGAGAGGAAAGATGTTACACACGCAAGAAAGCGAGAGCAAAGATATTACACACTAATAATACCACGTTTACGTTGTTAGAAGTAATAAAAAATCTCAATGACTTTAAGCTTCGAAAATAATTACTATTAGAAGGAACTACTTTCGGCTAAATTGATCGGAGTAGGGTGAAAGAATAACAAAATACGACGCTTGCCGAATAACCCTGCTTGACATTAAACAAAAATGTAAAGGTGTGGTTGGGTGGTAACTAATTATATTTAAATCGGCACTTGACGTCCGCTTCTTTGGGAATAAAGTGAGGACATTTGACAGGTTCCTTCCCATAATAATTGATCAGAATTTTCCTGTTCTCTTCAGTTTTTCTCCGCCTAAATCAAATTTTTTTTTCGACTGATCTGAAGGAATTTATTTTTCATACATTTTATTTGGTGTGCATCATGACCAATGATTTTAATCCCCTTAATATTTGTCCATACCTTTTTTTCAGTTTTTTTATTCTCCATAAAAAAACAGCTCAATCAATTTTGTTTGAAAACTAATCAGATCTAAGTTGCGTAATTATGCGTCGAATGCAATTGGTACCACATTAATATCTTTTTTTGTTCTCGAGATAATCGAGACGAAAAATAATTCCGAAAGTTTACCATTTTTTTCAGTTTTTTTATTCTCCATAAAAAACAGCTCGACCGATTTTGCTGAAAAGCTAAGCAGTTCCAAGTTGCATAATTATGCGTCGAATGCAATTGGTACCACATCAATATCTTGTTTTGTTTTCGAGATAATGGAGACGAAAAATAATTCCGAAAGTTTACCACTTTTTTCAGCTTTTTGTTTCTTTATAAAAAACAGCTCGGCAGATTTTGCTAAAAATCTAATCAGTTCCAAGTTGCGTAAATTATGCGTCGAATGCAATTGGTCCCACGTCGATATCATTTTTTGTTCTCGAGATAATCGAGACGAAAAATAATTCCGAAAGTTTACCATTTTTTTCAGTTTTTTTATTCTTTATAAAAAACAGCTTGACCGATGATATTGCTGATAATCTAAACAGTTCCAAGTTGCGTAATTATGCGTCGAATGCAATTGGTCCCACGTCAATATCATTTTTTGTTTTCGAGATAATCGAGACGAAAAATAATTCCGAAAGTTTACCATTTTTTTCAGTTTTTTTATTCTCCATAAAAAACAGCTCGACCGATTTTGCTGAAAAGCTAAGCAGTTCCAAGTTGCATAATTATGCGTCGAATGCAATTGGTACCACATCAATATCTTGTTTTGTTTTCGAGATAATGGAGACGAAAAATAATTCCGAAAGTTTACCACTTTTTTCAAATTTTTTGTTTCTCCATAAAAAAATAGCTTAACCGATTTTGCTGAAAATCTAATCAGTTCTAAACTGCGTAATTATGCCTCGAAAGCAATTGGTCCCACGTCGATATCATTTTTTGTTCTCGAGATAATCGAGACTAAAAATAATTCCAAAAGCTTACCATTTTTTTCAGTTCTTTGATTCTCCATAAAAAACAGCTTAAACGATTTTTTTGGAAATCTATTTAGTTCTAAATTGCGTAATCATGCGTCGAATGCAATTGGTCCCACGTCGATATCATTTTTTGTTCTCGAGATAATCGAGACGAAAAATAATTTCGAAAGTTTACCACTTTTTTTAGTTTTTTGATTCTCCATAAAAAACAGCTTGACCGATATTGCTAAAAATCTAATTAGTTTTAAGTTGCGTAATTATGCGTCGAATGCAATTGGTTCCACGTCGATATTATTTTTTGTTTTCGACATAATCGAGACGAAAATTAATTTTAAACGTACATATGCACATACACACATAGACGTCTCACTTAAAAACTATTGTATTCGACTCTGAGGACCTTGAAATGTGGAGATATGTCGAAATTCGGGATTTGCAAAATCGGATTCATTACTATAACTTTCCACTTGAAAGTTATTAATGCTCGGTGTAAAGGAGGCATTTGACGATCAAATAATTCATTCTTAATCCAAATGCACTCTTTTTCAAATGTTTTAAACAACCGCCTATGAAAAAGTTAAACAACCGCCTATAAAAAAGTTAAACAACCATGGCAAAGCCACACATCCCTGTTTAACACATTTTCGATGTTAAACCAGTCTGTGTAAGCTCCTTTTTTTTTTTAACTGTTTTAAATAATGTTTTCATTGTAGGCTTTCTGTTATAAATAATGATATCTTCCTCAAATTTATCAACTGCCATTTTGGAAGTAGAATATTTCTGTATGGGTTTTCTCAGGTGATTTTCTATACGCCTCTTTAACGACGCCTTTTGCCGTTCTGATGACATCTCCACAAGCTTCAGCTACTCCATCGTTGGTGTCGCACAGTTTGTGAGATATTTCATTACGTCTAACGCCCCCTTTTGATGTTTTAGATCCACACGTCTTTGATCCAAGGCCGGCCGGGAGCTAATGAAACCAGTCCGGAACTATCCGAATTCACGAAGGCCCGCTTCGTCCGTTTCCGACTGATGGGCCTTCGCGGCACGCAGGACCCGATGCCGCGTTGGTTGGCACAAGACATCCTAAAGGACAAGAAGCTCTTCTACTCCATCAGGGACATCAGCATCGGGGGACAATGCGTTTGCAACGGACACGCTGAAAATTGTCGACACAACGTTGCTTCCGGGGTAAGACGATAAGCATATTTTTTTTAAACAAATAAAATGTCAAAGTGACTCGATAATCAAATGATGCGTTCCATTTTTTACGGCAGACTTTCAAATCTATTTAAAAAACTGTTCGTCGAGACCAAGAATACAAAATAGCCAACAGTAGTCTCGAACACGCTCCATTAATTCGTTAATTTTGTAATTAGCGAATTAATAAATGCACTCGGTGCTCAAATCTATGTTGGCCTATCGTTATCAACTCCATTTGTACTATTTTAGGTTTTTTTGTGCAATAAATAAATGAGTATTATTCATTATCGACATGATAACATTTATCTTGTATATCTGCATACTAACTACAATTGTACCCCGATTTCTCGGAAGGTACTATCTAAAAATTTCGCAACGTACACGCGACGATCTTAAAATTTATTGCCGAACGCACACTTGGCATCGAGGAATCCCCGCGCGCGGTGCTGTCACTGCTTTTTCGACCACGAAGACGTAAAAAGTTTAGCGCGCGCGCCGGGACGTGTGCGATGTACCCAATTAGATTGATGGCGTCTCTCTCTCTCTCTCTCTCTCTCTTGCTGTCGAGTTTGTGAAATTTCATGCGAGACAAAAAGACCGAAAAACATCTCGCGTCCGACTCGAACGAGACTTACCATAAAAGTCTATAGCAGCGCCGATGCCTTTCCGAGAATTGTTTTGTTGTCTTGCCATCTGTATTTGGTATTATTCGATAGTTATCGTGTGGGAAAGCCATCAATCTAAGGGTTATATTCATCGTACCACGGATGACCATAATTGCCGGGTAGTTTCTTACTTGATAAACATGAGAATAGTAAATGAGATTTATTCGCTTCGATTTTTTTGTGTTTTTACCTTTTATCCTTTCAAACGGCGGCGATGTCTACGCTTTTATGCAAGTTTTGATGTCCCAACGCGCTAAATCAAAGTACTATCTACATTTAAAAAAAAAACAAAGAAATCTCAAAAAACTTGCAAAGAAAATCCTTACAAGACGACAGTGACGCAGTCAATGCTTAGCGATAAAACCAGAGTAGGAAAGCAGTCATGGTTAAAAAATATCAAAAACCTAATAGTCAGATGATATACAGAAACATTGATGTTATTTATACTACGAATTAAGTATTAAACGACGGTCTTAAGAGCTCACCAATAAAGTCAGAACAGGAAAATAGTCATGGTTAGCCTCTTGAAACGAATAATATCAAAAACCTGATGATCTGATGTTGTACTCAATCGTTGCTGCTAAAAGTTCATATTTAAACTACAATAAACTTACCAAAACGATAGAGAGGCAGTCTAAAAAGCACATCAACAGGAAAACAGTCATGGTTAGTCTCTTTAAAAAAAAATGTCATAAACATGATGATCTGATCATGCAATTAAACTTTGCTGTTAAAATTGTTGTGTAAACTACAACATAGAGTAGGTCTAAAAAATTCACCAAAAAAGTCGAAACAGGAGTCATAATTAACCTCTTTAAAAGAAAAACTTTGACATGGAGGCAGTCTAAAAAGCTGATCAATAAAGTTAGAACAGGCGAATAGTCATGGATAGCCTCTTGAAAAGAAAAATATCAAAAACCTAATGATCTGATGTTGTACTCAGTCTGATGGTGTAATTAAACTTAACTGCAACTAAGATGGATGTACAAATCGACAGAAAGGCAGTCTAAACAGATCATTAATAAAGTAACAACAGTAGAGCAGTCATAGTTAGCCCATTGAAAAAAAAAATCTCAAAACCTGATGGTCTAATGATGTCCAGAAGCATTGCTGCTAAACGTCTTTTGTAAACTATGACATGGCAGCAGTCTAAAAAAATTATCAATAAAGTCAGAGTAAAAGAGCAGTCATGGTTAGCCTCTCTAAAATAAAATCCTTAACACAAAATGATCTGATAATATACAGAATCATTGCTGCCAAAAATCTTATTTATACTACGATAGATGTACAAAACGACGATCGGGAAGTCTAAACAGCTCAAGAATAAAGTCAGAACAGTAAAGCAGTCATAGTTAGTCCCTTCAAAAGGAAAACCTCAAAACATGATGGTCTAATGATGTCCAGAAGTATTGCTGCTAAACGTCTTTTGTAAACTATGACATGGAAGCAGTCTAAAAAAATTATCAATAAAGTCAGAGTGGGAGAGCAGTCATGGTTAGCCTCTCTAAAATAAAATCCTTAACACAAAATGATTTGATAATATACAGAATCATTGCTGCCAAAAATCTTATTTATACTACGATAGATGTACAAAACGACGATCGGGAAGTCTAAACAGCTCAAAAATAAAGTCAGAACAGTAGAGCAGTCATAGTTAGCCCCTTCAAAAGAAAAACCTTAAAACATGATGGTCTAATGATGTCCAGAAGTATTGCTGCAAAACGTCTTTTGTAAACTATGACATGAAAGCAGTCTAAAGAGCTTATCAATAAAGTCAGAGTAGGAGAGCAGTTATGGTTAGCCTCTTTAAAATAAAATTCTTAACACCAGATGATCTGATAATATACAGAATCATTGCTGCCAAAAATATTATTTATACTACGATAGATATACAAAACGACGATCAGGAAATCTAAACAGCTTATTAATAAAGTCAGAACTATGACATAGAGACAGACTAAAGAGCACATTAATAAAGTTAGAACAGGAGAGCAATAATTAGCCCCTTTAAAAGAAAATCTTAAAAACCTGATGTTTGATAAACTTTGTTACTAAAAATTCTAATTAAATAATGTAGATAGTTTCGTTTCATTTCGTAAATTTACTCAAACATGTATTTTCAGCATCCCGAATGCGAATGCAGTCACCACACCTGCGGTCCGAATTGCGAGAAATGCTGTCCCATGTACAACCAACGCCAATGGGGTCCTGGTTCAGCTAGAGACGCCAGGCAATGCTTACCTTGCAACTGCCACGGGCACGCTTCGCGTTGTCATTATGACGAAGAGGTCGATAGGTCGGGACTGAGTATGGACATCCACGGTAATTACCAAGGCGGAGGAGTCTGCGATAATTGTACTGTGAGTAAATTGTAACGAATGCGGCGCATTAGTAATAACATTGTTTGAAAGGATCCATTACGTTTTAACAGTAAAGAGATCTTTCAACACTCACTTTTATTCCTTTTTTAACGTCCGTGCTTTAAAATGTGCTTGTTCAAATCGAAACGCAATTTTTCCTTAATGGAAAACCACTTTCAGACGGTGTAGTTAGGAATGCTGACAGGATATTCTTAAGGTTTTACATCGTCACTTATTTTTATTGCGACGAAGATTTGATCTTCAAGGACTTACAGGAACCATCCTGAGTGTCTTTATTGCATTTCCTCCATATAAAATACAAGGCACTTATAAAAAGTTATTGCAGAGAATATTGAGCTTTCACAACTTTCAGCAACGAGCCAACTTTCCCCTAATCTCTTACAGTACTAACATACCCTAAACCTTTTTTATTATGCAGGTAATGCTTTATGCAGACCTAACCTTAACTAACCAAACCCTAATTTTCTGCAAGCCCTGAATGAATGAATAAATAGAAGTTTTGAAAAAAGTCTAATTTTTCCCTGGGCCCTGCAGCATTGTCTGATTTTTGTACCTTTCTAGCTCCTTAGTTTAGTCCCATTTCTTTAACTCTCCTGTTAGGAAGTAGAAGCTCATGTTCTGCTATTGCCCCAGGTGTATCGCTTTATAGCTTTACAAGCAGCCAGAAAGTGTCAAAAAAGGCACGTCTGGCTGTGCATAGAGGTGTGTTGGTTCCTACACTTATGTATGGTAGTGAATGTTGGGTTTGGCAGAAGAAGCATGAAAATAGGATTAATGCTACGGAGATGAGTAGTCTGAGAAGTATAGCCGGAGTGACTCGGTTGGATAAAGTAAAGAATAGTGAGATGAGAGTACGCGGTGGTGTAAAATAAGATTTGGTTACAAAGAAAGATAAAGGAATGCTTAGATTGTTTGGACACGTAGAAAGGATGGATGGAGGAAGATTGACGAAACAAATTTATAAGTCGAGCGTGAATGGACAAGTCGGTAAAGGTCGACCTCGACGAACATATCTCGATCTGATCAGCATTGTTTTGAAGAAAGGCCAGGTCAAGAGTACCAGCAACCGACGAGCATGTATGTATGATAAAAGTAGAAGAAAAAGGCTTGACTATATGTATGTATGTGTGTATCACTTACTTTGTCTTGTATACAACCGAGGTAGAGTCTCCATTGGGCGGTGACTTCACATTCGAAGATAATATGAGTGGCTGTTTCCTCCTTCTCATTACATAATCTGCATGTAGGTTCTGTGTTAAACACGCCTATATTGTGCAGATGTTTCCTCAAAGACCTGTATCCGGTGCAAAGCCCTACAACTGTTCTAATTTTTTCCCTACTTAGCGAGAGAGAGAAGTTTCCGTGCCTGATTAGGTGAGGGTTCTTTCAGCATTAATTTGCTGTGCCTAGCTTCCTCTGGCTGTGCCCACTTTAGCTGATGCTGAGAGTGGATCCAGCCATTGATCGCTGCTTTAACGCTGACCTTGTGTATCCCTATTATTGGTTCCGGCCCAATAAATGGTGTTCCAGAGTCCCGCCTAGCTGGTTTGTCCGCTTTTTCGTTACCAGAAATGCCTTTATGCGCTGGCACCCACTTTCTGTAAGTCCAAAATTACTTACCCCTTTTTTACAAAACTGAGAATTTTAGTTGTATTTTCACCATTAATTTATACCTGAAAAGAGAAATGATATACCAGAAATTTTGAAAAATCCACAGGAACTAAATAGATATTTTATAGAATCAGTTCCACCTAATGAACCACCACAACATCTATTGAATTTTTATAAAAATAATAAACGAGTTGATGCTTATTTTAATTTTAAAAAAATTAATGATCTGTTTGTATACAAAACTATCTATGGAATAAAAACAAATGCTAAAGGATGTGATGGGTTGAGTATCAAGCTGATAAAGCTGTGTTGCCCTCATATCGTAATCCTATATTACCCACATTATAAATTTCTGTTTAACCGAGAATATCTACCCAACTAACTGGAAGAAAGCCATTGTGAAGGTTTTGCCTAAGAAACAAAGCCCAATGGAATTCAAAGATTTAAGGGGAATAAGTATTCTGCCTGTATTGTCCAAAATTCTTGAAAGGGCTATGGAGCTTCAAATTAAAAACCATCTTTGGAACTTTTCTTTGTTGCCATCTGTTCAATCAGGATTTCGGAAAGGACATAGTTGCGCAACAGCTCTACTACATATTGTAGATGATGTAATAAAAGCAATAGACGAAAATAAATGTACAGTATTAGTCCTGCTAGACTTTAGCCGGGCGTTTGATACCATAAGTCATGATCTATTATTGGGTATTCTGGACTATATCGGTTTTTCTGCCAATGCTTTGTTATTGCTGACGAACTATTTGAAAGATAGGCAACAGATGGTTAGTATAGATGAATGCAGCTCAGATCTTTTATATCTAAAATCAGGAGTACCTCAAGGTTCTATACTTGGCCCTTTACTATTCTCTATATACACTTCCCACTTACTACTGGCTCTTCACATTTGTCAAGTGCATTTATACGCTGATGATACTCAAATTTATTATAGTTTTCCTGCTAAAATGGCAGAAAATGCTTGTGATCTAATAAATGCAGATCTAAATAGATTTGTTGATCTGGCTGCGAGCCATTGTTTATTTATAAACTCCAGTAAATCAAATGTTATGATATTTGGTCCAAAATATCATCGTCCCATAGTGACTAATTCTGTGAATATCTGCATTCACAATGAATCACTAGTTAATGTTAGTGAAGCAAAAAATCTTGGTGTTTTGATGGATGTAGAGCTAAGATTTGAAAAGTTCGTAAATAAACTTCTACAACGTGCGTACTCTGCATTGAAAATCATTTATGGCAACCGACATTTTCTGCCTTATCATGTAAAAAAATCATTTTGTGAATCTTTAGTGCTTTCAGTTTTCAACTATGCGGATGTTCTTTATGGCCAATGTTTAACCACTCAATAAAAAAACAAAATTCAAAAAGTTCAGAACTCGTGCCTCAGATTAATTTTTGGTATTCGTCGGAGACAAAGAATCTCATATAGACTTCAGGAAATTGGATGGTTGAACATGGAAAAAAGAAGGGTATTTCACGCAGTTTGTCTATTCCATAAAATAATTGTAACAAAAAAGCCTTCCTATTTACATAGAAAAATTACATATCGTACTGACATTCGCAATTTGAATATTAGAAATAAAAATTTGCTCGCAGTGCCTAAATTCAAAACAGAAGTATTTAGACGGTCTTTTAGATACCAAATTTGTCAAAGGTATAATTCTGTTCCCACCTCACTTAAACAATTAAATTCCATTAAATTCAAAAATAAATATAAAGAGTATTTGTTTGACTGTAATTAAAGTAAATTATAAAAATCTTGTAGAAAATAGGTAAACTACATTTTTATGTTAAGTATTCGTATTCAAATTATAAACGATAATTATGTAACGATCACAGGTTTTGTTTTGTTTTCCTTCTTATTTTGACTGTCAGGGTTAAGTGGAAGAACATTTTCTGTGATGCATAGCATTGCAGACAATGAACTTCGCCTTTTATTTCTTGATAACTTATTGCATATATATATATATATATATATATATATATATATATATATATATATATATATATATATATATATATATATATATATATATATATATCAATTATGTTTTATGTTTATTTAATGAAATAATAAAGACGATATTATTATTATTATTATTATTATTAAACCTTAAATTGTAAATAAAAAACAAAATATTCATGAACGTGGAAAAGATACAATTAAAGTTCTCAACTTTGCAAAAAAACATCGTTGTATACCTACCTATCTGTCTAATTTTAATTTCTGGTAATTGGCCAATATTTTTTTGTCTCTTTCCTGGAGCCTGTTTCTTTCGTGGAGCTTGTGAAAGCTCCTTTTTGTAAATTATTTTTCATGACCTCGCTACTTTTTTATGAGACCTTTAAAACACCCATTACTTCAGCTGGAACAGTTGCAACCAAAGACAAATAGTTTTCTCTCATCAAAAGGCAAAAGGCTTCTAAATATTTAATGAAAAGTTTCGGGCTCTTTTATTTTTTTTTTGTATTTTATTACGAGGTATAGTCAAAAAATTCTTGGCTAGAAGTCAGAAGGTCTATTGCCCTTTTATAGACTTGTGAAAGGCCTATGACACAGTGGTAAGGAGTGAATTGTAGTCGACATTGTCCATGTATGGGGTCAGCGGTACTTTAATACGAGCACTGAAATCACTATCGAAATAGGTGTGAGACAGAGATGTGTGGCTTTGCCATGGCTGTTTAACTTACACATAGACGATTGTTTGAAAGATTTGAAAGAGAGTGCGTATGGATTGAAAATGAATACCTTCTTTCCGCCGATGTTCAAGTCATATTAGCGTCATTTGAAGAGGAGTTGCAGGCGATGGTTAATGTTATGCATAATGCCCTGCAAATCAAAGGAATGAAAGTAAATGTAAGCAAGACGAAAGTAATGGTTTCTGAAAGGGAAGAAAGCATGTAAAGTTCTGATTAAGGAAGAAAAAGTGGAACAAGTAAATGAATTTGTGTACTTAGGTTCAAAGTTTACAAAAGATGGAAAGTATGACAGTGACATTTGAGCGAAGGGTGTTGGCAGGAAAACAAATGAATGGGGCACTGCATAGCTTTATGAACAGCCAGAAAGTGTCAAAAAAGGCACGTCTGGCTGTGCATAGAGGAGTGTTGGTTCCTTCACTTATGTATGGTAGTGAATGTTGGGTTTGGCAGAAGAAGCCGGAGTGTATGGATTGTTACAAAGATAGATAAAGAAATGCTTAGATTATTTGGACACGTAAAAAGGATGGATAAAGGAAGATTGACGAAACAAATTTATAAGGCGAGTGTAAATGGACAAATGTTTTGAAAAAAGGCCAGGTCAAGAGTACCAACAACCGACGAGCATGTATGAGAGCACTGATGAAAGAAGAGAAAGCAAAAGATGATGTATGTAAGAACCGTAGCAAGTGGAAGAAAGTGGTCTCTGTCTACCCCTACGGGAAAAAGGCGTGACTATATGTATGTACGTATTTCGTACAAGAAACCACGAGAATTATCTTTGGGATTTTTCTATTTTTTGTTTATGCCAGATCATGTTTTTTTCGGAGGTTAAAGATTTATTTTTATTTGGCCAAATAAAAATGACAATTTTTGAATATCATGAAAATTTTCCCTTCTGACGCCATTAGTTTATATTCTTGTTTTGTTTAAAGGACTTCACGGACGGAATAAACTGTGAAAAATGCCTCCCTGGCTATTACCGGTTAACGTCGACTTCACAGGAAGCAGCCAAGCCGTGTTTGGAATGCGATTGTGACCAAGCTGGATCGTCAGGTACTTGCGTACAGTATGGCGAAGAAGCGGGAACGTGTCGATGTCGTGAAGGCTACACTGGAATTAAATGCGAAGATTGCGCTTTAGGTTACACGGGATTCCCCGATTGTCAGCTGTGTCCTTGCGACGCCAAAGGAGTCAAAGGGATGGATAATTGCGCGGAAGGGTGCTTGTGCAAGGTAAGTGTTTCCTAGCTGTTCAATGTTTCTGTTCAATGTTGTTAAAACATAACTTTTTTTTTGTAGGAAAAAGTGGAAGGAAAATACTGCGATAGGTGTAAACCGGGATATTTTGGACTGAGAAGCGACATCGAAGCAGGATGTTTACCGTGCTATTGTTCGCAAGTTACAACTCTTTGTGAGTCGGCATTGCTTAAAAAACAAACGGTTAGTTCTTTTGTAACATTGGAATATTTCACACTTGGGAAAATTAATTATTGGACCTGATTAATGTACAATTTTGTCTAATCGAATGTTCATACGTTTACCCCGCAAACAAACTGTGTTTAAATGAAATTTAAACGGTTAATTTCTGAACATGAAACGCACAAATGATCGAAGGAAATTCGCTGTAACACGGAAAAACCTAATTGCGACTTTTCGCGAACAAAAAGGGCGGTGACGGGACCGTATTAAGCCCAAAAGTAACCCCAAACCGACGAAACACAATTTTCCATACCGCTTGAAGATCTTCCCGCTAACGTACTACGTTTTAATTAAAACAGCTCAGTAAAAAATACTTTTTGCATATAAAATATACCTAAATAGTTATTTGTATCATCTTCTGAATACGTTCCTGGGCATAAAGCTAACAAAAGGTGCTCGTGAAACTGTTTTCTTAGTCGCAGAAACTAGTAGAAATGAAATAATAAAAAGAATACCTCTTTCAACATTCAGAATGGCTTTTGTATGAATTAAATGGTAATTTATTTTCCTAATTAAGTTACAGCTTTCATTGCAAGCAACAGTTTACAATTTAAATGCCCAATTAATTTTAGATAAATCGACTTTGTTTTGTACGAGATACGAGCTAGATAAAATATTTAACAAGAGATATGAAAATAAATTGAAGGTCTTTGCATAAAAGGTCGTGCAAGACGGGACACTTTCTACTAGCATTTCTTTCTACGATTATTCCGAAACGTGAAATAATGTGCGGGCTGTTTTTCGCGTATACAAAGTGTTGGGAAGGTCATTTTACATTCAGGCATTTCGGGCGATGAAAAGTCAGTGCATCGACACAAAAAGGTTCAAATGAACTACTGATAATTCCCTTTTGCGGTTATATGAAACTTTATCATCTCATCATCATCATCTTCCAGCCTGGTGTTGAGTCCTTTGCTGAACATAGGCCTCCATTAAACTGCTCCACTGGGCTCTATCTTGAGCTGTTCGAATCCAGTGTCCGTCTACTCTTTTTATATCGTCGCTCCAACGCGTTAGCGATCTTCCTCTGCTTCTTTTGTCTGCGCGGGGTCTCCGATTTATTATTCTTAGAGACCATCTGTCTTCTTTGAATCTCGCAAAATGTCCTGCCCACTTCGAATGTGGAGGTACTACCTGGGTTGTATACAAGACCAAGGGAGTGATCCACCTGGGCCAATAGCGGTACATGAGATTCTACTCCTTAAAAGGAGAAATGGGACTAAACTAAGGAACTAAGGAGTACAAAAAGCAGACAATGCTGAAGTCCCTAGGGAAAAATTAGACCACTTTGTTCTTTGTCGGATGTTCGTATTTCTTACGCGATCTTGGGTTCCAAGCATAGCTTGGCAACCTCTAATCTACGGACGGTGTTCCTTGTCTAAAGACATTCCTTAGTCTATCGTATGCAGCCCACCCTAGAGAGACTCTTCTTTGTAGTTACTGCGTTTGATTGTCTCGACTTATTCTAGTTTCGTGACTTAGATATTTGTATTTGTCAACCACTTCAATGATTTTGTCCTCTAGAAATATAATTCCACCAAGTACCAAATTAGTCATGATTTTCGTTTTTTGATGACTTGTAAACAGGCCAACGTTTTTTGTTCCCCGCTCCAGCTCTTTTATCATTGAATCGGCCTCCCTCAAATCATCTGTAGATTGTTCAGTTTTTTTCCATCTATATTGTTACTTTTGTTATCCCAGTCTAGGGTCCTAAAAACAAATTCTGGAACGGTGTTAAATAGTTTTTGGAATAACGTATCGCCCAGTCTTACTCCTCTCTGTATGGAAAACTTTCTAGTGGTATTATGAATCTTTACGCTGGCCGTTGAGTTGATGACAAAACAATATATTAAAGCAGAAACCAGAAGGGCTAAAATCCTCACACCGAAATAACCTAGAACAAACCAAACTCCTTTAGGACTAACAATACTGAAGGTACAACGACCTGTTACTCCTAATTAGAAAAATCTCGAACTATCCAGTCGAGGAACATCTAAAAGGGATGGGCAAGGTGGAGAATTATTCTTGCAGAATCTACGAAGTGGAAACAAAGAATCTGTGCACCATCTTTTGTAGATGGAGAAGGCTGACTTGCGCCGAGACTGAAGCACTCATCACAACCTGCCAGGAACAAGCAATAACCACAAACTGTATGAAAGTAAGAATCCTGAAATCTGGCTAAGATCCAAACTGCAGACTTTGCCGGATACATCAAGAAACTATTCATCATATTGTTTTAGGCTGCCCGATTCTGACAAAGAAAGCGTATCTGGACCTCAAAATCTTGTAGCTGCACATCTTCACTGAAACATCTATAACGAACTTAACGTAAAAGTCGAGGACAAAAATGATACCAGCATAAACCAGATCCAGTAATAGACTCACAGATATAACGATCATTTGGGACTCGTAGATGCAAACTAGGTTTTCTGTGGAAAGCCAGAAAGTTTTTTACTCCTGATCAACTGTTGACGACGTACAAGGCTCAAATCCGACCTCTACTGGAGTATTGCTCGCACATTTGGGGTTCAGCACCAAGGCATTCTCTTCGTCTTCTAGATTCCATTCAGAAAAGAGCCATTCGCTTAATAAACAGCTCAACTCTCACAGATACCCTTCACCCTCTAGAACATAGAAGAAAAGTTGCAGACCAGTCATTGCTCTACAGTTATTTCTATGGCAGATGCTCCAGAGAAATAAAAACTCTTGTACCACCATTGGCCACATTCGACCGAAGAACTCGGCACACTGATTAGTCTCACCCATTTACTCTCAAGATTGACACTACAAGGACCAATCTTCATCAAGAATCCTTCTTTTACAGGGCTGCTACGGAATGGAATAAGCTTCCAAAATCAGTTTTTCCAGAGAACTATGACCTGCAACTTTTTAAAAAGCGTGTCCACAATCATCTCCTTTCTATAATCCCTTCCCCTTCTAATAGTCGCAGTGCGGGCCGTCCGCGGCCCACACGATAGGTCTACCTTTTTTGCGACTATTTTCATAAAAAAAATAAATATGGGTCCATAAAAGCAAACAAATCGGATATCATACTGAAAAACAAGAAGTAGAAAAAATACCTACTGATAGAAGTAACTATTCTATTTAACTACATCACACAAAAATAGGCCGATGAATATCTTAAATTTAAAGACTTACAGATTGAATCACAAAGACGCGAAAGATACGAAAACAACTATAATTTCGATAGTAATTGAAGCAACAGGATTAATTTCAAAGAGAACATATTATAAAGTCATCAAACAAATCCCAGGAAAACACAACTTTCTCATAATGCAAAAATCAGTTGTTTTAAGCACTGCGCATATAAAGGAGCACGTTGTGCACTCGGTGGTTCTGCCACACAACCATAGAGCAACAAAACTATGCGCCAAAGAAAGAATAATAATAATAGTCCAGTAATAAAAATGAAACAATAATGATGCAATAATAATAATAATTATAACATACATATACTCACGCGTTTTTGCCGTAGTGGTAGACAATAATAATAATAAAAGAACAGAAAAAAGCAATCTGAATGGCCGTGTCATTTGCATGCCAAAGGTGTAACTCCGTGCAGGGTTTCTCCAACAAAGGGCAGACAACTAGTTGTACTAGATCTTGCAGTGCGCCATATTCACACTGAGTATCTGAGTCAGTAGGTAGTAGTCACCATCTTCCCAAGTTTTGGTTTTAAACTTGGGCACTCCGACTTGCAGACGGTTCTATGTGTTGAGGAAGAGCTTCTTTCCATTTGGCAGGACGAGTTCTTTTTGTGGGGTCTTGCAGATGGACTGATCTGGCCAGAAAACTCTTTCTTGATTTAAGTTTACGTGCTGCAGATTGGTGGGTCGAGGGTCTTCAGTTTATTTTTTTCGTTCTACATCTCTAGCAACTTTTAAGGGGGATATTAAGGGGAGGGATACTAACGATATGGTAAAGTTTAGTGATGGGTGTGGGTCTCAGACATGCACTGCGGTTTCTGACTGACTATCTACATCTTGAGTGTATGCTGATGCTTCCCATACTGATGTAGTATATTCTATAGCCGAGATAAAGAGTGCAAGCCCCAATGTTCTAAGGGTGGAAAATTGTGCGACCCATTTTTGGTTGACAAGTTTGCGGAGGATATTGTTTCCGGTTGTTAGTTTTTCTTTGAGTTTCAGACAATGTGCGATCCAGGGTTACTTCGAGATATTTGGGAGCCGCACAGTGTTCAAGATGCAATAATAATAGTGCAGTAATAGTAGTGCAAAAATGATCAGTTCCTTATTTTCACGTACAGTTTATTTTTCCACAGCGATTAATTCTCGCTTGCTACTTGCAATAAGTTGTATTCGTTAAGTTTCCCTACATAAGTTAGTTTAAACTCGCATTTTTCCACGGCTTCGAAATAATTTCATTGCTTGCAGTAATTCACTAGTTGGTACAAGTGCATTGTGTTTTTGAAGATAAAAATACCTATATTTTGTGGTAAATAAAAACCTTTATAAAAACAGCCAAATTGTGATTACTTCCAGTCCACTATATCGAAGTTGATAATATGCAATAATAATAAAACAATATTAATGCAATAATAATAATAATGAAACAATAATATACAAAGATGATCCAAAACGGTCTCCTCTGAAAAGGAACAAGGTGAATCTCGATTAATAATAAAAATAATGAATAACAACCGGCGAATAATTTTAAAAATTTAAATGTAAACCTTACCTATCACGAAGTACACAATAATGACTCTGAAAAGGTTTTGACAACAAAACTTCTCCTTTTAATCTTAATTCCATTAAAACGTTCTATATGAAAGAAATCCTTTCTCGGACTGTCGGAGACACTACTTGATTTTTCGCAATTTATCTTTACTTCGAATCAGACCTAAATTTAATTACCTAGACGACCGTCTTAAATATTTGTACCGAGTGTCACACAATAGCGATTTTCTCGGCTGTTCTTACAAAAATATTAAATGTGGTTTGCAAGTGTAAGAAGTCTCAATGAATCCATTGCCAGTAGAATTAAAATCGAAAGAAATATCCCAGGCAACTTTTGGATTTAGTAAAGTAACAACGTCGTCGAGCTGAAAATAATATCCCTGATATATTAAATATTTGTTTATTAAGTAAAATAAATAAAAAGTATCCATTTTTTAGATCAGCAATTTGAAAGAATGGCGAATGACCGATCTGAGAGTATCAAAAGTGTTAACACCCAACTGGAACGGGCAGAGCGTTTTCTCACTAGGGAGCTACGGTATTTTTTCCGAGAATGGCGGCAGCATTAAATCATTGTACTGGCTAGCACCTGAGGATTACTTGGGCAACAAACTCGAATCTTACAACTCCGACTTTCTCTTCAAAGTTCAATGGGTGGTAATG
Source organism: Agelastica alni (assembly GCA_950111635.1). Taxonomy (NCBI): domain Eukaryota; kingdom Metazoa; phylum Arthropoda; class Insecta; order Coleoptera; family Chrysomelidae; genus Agelastica; species Agelastica alni. Next base: position 31,258,348 of record OX467716.1, read on the forward strand.
CGTGGAGATACCAGCGGCGAGCCAACCAAGGGTCCCAACATCGTTATCATCGGTAAGCGAGTGATAGCAGTCAATATAAATACACAAAGCTATTTAATGTAGACTTTATGAAAGAAAATAAAGTGTCATTAGTAGAAGAGATGAAAATTCTCTCGGATCTTTGTCAAATAATTGTTCTAATGATTGCAGGAAGCAACGGGATGAAAATCGGCTACGGCGACGACGTCTACACCACCTCCAAAATGACGTTCCAAATCAAATTGAACGAATTATCCTGGTACCACATACCGGATGATGTAAAAGATGTTTCAAAAGTAAATAGTACCGTTTATCTAGGCGAAAAAGTTACACGGTACGAATTTTTGAGCGTACTAAGCAACATAACGAACATCCTTTTGAGATCGACGTTCCACACCGATCAAATCGAAGCGTTGCTGGAGGAAGCCACTTGGCAGATCGGAGAAGACGATTATGGTTACAGCAGCGTGGAGAAGTGCTCGTGCCCTTCTGGTAAGTAAGTTCTTTAAAAGATTTGTGATTAATCATGAGGGTGAGAACTTATATAACGGTAATTAACTCAATAAAGTAACTTATTTTCATCTCACTTCATCCAGTCGTTTCTCGAAGTTCCTTTTACATTCCTGTACATATGTGAACCTTCGAACCGGATGATCTATAGACATTATGTCTTTGTGAATTAAAAAAGAATATCCCCATAAATAAAACGTAACGTTTATTGACTAATAATGTTACTTATTTTCTTCTCAATTCATCCAGTCGTTTCTCGAAGTTTCCTTTACATTCCCGTTGATAAGTGAACCTTCGAGCCGGATGATCTATTGACTTAATCAACGGCGTATCTTTACGGCTTAGTTTTTCATACCAAATGGTGATGGAAAATAGCCTTACGAGACATATATCAGGGGAAGTATGGAATTTCGAGCAGGTTTAAATTAAGAAGTAGCCTGCTTGACAATACTATAATTACGTTTGTTTTAGGTTACACTGGGCTGTCCTGCGAGTCCTGTTCCTTTGGCTACGTCCGTATAGACACAAATATCTCTTCCAATACCGAACAAAGTTTTTGCGTCAAATGCGACTGCAATGGCCATTCTGCGACCTGTAACCCGGACACTGGAGACTGCACCTGCCAACACAACACCATGGTAATATTTCCTGTTTAAATCGAGTAACAAAATTTTTTTTCTCGATCAATTGATTATTAAAGAAGCTAAAAACTTTTCTAATCTTCTAATTTTATTGAAATGAATGTGTGTATTTCTCGTAGGGTGAAAAATGCGAGAGGTGCGCCCCTGGCTATTACGGCAATCCGATTCGAGGCACTCCCGAAGACTGTAAAAAATGTGCCTGTCCTTTGGAGAACGACGAGAACAACTTCAGCCCCAGCTGTCAGCTCGACTACTTCGTCGAGAGGGAAGAAGATGAGGGCAATTACGTCTGCACTCAGTGTCCGAAAGGATACACGGGGGATCACTGCGAAATGTAAGTATATCATTAGAAATAAAATTTCACATGTTTATTAACGCCATTTTCGTTTAAATGACCTTTTTCTGAGAGTGCCCTGTATAAATTGCCGATTTTTTTTTCTGTTGGTATGGTCTTTTTGAAAATTCGTCAGTGTTGAGCAATGTGCGATTTTATAAGCTGTATCTACTACGGGGGTGCTTTGTAATGAAAAAGGTACTTTATATTGATAAATTAAAAAATTATTTACAATATTTATTTATTTAACGTATGGCCTAACATTTCATCACAACAATGCCATAATAAAGAAAAACAAAAACACATTATATACGATTACATATAAGGACATATCAGACACTAAGTTGTATATAGTCAAACACAAGTCGAATTACAAACAAATGTCTAAATTAGATATGTACTCAATTGACTCCTGGGTTGCCATTAGGAAGTCCTGTGGGTTACCTGCACTATGTGTTTGACAGTCTGTCTCTCATCATAACAATTGCAGGCCGCAGAAGGAAGTTTACCCCATCTATGAAAGGAGTCGGCGCACCTTCCGCAGTTCTAATGCGGTTAAGGGTTGACCAGGTCTTGCGAGGAAGGTCAAATCCTTCTGCTTTGCTGGAGATGCATGGCATGCTGTGGTAACTGGGTGCTATGCTACTTTCCCATTCTGCTTTTCGACGAGCATTTACGTCAAAGTTAATTTGGTGAAGTGCCAGTGCCGTCTTGAGTGGAGGTTGCCTGGATCGGAGTCGGTTTGTCTGGACGTCAGGAATATCGTTATGGACTTGCAGTTGAGGATTGTCCATAATTTTCTTAAATTTTTTAACCAGGGCATGTTCTCGGCGCAGTTTAGGTGGAGCTATATGGCTGAGAGGGGGCAGCCATATTGTTGGGGTTGGTTTGATTGTCCTTGTTACAGCACGCATAGTAGCGTTTAGTTGGGTATCGATCATGTGCGTGTGATTACTGTTGAGCCACACTGGAGCACAGTATTACGCCACCGGGTACATCAAGCCCAGTGCATAAGATCTCAAAGTAGATGCGGAGGAGCCCCAAGTGGTGCCGTAGAGTTTGTGAATGATGTTGTTACGTGTTCTTAGTTTCCCTGCTGTTTTTACTTGGTGTTCTTTAAATGTCAGCTTCCTGTCTATGAACATGAACCTAACTAATTGCTGTAACAAAAATTAGATGTTACAAAAGCGTTGGACATACATTAACAAGGTATCTTATAAATACTAGGGCTATTGTTGTTCCATATCTGGTAGTATTGGTGTTAATTTGCAGTTAGATGTCTTTTGGAAGGAACATATTCAATGGCACTGATTCTTTATTTGCAAAATTTACACTTAATTCCTCCTAAAATCAACGGTAGCTCTTGTTAATTGTTTCTCATCAGCTATTTTCTTTATTTTTATCGTTAAGATCTCATTACTACGTTACTACAGCCGAGGTATGCTAAGGTTTTTGGGTTGAACGGAAGACTAACGGTCGCCACGCCAATAGCTGGTTTAACTCTCAACCGCCGTATTAGATGTTTCACATCAAAATATTTACAGGAACATATCCTAACTAGCTATTCTTATATTATAAAAATATCAAGTGTAGCCACACGTTATATCTTCAATAGTTTAATTTTTGTTTATTAATTAATAATAATAAATACTTCCATGAGAAAACTGTAGATTAGATCATCAAGTTATCCCAAAACTAATCATTGCTGTATATCTCGTGCATTTCTATTTTTCTCTTTAAATAGTCGCAAAACGGGTAGACCTATCGTGTGGGCCGCGGACGGCCCGCAATGCGACTATTAGAAGGGTGAGGGATTATAGAAAGGAGATGGTTGTGGACCCGCTTTTTGAAAAGTTGCTGGTCATAGTTCTCTGGAAAAACTGATTTTTAAAGCTTGTTTCATTTCGTAGCAGCCCTGTAAAAGAAGGATTCTCGATGGAGATTGGTCCTTGAAGTGTCAATCTTGAGAGTAAATGGGTGAGACTGATCAGCGTGCCAAGTTCTTCGGCCGAATGTGGCTAGTGGTGGTATAAGAATTTTTATTTCTCTGGAGCAACTGCCATGTAAATATCTGTAGAGTTATGTCTGGTCTGCAACTCTTCTGCTATGTTCTAGTGGGTGAAGGGTATCTGTGAGAGTTGAGCTGTTTATCAACCGAATGGCCCTTTTCTGAATGGAATCTAGATGACGAAGAGAATGCCTTGGTGCTGAACCACAAATGTGCAAGCAATACTCCAGCAGAGGCCGGATTTGATCAAGTGGGAATCTTCTCGATAAATGATCGAATGAAGATAGTCAGCGGCGTAGCTTCATGGCTCAGGTTTTTATCCCAAATGAGTTTAATGTAACAGTGAACCGGATCGGCCTACATTGAGAAGTGGTTCGCACGAAAGTTTCTTCACGTCTATTATTCTTCTACTTATTTATCGTTCAGTAACACTTTTTTTTTAATTGCAGTTGTGACGATGGATACTTTGGCAACCCTAAGGAAATAGGCATGAGCTGTCAACCGTGCGATTGCAATGGTGGACCGTGTGATCGAAAAACAGGACAATGCCTCAGTTGCAGGGGAAACACCGAAGGTATTTACTCTACCTATTACTAACGATGAAATAATTATTGTCTTTTTTCAGGTTGGAAGTGTGAAAAATGTAAACAGGAATATTACGGTGATCCTTCGCAATTTAATTGCAAGCCTTGCGAGTGCGATCCTATTGGTTCAGTGTCGAAACAATGCAATAACATCACCGGTCAATGCGAATGCAAGGAAAAATTCACCGGGAGAACATGTTACGAGTGTGAGGTAAAAACTGGTTGATTTTAACAGGAAATTATATTTTAAGGGCATATTTTTAAGTGTTTAAGATGTAAAATTTTGTAATTTTACAAGTTCTGCTACGCTGAACAAAAAGTAATGTAACTTTATTGTTAAAAATACGCGCGCTGAATATCGATACGTAGTTTATTTGGTAGGTTGGTATGACAGGTGACACAATAAGGCCCGTATTCTAGTTCATACTCAATGCGGAGTCGATTATCCGGGTATAAATTATAATGCAAATCTGTACTCTAAGCATCGACTCCACCGGACTATGAATACGGGCCATAGTTGTTCGTCGTCCATTGTAACTCTCAGTAATCACGTCCGTTAAATTGTAAAAATCCACTTGGCAACGAATTTAAAAATAAAGAGACTGATACTGTGGCCGCACTGACAACACTGACATCGAACTGCGCTGGACGAGCGGGGATCCCCTCCTTTAAATTCAGAAGAATATTATTTTTATTTTTTTTTTCTTAATCGAAATTACCACAAGATTCAACTACCTAGGAGTGGAGGTATCAAGCGAAAGAAACCTTATTGAAGAAGCACGAACACAAACCATAAAAGCAACAAGAGTCAGCGGATACCTGAGAGACATCAACAACGAAAAGAATAATAAGAACGACCGAAATGAAAATACCAAGAACCATCAAGGGTGTTACCCTCAGGGTTGGAATAAGAAGCCAGGATATCAGAGATATCAGAACTAGAAATACAGGATGTAGTAAGATGGGCTAGAACACGCAAGAGGTGCTGGAAAGACCACGTGGAAAGGATGTCAGATGAAAGGTGGGCAAAGTGGGCCGGTAGGCAGACCACCCAAAAAATGGTACGAAATCTGGAGCTCAGCGTCACAGGAAGAGTTTCGAAGGAGGCTAAACGCAACGGACTAAACAGGACCAGGTCCTATTGTAAGAAGAAGAAGAAGAAATTACCACATTATGGACATCCTTTTGTTTCAATGGAAGCCATTACAGAAAATATGATTGCCATTTTAAAGGCTATACCGGTAACTGAGTATAATAATTGGTTTAAAAACTGGAAAACACGTTGGCATAATTGCATTCCAATGGGAGGGCATTATTTTGAAGGAGACACAATAATTCCCGTATTCATAGTCCGTACTCAAGGCGGAGTCGATGGTCCGAATACATATTGTAATGCAAATCTGTACTCGAAGCATCGACTCCGCCTTGAGTTCAGTTTGTAATGCAAATTTGCACGCAATTCTGTACTCGAATTAACGAATCCGCCTTGAGTACAGTTTGTAATTCAAATTTGCACAAAATTATGCACTCGAAGCATCGACTCCGCCTTGAGTACAGTTTGTAATGCAAATTTGCACGAAATTATGCAGTTGAAGCATCGACTCCGCCTTGAGTATAGTTTGTAATGCAAATTTGCACGCAATTCTGTACTCGAAGCATCAACTTCGCCTTGAGAACAGTTTGTAATTCAAATTTGCACAAAATTATGCACTCGAAGCATCGACTCCGCCTTGAGTACAGTTTGTAATGCAAATTTGCACGAAATTATGCAGTTGAAGCATCGACTCCGCCTTGAGTATAGTTTGTAATGCAAATTTGCACGCAATTCTGTACTCGAAGCATCAACTTCGCCTTGAGAACAGTTTGTAATTCAAATTTGCACAAAATTATGCACTCGAAGCATCGACTCCGCCTTGAGTACAGTTTGTAATGCAAATTTGCACGAAATTATGCAGTTGAAGCATCGACTCCGCCTTGAGTACAGTTTGTAATTCAAATTTGCACAAAATTATGCACTCGAAGCATCGACTCCGCCTTGAGTACAGTTTGTAATGCAAATTTGCACGAAATTATGCAGTTGAAGCATCGACTCCGCCTTGAGTACAGTTTGTAATTCAAATTTGCACAAAATTATGCACTCGAAGCATCGACTCCGCCTTGAGTACAGTTTGTAATGCAAATTTGCACGAAATTATGCAGTTGAAGCATCGACTCCGCCTTGAGTATAGTTTGTAATGCAAATTTGCACGCAATTCTGTACTCGAAGCATCAACTTCGCCTTGAGAACAGTTTGTAATTCAAATTTGCACAAAATTATGCACTCGAAGCATCGACTCCACCTTGAGTACAGTTTGTAATGCAAATTTGCACGAAATTATGCAGTTGAAGCATCGACTCCGCCTTGAGTATAGTTTGTAATGCAAATTTGCACGCAATTCTGTACTCGAAGCATCAACTTCGCCTTGAGAACAGTTTGTAATACAAATTTGCACGAAATTATGCCCTTTAAGCATCGACTCCGCCCTGAGTACAAACTATGTATACGGGACTAAATTTGGATGAGCAAAAATGTTTCCGTGTGTTTTATTTAATCAGTCTTGATACTTTTTGTTCAGTATAGTAAATACATTTATTTTCCTTTCACTCTTTGAAGTCCTGGATTTCCATTGATTGAAAAATGGTTATTTTGATTCGAGTATCTAGATAATTAGTTTATGTAAATTATTAAAAGTATATTTTTGTCATTGATTACTAGGTTTTCTAAATACCGGAAGGATTACTTTAGTTTCAAATTTTCGGATGTCAAAAATATGTTTTACTGACATTGAAAAAAAAAATTTCCTTCTAGTTTCATCTGTTTTTAATTTGTTGTTTCGTTTGCTTCAGCGCGGCTTTGGAAACGTAACGGCACTCTGCACAGCATGCAGTTGCAACCACATCGGATCTACCTCGGATATCTGTCACACGCACACCGGCATCTGCGATTGCAAACCGGGAGTCGAAGGATTCCATTGCGACGCCTGCCAAAATGTCTATTACGGTTTTTCGGATTCCGGCTGCAAGCGTAAGTTGCATGAGAAAATCTTTTGTACGCATGAATCTTTCATTTTCATTTCGTCAATGACAGCACAAAAATAAACTTCCTTATTTGCCAAAAAGTCGCTTTACAGGATTCTGCATCGTATAGTTTGATTTCCCTTCGGTGTAATGACTTCTACTTAATTACTAATTATAACTATGAACAATTTAGTTGAAATTTCACTACGTGCTTGTGAGTGTTGTATCTCCAATCGCTAATTAGCAACTATCTTTAATTATCGTAGCGATGAAGAGTATTGCGCTTTTATAGACTTGGAAAAGGCCTATGACAGAGTGGTGAGGAGTGAATTGTGGTCTACATTGTCTATGTATGGGGTGAGTGGTAGTTTAATACGAGCACTGAAATCACTTTACGAGGATTCCACTGCTTGTGTCAGGATAAACGGAGCTTGCACGGACTGGTTTAACATCGAAAAAGGTGTGAGACAGGGATGTGTGGCTTCGCCATGGCTGTTCAACTTATACATAGACAATTGTTTAAAAGATCTGAAAGAGAGTGCATATGGATTAAAAATGAATGATTTGATCGTCAAATGCCTTCTTTACGCCCATGATCAAGTCATATAAAGAGGAGTTGCAGGCGATGGTAAATGTTATGCATGATGCCCTAAAAATCGAAGGGATGAAAATAAATGTGAGTGAAAGAGAAGAAAGCAAACTGTTGAGTTTCGATTGAGGAGGAAAGAGTGGAACAAGTAATTGAATTTTTGTGCTTGGGTTCAAACTTTACTAGAGATGGAAAGTATGACAGTGACATTGAGCGAAGGGTGTTGGCAGGAAAACAAATGAATGGGGTACTGCATAGCTTTATGAATAGCCAGAAACTGTCAAAAAAGGCACGTCTGGCGGTGCATAGAGGTGTGTTGGTTCCTACACTTATGTATGGTAGTGAATGTTGCGTTTGGCAGAAGAAGCATGAAAATAGGATTAATGCTGCGGAGATGAGTAGTCTAAGAAGTATAGCCGGAGTGACTCGGTTGGATAAAGTAAAGAATAGTGGGATAAGAGAACGCTGTGGTGTAAAAGAAGATGTGGTTACAAAGATAGATAAAGGAATGCTTAGATGGTTTGGACACGTAGAAAGGATGGATGAAGAAAGATTGACGAAACAAATTTATAAGGCGAGTGTGAATGGACGGACGTCGGTAGAGGTCGACCTCGGCGAACATATTTCGATCAGATCAACATTGTTTTGAAGAAAGGTCAGGTCAGGAGTATCAACAACCGACGAGCATGTATGAGAGCACTGATAAAAGTAGAGGAACCAAAAGATGTGTGTTAGAACCGTAGCGGAAGTGGAAGGAAGTGGTCTCTGCCTACCCCTATGGGAAAAGGCGTGACTTTATGTATACATGCATGTATGAAGAGTAATTTTTCTGTCACAGAACTGGAGTAACAGTCTGTAAATAGCCTGTAAGAGCCTCGTTTGATTATTATCGGCACAAAACAATAATTTATAAGCGATATTGTGTATTTTTCTAATATTCATCACTAATTTTCTTCCTCGAATGCCAACAAGATCACCATCCCGTTTCTTTCTTCACATTAATTTATCACCATGCATACTTACAAGTTCCATTTTCCCGTATCGGTAATCCGAATGGCCATATTATTCATCCTAAAGACAGAATTAATTTAAACCGAGCGCGTTTCGAACCGACGTTGTAATTCTTACACTCCACCATATTCGTTCTAACTTTATGATAAATTTGCATACGTCCAAGTCACGGCGGTAGATAGGGAGGGGGGTGTTGTACGTTTGAATTTGTATTGTTTCTTCGGAAGAAGAAACGTCGTCAAGCTTGGCATGTGATTTAGATCGCGATTTTCAATTACCGTTGAGGGCGCTGCGTAAAGTTAACGCATATGGTGGACTGTAAGTAATATCAAAGACAGAGTCTGTTAGTTTTATTGCGATTACCGTTGAGGGCACTGCGTAACGTAAACGCATATGGTGGACTGTAAGTAATATCGAAGGCAGAGTCTGTTAGTTTTATTGCGATTAACCTATACTATAGGTATATGTGAGTCGATTATACATCAGAAAACAACTACACTCCTGGCTATATGCCTACGACGATTACTGAATTACATCTGATAAATAATCGTGCATAATCCCATTTCGGGTGATATGCAGATGCTATGGGCCCTTTTTCGGGCTGTTGCCCTTTATCAGCATAGGGTAGGTCTTGACAAACTCATGTTTGCCCTTCGAAGAGACAAATCAACAATTCCAACTCTTGCCTAGTATACATGAAGGACTACACGAAAAGCGCTAGTCACAACGTATATACTTTTCGTATTTACCTGATGGGATCAAATTTGAAGAAGAAAAAACAAATAAGTAACTGGAAGTAACGCTGGTAATAATTGAAATTGTGTTATAAACCATCATTGCATGTGTTATTAATCTTTAAGAAACACAAAATCTGCCATACATTTCGTACATGAATGTAGCTTGGAAATGATTTCAAATGAAATTAGGCTGAAGAAGAAACATAATTTTTTGGCATGACAAACTGATATTCTAAATATTTTATAGATACGTATGTGCCATTTGATAAAGATTTTGCAAGGCAATTGACTGAAACAATCGATTTTAATTATGTTACAAATATATTCCATGTTTTTTGGGTAAGTACGAAAACAAACAATGATATCGACGTGGGACCAATTGCATTCGACGCATAATTACGCAACTTGGAACTGCTTAGCTTTTCAGCAAAATCGGTCGAGCTGTTTTTTATGGAGAATAAAAAAACTGAAAAAAAATGGGAATCTTTCGGAATTATTTTTCGTCTCAATTATCTCGAGAACAAAAAATGATACCGACGTGGGACCAATTGCATTCGACGCATAATTTACACAACTTGGAACTGATTAGATTTTTAGCAAAATCGGTCAAGCTGTTTTTTATGGAGAATAAAAAAAATGTAAACTTTCGGAATTATTTTTTGTCTCGATTTTCTCGAGAACAAAAAATAATATCGACGTGGGACCAATTGCATTCGACGCATAATTTACGCAACTTGGAACTGATTAGATTTTTAGCAAAATCTGCCGAGCTGTTTTTTATAAAGAAACAAAAAGCTGAAAAGACGCTATAACATCAAAAAATTATTGTAAGTAATAATTAAGCATTGTTTATAACAATTGAATATTGTTACTAACAAATGATATCATAATAATTAAAAAAAAACTTCAATAACTCCCGCTTATGAAATGACAAGAAAAAGTTTGAAAGAATACGGTTGACATAAACAAAATATTGTTTTTTTTTTAAATTCCAGCTTTATTTATAATCTGTTACAATGTACATATGACAATAAGTAAATTGTGTGTTCATATGAAGAAACTTGTAGAAATCAGTTCATCAACTGGTTCCTATGTTTACATTAGTTATATTATAATATAACTACAGTGAACGTGTATTAAGAGTCTGCTAAAAACGGTACAGTGAATCACCTGGGTAGTGACGATTCAGACTAATTGCGTTATGTCCGTCACGATAGGGTTTGGATGAGCTTTTAGCCTCGTAGAATATTTCATGTATTGTTGTTTGATTTCCTCTTTTACTGTTGGTACTTTGAGGTCTCGTGCAATTAAGCTGTTAGGAACAAACCATGGCCCTTGTGAGATAATTCTGAGCATCTTAGCTTGGAACCTTTCCAGGATTTCTAGGTTAGAGTTGGAAGCTGAACCCCAGAGTTCTAATCCATATGTCCAAACGGGTTTGAAAATAACTTTATAGGTTAATAGTTTGTTAACCAAGTATAGCACTGATTTTGAACCGATTACCAAGATACTTCACCTCTTCTCGCTGAGGGATTTGGACATTATTTAATCTAACTGGAGGACAGGTGTTTTTACGATTTGTGAAAGTTACATGTACTGATTTACTCTCGTTGACTTTGATCCTCCATTTAATCAGCCAAGACTGGATTTTAAGTAGGTATAATTGCAGTTGATGTGAAGCCATAAAAATTGCCACGTCTTTTTCGTTCTCTAACGAGTACTCTGCTAGCGGTTTCTCTACTGGCAAATTATGCCCGAGCTCAGCCGTAGAGGGTAGAAGAAAAAAATATAAAAGTGAGCTGCGCCACCGACTTGGACGGTATAAGCCGGAAACCCCTAGATCTTATAGGCACTAGCAGAGCTACAAGATAAACAACTATGATTATGGTGAACCAAATAAATAAAATTATAGCAAAAATATGTTGGATACTTTACTCACACAATAGATAATTAAGGTACACAGTTCAATAGCAACATCATAACAAATATAGTCAAAATTAACAGCTATGGTAAAATTTTCTTGCTAAAACAAACCAAAAATGTAAAATTTACAACTTTATAAAATAACCAAAAGAGAAGTAAGAGTAACAGACTTTACCAAGTTACAAAAAAAGCAAAACATATAAATCAACTCACTAATAACACTAATTCAAACGCTTACATAAAGGCAAAGAACAAAAGGTAAAACATAAATATAAGTTAACTCATTAATAACACTAATTCAAACATTTACATAAAGGCAAAGAAGATTCACTAGTTAACCGTTTACATAAAGATTGTCACTGCAAAAACAATCGAGTTCATTTAAAAATATCTTTACAATGGTTGTCGTTTAAAATATCAAGATTGTAGGATATTTACAAATAATTAGAAAGAAAATATGTTTTTACTTGGACATAAAGAATTATTGAGAAGGTTATTTTAATCCAAGTTTAGTTTTGGCGTATTATCTAATGCAATAAATAGTTTCCAACAATGTACTATACTAATAAACTAACAGAACGTAATCGTGGTGTCAGAATGAGTCACTGCGTTATATATTTAAAAATAAATCACTTATAACCTTTGGGTATACGAATTCACAAAGTACTATATTTATAAACTAAAACAAACTTACTCGTGGTGCCGAATGAGACACGGCGTTATATATTTAAAAATAAATCACTGATAACCTTTGGGTATGCGAATTCACATGTACTCCTGTGGCCTACTCCTGTGCTACTCCTGAAGTACTCCGGGGGCTGGTTAGATTATGGGGCGGCACCAGTTAGTGAACAATGGCTTCCCTCAAATAAATCCCGATAACGGCTATTCAACTCGACACCAAAACTCCAAAAATATCCACAACAAAGGCAAGACAAAATGGTCAAGTTGAAAATCAAATGGTTTTTCTTTAAAATCCAATTAAGATGGCCCAAATACAGCCAGATATGAAAGAAATCCCATAGAGGTTCCGCACACGTGCTAATAACACACCGTCCCCAACAACCTTCACCAACACCTCCGACTTCGATGAAGCTCCCCAAACGACTGCCGCTCCTAAGCCGGAAATCAAGAAAAATGGCGCGGAATAAACGTCAACCCACAATCTTCTCAAGTCCGTGCTCCACAATCGCCTCGTCCGTGTGGATATCCAGCCCGTCCACACAGAAATGCAAACCAAACAATCGAATCCTATCCCCGCAAGGTACGCAACACTATCTACAACGAATGATATATTTGAGTTACAACACAGTACGGTATGCAACAAGGAATACGAAACTATAGAACTGTGGAAGGAAAAAATAGGCACGTGACAAAATATTGTTAATGACAATTATAATTTGTTATAAACAATTTGAAATCGTTTTTAATAATAATTATAACGACAAAACATATGGTATTTTTTTATTCTTTTCACCGGGAAGTTAGTCGTGTGGACCTCTTGGGTCACACCCAGATCACTGATATTTATTATTGATTATAATTGAAAGTTACTGTTGCATGAAAATTTGAAATATTATTTGTAGTTTACTATATTATTGTTACATTTTCGAAATTGGTGCAAAAGTTTATATGGTTTAACAAAAAATTGATTATGAATGAAACAGGTTTAGTGAAACATGAATTTTATTTAGCTTTTTCGGATTCTAGAACAAACAAAACTTTTTATCAGGAATGACATTTTTCGTTAAAACTAAAAATAAAAAAGTTTCTCCTCTTGTGAACGCCATCCGTGGACGCACTGTATATTTATTTTGCCATTCGTGTGACCAACGCACCGCGGCGACATCTATTGATACTTTCGTTAAGCCTATCGCGGTAGATGTATAGTGGTACGAAGTCTACTTAAAAATTCACGTTACAAATTGTCATTGTCAAACGCTTTAACGTTTACAAACGTGTCGGTGCGTACGATTTCACGGTTTTATATATTTCATAAATAATTTAGCGGAATCAGTCCCACGCCGTCCATTTGTCGACGCGGAGGTACCCGCCTACCCACGTTATTCATTCATTTTTCAGCAAAGAAAAACAAACTCGCGCTTATGTTTCGGTGCACATGCATAACGAAATAAAAAAGTACAACTACTCGGTTAGATTATTTATCGAAAGCAGTCACGTGATTTTCATTCAATAATTCCCCAGATGAACTACCTACTTTCGGCTAGAGGTACGCCCGTTCTTTTATAACCAACGGCTCTTTGTAACAGTTCCTAATGTTTTCAATTTAGAAGTTCATTCAGGTTTCAATCTCAGAACAGTTCAAGAACCGCACAGAAACTGCGCAGAACTAGTGCGCACTCGTTTCGAATTCTAGAGCTGTTTTAGAACAGTCCACATTTTATGAAAAGCCGAACGATCCAAATGAATGATAAAGCAAGAATGGGAGGAGAGTGTTCTATATACATCGGTTTTAGAACGTTCTTCGACGTCTCCATTGATCCCTGTCCTCCCAGAGATCCTCTCCCAAACCTCATTCTCTCATTTCTCTGTCTATTCCCTCTCAACTCTTCATAGGTCTTCCTCTCTTTCTTCTTCCTTGGGGGTTCCAGTTGATGACTTTCTTTGACAAACGGTCTTCGTCCATTCTCTGCACACGTCCATACCATTTAAGTTGTTTTATTCTAACATCCTCTACAATGATATGACCAATTCCCATAATATCTCTGATCCTGTCATTTCTAATTCGTGCCAGTCTAGATATTCTAAAGCTTTTTCTGACCTTTGTTTTACTTGCCACACCTCACTGCCATATGTAACTATGCTTTTGACAATACTATTGTGTATTCGGAGTACTAGAGATGTAAAAAAGTAAAGCAAGTTTAAGGTTATCAACAAATGATCCCTCTTCTTCTTGTGGCAAATGCAGCTTATGAGGGTGCGTCAAAAAAATCACACAACGGTTCTTGCTCGAGGACAAGTTATGATTTCGGATTGTTCTACGACCATTCCAGGACAATTCTTTAAAAACCCGAACGCGACCAATTCTACTGCGCAAACTCCTGATAGTTCTAGAACATTTCTTGTTCGAACCCGAATGAAGCTTACATATGGAAAACAAGGAAAAGCCCGCAACTGGTTTAGATCGTACCCATCTTTTAGGGTTATGGTTACAACTAAATGAGGCCTACCTAGTGCAACAGGAATTGCACGAGGGAGTGTTATCTCGTGAACAAAAATGATATCGATGTGGGACCAATTGCATTCGACGCATAATCAGGCAACTTAGAACTGATTAGATTTTCAGTAAAATCGGTCAAGCTGTTTTTTATGGAGAATCAAAAAACTGAAATAAATGGTTAACTTCGTGAATTTTGCAATTTATAAATTATACTATTTTTAATACAGAATTTTAAGATCTTTTGAATAATATGATTAGGAATATTTGTATGGAAAATATGATGACAATATTTCTTAAAACGAGATAGTTTTAGAAAACAAAAATAGGAATTGGAGAATTTTAAACTTGTGTCAGTATAGAAAGAATAGCAGTGAAAAATTATTGTTATTAATAATCAAGCATTTTTTATAAAAATTGCATATTATTACTAACAAATGATTATTGATTATAATAATTAAATTTTTTTTGAAATGTTATAAACAATTAAAAATAGCTTCCGCTTATGAAATGATAAGAAAAAGTTTGAGAAAATACAGTTGACATAAACAGAATATTGTTAATGACAATTATAATTTGCTGTAAACAATTTGAAATCGTTTTTTATAATAATCTTAATAATAATTATAACAACAAAACATATGGTATTTTTTTATTCTTTCCACTGGAAAGTTAGTCGTGTGGACCTCTCGGGACGCACCCAGACCACTGATATTTTCAAATTGTTTCATTAGCTTTGTCCAGAAGTTTATTTTGTTTTAGTTAGTTAGTTTTTCTTCGAGTGTCCGCCTTCTGTGAGTTTGTCTTAGTTAAGTAAAACTTTTGTAAGATATATTTGGATCCACCCTGTATGCAAGGTCCATCGGTGGAGTCATAAACGAGGGTTACTTGAACAGAAAGATCTGTTTTGCTGGGTACCTAAAATAGGAAGACGATGAGTGGTGCGGGATATGGTTTGGCAGCCTTTGGTACGAAACTGAAGGGTAAAGACGCATTTTATAATAAATTGATAGTTTTGACTACGTTTTACGATAAATGTATTTTTGAAATAAAATAGGATATTGTTATTTCTTACACTTTTATTACTTTCAAATCAAATATATTTATATATATATATATATATATATATATATATATATATATATATATATATATATATATATATATTTCAAATATATAAGACATGCGTCAGGCCAATGATGACATATGGTATAGAAGCGAAAGAGGATACCAACAAGACCAAAAGGATGCTACGAGTCGCCGAAATGTCAGTAATGAGAACAATAGCCGGGAAAATAAGAAGAGATCACGTAAGAAACACTGACATTAGAGCACATACGACGTACAGGATGTGGTGAGATGGGGAAGGCAGAGGAGAAGAGAATGGTATAACCACGTAAAGAGAATGACCGACGATAGACTACCACGCATTGTACTAGAGGAAAAACCAGCAGCGACCCGTCCACCCGGAAGACCACCAAAGAGATGGAGAGATAGCTGGCAGTCCACATCTCAGAAAATATTACATAGGCAAGTCCGGAATCAACAGATCACCTAGATCTCTAACAAGTAGAAGAAGAAGAAGAAATCGTTGTTCTTCTTAATTTATAAACGATAACAATTTTTAAAAGAATATTGGCAAATAAGTTTTTATGATATCGAATCGTTACAAATTACCGTCTTTAAAAATATTCTTCCATCTGTAACCGACGACATCCCACTCGAAGCGGTGAAAGCAAGAGAGTAGGTGTAAGACTGTAAAACGAGAGAAAAGATATTCTCCGTTTCGATTAGACGTTATTGGTTATTGGAAATGATCTTGTAGACAATTTGAAGATGAGTTCGTAAAAATGGCCCTTATCTGTAACGGCAAGGGCGTCATTTGCTAATGCTAGCACTTTTTTTACACCCGCGATATATATATTGTTTTAATATTACTGGAACGGAAAAATTATCATCGAACGAGTTTACATTATTGTTTCTATGACCATAAAATTATGATATTTTTATTATCGACGTGGAGATATCTTAACGGAGCTTAATTTACCGCGAAAGTAGTTAAAATGTTGCATTTACATGACATCTGGAAATGTAAAAACACCATTAGTTCTTGCAAGAGGATAAAACTTAAATCTAGGATGCACTTACCAGACCGCATTTCGCATTACCATTTTATTGGAATAATAAAAACCGGTGAAGATCTTTTTAAAAAATATCACACCATAGACCGATAGCTCAGTACATAAGGGGGTTTCAGCTTGCATTATTGCGACAATTTTTTTTTTCCGTATTTCGTAAATAACCGTACTACATACATACATCCATAATGTACAGGGCTTTTCACGATGAGCGTTTATAAGGGTCAGTTGTACAAGATGTTCAGTTCTAACTCAACCCTAGATACCATTGGAAAACAATCCCCAACGATACCTAGAATAAACTTATCAATTCCTGAGATCGCTATCCGCCATCGCACTATCAGGAAAATTCTACGAAATCTTGACTCTAATAAGGCAGTAGGACCAGATGGAATTCCGACAATTGTCCTGGAGACCTGTGCTCAAGAGCTCACCCCAGTTCTCTGTAGACTCTTTGAACTATCATACAGCAAAAGAGTATTTCCGCCCATGTAGAAAAACGCTGAAGTCCAACCCATTCCGAAAAAAGAAAAGAAGACTATTCCTGCGAATTATTGCCCTATTGCATTGCTCTCGGTCATATCAAAAGTTATGGTAAAAGCGATCAACATAGAACTCATCAAATATCTGGAAAAATTTGAGATAATTAACGACAGACAATATGGTCTACTAGAGATTTGCTGGGTTATGTCACTCAGCTCTGGACAAACACTGTTGAGAAGTTTGGTGAATCCCGTGCAAAATCCTTGGATATATCTAAAGCCTTTGACCGCGTTTTGTACTAGGCAAATTATCTGCCCACGATCTCCCAAACAAATTGTGCCAATGGCTCACGAGCTTTATGGAAGATCGCTCCTTACATGTGGCAGTATTTCTTCTGATGCGTTAAAAACCAATGCCGGGGTCCCCCAGGGTTCCATCCTGTCCCCCACCCTATTTCTTTTACACATCAACGACCTCTTAAAAACCACCACGAACCCCATTTACAGTTTCGCAGACGACATCACACTTGTCTCAACTTTCACATCCTATCGATCACTTTCAGTGAATGATACAAATGGACTCAGGCAGGAACAGGTTGACTCCATCAATAGAGATCTTGAAGCAATCGTCGAGTGGGGAACCAACAATCTTGTTCAGTTCAACGCCCAGAAAACACAAAGCGCCACGTTTTCCAAGAAAGTGAATTCCTCAAATCATTTCATCACAATGTCCGGAAATACCCTTAAATCAAGTCCCTCCATCTCGATTTTGGGAGTCACTGAACAAAACAACTAAAAAAAAACGCAGTTCACCGATAGTTCAGTTAAACCGTAGATCACTGGTGAACGTGGTTCATATACCAATCGGTTGTACCATCAAGTCTAGTTCAGTTGACTTACGATCAATTTAGGTTGGTACATAAATTCTTTAAAACTGCTACTTCAGTTTTTAAATATACGGTGTTCTGTGTTAATTTATGTGACTTTTGATTTTGATACTCACAAGCATATTTATTGTGTTTTGGAAAATAAGAAGTGTATTATGGATTTATTGAATGAGCTGAGGGAAGACGAGAAATTTTTGGAGTTAGTAAATAACTTTCATCGCGAAAGATTGCCACAAACATATAGGGAACGCCCCAATCATTTTTCAAAATAGAATTATAGAGATTTCGACTTTCAAAAGAAGTTGTACAGTTTTTACAAGTGTAAGAATAACGCTATTTTTTTTTTTTTGGTGAGAAGTTAACTGACCTTCTGGAACTTTTTGGAGGAATCCATTACTTTTGTAATAAAAAAAATTAAAATAAAGTATATATACTTATTTGAGTTTATCAATAAATTGCAAATCATCTTACAAAATCCACAACGAACCGAGGAAATAATTATCAGTGGAATAAATCAATTCTATTTGAATCAACAATGTAAAATTGTTTTTTATAATAATAATAACTATAACAACAAAACATATGGTATTTTTTCATTCTTTCCACTGGGATAATGAAAATAGTCGCAAAAAGGGTAGACCTATCGTGTGGGCCACGGACGGCCTGCACTGCGACTATTAGAAAGGGGAAGGGATTATAGAAAGAAAATAGGAAATGATTGTGGACCCGCTTTTTGAAAAGTTGCAGGTCATAGTTTTCTGGAAAAACTGATTTTGGAAGCTTGTTCCATTCCGTAGCAGCCCTGTAAAAGAAGGATTCTTGATGGAGATTGGTCCTTGTAGTGTCAATCTTGAGAGTAAATGGGTGAGACTAATCAGCGTGCCGAGTTCTTCGGCCGAATGTAGCCAATGGTGGTACAAGAGTTTTTATTTCTCTGGAGCATCTGCCATGGAAATATCTGTAGAGTAATGACTGGTCTGCAACTCTTTTTCCATGTTCTAGAGGGTGAAGGGTATCTGTGAGAGTTGAGCTGTTCATCAACCGAATGGCCCTTTTCTGAATGGAATCTAGAAGAGAATCTAATAGTATTTACCCTATTACCTGGACTATGGTTTGTTTACGTATCGAATTGACTCGCCCAGTTTTTGTTTTATTTTATTTTATTATCTCCACGCTTTTAAGTGATCCGAGAAATAAAAATCGAATTAGTAGATCCAATTAACGTTCTTATTAGGTGATACGCGACATGATAGAGTCATCAAAACATAAAGATTAAAAATAAAACTTGTTCATAATCGATACAGTAACGAAACTAATTTGGTCTAGTTTTTTTTTTCGAGAAATTAAAACTTTATTATTATCGCGCGATGTACGAGGGGTGGACTATATTTATATATATATATAATTTACGATCGTATTTATTGGACGCATGATACAATAATGTTCTTGTTTTACGTGTATATTGCATACATACAAACATATTGTAACGATTTCTCGGGTCCGTCTCTGTTGACCCTTTCTGTCGCGACAATGCGTCGGCCACAACTGGGACTGTCGGCGCGGAGACCAAAGGAAAATTCCCGCAAGTTCTCGACGAGGTGTCTAGTAAATTCTTACCGTTTCGAAAAGGGGTCTATCGCCTTCGCGAATAAGGTCGAAAAATGATTTACAGTTATAAAAAGTGACAGCGGCTGCGGACAGAATGAGTATTAGTTTTAAAAGTGTTTATGATTTAAGAAATGTAAATAGTTATAAAATGTTGTAAAAGTTCTATATCTAAGTGATTTATAAAATTTATTATATTGGAATAAACATTGTTCTGTTACTGTATCGAGAGTTTTAATCGCCAATCCCACGAAAGAACTAAAATTCGTATCAATATAGTCACGCCTTTTTCCCGTAGTGGTAGGCAGAGATCACTTTCCACTTCCGCTTCGGTTCTTACACACGTCTCTCGCTTCTTTTACTTTCATCAGGGCTTTCATGCATGCTCGTCGGTTGCTGGTACTCTTAAACTCTCCAATGTGGACTCTAAACTTAGTTCCTAGCTCATTCAGGGCGGCACGGCATTGCATCGCTGCTCTAGAGGTCAAATAGACTGAGTTCAGTGATTTGAGGTGAGGGGTCTTCTGAGAAGATACCGCAACCTACTCTTCCTTCTAGTTTAGAGCTATTCGTATAAAATACTGCGCCCTGAGGTTTCACTAGATTCTCGGCCCAATCTTCTTTAGATGTAATTTATAGGGATAAGTCGCCTTCGAACATAGATTCGAACATAGATGTAGGTTTAGTGTAATACGTGTTTTTTGTGCACAGGTCGTATTCTCCAAGTATTCTAGAGTGACCATAGTGCGTTTCGGTCCATGGGGTCGCAGCATTGAGTCTGATAGACGCACTAGCTGCGCATTCTTTCCAAAACAGATCTACTGGTAGTAGATGTAGAATCATTTCAAAGGCTTTTGTTGGGGTGGTCCGTAGACAGCCTGTGATCAGCAGACATGCCAATCTCTGAACTTTTCCTACCTTTTTATGGTTGACTCCCTTCTCTAGGGCTGGCCACTTCCACAGCAGCTTTCTGTCTAGAATCAGGCCCAGGTACCTAGCTCGCCCCGAGAGGTTAATAGTGTGTCCTCCAATTTCTGAAAGGAGAAAAACGGGAATTTTGTTTTTTTCTGGGTTAACGCCCTGTGCTCCAATAAGATAGTTCATGAAGTGCATTTTGCATAATTAAATTCCAAGTTTTAACTTATTAATTCTTAATATAACACAAATAATTTGATCTTACTTTTATACTTCTGTCAAACCCAACATTCACTATCATACATAAGTGTAGGGACCAGCACTTCTCTATGCACATTGCTTAGCCAGTCGTGCCTCATTTGTTTCTCTGCCAACACCCTTCGCTCAATATTACAGTCATACTTTCCGTCTCTCGTAAACTTTAAACCCAAGTATACAAACTTTTTAACTTATTCCACTCTTTCTCCTTCGATCAGCACCTCGCATTTTGTCATGGTTTCTTCTCTTTCAAAAACCATAACTAATATTTACTTTCATCCCTTTGATTTTTAGGGCATCATGTATATTATTAACCATCGCCTGCAAGTCTTCCTCGGATAATGCAAATATAACCTTATCATCGGTGTAAAGGAGGCATTTGACGATCAAATCATTCATTCTTAATCCATACGCACTCTCTTTCAGATCTGTTAAACAACCATCTATGAATAAGTTAAGCGGGGAAATCGGTTTAGGAGGCTGACAGTTTGGTGTTTTACTTGAATTTTTTAAACAGGGAAGGAATATTCAGAAATTGTTTAAACTTGGAGGGTATTTTATTTATATTTTGAAGTACACTTTAGAATTTTTGCAATTTCCGCCGTAAATAGTGGCGTAAGAACGTGCTGTCCATGAACGATTTCCATCCGAGTATTTTGCTGGTGGGCATTCCTGTAGTCGCAATTTTTATCTGTAGTTGTGATCAAAAAAATTAAAAATTGCATGTTTTTGAGTGAACATAAAGTCATGTTTTTTACACCATATTTTTTCACCTTTTT
The DNA here is from genome assembly GCA_950111635.1 of Agelastica alni. Lineage (NCBI taxonomy): Eukaryota > Metazoa > Arthropoda > Insecta > Coleoptera > Chrysomelidae > Agelastica > Agelastica alni. Next base: position 31,280,002 of record OX467716.1, read on the forward strand.
TGCATAAAAAAACTATATTTTTAACAATAATATAATCGCATAATTAGGTTCATACGGATTAGAATCGAAAAAGAATATTCACAACAAATTTCAGAACGATTGGTCAATAACTTTTTGAGCTAGAATGACAACCAGTTGAAAAAAAGTCGTTTCGAGAAAAACGCGTTTGAAATAAAATGTAGCGAAAACGAGAATAGCCGGAGCTGAACTAGGCAATCTCGACGCTCTGTCGAAATATCGTAAACTTTCGAGAAAGTTTTACCCCGAATCAAACAAGAACATCTACCAAAATCCCCCTCTCTCTATTATTCCGTAGTACAGCGGTATTGAGGCAGGTAACCGAAAAAGAGCCCCATTTCACTACCGACCAACCCCATACATAGACAATATCGACCACAATTCATTCCTCACCACTCTGTCGTAGGCCCTTTCCAAGTCTACGAAAGCGCAATTGACCTTTTGAATTTTAGCCAAGAATTTCTCGACTAAGCTTCGTAAAAGACCTGGTGATCCATGCATCTTATTCCTCTCCTAAACCCCGCTTGCACATTCTATATCTTCTCATCAGTTTCATTCGTCACTCATTTAATTACTTGCATACAGTTTGCCGACGATGCTGGGTAAGCTAATTCCTTGGTAGTTTTTGAAGTCCTGCTGGGAACCTTTTTGTTTGTAAAGTGTTACGATAACGGCATTGCACCAGTCTAATGTCTAATGATTTTAGTGAACAATTAATTTCATTAGAACCCACGGATTTTGTCTTGAAAAATACAATTTTTTAGATTTTTTTTGTTTATTGCGTGCGGAAGATCTCTCTTCAGAATCGAGTCCAATTTATTCCTAATCTCGTAAGGGCAGGAAAAAATAAAATAAATAATGTATTTCCCTCGGTATTGCTATCCATATTGCGTCACTTTGTTCTGTATTTGCGTGATCTCATAACAAAACAAAAAGCAGAAGGAAATAAATACGATTTTTCTACGGAACGACCGGTGTGTCGCAATTAAAATCGATAGACGTTTACTTAAGAACCGTTTACGAAGGTCGATAAATATTTCTATTACTAAAATGGTATCACCACTCGATGTTATTGACCCTAGAGTGGGTTGGCTATTATCGAAAAAATATTTTGTTAGTCTCGCTAACGGTGTAAAGATAAGGATGTATTAATTGGTCTTTTTTGATTGGCGCGCAGGAAGAAATGCTGTGGATATTAACATTCGAAATAAAACGCTTCGTGCGCCAGACAGGATAATAATGGCGGGGATCCTTCTACCGCAAAGCGTGCAGGCGGGTTCAAAAACTACGTGAAACAACATTCATTTCCTCAAATATCCCAACCCTTTCACCCTGGAGGATTCCCAAAATCATAATTGAACATACCCTCTCACGATATGATGAAAGCCAGATGAACCATGGAGTGATCAATGCAGAATTTCATCGTCTTCTAGAACACTATGCAGACTTCGACTTCCTCTACACAGATGCATCCAAAAATATAAACGGAGTCGGATCGGCTTTCACTATCGCAGATTTTCAAGCTTCGTTCAAACTACCAACAGAGAGTACGGTTTTCACTGGAAAAACATACGCTATATGGAAAGCCTTGAAGTACATAAATATTAAAAAAATTGGGAAATGCCTCATTATAACAGATTCCATGAGGGCTCTTCTGGCAATAAATCAATCAAACACCCAAAATCCCATTATACTTTTCATCAAACAAGAGCTCCATGTACTCAAACAAAACCGAGCAGTGATTAGATTCATGTGGGTCCCATCTCATGTGGGTATCCCAGGCAATGAAAGAGCAGATCAACTGGCGAAAGCAGCCATCTTAAATCCATTGACTGCTACTGAACCCAAAATAAATCACATTGACCTGAAATCTTTCTACAAACAAGAAATAACCAACAAGTGGCAACATCAATGGTATAATTCTACCTCTAAGTTAGCAGAAATAAAAACATATGTACTCCCATGGAAAAATACCCCCAAAACAGAAGTCACCAAGTTATCCTGACAAGTTTGCGACTGGGACATACCCGCTTAACGTATGGATACCTCATAACAGGTGGTGACAAACCAAGATGTGAAGTGTGTGGAACAGACCTAAGTGTTAAATATATTTTAACAGAGTGCGTGCTATATTACATCGACAGACTTACTCATCACATCCCACAAACAATGAAAGACATACTTGGTGAAGATTGTGACACCGAACAATTGATAGCTTTCCTCAAAGATATACGCATTTTTCAACAAACGAGGGCAGTTTGATAAGTCAGTGACTTTTTGAATTTCTCGCGCAGTTACTCCAAATGCAACAGTGCTGCCGTCAACTATAATTTATCAGTGGGCAACTGTCTAATTTTGAGCAAGCTACGTCGTGCAGTTGGTGTTTGATAGCCGTTCAAAGCAGACAACCTCGTGAATTTTTACGAAAATGGAAAAAAGTGAATTTCGTGTGCTGATTAAGCATTACTTTTTACGTAAAAAATCCATCACTGAAACTAAGGAAAGACTTGATAAATACTACGGGGACTCGGCACTATCAATTTCAATGGTTAAGAAGTGGTTTACAGAGTTCCGTTGTGGTCGTACCAGCACTAGTGACGCCGAACGTCCAGGTCGCCCAAAAGAAGTGATCACGCCGGAAATCGTCGATAAAATCCATGAAATGATGTTGGATGTTCGGAGAATGAAAGTGCGTGAGTTGGCTCATGCTGTAGGTATCTCAACTGAACGGGTACATCATATTTTACACGAATATTTGGACATGAAAAAAAACTCTGCGAGATGGGTGCCGCGATTGCTCACACTCGACCATAAGCGCAATCGTGTGACCACTTCAAAAGAGTGTTTAGCGATGTTCAGCAGTAATCCGGACGAATTTTTGCGCCGTTTTGTTACTGTGGATGAAACATGGATCCATCACAACACGCCAGAGACCAAGGAACAATCGAAACAGTGGGTTGCTCGGGGTAAACGTGGACCAAAGAAGGCGAAACAGAGTCTGTCAGCCAACAAGGTCATGGCCACAGTTTTTTGGGATGTACGCGGTGTCATTTACATCGATTACCTCAAGAAAGGTAAAATGATTACCGGCGAATATTATTCAAAGCTTTTGAACAGATTTGACGTTGATTTGAAGCAAAATCGGCCGCATTTGGCGAAGAAGAAAGTGCTGTTCCATCAAGACAATGCGGGTGTGCACACTTGTCTAGTCACGATGGCCAAAATCCACGAATTGGGATACGAACTGCTACCCCATCCAGCATATTCTTCAGATTTAGCCCCCTGCGACTATTTTCTGTTTCCAAACCTAAAGAAATGGCTGGGCGGTAAGAGATTTGAGTCGAATGAAGAAGTCATTACCGAAACAAACGCGTATTTTGAGAGCTTTGAAAAAACCTATTATTTGGAGGGAATAAAAAAATTAGAAAAACGCTGGACTAAATGTATCGAGATAAAAGGTGATTATGTAGAAAAATAAAATGTTTATTTGCGGAAAAAAATTTGTTTTATTCAAAAAGTCACTGACTTATCAAACCGCCCTCGTATATAAACTAATTTTAAATATCTTATACTAATTGAACTATCTGTATTATGCCGTAGCTAATAACCCTAGCGGTTGATGCAACTTTCTTTAAATTAAAAAAAAAAATTAATCTATAATATACGAGTAGTTAATACTAAACAAAATCTGATGCACGTCACACAATTTCAGCATCTACACGCCGTTGACAAATTGTCAAAATTAAAGGGAAGTCTAAAAATTGTAGGACATACATACATAATGTAAGAAATAATAATATCTTATTCTACTCAAAAACTATATTTATCGTAAAACGTAGTCAAAACTATCAATCTATTATAAAATGCGTCTTTACCCTTCAGTCTCGTACCGAAGACTGCCAAACTACCTGTCATATCCCGCACCCCTCATCGTCTTCCTATTTTAGGTACCCAGCAAAACAGATCTTTCTGTTATTGTTATTTTAAGTAACCCTCGTTTATGATTCCACCGATGGACCTTGCATACAGGATGGATCCAAATATATCTTACAATAAATAAATAAACTTAGCCAGGATATCAAAATGGGGATCCAATAGCCTAGTGTTTTTTAATTCAAATAAAACTCGAGCATGCCTAATCTCTAGAAAAGCCAATCTCACAATGCCAAATGTTATTATACTATATTATACTACTATTAGCAATATTTTTTTTTTGGGATAACCACATTGCTACAAGTGCCTCTCGACAGCCAGTCGTGCCATTTTTAACACGTTTTGACTGCTGATAAAATTATGTGGCTCTCATTTATTTGTTTCCCTGCCAATACCCTTCCCTCTATATCATTTCCGTGTATCGTAAACTTTGAACCCAAGTATACAAACTCTTTTACTTGTTTCACTTTTTCTTCTTCCTTCAGTACCAAGCAGTTTGTCATGCTTTCTTTTCTTTCAAAAACCATTACTTTCGTCTTGCTAGCACTCGCTTACATTTACATTTATTTTTATCCCTTTGATTTTTAGGGCATCATGTATAATATTAACCATTGCCTGCATCTCCTCTTGACGCTAATATGACCTGATCAACAGCGTAAAGGAGGCATATGACGATTAAATCATTCATGCTCAATCCATTCACACTCTCTTTAAAATATTTTTAAGATTCCTTTTAACATACTTAAACCACATTTATTTGGACACTCACTGTGTATTTTATTTCATCACCTTGTCACTATAATTGATGAGATAAGGTTACCAAATATCTTTTCCCGCCAGAAAACTCTAATTTTTGTTATTTAACCCCATCAAATTAATGTTTGATTATTTAAAACATATACCAGGGCTAATCGATAAGTTTTTATTGTCCGTTCGAAAGTAAAAAGTGTGGTTATTAAAAATGGATGTGTACAACTGAATGTCATTATATTTGATTAAAAAGTTGTTAAATCTGTATGTAATATTCGACATCAAACGTATCATTTCGACAACATTTAAAACGACCTACTTTTCGTAGACAATATTGGCCAGAAATGAGGTTCGAACTTTTATAATACTTCCTGTTGTAATTAAATCGCGCATGCGACTATTCAGTGTACAATAATAAAAGTAGGCGTGTCTGCTATACAGGACGTCTCGCCACAAGCTACTTAACTTATTTCGATATTCCTACTACGTGTAGAAAAAAATTCACGTTTGTACTTAATGGGCGTTCAATGGTACGTTTAAGGGGGTAGAGGGTAAAGGGGGGACTCTATGCTTTGACATAGACCATCAGTAGGGTTACAAACATTAATTAAAAAAAAATGTATAAATTTTTTCTCGAACTCTTTACCAAGTTTCGCTAGTAATTCGTCTACGTTCTTCAGTTATTCTAAACTTTAGTTATTCAAAGTTTCCGGGAGAAGACTAACTTTTGGTATTCGCAAATTTGAACATATCAGCCATACATTCAGAATTACTAAATGGTCACACATGAAAAATCGTCGAGAATTGCATTCTACCATGTTTTATATTAAGCTACTTAAGGAAATATCTCCACCATATCTGTATCATAAAATAAAATACAGAACCGATGTACATTCTCTAAACTTAAGACATAGAAATACTCTAACTATACCACGTCACCACACTGAGTCTTTCAAACGATCCTTTTCTTATTGTACTGTTAACTGTCTCAATAATTTACCTCACGATTACAGTAACTCATCACTACATAAACTCAAACGAGCTCTCTTTGACTATTATTTTTCTCAACAATAATTTAATTTTTTGGATTAAAATTGCTAATTTATTGCTATTAATGTCTTTGACTTTCTTTTGGGGTTAGATGGAAGAGCAGATGTATGTTAAATACCAAGTATATAGTTATATTGTACCTTCTTTATTATTACATACAAACTGAATCTCGCCCTGAATATATGTAAACAAAATGTAATTCTTTTTTATAACTGGCAATAAAGACATTTATTATTATTATTATTATTAAATAGCCCCACAGAATAAAGTCGAGTGGTGTTAGACGTTGAAGATCTTGCCGGCCATTCTATAAATTGTCTTACAGCTAGTGGGTAATGTGGTGTATCTCCGTTCTGTTGAAGGTATATATTCTGTTCATCTAGCACCATATTTTCCTGTTCATTAACTTGTCTTTTCAGTAAAGATTCATGTACGGTTACTCCGAGATAACCCAATATTATTTGGAACCGACAGATTCGTTACAAAACACATTTGCCAGGAAATTATATTTGCTTGGTTCTTTCCTTGCATTGCATACTGGAGAACGTTGCAGCAGGACATTCTCTATACTGTGAATGCCCGGCTTTATATTTAGACCGATTTGTTGATAATGCGATTAAGTATTTGCATACAATCGATGAATTTTTTTTCAGAAAAATAACCGTAGGCGTCATCACCGGATTTAATTGGTTTAAAAATCGTCTGATTGTTTTATGAAAACCTCGTTGGAACATTCGCGGAATCAATCATCTCACATTTAATCGCACACACCGATTACCAATTTTACGTTTCAATTCATTTTTTTTAATGATATTTAAATTCGTCTGTTGCATACAATGTTTCAAGAATGTTGTTTGTCAGTTGGAAACCGTAAACTCCTGACTAATATTCCGAAAGATCTTATCTTTAACACATACAACACCATTCTTAAACCAATTAGTTCTAATTAATGAAAATTAATAAATCATCCGGATTAGAAATAAAAAAAAATCTGTCTGTTAACGGGACTATTAATAATCACCGAAGATGTATCCACTCTTGGGAGAATTGACACTTACTCAGTTATTCTGCAAACCTTTTGTCATAAATATTAAAATCTTTCGTCGTTCATAAATCCCGGATTCAATTATATACATAAAGTCACGCCTTTTTCCCATAGTGGTAGGCAGAGACCACTTCCTTCTACTTGCTACGGTTCTTTCACACATCTTTTGCTTCCTCTACTTTCATCAGTGCTCTCATGCAAGCTCGTCGGTTGTTGGTACTCTTGATCTGGCCTTTCTTCAAAACAATGTTGATCTGATCGAGATCGATGTTCTCCGAGGTCGACCTCTACCGACTTGTCCATTCTCACTCGCCTTATAAATTTGTTTCGTCAATCTTCCTTTATCCATCCTTTCTACGTGTCCAAACCATCTAAGCATTCCTTTATCTATCTTTGTAACCACATTTTCTTTTGCACCACAGCGTTCTCTTATCTCACTATTCACTATTCTTCACTTTATCCAACCGAGTCACTCCGGCTATACTTCTCAGACTACTCATCTCCGCAGCATGAATCCTATTTTAATGCTTCTTTTGCCAAACCCAACATTCACTACCGTACATAATTGTAGGAACCAACACACCTCTATGCTATAGGCTATTCATAAAGCTATGCAGTGCCCCATTCATTTGTTTTCCTGCCAACACCCTTCACTCAATGTCACTGTCATACTTTTCATCTCTAGTAAACTTTGAACCTAAGTACACAAATTCGTTTACTTGTTGTAATTATTAAGCTGAAATTCTCTCACAACGCAAAAGAAAATTAAAAATCTTATTTAGAACCATGGAAAACTCTTCATCTTTTGAGCTGTTAAACTCCGTGCAATAGGGCTTCATTTCCTCAAATAATGACTCAGAAGTTGCTCTCACATATTTCCTTGAAATTTTTTTACAAGCACCACAAAAAGCAGGGGCAGGAGGTGCTTCATCTTTCAAAAATTATACCATATTTGACAACATACCTTCTTCATCTTGTGAGCTGTAGAACTTTACATAGAAGAGTGCTGTATTCCTTCAAAAATGACCTAAAAGTGACAAAACCCCTTTCTTTAGTCTACACTCATGGACAAAATTATGGAATATTTCTCATATTTTTATTTGGAAAACATTAATTCTAATAAATCAAGCCATCAGACGAGGAAGAACAGTTTATTTTTTAAATTTTAGGTAAACAATATTTAGTTTTTATGTGTATAGAATCGTGAAAAAAACTTATTACTAAATGTTAACAAAATTAAGTTAATCAAGGATTTATGTACTTTAAACTTTAATGTCATTAGGAGGACAAGTACTATACTTTTATTTAAAATAAGTGCATAGTAATTAACGGGTATTTCCTCCTCGAGCTCTTATGACTGCTTGCATCCTTTTTGGCATACTAAAAAGTAGTTTGAATGAATTCTTTAAGGAATTGCATTTCATTCCTCATAAACTGCAATTTAAAGCTCTTTTGTACTGAGAACGGGATTTCTTCGCTGTATGCGGCACTTCAGATGATCCCACATGTGTTCGATCGGGTTCAAGTCTGGGCTATACGGTGGCCAATCTAATGTTTCAATCTGGACTTCATTTAAGAAATTCGTCACTATATTAGCTGCATGTGGTCGAGCGTTATCGTGCATTAGTACAAATCTTTCGTATCCAATATGGCCAACATATGCACAACATGCTCTTGTAGGATATTTTCAATATACAAGTCACTAGTCATACGTCCAATCACTTCGACAAGTTCGATACGTCATTCCCAACTTATACCTCCCCAAAGCAGCCACCTCCAAAACTAACACTCTCTATAAGATTGCAGCTGGCGTACCGTTCCCCAACTCTTCTGTAGACGTGGTTTCGTCCATATGGCTTCCATCATTGAATTCTGGTCTTATCCGTAAAGAAATTATTTTTCCATTGCTCGATATTCCATTAAACATGAATTTTTGCAAATTCTTATCGACGAATTTTATGAATATTAAAAAGATGTGAAGCTTTGGCAGGCCGTTTTGGCTTTAAACCTGCTTCTTTTAATCTTCGTTTAACTGTTTTCGAACTAACATTAACTTGTCTGAGATTGCCATAGAAGGTTTTGATTTGGCAATACTCTGATATAGTTGTTTCGTTAAAATGTGAAGATCACAAGATTTTTACTTAAAATTATCATTGTGGACAATGTCTGGGAAATAGAATGGATGCTGGTGAACGTAATAGAGTTGCATCAGTTTATTGACAAAAAAAACCAGTTTCGTTTTTTATTGAACATTTTCAGTCCTCCATTTTTTCCTTTTATTATATTGCTTATCACTGTCATTGATTAGCTTTGAAAATAGGCGCAATTTACTTTTCTAGAATCTAATTTGTAGTAGTTAAAAAAAAGGCTTAACCTGTCTCAGTTTTAATCAACACATATTTATTCTTCGGACAAGATAAATGGGTTGGTGTGAACGAAATCTGATTTAATTGAAAAGTTTTTTTTTGGAATATTTAATTAGTTACCTACATGATTTTACTGACGAAAAAAATTTCCCTTTTTATAAATCGATGTGGTTCCGCTGCATGTGTTTGAACAAAAGGTTTTAATATTAATCAAAATATTATCCCCCAAAACGTCCTCGAAGGACACACATGACGAGCTGTGAGGACAGTTTGATTTGATGCTTTGTACATTTGAATTATTGGTTTTTTACCCGTGTGTCATTAATTTCTGATAAATTAAAACATATATTTTTTTATAAAAATGTATACAACTGATTTTTAAAAAACCAGCTAATTTCACTGCATGTTAACCTATACTATGGGTATATGTGGGTCGATTATCCATCAGAAACAACTACACTCCTGGCTATATGCCTACGACGAGCATTGAATTACATCTGATAAATAATCGTGCTTAATCCCTTTTCGTGTGATATGCAGATTGTACATTTGAATTATTGGTTCTTTACCCATGTGTCATTAATTTGCGATAAATTAATACATACTTTTTTTAAAAATGTATACTTTTGATTTTTAAAGAACCAGCTAATTTCACTGCATGTCAACCAATACTAAGGGTATATGTGGGTCGATTATCCATCAGAAAGCAACTACACTCCTGGCTATATGCCTACGACGAGCATTGAATTACATCTGATAAATAATCGTGCTTAATCCCTTTTCGTGTGATATGCAGATGCTTATAACATAAAAGAAAGAACTAGTAAATTTATCCATTCGAAGTGATACTTTTTATGTAACATTTGTTTATCAACCTTAATCTTAATCTCTTAATCGAAGTAAGTACAATCATCATGTTCTTTTTTCGCTTTAATATAAAAATATGGCAACCCTTGACACTTGTGACTAGCTGTGCCCACAATTCCGCATACCTGAAATATTTACAGTTAACCGAATATTTGACACCAATTTTAAAATATCTTGAAATTGCAACATTTGAAAACGTTCTTGTTAACATTCTTCAGAAATGCTTAAGTCCTAATTTCTAACAGTTCCATTAAATAGATTTACCTGGCTAAATATTCTAGTATCACTGCATGGTTTTAACAGAAGAAGCATGAAAGTAAGATCAATGCCACGGAGATGAGTAGTCTGAGAAGTAAAGCCAGAGTGACTCCGATGGATAAAGTGAGAAATAAATAAACGTTTACTTTGAATGCATCATGCGACAGGTGCTGGACAACTGGGAGGAAGGTATAACCATTGGTGGAACTAGGATGTCTAACTTCAGATTCGCCGACGACACAGCTTTCCTAGCAACTACAGAAGCTGAACTATTAGCTCTCCTTAATAACTTAGAACAAACTAGCAAGGCTTACGGCATTAAAGTTAATTGCAACAAGACCAAAGTGATGATTATAGATAGAGGACATAACAACTATCCTCAAAAATCACAAGTTGGAAGCTGTCAAGTGGTGCAGAACTTTGACCTCGGATCGTTAATTGAAAACACAGGCAGCAGCGAAAAAGAAACCTACCGGCGCATTCAACAGGCATGACTAGCCATGACAAAACTTAATAAAATATGGCATGACTCAACATCACCAAAACAACTAAAATATCTCTGGTCCGATCACTGGTTTTTTTTCATCTTTTTGTACGCGTCAGAGACGTGGACGACCAAACAGGCTGATCGCCATCGTATAGATGCCTTCGAGATGTGGTGCTGGAGGAGAATGCTTAAATCCCGTGGACGGCACATGGAACGAACGCCTCAATTCTAAATGAGATTGGTAATCCAAAGCGCCTGTCCTCCATAGTACTAAATGGTGTCCTGACATTTTTTGGATACATTCACAGGAACATGGCAACATGGAGAAACTAGTTGTTCAGGGCCATCACCTCACTGGTAGACGACGTGGTCTTCCAATCGGATGAGATGGCGAAACACCTTTAGGAAAGCAATCGACAAACTATATATTAGTAATTTCTTGGCCAATACCAGCAACAACTGATAATAACGCTGTGTTGTGATACGAGGGCGGTTTGATAAGTCAGTGACTTTTTGAATAAAACAAATTTTTTTCCGCAAATAAACATTTTATTTTTCTACATAATCACCTTTTATCTCGATACATTTAGTCCAGCGTTTTTCTAATTTTTTTATTCCCTTCAAATAATGGGTTTTTTCAAAGCTTGTTTCGGTAATGACTTCTTCATTCGACTCAAATCTCTTACCGCCCATCCATTTCTTTAGGTTTGGAAACATAAAATAGTCGCAGGGGGCTAAATCTGGAGAATATGCTGGATGGGGTAGCAATTCGTATCCCAATTCGTGGATTTTGGCCATCGTGACTAGACAAGTGTGCACACGTGCGTTGTCTTGATGGAACAGCACTTTCTTCTTCTTAGCCAAATGCGGCCGTTTTTGCTTCAAATCAACGTCGAATCTGTTCAAAAGCTTTGAATAATATTCGCCGGTGATCGTTTTACCTTTTTTGAGGTAATCGATGTGAATGACACCGCGGACATCCCAAAAAACTGTGGCCATGACCTTGTTGGCTGACAGACTCTGTTTCGCCTTCTTTGGTCCACGTTCACCCCGAGCAACCCACTGTTTCGATTGTTCCTTGGTCTCTGGCGTGTTGTGATGGATCCATGTTTTATCCACAGTAACAAAACGGCGCAAAATATCGTCCGGATTACGGCTGAACATCGCTAAACACTCTTTTGAAGTGGTCACATGATTGCGCTTATGGTCGAGTGTGAGCAATCGCGGCACCCATCTCGCAGAGAGTTTTTTCATATCCAAATATTTGTGTAAAATATGATGTACCCGTTCAGTTGAGATACACCTACAGCATGAGCCAACTCACGCACTTTCATTCTCCGATCATCCAATATCATTTCATGGATTTTATCGACGATTTCCGGCGTGATCACGTTCGGCGTCACTAATGCTAGTATGACCACAACGGAACTCCGTAAACCACTTCTTAACCATTGAAATTGATGGTGCCGAGTCCCCGTAGTATTTATCAAGTCTTTCCTTAGTTTCAGTGATGGATTTTTTACGTAAAAAGTAATGCTTAATCAGCACACGAAATTAACTTTTTTCCATTTTCGTAAAAATTCACGAGGTTTCTCTGCTTTGAACGACTATCAAACACCAACTGCACAACGTAGCTTGCTTAAAATTAGAAGTTGCCCACTGATAGATTATAGTTGACGTCAGCACTGTTGCATTTGGAGTAACTGCGCGGGAAATTCAAAAAGTCAATGACTTATCAAACTGCCCTCGTAGAAGATATAGTTACAAAAATAGATAAAGGAATGCTTAGATGGTAGATACGGATACGTAGAGAGATCATGTATGAAAGCGCTAATTAAAACAGAAAAAGCGAAACATGTGTTTTAGAAAAAAGTCGTGACTATGTGTATGTAATTGAAATAATGGATTTATTTCATTTGGCTGTTTCGCACTGTGTACAACTCGACACTATAGTGACAGCTTTCGAATTTGTGTTTCGTCCCTACGTTTTTGTAGAACCCTGTACGATCAATACTTATTAAAAATAGTCGATTAGTGGCATAATCGTATCTCGAATGCTAAGAATAGCGATGATTTTTGTGATTGTACAAGATCGAAAATTACATGAACATTTTGCATCTTAATGTCGGTAAAATCGGTACCTCGATGAGATAAGGAACCGCGAGCGAGATCCGCGGTACTTCAAGTACCCGACGCACTCACGCGATCTTCGATCTCTTAGTTCTTAGTTTAGAGGTTTAGTTTAATATCGAGTTTTAACGCTGTTGGTCACGATTTGTGCGGCTCATGCTGGAATATTGAATATTTTTGTTGCGTGCTTCGAGGAGTGCGAACTGATTGTTGTGATAGTGATTTGAAAGTTTAGTTCGGCACGTTTTTTTTTGAAAATTTGCAAAATTTAGAGGTTGCGATCGTGACGAAATAGTTTACACTCAATTTTGATTTATTTATAAAAAAAATCATTCACTTCAAAAGTCCATTTTGTAGGATTAAATATTCGACATTTTCATACCAAAAAACCTGTCCTAATATTTAAATATGAAAATAAATTAAAAATATATATATATATATATATATATATATATATATATATATATATATATATAATCAAATTATTTATTTAATTAGGCTGCAGTCAGTAATGACCAATTTAAAGGAAATTCTTCGTTATTTTGTCAAGCTTTCGAAACACTGCCAATGTTGACAATGTCACTTTGTTTATGCAGGATATTAAAAATAATTAAATAAATAAAAATTTAATTTTTTTTTCTGAACGACCATTAATATGCTATATTATTCATTTTTAAAAATAATATAAGTAAAGATTGAACTCAGATCATTGATATCAGTTTTTTTATTTATAGTTTTTTCTTTCTTTTTATTAATATGGGCCATTTCTAAGAAAAGTCTTTTTGTTAAGTTCTTTTCAACCTTTAGAACTTTGGTAGTTAATCCGATGATCTTTATCTATTACATGATTAGCCAATGCATGAGATCTTATAGTCCTCCTGCAATCACTTTTGTGGCCTGTGATCCTATCTTCAAGCATTTGTTTAGTTTGCCCGATATATACATTGTCACAATCTTGACACGGTATTTCGTTAACAATATTTGATTTAAATTTTTTTGGTATTGGAGTTTTTAATTTAGAATGAAGATTAATGGTCGTTTAGGAAAAAAAAATTTTTACATTTATTTAATTATTTTTAATATCCTGTATAAACAAAGTGACATTGTCAAAAATAATTCACTATTTCAACAAAAAATATTTAACGTTCTTTTCTATGCCCATTTATTTATAAATTTCATGTTAGTAAGTATTGTGTGAATTAATATAATATAATGTTTTAATCAATATCCTACTTTGTAGATTGTTTTAAAATTTTTCGAAAGCTTGACAAAATAACGAAGAATTTCATTTAAATTGGTCATTACTGACTGCAGCCCAATTAAATAAATTCCAGTCAGCAGCTTATGATCTTTAAGGCACAGATTCGACCTGTCCTGGAATACTGTTCCTATATTTGGAGTGCCGCACCTAAACATATCCTGAAACTATTGGATTCCGCCCAAAAAAGGGCAATTCGTCTGGTCGGTGATACCTCGCTTACAAACTCGCTCACCTCTCTGGAACACCGTAGAAAAGTTAGCGATTTGTCTCTATTTTATAGATATTTTCATGTGCGATGCCCTTCTGAAATATCAAAAATCGTTTCTCCTTTAGCTGTTTCTACGAGATTAACCCATCAAGTTCAGACTTCACACCCCTTCGTGGTCACTTTGGAGACCTGCAGAACATCTCTTTCCAAAGACTCGTTCGTCCAACGAACAGCGAGGCTTTGGAACACATTGCTTAGTGAGGTGTTTCCTCATGAAATTTAAGAATAACTCCAATTCCTACCTTTTTTTTTCTTGGTTCTCACGATGTTCTCTGAGCATTTCAGAATATCCCTTTTCGTGGGAACCAGAACATAAAAGAAAAAAAATTATTTCACTCTTTCTCCTTCAATCAGCACCTCGCAGTTTGTCATGCCTTTCTCCCCCTTCAAAAATTATTACTTTCGTCTTGCTAACATTAACTTTTATCCCCGTGATTGTTAAGTCATCATACATAATATTAACCATCGCCTGCAACTTCTCATTTGATGCTAATATAACCTGATCATCGTCGTATGGGAGGCATTTGACGATCAAATAATTTATTTTTAATCCCTGTCTTTTATTATTATTTATGATAGTCTACATGTCGTCATCTATATTGTCTTCCTTTTACAATATTTACAAACTCGAAATGTATCAAAATTGAGCTCCTTTATTCTGCAAATGTATTTATAAAAATAAATGCTGTTTTTAGTGCTACAGTTTAAAATAGTTAAATTATTAATTTCGACCCAAAACACAACCAACAAGCGTGTAGACATTAAAAGAAAAATACTTTTTGTTGTTTTCATAATAAATGCTCAGTTGATTGATTTGTTACGACTTCCAATTGTGTATTATACTTTTCCATGCCGTGCAATTAAAACGATAACATTATTACATGCGAGCAAATACGAGATAAGAAAATATATGTCACCAAAAAGGAAGTGACATACTTTTCTTCATTTGTATTCATTAAATATTCTCTCTTAGATCGTTTTATGCCATTACTTTGTGTGGAAGCTGTAAATACGTTCCAAAAACTAAGAGATAACATCACCCAGTTAAATTCGCACGATAAGTAAGATTAAAAAATAAAAAATAACTATGAATTCGGTCAAAAATCGGTTAACATCACTATGAAGGATAAAGATTTGTTGGTGATAGTGACATTCGCGATATTTTCCACCAGTAGCGGTTACAAAACCATCGGTAGTGTTGAAAATGACTCTTCCAATCAACCGTTTACCATTTCGAACGTTAAACGTGTAGCGAGTCCGATGGACGAAAGAAGATTGGAAAGACGAATCGCCAGGTGCAGAAGATACGTTCAGTATCATCAGAAGTATTATCCGTACAAAAGTGTACATACTTACCAACCGGTCTCTAACGGATTTCAAATCGATCCTAACGTCATACCGTCGCCTTACGTCATACCGCGCTACTATTTGCCCAACAATTGCAACTCGTATTGTCCGCCGTGTCGTACGTCGTACTGCAGAAGAAGATGTCCGAATCGTCACACGACACATCTAACTGCGAGGACCACTTCGAAAACTACACCGACGACGACGACGACTGCGAGGAGAACTAAGCCTACACCTACAAAAAAGGGTATGGATGATGGTAGTACTAACACTGCTGTTACTAACACTACACTTAGTGGTCCTTCACAAAATTGAGTTTTAAATAATATGCAGGGTGATTCATTAAGAATGGGCAATCTCTGAACTGGAGATACTACACACCAAAATATGGCGATTAAGCTTAACATGTCTCATACAAATGTTGCAGGTTTACGAGATCCACAGGGTATTTAAAGTTGGAATTTTAATTTGAAATTTCTTAATAATTTTATGTCATACTAGTTCATTATTGTGTTTTTATTACTTAGTTACCAACTATCTAATGTCGTACTTTATGACCCGCGCGGGCTCAAAGAGAAATACTTTTTTGTTTAACTTATTTAATAACCTTTATTAATGAAATTACAAACGGAATATAGTAATATATGTAAATATTCGATGAACATTATTTTGACGAATTAACATAAAATTGGCATGTCTGAAATGATCCGGTGATAGTTAAGTTGCCTGCAGCAAACGATTCATGTTTCATAGTTTGAGTTTCAAATTTCTGTACCCGGAAGGTACACCTGCCAGCATTCTTGAAACTTCATTTTTTGAAGATAAACTATCCTCTAAATATCCTTCAGCAACCGACATACTCTTCCATCCACCATGGCGCTTCAACGTGGTCATACTGGTTCCAGCCTCTACAAGAAGAGTTGCTGACGTTCGACGCATACAATGACCTGTATATTTCCCAGGATCACTCAAACCCAGATATTCCGCTATAATGGACGGGATTTTTCCAAACGTGTTTTTTCCTACTGGCTGTACAGTACATCGACCTTGTCTATAAGTCAGAAAAAGCCTTTTTTCTGACCAACCACGTGGCCGTAGTGACATATAATCTCTTATTAGCTTTAAACTGTTCATTTCACCCTCATCTATAATGGTAAAAATGCGTTTTTTATCGGTCTTTGTCTCTGGTACATTTACCACAAAAACCGATTTTCTATCTTCTACATGAGTAACTAACATGTTCTTGCTTTCGATATCCACCAAATATTCCAAATATTAATGCAACTTCGTTCATTAAAAACGTCTCGTTCGGTGCCTTTAAAACATCTTCTCTAGACAGAATTTTAGACTTCTTTGGTTTGTAGCCTTTCGAAGTTTGCTTCAAATATTCCATTAAATTATAGTAATTAGCAATGTTAATATTTTTATTTACTATTAAAGTCTTCTTTACCATGGAATATTTGAACCACAAGGAACTCGGAGAAAATGTTTTAGCGAGATCGCCGAAGTATCCAAGCAACACTGTTTCATTAACATCTTTTACGTAGTTTTCTTGCATCCAATTTTTCGTATTCCATGTTGTACGGTTCTTTAGACTTTTTTGGCAACAGATTTTTAGTTGCTTTCTTTGCTTTTTCAATAATTTCGTCAGGATGTCCAAAATCTTCGTACATGTTGACTTCTAACTTTGACACATATAAAAATTATTGTGATTTTATGACATTTACGTTTGTCAACATTCACCTAGCAACGATGGTGTCTACTATGATAAAATGGCAATGTTATTAATTCAAACCGGATTTTTTAAAATTCTGATTTGTATTGAGATTGGATTGCAATAACGAACTAGTATGACATAAAGTTATGTATGTACCGCGGGCATAAACAGATATGTATACCCTCGGGCCACTTACAATTGTACAACGTCGCCCTCAGGGCATAAACATCTATTTATACCCTTGGTACATAAATAACTATTATGATTTTAAGCAGCATCTTCTTGAAAATTGGCAACTTTATGTTCTTTGGCATGAAAATTACGAATTGTATGCCGAATTTAGCACTATTCATACACGGCGTTAGTTACATACACCCTGTTACTTAGGTAAATTACAACATATCTTTTTTGCCTGATGACTAGAAAATCTAAAAGGCAGTTTAATTTTGAGCATTTTAAACATTCAATGAAATTTGTTTATTGTGAAATGAATTTATTCCTTTAAATTACTACTTTGCGGGGTAACAACAGTAAAGACAACAAATAACAATCAGTAACAGTAATAAAAGAAAAATTCAAAGTAAATGCTCAAAATGCCCGTGTTATGATCAAGAGAACTAAGAATGATATATCCACAAATTTGTCTTTAAAAAAAGTCCTAGTTATATAGAACTGCGCGATGTTATAATGTTTGGGTCCCCCAATGAATGAGTTGATCGAGTAAATAATTAACTGAATAACTAAAAGGAGACAATTAGTTATTTAAAACGCCGTAGTTACTATCAAATTAATGTTTTTCGGGGTCGCTGAGTTTGATATTGATATTCCAAAAGCAAGCAAGCCAACGTTCAGTCTGCCGAATCCGCCAGTTTTTTTTTATAAATTTGCGACGTCTTAGTTTGTCAGCATTTGCAGTTTTCCTCTCTTGTCTCTTTTCTATACTATACAGTTATCCCAGTCGATAGCTGTGAACGCTGTCAAAGCCTTGTTTTTCATATACCATGTATAGGGTACGGAAAACCAAATGTCTTACGTCGAGATTGTACGGGAGATGATCCAATAATTATCTACCAGCATTATAAGAGTTTTCCTTTGAAAAAATATTTACAGTTACAGATTTATTGTTACTATTAAGAATTTGTTGTAGCTGGCAGCTGTTATGCTTCGTTAATGGTTGTACCAGCCGTATTTTTTTGTGGTAATTCAATCTATTATAAATATAAATCCGCATTAGAAGAAGCAAATTTGCTGACTATTTCGCACTTTATTGTGTAACGTTATCGGTTTAGTTCCAGTTTGTTTTGTTCAGCAGGAATCTTATGCTAAAAAATGTAATTTTATGCAATGTGATATAACGCATGTACTCGACATTCTTGTTTATATACAGGATGTTATTTAATACTGTCTGTAATAATACACGGTGTGTCGAAGAACAAAAAATGTTCCAGTGTTTAATGTGCCAATGATACTGATGAAAGATTTTTTGAGCATTTTAAAAATACATTATTGAGGAAAATATTTTTTTTAATGTTGGTATACTCCGTTCGCTTGGCGTGTATAGCGCATTACCGAGAAAAGTTTATTTTTAACAAATTTTAAAATAAATCTATACTCGCCTATACTCATTCATATAGTTTTAACTTATTTGGTTTGACCACCTTGATCATCTTCACTTGCTTTACAATCGGTTTCAAGAGATTATTGTTTCTACTATATTGTCAACCGTCCACATATTTTGTTTCTTTTTAATTACGTATTGTATAGCTTTTTGTCAATTTTCTTCTATAATTTTTGATAATGATTGCAATAAAGGTTGCAAAACATCATTAAGTTTGTTGTGTTATGACGTGCCACATTTGCTTTTATTTGTGCCCAAATGAGCTCAAACGAATTTAATAAACATTGGTTAGTTATTCGTGTCCGGATCACACTATGTCCTTTCAAAAGTTTACGGCTCTAATGGTCCTGTCATTTGCTAAAATTAGGTCGTTTCCTGTGCAGCTCTGTCCCGGGTCGATGCAGGTCAGCAGGTGTGGAGGGTTCTGGATTTCTCCGCAAGCATTCCCTGGTAGCATTCCCCATTTTTGCAGGTTTTCTCTGCACCTCGAGACTCCTGTGTAAAGTCTGTTGGGTGATTGGATCTTGGACTTCAGCGCGCCATTTTTTGAGCCTTCTGGCTTTCTGAGAGACTTACAAAGGTGCTGTCCTAGCCAAAAAACTGTGACGTGATCGGAGTCTGGGTCTAGCTGGTTGGTGGCCATACATAGAGCGGGTGCCTTGTGTCGGTCTCTCGTCGCCCCCTTTCTGCCTCAGCGGCTATCTCTCTCCTAATGAGAGGTGGTGCTATCCCAGCGAGAGAGTATACCTGATGAAGTGGCGTCGGCCTCAGGCAACCTGTTATTAGGCGAACTGCTTGATTCAAAGGGACGTCAGTTTTCTGCATAGCTTTATGAACACCCAGAAAGTGTCAAAAAAGGCACGTCTGGCTTAGCATAGAGGAGTGTTGGTTCCTACTCTTGTGTATGGTAGTGAATGTTGGGTTTGGCAGAAGAAGCATGAAAATAGGATTAATGCTGCGGAGATGAGTAGTCTGAGAAGTATAGCCGGAGTGACTCTGTTAGATAAAGTAAAGAATAGTGAGATAAGAGAACGATGTGGTGTAAAAGAAGATGTTGTTACAAAGATAGATAAAGGAATGCTTAGATGGTTTGGACACGTAGAAAGGATGGATGAAGGAAGATTGACGAAACAAATTTATAAGGAGAGTGTGAATGGACGGAAGTCGGTAGAGGTCGACCTCGGCGAACATATCTTGATCAGATCAACATTGTTTTGTAGAAAGGCCAGGTCAACAGTACCAACGAGCATGTATGAGAGCACTGATGAAAGTGGAGGAAGCAAAAGATGTGTGTAAGAACCGTAGCCGAAGTGGAAGGAAGTGGTCTCTGTCTACCCCTACAGAAAAAGGCGTGACTATATGTATGTATGTATGTTAATGACAGCTATCAACACAATTGGTTTAAATTTACAGTTTTATAAAATTTGTTAGAAGATAAACAATGTACAATACTTGCGGTAGATTTTTGTTAAGAGTAAGCTTATAAATTGTTTCTTTTTTAAAAGTAATATGTTTTTTTGTGTTAGACTGCTTAATTTTTGGCCCCTAAAAATTAGAAAAATAATTCGAGAAAGTAATTTAACTGAACAAGAGGTAGTGCGGGCCTTAGTTTTATTGGAAGAATCATATTATTAAAGTTATGTTGCCAATTTGTTAGGCAAAAATAGTTTCACAATAAGTCGTATGGTAAGACGTTTGAATAAGGTGGGAAATTATTCTAGATGGCCAGGAAACAGGCAAAAATGATGCACCAATGACCGAAATGAACGTTTTACTAGACAATACGTTTTAAGAAACATGACTGTCAGTAGTTCTGTGATCAAACACGAACTCGTGCTCGAAATCATCAAAATTGGTCTGTTGATAATTGGAAAAAAGTTTTATTCACAAATGATACTAGGTGTAAAATGTACAAACGTACAAATGGTCTTGAAAGAGTGTGGCGAAGATCACCTTGCAATATTTCTGCAAGGATTCCTTTCGGCGGTGGCTCTGTTATGTTCTGGGGTAGTTACATATATGCTTTTACGCTCGCACAAAATTAGTTCCTGTCCGTATGAGATCCATGAATATTGTAACAGACCATGTAATGCCTTTCGGTCTTTTTTTTGTGGAACCCAATTTGCTATTTATGCAAGACAACGCTCGACCTCACATAGCTGGGGAGGTACTCGATTATCTTATTTAAGTTGGTATATCAGTTATGCAGTGGCCACTAAAAAGCATTAATGCAAAAAATTTAAACGTCAAATATCTACACCTAAGGAAACTTGAAAATGCAGTTATTACAGCATGGGAACAAATTCCTCAAGATTTCATCCAAAAATTTAATTAGATGCATGTCTAGACGCGTAATAATGCTGTGATCCGATGTAGAGGTTTTTTTTAATTTATTTGAGTAGCAGTTAGGAGTGACCAATTCAATAAAAATTCTATAACTAGTAATAGACTTATTAATTATCATTCATATCATCCAAATAATATCAAAATTAATATGATTACAAATATGAAAATAAGAGTAGAGAAATTAACTCATACTTCTTTGAGATTTGAATGTTTAAATGAACTTAAAATTATACTTGGTGAAAATTCCTACCCAAATTCTTTAATCAATAAAATTATTTTTAGTACCCCATCACGACACATACCTCCAATTCCAAATTCACCAGAAAGTAATATTATAAATAAAATAACCTATAAAAGTTTACCTTATATTCACCAACCGACTCCAAAATTGGTTAAAGTTCTCAAAAATGAAGATGTAAAAATAGCAAAAATAAATATTAAAACAATTTCCAATCTTCATACTAAATTAAAAACACCGATTCCAAAGGAATTCAAATCAAATATTGTTTATCAAATTCCGTGCATGGATTGTGACAAAATTTACATTGGTCAAACAAAACAACTTTTGAAAGATCGAATCACAGGTCATAAAAGTGACTGTAGGAGGCACATAAAATCATGTGCCCTAGCCACTCATTCTATTGATGAGAATCATTGTATTGATTATAAGAATACGAAAATTTTAGATATGGAATGCATTTTAACAAAATGGCTATTTTTAGAAATGGTACATATCAATAAAAATAAGTATAACACCATTAACAAAAGAACAGATATTGATGACCTGAGTGCTGTTTATACAAATATTCTTAATAAAAAATTCAATTAAATTTCAGATAACCATAATACACTAATATTTACATTTCTCATCTGTATAAATAGTTTTGACATTCAGTACCTAAGAAAAAAAAATACTTATATCAAATTTCTTTCAAAAAAAACATTTTATGTTCCTCTTTGTGATAATTTTTTAATAATTTCATGTTAGTAAGTATATATTTTGTAAATTGATTTTTCATATATTAATTAAAAATATTATAGAGTCTTAAAAAAGAAAATACACATTTTCGAAAGCTTGACTGAAAAAACGAAGAATTTTTATTGAACTGGTCGCTCCTAACTGCTACCCAAATAAATTAAAAAAAAACCTCTAACGTAGATTTACAGTTAATTTATTTTCATACCTATATACTATATACTATATACAGTGTTGAGAAAAACGCTTGGACACGTCGATTTGTATTTTTAGATGCGTATTTTTTTTAAAAAAAATAATTATATAGGGTGTGTCATGTGACAGTGGGCGATACCACCAACTTTCTTATTTTAAATACAATTCCCTGTATATTATTTATTTTTTGGATTCTTCAGAAAATTCTAGACATAATTCATGTACCATGTCTCATACCTATCTTCATCTGTTTCGGAAATATTAAGTGTTTCAGATGTTTTCAGGAACTCATGGAAGATGATTTCGACAGGACAACGTATTTTTGTGAACAAATGATGGAAATGTTAGATAACAATGTGATCCAATTAGAAGATGTTTTGTTTTCTGATGAGAGCACATTTACACTTCACGGTCATGTTAATCGTCAAAATTGCCGCTATTGGTCTAATGAGAATCCTCACTGGATGAAAGAGGAACATACGCAATATCCTGAAAAAGTCAATGTTTGGGCAGGAATTGTTGGAAATCATATCGTAGGTCCCTTTTTTATTGATGGCAACTTGAATGGAGATAAATATTTAAAACTGCTCCAAAATAATGTCGTGCCAACTTTGACAAACTTATATCCTAATCCAGCAAACCCACAAGTTCCTGCCAATATACTATGGTTTCACCAAGATGGAGCACCGCCCCATTACCAAATCAATGTCCGGCATTTCCTGAACCAAAATTTTCCAAATCGGTGGATAGGGAGGCGCGGATCGATAAAATGGCCAGCACGATCTCCTGATCTGACGCCATTAGACTTCTTTTTTTGGGGATATGTCAAAAGTATTGTATACAAAACTAAACCACTCAACTTACATGACTTAAAAAGACGAATCACGCTTGCGATTAGATCAGTCACGCCTGAGATATTGAGTAACGTTAGAAGACATTTCTATACCAGATTAGCATGTTGCCAAGACGTTCGCGGCGAACATTTTGAACATCTCGTACATTGAAATTAATGTTTTTTTTTTGCTTTATTTGTGAAATAAAATAATTTTCTTTTTTTAATGTTAATTTTTGTAATACATCTGAAAACACTTAATATTTCCGAAACAGTTGAAGATAGGTATGGGACATTGTACATGAATTATGTCTAGAATTTTCTGAAGAATCCAAAAATAAATAATGCACAGGAGGTTGTATTTAAAATAAGAAAGTTGGTATTGGCCACTGTCACATGACACACCCTATATAATTATTTTTTTTTGAAAAAAATGCGCATCTAAAAATACAAATCGACGTGTCCAAGCGTTTTTCCCAACACGCTCTCATTTATTCGTTATCGAATTTATTCCATTTGGCTGTTCCACACTGTATATATATATATATATATATATATATATATATATATATATATATATATATATTTATTATTAAAATAATTCATTATAGCAATTTGTATGATTATTTTTTTATGTTATTGCGTTAATTTTGTTTAGAAGAATATTTGCGGTTATAGTTTTTGATAAATCATCTTATCTTAAATGCTATCGTGCTTTACGCGCCAAGTAAACGGACTGTGAAATTAACATATTTCGTTAATAAATAAAAACATGCTCTTGTGTTTAGAGGCAATGTCTTCTTGTGAAAACATTGCATGTTTTATTTTCAAATTTCCTGATCGCTATATTTAGATTATAATAATTAATTAAAAAAAAAAAAAACATTTCCCAACTTTGTTCAAAAATAGAAACCGGCTGGATCCATCTCTGCGTGTGATAGCACATAAAGTCTTTGTAGTAATTAGTTGTGTATATCCGTAACAACACACAGACATACTTATCTCTCTAAAATGTATATACAGGCTTTCGACTAACCATGTTTTCTCTGTCTTCCCAATGCCACATGCCATTTTAACACTCAAGAAAGCTGAATACAAAGTTGTTTATGTTCCACTTTAAGTAACACGCACTCATTTCACTCAAAAAAAAAATAAATAAACAAATTTCATAAATAATTTAACGTACAATCTAGTACATTACACTAACTGTTAGATCCAGCAAGACAAAATTATTAACAAAATGTCACATCAAAGTAAAAGCATCTCCATTTTATATTGATCTTCATGATCCACTATCTCGTTGATTAAAACATCACGTCGTTTCGCTAAAAAATGTGCAATTACGTCAGTGCATGACTGACCTGTCAAGATCTTAATTAAATTTTCGCATTAATATATACTAGTTGCTATTGAAAACTACCAATTTAGTTTTAAAAAAATAAATGAAAATTAATCAATTTTTGTTTCGAAATCTTCTAGATTCCTTTGCCCCTTTCTAAATTAAATTATAACGACGCCCGTGGTTAATACAAAGTGACAGCGAACTTTTATTTATTTATTTATTTATTTCCCCAGAGCGGGGTGATGAAGCGGGACCCGAGGGGGTCCTATGTTGAACATGTTAAATAATCAGCGCTGCTGACTTCAAATAATAAATATACTGATTTTTTTAATTCAAATTGACAGACACTTTTACAAAAAAATCATTATTAAATTAATTGAGAAATCATTATTTAATTATAATTTAATACAATATATGGTTTTTATTCAAATAATATTATGAAAATTGAGTTCGAATTTATGTGTATAGTTGTAAAAAAACGTGGCAACGGCGCAAATTGTCATGAGATTGGCAATGAAATTAGCGTGTGTTTACTTTTATTAGCAGCAGCTGACAGCTGATAACATAACCTCAAACGTTTAAAATGGATAAACAACTACGTCAAATTGAAATACCCAAATCGCAAAGAAAGTTTTAAATTAACAAGCTTAAGACAGTGATTTATTATCAATGACAGATGATGGTGCACACGATGCCTGTTACGATGTATTAACTTATCTTAAAGTAGAATATATTATTAACCACAAAAAACTATCCAAGATGTTTTATTAAGAATCGAAAGTATTAAGAATGTGAAATACTTATTAAGTTCTTATTTACCAATAAAAAATGTTTTAGGCTTGGGTATGCAAAAAAGATTATGTGAATCTGGCATCAGTAATGATCAAATTGTAAATACGTATTTCATATTTATTCAAACTACAGAAAACTTTACACTAATATTAACTTTATATATTACATTATATCATTATTACTTATAATACACTATATTAACTTTTTACTTTCACTAATCATTATTTCCTGGTTAGTGCACAACACACAGGTTATGTGTATTTACATGGGCGACTTGAGACCTGAGTCGTCTGAACGAATGCGCCGTTGCCGTCACTTCTTGAAAGCTCACGTTCTATATCAAATTTTTTCATCGTTAAAAATAAAATCAAAAACTAGACAGTCGATAACACTTTTTAAGCACCCAAACTTTTCGTTATTAAATTTCCTATACACACTTATTTTTTTTTCATCGAATTTTGCATTTTATACAATGCTTTTGTTTATTTTAATTTCAACGACTCATGATTTCTCATAAGAACCCATGATAAAGGAGCGAATTTTTGTTTTAATTTTTCTGATAACTTTTATCAGTGAAAAATTATAATTTCATATAAAGAACTATAATAACCAAGTTTAAAGACTTATATATGTTTTTAAAAACTTGGTTGCATTTTTTTCTGTGACTCCCGAACCTCCTTAATCTTCTTCTTCTTCTTCTTCTTCTTTTTCTTAAGACATTTGTCTTGTTTTTCCTCATATATTAGCACTCATAGCAGCCGCAACTGGGATTCTGATGTCCAGCTCTCGTGCCACCTCTTGGGCGGTCGTCCTGGTGGTCTGTTACCTTCAGGCTTGTTGTACTTAGCAGCTCTTACGAGGCGGTTTCCAGGCATTCTGTCCACATGATCCCTTCAAGCTCTCTTTCGGACTCTGGACCATCTCACTACATCTTGAATGCCGCAGGTAGCTCTGATGTCTTCGCTCCTCTGCCTGTCGAGTAAAGTATGTCCTGTTATGGTCCTTAGGGTTCTCATTTCGGCTGCTCTTAAAATTCTCTTTGTTGCTGCTGTTTCTGCCCTCGTTTCAGTAGCTTAGGTCATTACCGGTCTTACGCAGGTCTTATAGATTCTTGTTTTGCTCGCTATAGACATGTGCTTGTTCCTCCATATCACATCTCGTAGGAATCCCGATAGTCTTGCTGCTTTGATTGTTTGCGACTTGACTTCCGACTTAAGATCACGGTTACTGGTTATTTGAGCACCCAAGTATTTAAATGACATAACCTGTGCCACGCTCTTGTTATATAATGCCAGTTTACATCTTTTGGGATCTCGTGATATTGTAAGAGATTGTGTTTTTTCTTGCGAGATGATCATGTTATACTGTTGTGCAGTTTGCTCGAATTTAAATAGCATTCTCTGTAAATTGTCCTCGTCTTGCGATATAATGACCGCATCATCAGCATAACAGATTATTTTAAACTCCTGATCTCCCATCCTGTATCCTTTTCCCGCCGTTTTGACTTCGTCGATTATTTTATCCATGACGATGTTGAACAAAATAGGGCTAAGGCTATCTCCTTGTCTTATACCTGTTGATATGTCTATCCTTTTTGTTAGCTTCTGTTCAACTCTTATAAACGTAGAATCTATGAATGCAATTATTTTAGATATTTCGACGTCACGCCAAAAACGGTCCAATGACGTAACTCGCTACTTGTCAAGGCTTTGACAGTTCCATTTTTGTTCGTTAGAAACAAACTCTCGCGTCCGTCACGACAGTCCTGGCACACTATTTAAATAAGTTTATTAATTCCCGATATGATTGGTAGTAATTATTTATAGCTGTCATAATCGAAGCGGTTTGTCTAGATATTTAAATATCCATTTAATTATACGGATAACTGAATTTATTTAATGGATGTTTCGATGTCTATTTATTGCTTTTACTTCTTGGTAAGTGATTTGATGATATATTTTGTATATTTCCGCTTGTAAATTGCGAATTAAACAATTAATGCTAACTTTAAAATGAAGTACATTGTCATTTGTCAATTTCATGTAGGGTAACATGGTTAACAGTGGATCATTCCTACCACAAATCCATCTGCTGTTTGATATTTTATGATATGTCGTATATAAACTTTATAACTTTCTTCCCAAAAGTTGAGTTTGTAACAGTCGCCAAAAAAAAAACGTGAGTAATATTTTCTGAAACATGTTCTTTATATTGCGTTTAAACTATGTGTCTAAACTCAGACGTTAAACGTAGTTATTTATTTTCATTATAAAGATAAAAATTATGTAACAGCGATTTCTTGTTAGTGATGACTGGCTTTCAAAAATAACTACATCGAATGGTACACAGTGGATCAAACGCTAGTGGTACACAGCGGATCACGATACACTTAGGTTAGGTTAGGTTTCATGTGAGTGGGACGTGGTCGCCCCTCCACCGCGACCCTTAGTAGGTCTATTGTGGCTCACTCCTAGAGGCTACAGTTCTCCGCACAATCCAGCCCTTCTTACGAAGTTCATGGTTGTATAGGGTGAGATTTTTTTTAAAATCGGTAGGTTCTAGGTTGGTGTAACCAAATATGTTGAACCTTATTCTTCCCAGACCGGGGAATGAACATAGTATATGTTCAGCAGTTTCGTCTTCCACGCAGCAAAACCGACAGTCCGTTTGTTGGTTCAGACCTATCCTTCCGAGGTGGTATCTTAGACGACAGTGTCCTGTAAGAAGTCCTGTTAGAATTCACAGGTCATTTCTGCTCCATTTTAGGATCTGCTTAGTTGTGTTTCTCGAGGGTTTAGGTAGAAACGCCTTCGAGTGAGTTAACCCTGGTATATCGGACCAGTACGTGAGTATTTTCATCTCCGCCCAGTCCGAAATAATTGTTTTGGCGGCACTTGTGGTGACTCCAAAAACCGGTTCTGGTCCAGTGAACACAGATTCGGCCCCCTGTTTTGCAAGGTGTCGGCTTTTTCGTTTCTTTCACCCCCTGGTGCCCAGGTACCCTCAATGGGTCACCCTGTTGTTCGCACCAAGGTACTCCAAGGATTCGATGCAATTCCATACAAGTTTAGAATTTATCTTGTTGGAGCTCAGTGCTTTTAAAGCAGCCTGGCTGTCTGATATTTTTTTTTTTTTTTATGAAAATAGTCGCAAAAAGGGTAGACCTATCGTGTGGACCGCGGACGGCCCGCACTGCGACTATTAGAAGGGGAAGGGATTATAGAAAGGAAATGATTGTGGACATGCTTTTTAAAAAGTTGTAGGTCATAGTTCTCTGGAAAAACTGATTTTGGAAGCTTATTCCATTCCGTAACAGCCCTGTAAAAGAAGGATTCTTGATGAAGATTGGTCCTAGTAGTGTCAATCTTGAGAGTAAATGGGTGAGACTGATCAGCGTGCCGAGTTCTTCGGCCGAATGTGGCCAATGGTGGTACAAGAGTTTTTATTTCTCTGGAGCATCAGCCATGGAAATATCTGTAGAGCAATGACTGGTCTGCAACTCTTCTTTTATGTTCTAGAGGGTGAAGGGTATCTGTGAGAGTTGAGCTGTTTATCAAGCGAATGGCTCTTTTCTGAATGGAATCTAGAAGACGAAGAGAATGCCTTGGTGCTGAACCCCAAATGTGCGAGCAATACTCCAGTAGAGGTTGGATTTGAGCCTTGTACGTCGTCAACAGTTGATCAGGAGTAAAAACCTTTCCTTTTCCACAGAAAACCTAGCCTCTGGCTTGCCGACTTTGCGATGTTAGCAACATGGTCATGCCAAGACATATTATTGGACACCGTGACTCCCAAAATCGAGATGGAGGGACTTGGTTTAAGGGTATTTCCGGACATTGTGATGGGATGATTTGAGGAATTCACTTTCTTGAAAAACGTGGCGCTTTGTGTTTTTTGGGCGTTGAACTGAACAAGATTGTTGGTTCCCCACTCGACGATTGCTTCAAGATCTCTATTGATGGAATGAACCTGTTCCTGCCTGAGTCTATTTGTATCATTCACCGAAAGTGATCGATAGGATGTGAAAGTTGAGACAAGTGTGCTATCGTCTGCGAAACTGTAAATGGGGTTCGTGGTGGTTTTCAAGAGGTCGTTGATGTGTAAAAGAAATAAGGTGGGGGACAGGATGAAACCCTGGGGGACCCCGGCATTGGTTTTAAACGCATCAAAAGAAATACCGTCAACTGCCACATGTAAGGAGCGATCTTGCATGAAGCTCAAGAGCCATTGGCGCAGTTTGGTTGGGAGACCGTAGGCAGATAATTTACTTAACAATGCCTGGTGTCAAACGCGGTCAAAGGCTTTAGATATAACCAAGGCTATTGCACGGGATTCACCAAACATTTTAATAGTGTTTGTCCAGAGCTGAGTGACATAAGCCAGCAATTCTCCAGTAGACCGAAGTTGTCTAAATCCATATTAAGTAGTTGAGTGTATCGCCGCAGTCGCTCTGCTATCTTATCAACATTTTTAGCAAACTCATGTAGAAAAATTGAAATATATCTATTTATTAATAATTCTTCATCCTGTATTAATTTAAGGGATACGTAAACTGCATTATTAGACTAATAAATTCCTTCGGCGTTTTGTCATTATATCCCGGCATGTTATTGATTGCGCCATTTATAAATTTACCAGGCGATTGTTTGTAAGAAATATCTTATGGTACTCCGGTAATATACAAGCCATTCAAACCGAATGCGATACATATTTCATGAATAGTTTACTATGAGGAAACCACCAACTGAAATACTGTGTTTGTATAACATGTGCAGTTAATATTTTCTACTAGATGAATGTTCACTTATCAGGATGCTCGCGGAACATTATAAAAGGCGAGTAGGATATGCGAAGTTAAGCGAATTTTCTTGTCATCTGTGAGATTTTTCGATAGTGTCTTTCTCTGAGGTTGTAATTTCGATAACGAGAGGGACAATAAAACGCTCTAAAGCAACTTATATACTGATGCAAGTGTCTTTTTCCTCTAAGTTGTAAGTGGCTTTAGTATTGTTACGAGCCGGCCCTGTTCCCTTGAGGCGTCAGCGAGTCGATCACAATTAGGGATTTGTAAAATAAAATATTATTATTATAATATAATATATATAATATTATTATAAAATAAAAATTTTTGTGAAGAAATACTATAATAAAAGTTGTTAGTTATTGTACTGAGTTTAGAATTACCGAACCCGAAAAGAAAATATCTTAACAGTATCAAAAGATAATTACAGTGTAAAAATATGTCTATCGCTGTTTTTTCTTCCCGGCAAAACCTGTAGGTAGACGCGACAGCTTTGATTAATATTCTTTGGCTTTTTCTTTGAAAGTCGCTATAGCCCAACTTAAGCCTTAGCCTCTTTTAACTTGTCAAGTCGTCTCGGTTTGATCAGCTTGTTTCTAGCTTCTCATAATGTTAAGTTTACTGGTTGAATCTCTCTTCACAAAGTCGTGTTTTTCCTAACTGGTCTTTTCCAATTCGCTTGACATCGAATTTTTATGAATCTAGATTCTGTTTCAGATTACAGTGTCCTTTTAGCTGCAATTCTAGTTGTCCTTTATTCCAGACTTGAAAGTTACTGCGTAAACTTTTACCACGGTTCCTTAGTAATCTTTTTAGGCATTCTCTTTTATGGCTTCTATATATTTTTACGATTCTAGAGTCTTTTTAAGATTACAGTGTCGTTTTAGCTGTCATTTTAGGTGTCCTTTATTTCAGGCTTCTAAGATGTCAAGTTCATTTTTCCATTGGTTTCTTAGTAAACTTTTCAGTATCTTTCATGACTTCTATATCTTTTTACAATTATAAAGTCTCTTTAAGATTACAATGTCCTTTTAGCTGGAATTCTAATTGTCCATCATTTCAGGTTTGCAAGAAACTACGTAAATTTTTCCAGGGTTCCTTTTTAGACAGTCCCTTTCATGTAATCTATATCTTTATACGATTCTAGAGTCTGTTTAAGATTACAATGTCTTTTTAGGTGTGATTCTAGCTGTCCTTCATTTTAAACTTGAAAAGTACTTAGTAAATTTTTTGACCACGGTTTCTTAGTAATATTTTTAGACAATATCTTTCATGGTTTCTATATATTTCTACGATTCTACAGTCTGTTTAAGATTACAGTGTCCTTTTAGCTATGATTCTAGCTGTCCTTCATTTCAGGCTTGGAAGGTGCTACGTACATTTTTCGCATGGTTTCTTAGTTATTTCTTTAGTCAGTATCTTTCATGTCTTCTATATTTATTAGCGATTCTAGAGTCTGTTTAAGATTACAGTGTCTTTTAGCTGTGATTCTAGCTGTCCTTTATTTCAAACTTGGAAAGTACTATGTTAATTTTTACCGCGGTTCCTTAGTAATCTTTTTAGTCAATCTCTTTCATGGTTTCTATATATTTCTACGATTCTAGAGTCTGTTTAAGATTACAGTGTCCTTTTAGCTATGATTCTAGCTGTTCTTCATTTCAGGCTTGGAAGGTGCTACGTACATTTTTCGCATGGTTCCTTAGTTATTTTTTTAGTCAATATCTTTCATGTCTTCTATATTTATTAACGATTCTAGAGTCTGTTTAAGATTACAGTGTTCTTTTAGCTGTGATCCTTGCTGTCCTTCACTTCAGACTTGGAAAGTACTATGTAAATGTTTACCAACATTTCTTAGTTATCTTTTTAGACAATCTCTTTTATGGCTTCTATATCTTTTTACGATTCTAGGGTCTGTTTAAGATTACAGTGTCCTTTTAACTGTGATTCTAGATGTCTTTCATTTCAGACTTAAAAGGTACTACGTAAATTTTTGACCATAGTTCCCTAGTAAGCCTTTTAGACAGTCTCTTTCATATTTTTTATATTTGGGATTTATTGGGCATAGTAAAATAATGTAACTAAACTAAATTAGCTACTATTTTAAGAAGAGATCTTGCAGCATATGGCTCGAAGCTAGATCGATCTCAAAAATTGAGACTCTTTTAAAAGGCACAATCAACGAGTAAACCAGTTCATTTCGAATAACTGTAACAAACGCGATGGGATATGATGAAGTAACGAATCTCTTTATAAAAATCGTTTTGTTGATAAAGATGATCCAATATCGTTGTCTTTTGTTAGAATATAGATGTCACTGCAAGTTAATTTACGGATTTGAATACTGCGACTGCCCATCTAATAAATCATGGTAATTTGAAAATGTTCGATCTGAGATAAAATCTTAATTGTCTTCGGGCAATATAGTTGTAGTCCGATTTAAGAAGGAAATAGTATACGAGGTGCGGCAATAAATTTCTAGGTCATATTGACACATTGACAATTAATTGTTAATTATGTTTGATGTTTTATTATTCTTTAAAAAGTCAGTTTTTGAACAAGAAAGATGTTTAACTATTTTAATACAATCTATAGGTTCGCGGTTATATTTTTGAAACATTCTTTTACGTAAAAAAGGTCTGTTTTGTTACGTGGCTTATTTTGGTTATTGAGTAACAAACATTTAAAATGCAGAAAATCTTTTTTTTATTATTTTACTGGCAATCAGAAGAGACATCTGAAAACCAGACTCACGAGTCTTTTCAAAGATAAATTTGGCTTTCTCTGTAAAGAATCGACCAATCAGAGTTCTTTCGATTATTTTACCATAATTTTGGGTCTTTTCTTGTAACGATATTTCTTGTAATCTTCGGAGAAGATAATCAAGGCTCCTGCGCAAGGATGTTACGCAAAACTGTAAAACATTCAACAAATTTTTTCATATAAAAACACCTAATAAAAGAGAACAATATATTTCCAGTACTCTATCAAAAGATGTATGAGTTAATCTTACTAATATGGTACAGCAAAACAGTACAATATTTCAGGCTGAAGTCTTCGCTATCGAATTGTGTGCAAGAGAGTTGACCAACAGACCTCTAGCAAACAAAAACATAAGTATACTATCAGACAGCCAGGCTGCTTTAAAAGCACTGAGCTCCAACAAGATAAATTCTAAACTTGTATGGAATTGCATCGAATCCTTAGAGTATCTTGGTGCGAACAACAGGGTGACTCTACTGTGGGTACCTGGTCACCAGGGGGTGGAGGGAAACAAAAAAGCCGACAACTTGCAAAACAGGGGGCCGAATCTGTGTTCACTGGACCAGAACTGGTTTTTGGAGTCACCACAAGTGCCGCCAAAACAATTATTTCGGACTGGGCGGAGATGAAAATACTCACGTACTGGTCCGATATACCAGGGTTAACTCACTCGAAGGCGTTTCTACCTAAACCCTCGAGAAACACAACTAAGCAGATCCTAAAATGGAGCAGAAATGACCTGTGAATTCTAACAGGACTTCTTACAGGACACTGTCGTCTAAGATACCACCTCGGAAGGATAGGTCTGAACCAACAAACGGACTGTCGGTTTTGCTGCGTGGAAGACGAAACTGCTGAACATATACTATGTTCATTCCCCGGTCTGGGAAGAATAAGGTTCAACATATTTGGTTACACCAACCTAGAACCTACCGATTTTAAAAAAATCTCACCCTATACAACCATGAACTTCGTAAGAAGGGCTGGATTGTGCGGAGAACTGTAGCCTCTAGGAGTGAGCCACAATAGACCTACTAAGGGTCGCGGTGGAGGGGCGACCACGTCCCACTCACATGAAACCTAATCTAACCTAACCTAAAGGATCGACCAATCGGAGTTAGAACAATTGTACCAGGGAGATATTATGAGAGAAGCAAAGTCGCAAAGATTGAGATGGGCAGGAAACGTACACAGAGCATCGGATGACAGAATGCTGAAAATAGCATGGCAGGAAGCATCAACGAGCAGAAGACCACCGGAAAGACCTAAAATGAGATAGAGAGACAATGTTCTATAGGATATGCGGAAGATGGGGCATTGAAAATGGGCAAGAAACAATGCTAGATCAAAGTCGATGGAGACAAATTGTGCTTGCAGCCAAGACCCACATA
Source organism: Agelastica alni (assembly GCA_950111635.1). Classification (NCBI taxonomy): domain Eukaryota; kingdom Metazoa; phylum Arthropoda; class Insecta; order Coleoptera; family Chrysomelidae; genus Agelastica; species Agelastica alni. The sequence goes on from OX467716.1 coordinate 31,314,552, forward strand.
GGGTTGTAGTGCTACTTGAAGAAGAAGAAGAATATATTTTAATGTTAACATGTGTCATTCTTGCGCAGGGGCCATGTTAGTCTATTCTGTATCGTTCCAATTTTAGTATAAAAAAAACACCACAAAAAACCATAATTCATAATAATTATTATTATTGTTACATTTGACAAATCAATTAAATAAGTTAGACTTACGTTCAGTAATAATAAATAAAAATTAACACGTGGTGGCTATAGAAAAAAAAATAAAAAAAACGGGGTTGCTACCAAACTTCACACGATCATTCGCCGGGCTAATCTAAAGATTGGTTGAAAAATTTCATCAAAAGCGGTCCAGCCGTTGGCTATAGAAAAGAAATTGAAAGGTCCCAAATTAGTTTACAATTATAAATAAACAGTTTGGTAAAATTCACATTTTTTGACAGAGTTTTTAAAATGGTTGGAACACGCGTGATCGCCGCGTTACTCTTCAAAGCAAATACGTCCATTCTCCGCCCGTGATATCAGTCATTATTCGCGTTAAAATTATGTTTCACACATGCATTATCGAGAGGTGGTTTCTTTCATTGTCTAGGTGTCGGACTTATCCGGCGATTGAAAATTACTCCGTGACGTGATTGATGATTTTGTCGGCTCGTCCGATGAAACTGACGTTGATATTGTGCAGAATTGACATCGGTTCCAATGCGTTTTGTCGCGGTGGAAATTTCGAGACAAATTTGTCGTTACAATGAGGTTTGCAGCGAACGCGCGTCAACTTTTCGCATATCGGGAACAAAATAATATGCTACCCCCCTTCGGTAATGCCGGCGCGAGGTGTGTGTGTGTGTGTGTATCAAACGAGCTGTCAAAACTCGCGTGACGATGTCATTTATTTTACATTAATCACCGAATGCTAAATAATTGCTAAATTCCCATTTTTCGTGTAGTACTTCGCGAGCGTTCTTAATTGGTGGGTATTGCCACGTCTACAAAACCACGTAACGACAGAAAATCTAAAGCTTATATCACCTTATCCAATAAAAAGAAAAATTTAAGAATATGGGGCCAACAGGAATTTTAATAAAATTTTCAAAGATGCTCTTAAACATAATACGAGGGTGGACTGAAATGTTTCCGACTTAACAAAGATACAACACATTTTGTTCCTAAATTTTTTTTTATTATGCGCTGCATACCTTTATGAGCAGCCAGAAAGTGTCAAAAAAGTATTTAAAAATGCCTGTGAAGAAGTTAACGGCAGTTAAACGTAAAATACGACGTTTTTGTAATAAAACCCCGGAGTTTCATTCCATTCCACTATAATCATGAATCATCTCTACTTTGCAAAATAATTGTTTGCGGAGGTGATGGCCTTCTCATTTGACGAAAATCTCTATCCTCCGAGAGCAATTTTTAGATTACTGAAGTAACAATTTGCCTCCATAACTTCTAAACTATTCCCGATGCCCATTTTTCGGAAGTCCGATGTTATATTATCACGCCACCTTAATCTTGGTCTTCGAAGTGGTCGTCTTCCTTCTGGTGCTCTGTCTCATATTAAACGGACCATTCTATCCTCTGGCTGTCTTCGTACGTGCCCTGCCCATCTCAACCTTTGTGCCTTTATGAGGTTAATCAGTTCTGGCTGATTGTACATTTGTTCTAGTTCTGCATTTGTTTTGATTCGGTAGCTCCACGTTTCGTGGTTTTTGGTGGGTCCGAAAATTTTTCTCAGCACTTTTCTCTCGAATCTTCGAATGAGTTCCTCATTTCGCACCGTAAGAGTCCAGGTTTCGCAGCCGTACATTACCACGGGTCCTATCATGGTCTGGTACGTTTTGATTTTCGTTCTCCTAGTCACGTATTTGGACTCTAGTATATCCTTTATGGCGTATAAACACCAGTTGGCTGATTTTAGGCGTTCTCTGATTTCTTCACTCATATCGTTGTCAGATGTGATTGTGGACCCTAGATTCTTCTTCTTCTTCTTCTTCTTTAGGTGCCCTGTCCTCCTCGGACGTTGGCAATCATCAGCGCTATCTGAACCTTGTCTACAGCTCGACGGAACAATGTGGTAGTGCTCACTCCATACCATTGTCTTAAGTTTTTTAGCCAGGATATCTTTCTTCTACCCGGGCCTCTTCGTCCTTCGATCTTTCCTTCTATAATAAGCTTTAAAATTCGATACTTGTCATTTCTTAAGATGTGACCAAAATACTCCAGTTTGCGCTTTTTTAGTGTAAACAGAACTTCCAGCTGCTTGTCGAGGCGTTGAAGTACCTCGGTGTTACGCACTCTTTCTACCCAGGAGATTCTTAATAGCCTTCTGTACGTCCACATTTCAAAGGCCTCCAATTTTTTGCACATCGCATCTGTCAAAGTCCAAGCTTCCATTCCATAAAACAGTATGCTGAACACGTAACAGCGAAGCACTCGGAAGCGCAGAGGCAAGCTTAAATTTCTGCTGCAAAGTACCTTACGCATCTTCAGGAACGAAGCACGAGCTTGTTCTATTCTGGCACGAATCTCCTGCATGCTGTCCCACTTATCATTTAGTTGACACCCAAGATATTTAAAAGTTTCTACTCGCTCAATTCGTTGACCGTTAATTGTCAGGTGTCCGTCCACGTTGTTTGATTTGCTAACTGCTAGCCACTTTGTCTTTCTCACGTTCAGGCAAGTCCGGCCTCTGAGCTTGCACCCTAGATTGGGGAACAAAAATAAGTCGCTTGTGGTTAGATCTGGTGAGTAAGGAGGTGGTCAAGCAGTTCAATCCGTAATTCGTGGATTTTCGCCACGGCAACCAATGAGGTGTGAGACGGCGCATTGTTTTGGTAAAACAGATTTTTTTTCTGCAAACAATGTGGCAAGCCAAAACGTGCCTGAAAGATTTGTACGTTTGAACACATTATCTTTCACGAACTTGTTCGCGCCTATTGACTTGTCGAGTTTTTTTTATCTTGTATGAGCTTATCGACTTTGAGTTTTTTAAAAGTACAACAATGATAATTCCTACTAAAATATTAGTCTTTCTTATAACAAGTTGGTACACCTAGCACAACTTATACAGTATCTTGATAGTTTCAAAAAAGAACTTGTGTTAATTAATATCGGTTGATTTTTAGACCTCGTCGACCCCCAAAATCAATTCTCGTTTATGTCGACCCTAAGGAGTCGATATCGACCACTTTGGGAATCGCTGCCGATCCCATTTTGTAAAAGTTTACCTCAAAGGAGCTTTGGTGTTTGTTGTTCTTTGTTCTTTAGAACCTCTGATTCGCGTATACTTTTATCGTTCACCCAGTATACACTCGGACACATACCGAGAAGGCTTGTACTCTTGGTGAAATGTAGCTCGGCCGCATTTACCCGTAATGATATATTTCCGTGTTATGGAAATATAATGCAGTATAAACACGTGAAAATAACGCCGCAATCTTTATACTGCACTATTGCATTTTAAATATTTGACCGGTGAAAATGTTTATTTATAACAATGTTTTCAAATATACGTGCTAGGTAAACAGTAAAATGTCCATCCGTTTTTAATATTACTTCAACTATTTACACCCAAATTAATGAATAGTTTCTCCTATCAAAAATATGTATTCTCTTATTCTAATATTGTTCTTTTGACCGTAATCTTTTGTTCATTCTTAAAGCGAGTGACAATCACGAATGGTCTCTGGTATCTAATTTTCTTCTAAGATGAATAACAAACAAAATATGCGGTTTTTATTTATAATTCCTCCAAGTGAATTTTGATTCTTTTTTAATATATTTTTGACTTATGTGAGCTATTTTATGTTATTTTTAAAACAGATGCAAAATTATGCGAATAAAATAGGAAAACTCGTTACCAAATACACATATTTTCATAGTAAGCACGTAGCTGGATATTTTATATATCATAAGCTAGCAAATTTAGGAACTACTGTACTCTAAACAGGCTGATCTTTTATTACACCAATTTACTTTTAAAAATTCAAAATTAAGCAAAAAAAATTCAGTACCAAAGGTACATATATTTTTAGTAGACACTAGCTTGAGATTTAATGTATTACAAGCTAGCAAATTTAGGAAATACTGTTCCTAAATGCTGTTTTTCAGTCAGGCTGATATTTCTTTAGACCAATTTCCTTTTGGAGATGCAAAATCATTACCAAACGTACATATATTTGTAGTGAACATTTTTCAGCTGGAAATTTTATTTATCACAACCTAGCAAATTTATAAAGTACTGTTGCTTAATGCTGTACTTTTTAGTTTTAATGCTGATCTTGTTTGCACCAATTTTCTTTAAGAGATTCAAAATATCCAAAGAAATTAGAAAATTACCAAACGCACTTATATTTTTAGTAAACACTTTTCAGCTGGAGATTTTATATATCACAACCTAGCAATTTAAGAAGTACTGTGCTTCCTAGTATACAGGCTAATCTTTTTTATACCAATTTTGTTTTGGAGATTCAAAATTTTGCAAACAAAATAAAAAACTCATTACCAAACGTATATTTGTTTGTAGTAGATACTATGTTTCACAAGTTGGCAAATTAAGAAAGTAATGTTGCTAAATGCTATTGTTTAGACAGGGTGATCTTTTTTTACACCAATTTTCTATTGTATGTGCAAAATCATGCAAAGAAAATAGAAAAACTCATTACCAAACGTATATTATATTTGTAATGAACACTTTTCAGCTGGAGATTTTATATAGCACAATCTAGCAAATTTAAAAAGTACTGTGCTTCCTAGTATACAGGCTGATATTCTTTATACCAATTTTGTTTTGGAGATTCAAAATTTTGCAAACAAAATAAAAAAACTCATTACCAAACGTATATTTGTTTGTAGTAGACACTATGATTCACAAGTTAGCAAATTTAGAAAGTACTGTTGCTAAATGCTATTGTTTAGACAGGGTGATCTTTTTTTACACCAATTTTCTATTGGATGTGCAAAATCATGCAAAGAAAATAGAAAAACTCATTACCAAACGTATATTATATTTGTAGTGAACACTTTTCAGCTGGAGATTTTATATAGCACAATCTAGCAAATTTAAAAAGTACTGTGCTTCCTAGTATACAGGCTGATATTCTTTATACCAATTTTGTTTTGGAGATTCAAAATTTTGCAAACAAAATAAAAAAACTTATTACCAAACGTATATTTGTTTGTAGTAGATACTATGTTTCACAAGTTAGCAAATTTAGAAAGTACTGTTGCTAAATGCTATTGTTTGAACAGGGTGATCTTTTTTTACACCTATTTTCTATTGAAGGTGCAAAATCATGCAAAGAAAATAGAAAAACTCATTAACAAACGTACATTATATTTATAGTGAACACTTTTTAGCTGAAGATTTTATTCAACGCAACCTAGCAAATTTAGAAAGTACTATTGCTTAATGCTGTACTTTCTAGTGCAAAGGCTGATCTTGTTTACACCAATTTTCTTTTGGAGGTTCAAAATTATGCAAAGAATATAGAAAAACTTTTTCCTCTCATCATTTTTTTTTGGATATTCTAAATTATGCTAAGAAAATAGAAAAACTCATTTACCAAACGTAAATATTTTGGATGTTTGTTTGGATGGTTTGGACACGTAGAAAGGATGGATGAAGGAAGATTGACGAAACAAATTTATAAGGTGAGTGTGAATGGGCAAATCGGTAGAGGTCGACCTCGGAGAACATATCTCGATCAGATCAACATTGTTTTGAAGAAAGGCCAGGTCAAGAGTACCAACAACCGAAGAGCATGTATGAGAGCACTGATGAAAGTAGAGGAAGCAAAAGATGTGTGTACGAACCGTAGCAAGTGGAAGGAAGTGGTCTCTGCCTACCCCTATGGGAAAAAGGCGTGACTTTATGTATGTATGTATGTAAATATTTTTGTAGTAAATATTTTATATATTACAATCTATCAAATAATATTTTTGATCGTTGTACTTTTTATTGTAGAAAGACCGCCTTTCTTGATACCAATTTCCTCTTGGAGATTCAAAATTATGCAAAGAAAATAAAAAAATGTATTACCATTACCAGTAGTGATCACCTTAATTATTTATATATCATCTTTTTTTTCCGTTTCGGCCGTTTTAAAGCTATAACTTATTATTATTATCGTTGTTTTGTTCTTCTGTGGGTCCCAACTTTCAGCCAATGCTTCATTAAATTTACCCGCAGGCTGTTGGTTTATCAATTATCATTAATCTTTTGTAAAGATACCTTTTGAATCACAATTAAAAGTTTATTTTTGTTAAAAAGGGATCATGCTCCGCAACTATTTACAGGGTAAAGTTGCTGCAACTGTTTTCTTTAGGAACATCCTCTTGTATCAAGCATATAACTAACGAGATTTTCTATGATTTCTAACCTATTGATTATTTTTAAAATTTTGACTTTGATTGAAGAATGCCTTAAGCAAAAGTTGTACGTGTTAAAAAAAAACTACATAATGGCGCCGGTTGGATGTAAATTGTTCCAGTAGTTTTCTTGTAAAGTAATCCAAATAAATGGTGCTTTTTTTAAATGTGCAATAACTCTTGCCATATTAAAGATACAGCCTTGTTTATTTCAGAGAATATGCTTCTTGATATGATTAATAAGTATTCACAAGCCTGAATACTGAACCTAAAATTATCCTGGACTTATGTATGTGTTGCGTATTTTGACTCGAAGGACCAAAATATTGCGTATAGTGATATTTTATACAAATGTTAAAGAAATAATAAATTATAGGTTAAAAAAAACTAAAAAACACGCTTTTAGAGTTCATCAAACCAATAAGTAAAAAATAATTCTTAACATATGAATAAAATTACTGACGAGAAAATTAATGTCACTGTCAAAAAAAAATTTATATCAATCAATGTCACTGCTTTGTACGACATTTTTAAACTAACTCTGCGTTTCGGAATAAAAGCACCCCACGCTTTTAGAACAGTGACATTATTTTCTCATCAGTAATTTTATTCTTATGTTATGAATTATTTTTTACTTTTTAGTTTTGATTAACTCTAAAAGCGTGTTTTTTAGTTTTTTTAACCTATAATTTATATCCACTTATATTTAAACGAGCGTTATTTTAAATAGAATGAGAGATATCTTCGTTAATAGTATGAGCGATATAAAATTGCTTTTATGAGCGATATTATTGAGTGATATAAAATTGCTTTTTTAAGCGATATTTTTTGTAGATGAGCGAGAGAATATAATTAACTGAGCAATAATCAATTATATTTTGAGCGATAAAATATTATATTTTAAACTATAAAATTGCATTATTTCAAAGGACAAGTTTGTTTATTTATAGGCTATTCATAGTTTAGGTTAACTACACAATCATGATATAAAAAATGCAAATAAAAGAGATAAATGTAGATAAAATGAAAGAATGCTGAGAAAATGTGTGCGACAATATTAAATTAATCCCGCAAAAAAGCCTTGGTGGCCTTCTTTGGACGTCCACGCTTGAGTTTTGGCTGATAGGAATCTGCTTGGCTGCTGCTGGTGGTTAGGTTAGGTTAGGTTAGGTTAGGTTAGGTTAGGTTAGGTTAGGTTAGCTTAGGTTGATCTACATCGTTTTATTGTTGCAATTATAATGTAGGCACTTATGCATTGTAGGAAAACGAAACAAAATATTTTAAAAAGCAAATAAAAATATTGATTTTTATAAAATACTAACCATCATATATTAAAAAACGCTCAGACTAAAAAAAATAGTGCTTGTTTAGAATAAATATTGCTCAAAAATTATCGCTCAAGTGTTATTGGCCAATTAAAAAAAATATCGATCATTTAATTAAAATGACGCTCATTCTATTTATGAAGATATCGCTCATTTTATTCAAAATAACGCTCACTTAAATGACACCCATTTCATCATTAACACTATACTTTTATGCAACACAAAATACAAACTACCATTTGTATTATTGCAAATTTCTAGTGGCGCCATCTACTAGAGAATAGGCAATCTACTTATTTTGGAAAGTAGAAAACTGTCGCGTACTTCTGTTTCGTTAAAGGAACTGTGCGCATGCGTAGTTCACGCACTAGTTCTATCTTTCTTACTCTTCTGCAAAGGATCCATGAAGAAATGTATCAATCCTGGCGAAACTAATCAGGATAATCGGATATTTTAATCGAATTATTGCATCGTCGTCGGTCTTTAACAAGTGTGCAAAGTCTAAATTAAATCTGATCGCTTAAAGTAGGGCAAAATCGAGGCCAAAGAGTCAGTTTTAAACATACAAAAAACATACAAGCAAACAAACAAACAGGTGAAACTAATATAAGCGTGTTAAGAAAGGATCGATAGTTGAACATGCACTTACCAAAATGTGGTGCAAAATGATTTCTTCTGATGTTCCAATTGTCTTGCTAAAGCGGTGGTGGTTTACGGGTGATAACACTTTGTTTTGTAGAAGCGGCGGTGATTTGAATATATAATATTTGAGTGATTAATAAATAAGATAAGTTTCAGGATTAAAGTATTTGATAAAAACAATTAAATTATAATAACAATAACAAACATTAACAATTTTAGTGAACGATAACTGAACATTATGTAATATCGTTTATTTGTAAACGTGTAACATCAATTTTATCAATATCAATTTAACATCAATTTCGAACAAACAAAATCAAAAATAAAGACGATAGTTCATTAGGATCATGTTTATGATTGATTCGAACGTACAATTCTTAAAAACAAAAGACAAACAAACTCGTGCACGACGGAATCAGGAAGAAAGCATAACGAGTGAACTCTTCCAAAGATTTATGACGGAACAAACATCGAGATGGATATCCAATGTTCATTTTTATTTCTGACATTCATTATTTCGATCATCATCTTTCCGAACTTTTATATACGACGTTCAAACTTATTCGAGCACCTTACAATGTAAAAAATAACATAAAAAGCTTCTGCTTTAAATACGGTACAAGTAGTCCTCCAAATTAGCATTAAAAAAAATAACCGATAAACTTTGCTGACAAGATGTCTTTTAGGAAATAGTTGAAGCTCGTCATTACACGGGGTTATTGATTAGTGTGATAAAGCTCAGTAGCTCTGTTATCATAAGAGATACCGAAAAAAATTGTGTATAAAAATTGTAGACAGATTTAAGCTTCACATTTCAAGTTTAGTTACAATGTTACAATTGGGTAAAGCTGCTGGGTACGACAGGATAACGGTTGAAATGCTGAAGGCTGGACAAAGCGTGGTAGCTAATCTGCTGTACCGCCTTTTTAACCTTTGTTAAAGGAGTAGTAGCGTACCAGACGACTGGTGCAAGGCTGTTATCGTGCCGCTTTACAAGGGAAAAGGCTCGCAGCAGGACCGTAAGAACTACCGAGGTATTAGTTTACTTAGCATAGTCGGCAAACTGTATCCTGGCTAGAAGTCAGAAGGTCTATTGCGCTTTTATAGACTTGGAAGAGGCCTATGACGGAGTGGTGAGGAGTGAATTGTGGTCGACATTATCTGAGTATGGGGTAAGCGGTAGTTTAATACGAGCACTAATATAATAATATACTCCAAGACAAATTATCTCCATAGTTTGTTATTACAAAACCTAACTAGTTGAACTGGCTCACAACCTCGTATCCAGCCACGGTTTAAACATCAGGTTGATTGTTGTGAAGACGGTTCACGATCATCGTCTTGATTTTTTTGTGAAGACAATACAACAAAAATAAAAATAAAACGTCACAGGGTATTAAGGTCAATAAAGGGCTTGAACAGGGGTGCTTTCTGTATCCCACGCCGTTTAAAATTTATTTGAAGCAGGCGTTAAAAATGTGGAAACGTAAATGTCATGATATGGGAGTACCACTATAAAATACGACCATATACACCTTATGCTTCGAAGGTGACCAAATAATATTAGGAAAAGATTACGATTATCTGGAATACATGACCAAAAAACTAATTGAAGAATATAAAAAATGGGGACTAGAGGTCAATCTTACAAAAACGGAATATATGTGCATAGGGGGAAACGCAACAAAATCTGGTCATAGAGAACAACTAGAGTATAATTAAACTATGCAAAAAATACAAATACCTCGGTATGTATATCACGACAGAAGGAACTACGAATGAAGCCATAAAGGAAAGAAATATATAAGTAAGAAGAGCCATCGGTTTACTAAACAGAGTATTGTGGGATAAACATATTTCAAAACACCAAATATACAATGTTATTGTCAAAAGCATAGTTACATATGGCAGGGAGGTATGGCAACTGAAACAAAGGTCGGAAAAAGCTTTAGAAGCAACAGAGATGGACTTCTGAAGGCGTGCGACAGGAATATCTAGACTGGAACGAATTATGAATGACAGGATCAGAGAGAATATGGAAATTGGTCATAGCGTTGTAGGGGATATTAGAATAAAACAACTTAAATGGTATGGACATGTGCAGAGAATGGACGGAGACCGTTTGCCAAAAAAAGTCATCAACTGGAACCGCCAAGTAAGAATGAAGAGAGGAAGACCTAGGAAGAGTTGAAGAGAGAGGATAGACAGAAAAATGAGAGAGAGAGAGAGATTTGGGAGAGGATCTCTGAGAGGACCTGGATCAATGGAGACTGGGAAACCGAAGACGTCAAAGAACGATCTAAAACCGATATTCAGTCTGATATATTAAGTTGTTTATGTTTTTACTAAATTTACTTTATTTTTAAATAGTTATTATTATTATTACTCCACCTTACCAATAGCACTCATTTGGAATAAGGCCGTTGATATTAGTTTAAGAAAGCAGAAATAACAATCATAACCATTGGTTATTTTCGTTGTTGATAAAAAATAATAAATGATTTTTATAGATCATTAAAAACTAAAATAGATTAGATAAAACTATGAATTGTGCAATGTTATCTGCTGTAAATAAGATATGACCTAGTTTTTTGTAAAAAAACAAAAAAACACGTTTAGAAGCTGCTTTGACGTTTGAATATTATATCGGTCGATCAGTTTTTCTAGTATGATCGATTGATGATCACAGCCAGAGACAAGGGTCTGGCGCCACCGGCTCAAACTAAAAATAAAAATGAACCATTTCTGACGCATCGTCCGAAACAAAATCTTATCCTAAAACAATTAAACATCTCAAAGCGTAATTTCCCGCATAAATTCCAATCATGTGAAAACTGAAGGAGAAACGGCATCCGAATTAAAAATTCAGCAGCAACTCATTCTTCCAGAATCATCATAAATCGTTTGCACCAACTTTGACTTGGGTTGAGGAACATGTTTTATAGCAAAATGTTCAACGAGTCCTATTTGTTTTAAAGACGAATCAAGATTTTATATACATTCTGACTCGGAACGTGTAAGAGTGTGAAGAGTATTGGTCAATAAAACACGATTGTAGAATGTACAGGAGGTTCATTCCTGAGAGGTACAGTACAGGTACAGTAATGGATTGGGTTTGCGTTTTAAATATTATAAGGGACATTGATAAAATATTTCGACCAATCTTGCTTTCATATGCAGCAGTCATTGGAGAAATTTTTTTACTGATGCATGATTATGCAAGTCCACATGTTGCAGCAACATTGGCTAGCTTTCTTGATAATAATTACCGTACTTAAATCCAATAGAGGTCTGTTAGTCAGCTCTCTTGCACACAAAAACTTCAGCCTGAAATATTGGTAGAGAGACTGGTAGATATTTCAATCTTTGGTTTTCTGCTAAAAACACCGGCCCCAACTCCATCTGGGGTTTTTGAGCCATCTATGTACATTACATTATTTAGTCTCTGGGAAGATGATTTCTCTCCTCACCCATTCATATCTCTTCGGAAAGAGGCGATGACTAAGTTAATAAAATTAAAGAGCAAAGCCTAAAGTGGTTTGGCCACATATGAAGATACAATTAAATATTATAATGAAGTGGGTAATGAACTGGGTCCCAGCACTAATGAGAAGACGAATCTAAATTGAAGAATAGGGATAGTGAATGCTGAAATGGCAAGGGACAGGAAACTCTAGAAGAAAATATGCATAGAAATCGGAAAATTACAATACAGAGTCTGATCAGCCCTGAAAATATGATCTAGAAATCTTCTATGAAAGGGCGCAACCCCACTTGAGGTGATAGCCCATACATACATATAATTCTGTGAATTTGGCAACGGTGTGTAGATGTGACGTGATCAAATTATGTGACGTTCATCTAATTTCTGATTTGTATTAACTATAGGCATCAGTCTTAAAAAGGAAAGCTAAACACGTAGAGTTACATCAATACCCAATTTTTCATAATTTCTTTAACACTAACGTAATAATATAATAAATACAATCAAACAATTATCAATTTGTTACTCTTTAAGGAGACTCAGCACGGCGCGGCGCTTCGGTACATCAAAGATGATGTTAAACTTTCTCAAGTCAGTAGCTAAAGATTGGTCCGACTGATAATCTTTAAAAATAACGACCGAAGCAGCGGTAATGAGTTATAATTAGAAAATGAATCCATTCTGTATTGCAACATATTTCATGGAATTATTTGGGAGATTAGGCGTCAATTTAAAAGATTGAAATGACTATTCGAGGGAAAACCGAGTTTGTACATTCGCGTTTGGTTTTCATTTTTTCGAAAATGCTGATACGCAGAGCCGTTCTCACGGTAGAGGGGGAAGGCACCGCCGTCCATCACGGTATCACAACGGGCCTAAGGGCCTAAGTGGGTTCCCTCCAAACCGCCGTTTTAACCTAGCCTATGTAGAAAAATAAATTAAAAGAAAGAATGTATTTTTGTTACTCAACTTTACATACCACCCCCGAAATGCTGATAGTATATATAATGTTTGCTTTAGATTTAGTTTGAGCAGCGCATGGCTTGGAAGGTTGTGTAGAGATAATTTTAAAATCGCTTGGTTGTCGTTAAAAATGAATAATAAAAACATACTTTTTGCTTCTAAACCAAAAATAAAACTACTTGAAAAGTTATTAAAGAAGATCGAATCCAACTGATAGTCACTGTTCCAATTTATATTTAAATAGTCTGATTTCTTGCGTAAGATCAATTTAAAACAAATCGATTTGATGGGCCAAATGATTCATAGCCAATTCGTTGGTAGTAAATATAGTCGTCCATAAAAATTCCGAAAATGAGAATTAAAATTTATATTTCAAGAGACTTTGTAAAAACCATCTTCCGTATGCTTTAACTCTTTTTCATAATAATAAATAATACATTAACAGGAAACTATATCGAAGCTATTGCTTTATTTTTTTCTAATGTAGGAATGAATAGAAAAACGACAATGCTTAATTAACCTGGGTAAAAAGTGTTCCTTCTTCTGTCCAATGTGAGCTGTTCATCACTTGAAAAATATAAACGACAAAACAGTTATAGTGTGCTAGTAAGATATAAGTCCGTAGAAGTATTTACGTGTACAACTATAATTCTAAACATATGAAGTAATTACTGAGGAATTTTCATTGAGTGTTGTCGGTGGAACGATTGCGGATAACAGAGGTGGCTCGTTGTAAAAGGGAATGAATAATGAACGTATTAACCTTTTAATTACCTGCTATTTCTGTAATACTTTTTTTATTACTTTAATTTTTTTTAATTGTACTGTTAATATCGGATTTAATTGGGTAATTATGTATCCTTGAATGTAGTTTACAAAAATATTTACTGCCTATTGTTATCTTATCAGTATCTTTTCTTAAAAACATGTCTATTAGGGTGGGCCAAAAAAAAACTTTTAATTTTTTTTCTTTAGTTACCTTAAAAATATCGTCCAAGATGACGAAAAAAAAGTTCTGGTAAAGTTTGAGATCTTAATATTAATATTTAGTTAATATTTTTAATTTCTCATTTAAATAACACAGGATTTTTTTTTATTATTTGGAATTTTATTGCGCTCGAACGAATTATCGGCCAGTGGAATTGAATACATATACTTGTAGGGAATTAAACGATCTACAAAAAAGATATGATATGATTTTTTGCCTACTCGTCCCCTTTAAAAGTTATTTGAGGTTTAAATTCAACCTTAAATTGTAAATATGCAAATGAGACCTTAATCAATCCCATTTAAGAACATCTTTTCAGATTTTTTGTATCGTTTTTATTTTTCTTATAATACATCAAGTTTTGCTCACTCTGTACATATAATAATTATTTTTTTTGTTAATTTAAGAAATATTTTGTTAAAAATATACTGCGACTTGTATACTAGGAATGTTAATCATCGGTTTTCCAAACCCATAATTTCTTATGAAATCATTAATGCTTGGATCTGCTGGAATGGAATAAAAAAAAATATATATATTACACCTGTAGTTCGTATTTAAAATTGATACAAAAACTACTTATCTTTGTGTCATAATATAATCGATAACACGTGTAAATTGTATATAACTGGTCTTTATCACCCAAACCGATTTTACATATTTGCTTGAATCTTTTATTTATCCATCTTATCTTAATGTTTATTATCGTTGTTGGGATATTGACTAAAACTTTTGTGCGAGGTCGCGATCGCGTGCTTAATCAGCAACATGTGATTTTGTCAAATTGATGAATTATGTATTTTCTCATTTAAGTCGTAATCCCATATCTGTCATTGTCATTAACACGCTCATATTAATTTCACCTGTATCTTGTTTGCTTGTATGTATGTTTGTAACTGACTGTGCGTGAACTACGCATGCGCGCAGAACAAATAGTTCATCGCATCGGTGGTTCAGTGGTAGAACGCTCGCCTGCACGCGAGCGGCCCAGGTTCGATTGCCTGCTTGCATCGGCTCTTTTTGTTCTTTTACCATTTAATATATAATTTTTTTAAATTGTATTAAGGTATTCGCGAACTACATTTTAAAATTGTTTGGCATATCAAAACGGAGACAGATAGAGATCGAACTAAAAAGCGAAAAATAAATTATAGTTTAAAAAAACTAAAAAACACGCTTCTAGAGTTAATCAAACTAAAAAGTTAAAAATAATTCTTAACAGAAGAATAAAATTGCTGACGAGAAAATTAATGTCACTGTTCTAAAAGTGTGGGGTGCTTTGTATGACATTTTTAAACTAACTCTGCGTTTCGGAATGAAAGCACCCCACGCTTTTGGAACAGTACCATTAATTTTCTCGTCAGTAATTTTATTCTTCTGTTTATTTTTTACTTTTTAGTTTGATTAACTCTAAAAGCGTGTTTTTAAGTTTTTTTTTAAACTATAATTTATTTGTTAGCCATTTATTTATTGTTTAAGACCACAATATTGTAAATTACATCATATAGGAAAAAATCACGTAACGCGAGATGGCGCTGTCAATGACAAAATGTCGGATCGAGGTGTGAACAACAAATATTTTGTCATTTGATCACTTGTAAAACCAAAGTTTGTATTGAAGGAAATTTTAGTTATCTCAGATATTTGAGTTGACTTTTTTGTTTTAAACCGTTGGATTGAAGCTGGATTTAAGATTTGTTTTCGACGTTTCAGTTTTATTGTCGCTGGATTCTCGTTAAATGCCAGTAAAGACCAGGTGTGTGTATTATGTGGGTGAACGTGTTCGATCAATTAAGGATCATATATTATAATCCAATTAACTTCGGTCACTTCTATCTTCCTTAATTATGGTATCTTGATACTTCATCACTAGAAGGTTCTGGCTATGAACATATTCATCTTTTAAACGCTTTCTTTGTGGTGTTGAAGTCACTATGAATGATCACAAATAAAATGATAGATCATTGAACAATATCAAACTTACCACTGAAAAAATCATCTTTCACAAAGTGCTTGCTGCAAACAAACATAAACTTTGAGATTGGTTTTCCTATCTTCCATTTCTGATCTGACTTAGGATTTGAAGAAAATGTATGCAAATATATAATCATATGTAGAGCATTGTGGAACAGATCATATTTTTCGCGATTTATCTCCCTATCACCTTTTTTAATCTTCTGCATTTTCGGATTGTGTGGTTTAACACGAATTCTTCACAAAATATCGTTTAAATATAACACTTTTAATGCTTAAATTGCTAAAAATAACGTATAAAGTTTACTTTTTACCCATATAAACAAAAGGAGGTTAGTTTGTTGTTCATACCTCGAGAAGTTCATACGATCAATAATAGATGTCGCCCACTCCGTGATTTTTCCTTACAACCTCAAAATCAAAATGTCACTGTTACCACCACAAGCTATTTGTCAAACAAGGTTGTACATAAATATACTTGCTGCTGATTCATCATCTTTTTTTCTTATTTGCTTAATATTCAACGTTATGACATTACTTTCCACACATTGTTTTTTATTCTTGTGTAATTAATAATGGTGAAAAGGTAAATTTGTTTACATGATAATAAATACATATTCAATCAGCTGCCCACCTATACTTTCAATGGGAACGAGTACATTGCCACTTGAACTTTGTTTACTTGACACCCGATCGAGTGTCTATATTGAAAAATTCTCGAGTTTGCTTCTCAAACGGATTTTAATTTTTTTTGATGACTTCCGAGACTGCAATAAAATCGTAAAGGAACGTTTGTCTGTAAATTTTTTTATACGGGATCGGATCGAAATGTTTCATTAGTATTTTTAGTTACGTTTTTATGAGTAAAAAAATTAATTAATTTAAAGAAAGCACGCAGGTGGTAAGTTAGAGAATCGAAGAGATTTAAATAATGTATTGTGGATCTTCTGTTGGCGACAATCACCACTAGGAACTCCACATACTGTGTCATCAATCTTGTGCACCGTAAAACTTGATTTTATGGCCTATAATACAACATTAAATAATGTAGGTACATCTCTGACTACGATTAAGCCATAAAAATGCTTGATGAACTAAGAATTTATGATCTACAGAAGGTAATTGTTATAAAGAAAACAAAAAAAGAATATCAAAATGTCCAATATCAGATTCCGTACCAAATCAAATTGTGTTACTCGTCGAGGAGAGTCTAACAGTTGTAGAAAAGTGATAAAATTGCTTTGTGGGACTTGTAGAAAATTTGTTATCATGTTAAGAGATTGGTCCTAGAAAATTAAAAAGTCCAATATAAGATTTCGTACCAAATCAGATTGTGTTACTCGTCTAGGAGATTCTGACAGTTTTAAATTGTAGGAAAGTGATAAAATTGCTTTGTGGAACTTGTAGAAAAATTGTTATCATGTTAAAAGATTGGTCCAAGAAAATTGAAATGTCCAATATCAGATCTCGTACCAAATCACATTGTGTTACTCGTCTAGAAGAGTCTGACAGTTTTTAATTGTAGATAAGTGATAAAAAAAATTTGTAGAAAATTGTTTTTCATGTTAAGAGAATTGGTCCTGGAAAATTAAAATGTCCAATATCAGATTTCGTACCAAATCACATTGTGTTACTCGTCTACGAGAGTCTGACAGTTGTAGAAAAGTGATAAAATTGCTTTGTAGGACTTGTAGAAAATTGGTTATCATGTTAAGAGATTGGTCCTAGAAAATTAAAATGTCCAATATAAGATTTCGTACCAAATCAGATTGTGTTACTCGTCTAGGAGATTCTGACAGTTTTAAATTGTAGGAAAGTGATAAAATTGCTTTGTGGAACTTGTAGAAAAATTGTTATCATGTTAAAAGATTGGTCCAAGAAAATTGAAATGTCCAATATCAGATCTCGTACCAAATCACATTGTGTTACTCGTCTAGAAGAGTCTGACAGTTTTAAATTGTAGATAAGTGATAAAAAAATTTTGTAAGACTTGTAGATAATTGTTTTTCATGTTAAGAGAATTGGTCCTGGAAAATTGAAATGTCCAATATCAGATTTCGTACCAAATCACATTGTGTTACTCGTCTTTTTTTTTTTTTTTTTATGTTCTGGTTCCCACGAAAAGGGATATCCTGTAATGTTCAGAGAACATCGTGGGAACCAAGGGAAAGAAGGTAGGAGTTGGTGTTCTTCTTAAATTTCTGGAGGTTGTATGCCTCGGGGAACACCTCCCTAGGCAATGAGTTCCAAAGCCTCGCAATTCGTTGGATGAATGAGTCTTTGGAAAGTGATGTTCTGCAGGTCTCCAAAGTGACCACGAACGGGTGTGAAGACTGAACTTGACGGGTTAATCTCGAAGAGACTGCCAATGGAGGAACGATTGTTGATATTTCAGAAGAGCATCGCCCATGAAAATATCTATAAAATAGAGATAAATCGCCAACTTTTCTACGGTGTTCCAGACAAGTGAGCGAGTTTGTAAGCGAGGCATCACCGACGAGACGAATTGCCCTTTTTTGGACAGAATCCAGTAGCTTCAGGATATGTTTAGGTGCTGCACTCCAAATATGGGAACAGTACTCCAGTACAGGTCGGATCTGTGCCTTATAGATCATAAGCAGCTGACTGGAGGTGAAATAGCTCTTGGCACGAAACAAAAAACCAAGTTTTTGGGATGCACTTTTGGCAATGGACCTCACGTGATTTTCCCAGGAAAGGTTATTGCTGATAGTAATACCAAGCATCGATATGGATGACTTCAGTGGTATGGTTACTCCTGACAAAGTTATGTTAGGCACAGTGAGATCGGCTTTTCTAGAGAAAAGACATGCTTGTGTTTTGTTTGCATTGAATTCTACCAAGTTATTGGATCCCCATTCGAGAATTGTTGCTAAGTCCATATTTATATTGTTAACATTTCTTCCTCGTTCATTTCTGGTTTCACGGGCTGATATAGGGGCCCTGGAAGAGAATGCGGTATGGAGGGTACTATCATCGGCAAAGCTGTGTACGGGACATGAAGTTGCTTTCAACAGGTCGTTGATGTGAAGTAAAAATAGTGTTGGTGCTAGAATGGATCCTTGCGGAACACCAGCATTTAAGAGTAGAGTGTCAGATGAAACTCCATCGACCACTACATGGAGAGACCTGTTTGAGAGAAAACTAGCAAGCAGAGAACACAGCTGAGGGGGCAAGCCATAAGATGGAAGCTTGGCGAGAAGTCCCTGGTGCCAAACTCGATCGAACGCCTTGGAGATATCTAATGCCACAGCTAAAGTTTCTCCATACTTTTCAATAGATAGCTGCCATATATGTGAGACGTATGCGAGCAGGTCACCAGTTGATCTCTGATGGCGGAAGCCGTATTGCCTATCATTGATAATTCCTGAGTCTTCCAGATATTTCATGAGCTCGATGTTGATGGCTTTTTCCATGACCTTTGAAATAATAGATAGCAGTGCGATAGGTCTGTAGTTGCTAGGTAGGGTCTTTTTGCCTTTTTTAGGGACTGGCTGTACTCTTGCAATTTTCCAATTGGACGGAAATACTCCCAAATTGTAAGAGTGGTTGAACAACTTGCAAAGAACAGGTGTTAGTTCAGGGGCACATTTCTTGAGAACAATCGGCGGGATTCCGTCAGATCCACAGGCTTTGTTGGTGTTGAGACCCAGCAAAATCTTTCTGATAGTACGTTGGCGAAAGGTGATCTCGGGCATGTGACTGTCAATAGGTGTAATGTTCGAGGGTTGTTTTCCCGAAGAATCCAGAGTGGAATTTCCAGCAAATAGGTGCGCAAAGATATTGGCTTTTTCCTGGGCAGTCGTTGCTAGTGTTCCATCTTCATTGGTTAGGGGAGGAAAAGAGCTGGAAGTGAAGTTTCTTCCCACAGCTTTGGCGAAAGACCAAAATGAACGGGATCCGTTAGGACATTCAACAAGTTTTGATCTTATTTTGGCATTATGAGCATCTTTTGAACATTCTATTGTCTCTTTGCATATGCTTCTAGCCTCAACATATGCTGCTCTGGTCTCAGGTCCCGGATTTTTTTGCCATCGATGGTATGCTGCCTGTTTGGAAGCCACAGCTCTAGAGCAGTTTCTGTTAAACCAGGTCTTATCGGATGATGTTCTTCTTTCGGTATTCGGTATGTAAGTTTGCATCCCCAACATGATGATTTCAGAAATTGTCTCAGCACATCGTGTTGGATCTACTGAGAAGAAACAAACTCTCTTCCATGGAAACGCTGAGAAAAACATACGAAGACCCTCCCAGTCGGCCGAATTGTAATGCCACATGAGACGGGGTGGTATTGTGCTGCTCGATGGTAAATGGAAAGAGCATGTTGTGGAGATAAGGGTGTGATCAGAGTTTCCAAGTGGGGCACAAACTTCTATTCTATACGGGTCAGGATTGGTGGTGAGGAAAAGATCTAGTGTATTGGCAGCCTGGTTGTTGACATCAGGGATGCGGGTTGGTAGCTCGACCAGTTGTTCTAGACCATGAGTGATGGCGAAGGCCTCAGCTTGACGACCTGCATCATCTGCATCTGCATCTGCATCATCGTCTAGGAGAGTCTGACAGTTTTTAATTGTAGGAAAGTGATAACATTGCGTTGTAGGATCTTTTAGAAATGGCTCAAAATGTCCAATATCAGACTTCGTAGTAAGTCATACAATGGTACTAGTGTGCAATCTAATGGCAAGAAAGTGGTAACATTGTGTTGTAGGAGTCCGAGAAAAATTGTAAGGGAATGGCGTCTAATGACTCGCGCTGGCGCTGGTTTCGTTCACAATTAATTTGTCTGTGCTTCAAGGAGGTCCGTCCTCACAGCTTCTTTTTTTATTAGGTGAAAGTTGTGTTGTTCCAAATAAAATAATGAATCGCTGCAACAATGTTTAGTGTTTAAAAAGTCGTTGGCCCCTACGGCGGTACCCTTCAAAGTAGTTTTATTACTCACTGATAATTTTAAATTATTTCCCTTTTGTGTACTTTTCATATTGAAAATAAGATTTTGCTATTGGACGCATTATTTATTTTAAAGGGTGGTACAGCCAAATGCAAATATTTATTATATTAATTGATGTGCAAATTTATAAAAAATCGTGAAACAAATCAATTTTTTATTATAAAATGACAACTGAAACGATGCTCTTAAAAATTAACGTCAATACATTACCGTTTCGTCAATCAGATAATTTTCTACTTTATGGTAATTTTTGCAATAAATTTGAAAAAAGTATTATTTTTAAAGAGATGGAAGAAATACTTCGAAAGTTTATTTGAGAAAGAGGATATACAAGTACAGGCCTCATTCGGAGACATAAGGGAAAGTTGCAATGAAAGTTAAATTAGTACGCCAGAAATTGTGGAAGCGTTGAACAGTATGAAACTGAGTAAAACTGCTGGGTAAGACAGGATAACGGTTAAAATCCTGAAGGCTGGACAAAGCGTGGTAGCTAGTCTGCTGTACCGCCTTTTTAACCTTTGTTGGAGGAGTAGTAGCGTACCATAAGACTGGTGCAATACCATTATCGTGTCGCTTTACAAGGGAAAAGGTTCGCAGCAGGACTGTAAGAACTACTGAGGTATTAGTTAACTGAGAAGATGATATGGGATGTGCAAGCAGGATTTAAAAGAGGAAGGAGATGTATGGATCAAGTCTTTTCATTACGAGGAATAGTCGAAAAATTCTTGGCTAGAAGTCAGAAGGTCTATTGCGCTTTTATAGACTTGGAAAAGGCAGAGTGGTGAGGAGTGAATTGTGGTCGACATTATCCAAGTATGGGGTGAGCGGTAGTTTAATACGAGCACTGAAATCACTTTACGAGGATTTCACTGCTTGTGTCAGGGTGAAAATAAATGTAAGCAAAACGAAAGTAATGGTTTAATGGTTTTATAGACTTGGAAAAGGCCTATGACAGAGTCGTAAGAAGTGAATTGTGGTCGACATTGTCTATGTATGGGGTGAACGCTAGTTAAATACGAGCACTGAAATCACTTTACAAGGATTCCACTGCTTGTGTCAGGGTGAAAATAAATGTAAGCAAAACGAAAGTAATGGATTTTGAAGAAGTAGAAAACATTACAAACTGTAAAGTTCTGATTAAGGGAGAAAGAGTGGAACAAGTTAATGAATTTGTGTATTTGGGTTCAAAGTTTACGAGAGATGGAAAGTATGACAGTGACATTGAGCGAAGGGTGTTAGCAGGAAAACAAATAGCATAGCTTTATGAGCAGCCTGAAAATGTCGAAAAAGGCACGTCTGGTGCTGGTGTTGGTTCCTACACTTATGTATATAAGTGAATGTTAGGTTTGGCATATAAAATCATAAAATCATCACACGCTAAAAACGTCTATACAAAAAAAAATGGCAGAAAGCAAATGCTTTGTACAGGAACTAGATTACAAATGATAAATGGCCGACACAAATGCACCTACTCTGTTCAATTTATTTGGTCTTATTAAATATTAGTTTAACGACTACACTGTGATAGAAACGAGCGATAGGGCGTTGACTGTGACAGTTATGCAACACTTTTAACACTGTCGTATATACGTCATCGAACTCTCAATATTTTTGCGTCATGGTGTGAACATAGGATGTCATTACTTTATTAAAAATTGACGTGCTTCGTAATTTTTTATAAATATGCACCATAATTAAAAAAATTTCCACACTGTATAAATTTTTTCATTTACTGACTGAATAGCGTTGATTATTTGTTTGACTTTTTTTTTGTTGGTTGCTTTACTTAGTTGTATCAAAGATTGTTTGATAATTGCGTATTAGTGTGACACTGGCCCGATTTCAGCATCATAACGTATTTAACAATCTGATAAAATTGTATACACTTACGCCATTTATTTTATGAATGCGGCATTCACAAAGATAAACCTTTTAATTCATCATTTATTTTTATCTTTGATCTACTTGAAAAAAATAGTTTTTCATCGAAAATAGAAATGACGTGATTTTAATGAAAGAATTATGTAACAAAAAGTAGTCTATGTTCGTGCCGTGTTTTTTTTTGTATGTGACAAATAAATGAAAACGAGAACTAAATAGCGGACTGTACTTTTGAATTTAATTAAAATAAAATATTGACCAGAGTTTCCTTTTTAAAAAATGGCCTTTTACCTTTGTCTTTGTTGTTTTTGGAATGTTTTCAGTGGCAGTTTCAGGAAACCTTTTAATTGGATGACACAATACTGTTGTTGTGGTTTACGCGTATTTGGCATAAGAAAAATTCCTTAATTTTATTCCGTAAATGTGTAACAATAACTAATTAAAAAACAAAAATAAAAATCTTCAAAATAAATGTTTAAAATTCCCCCCATTTACTTCAATACACTTAATGATTAGTCCGTTCCTGTATCGTTTTTGATGAAATTAAATGGATTATGTAGTCATTTGCATATTAACAACAAAAAAGGAATAAGGATGAGGATGTTAAGCCTGCGGCTTATAGGCGGCATCTTAAATGGAAGTAAACTGTTTACAAAACAAATGTTATTAAAAATAATTACAATTACGTTTTCTATCGTGTCAAAGTGATTATTTATTATGTTGCATGATCATCGTTATTAAGTAATAATTATATTAATATTCAAGTTGTTGTTCGTTGTGACGAAAATAATCTTTTTCCACGACTCTATTTGTTAAAAAAATAGAGCATCGAGCGATATTATTCATCGGTAGATAGTTTTATTAAGAAATCAAAAAGTAACACAATTAAATCCGCAATGATCGCAAATCCCACGCCCAATAAAATAATTCTAATAATTCTTTCGATAGCATCTCATTTCTAGAGAGAAAGAGCGATATCGGGACTTTGGATCGAAACAACAGAAACTTGAATGTTCGTTTTTAGTCACGTAACACTAAAAATGTTCATACCGTCTAGATAATGATCCGTCTTTCGATACTAAAAGAGAATTACGACACAGTATGAGTCGATTTGTGACAGAAAAAGTTTGTTCCGATCATTCTTCATTCATTTATTTCTCTTGTCGAAAGATTATCTAGTTTTAAAGCACGATTTTGTATTTTTCTAACCCAACTCGCTCCACCAGCTGATTAAGTGTACTAACAATTCGTTATTGCTCACCTCTTACAATTTCCATCAATTATGTGGCATTAACAGCTTGTTAGCGTTAATTAGCATTGAATAAATAAGTGTATCACTTTAACAGTTTGTTACTGTTAATCAGCATTAACTAAATTAGATAACATACTACTAACACTAGCAATTATCAATATCAATAATAAATATATATTAATGGATTTTATTACATTAACAATGTGTTACCGTTAGTTATTAGTAATTTAATTCGTTAACAGACTGTTAATACTAACAATTAACAACTTGTTAGCGTTAATCAGCAGTTATAAACGCAGTTAATAAATAAAATTTATAATTCTAATGGATTTTATAGCATAGCATTAACAGTTTTTTATTGCTAATAGTTAAAAATCATAAATTGCAATTTTAAAGTTACTTTTTATATGATAATAATTTTTTTAAATTAACAATTACCGGCTTGTTTGTGTTAATAAACACAATTAATATTTACGTTACAATCACAGTTTATAATTTTAATGAATTTTATGACATTAACAATATGTTAATCATCAGTAATTGAATTATTTAATAGACTGCTAATACTAACAATTAACAACTTGTTAGCGGCAATAATAAATGAAGTTAATAGATGCAATTTATAATTCTTATGGATTTTTTTGCTAGTTAGCAATAATTACAAGCAGAAATAGACAGTTAACAATTATAAATCGGAATTTTAAAGTATTTATTTTGTAATATTTTATTTTTACTATAACATTGGTAATGTTAATTAGTCATGACGAACACAAATAATATTCACATTACAATCACAGTTTATAATTTCAATGGATTGTATGACATTATTTAACAGACTGCTAACACTAACAATTAACAAACTGTTAGCGTTAATCAGCAATTATAAACACAGTTAATAGATGCAATTTATAATTCTAATGTATTTTATAACTTGAACAGTTTGATATTGCTAATCAGCAGTGTTAACATGCAGTAATGGATAGTTAAAAATCATAAATTGTAATGTTAAAGTATTTATATAATAAAACTGCAACATTAACAGTCACCAGCTTGTTAACATTAATTAGTCATGACGAACACAATTAATATTCACATTACAATCACAGTTTATAATTTCAATGAATTTTATAGCATTGACAGTATGTTACTGTTGATAAGGTATATTAATAAGCAGTTAGGAAATATAAATTGTAACTTAAAAGTATTTATATGATAATGACAGTTTGTTGACGCTTATGAAATGAGTTAACATTTAGTGAATAATCATAGTGTATAATGTAAATATATTTATTTAAAAAATAAAGCTTGTTTGTGATAATCAGCGTTTATAATTGGAAAAAAACGTCAAATAAAGTACAATTTAAAATTTAGACCATTCTCAGTAACTTAAAATGTATTTTTTAAAGTTTAGTAGTAAATATAAATTCCCGATCGGTTAGTACATCGCGAGTAGAATGCATGTGCTGTTTTTTCGTAAAGAATGAAATTATAATCACGATACATTTCAACCAATTATATCGTCGATAATATCTTTAATACGAGAGCTCTGCTAGATCGATTTTCTTCGAAAGATGTACGAAGAACGATCGGAACATCTGCAAGGAGGCGGAATCATTGAGTTTTCGTTTAAAATCTCGAGGCGTATGATATAATTGAGTCGAGAACCGTGTATTGCGAGTAGGGTGGGCCAGGAAGTGTCTTCGCATTCAACAATACTGATATACGATCTGCGTGCCCAAGAATTGATTTTCTCAATTCGAAGACAGAAAGTATTATTCTACTAACGCGCTCACTACCAATTGAAATCAGGATCTAGGGTTGACAGTTTGGGGAACAAAAAGCATCTAATAACGTTCAACAAGTTCTTCTTGTAGTTAATAAATACTTTGGATACAGATACTACAACGGAGGCGAAAACCCTATGAGCACACGTGAAAATAAAAATGTTAACAATTACTTATTATTAATAATATTTTTATAGATTGGTTTTTTTTATTTTCATTATAGCTTGTTCGTGCGATCCGGATGGCTCGATGTTCCTAACATGTAATCAAGTCACAGGAGCATGTTTCTGCAAGCCACATTACATGGGAAACGAATGCAGCACCTGCGAGGTATGCAACCACTTATGTACTACTCTGGAAAAAAAGTAATAAGACTGTATTTTTTTAAAACACGCGCTATGAAAATCAAATTGTATATTTATTTCGTAAGTTGGTATGACTGTTGACAGCTGACATAAATTTCATGACATTTTCCCTATAAGGTTTCCAAAACAATATTAAACTCTTCTGGAAGTCCATAAGAACCCCCAGAGGTAAAAATACTACCTCGCAACTGGAAGTAATCAGAAACCAAGATGGTAGTACGGTAAAAGGAGAGGAATGCGTATTAATGAGATGGATGGAATAATTCGAAAGTTTATTTGAGAAAGAGGATACACAAGTACAGGCCCCATTCGAAGACATAATGAAAGTAAAATTAGTACGACAGAAATTGTGGAAGCGTTGAACAGTATGAAATTGGGTAAAGCTGCTGGGTACGACGGGATAACAGTTGAAATGCTGAAGGCTGGACAAAACGTGGTAGCTAGTCTGCTGTACCGCCTTTTTAACCTTTGTTGGAGAAGTGGTAGCGTACCAGACGACTGGTGCAAGGCCGTTATCGTGCCGCTTTACACGGGAAAAAGGTTCGCTGCAGGACTGTAAGAACTACCGAGGTATTAGTTTACTCAGCATAGTCGGCAAACTTGGTTAAAAGTCAGAAGGTCTATTGCGCTTTTATAGACTTGGAAAAGGCCTATGACAGAGTGGTGAGAAGTGATTTGTGGTCGACATTGTTTGTGTATGGGGTGAGCGGTAGTTTAATACGAGCACTGAAATCACTTTACCAGGATTTCACTGCTTGTGTCAGAATAAACGGAGCTTGCACGGATTGGTTTAACATCGAAAAAGGTGTGAGACAGGAATTTGATAGAGAGTGCGTATGGATTGAAAATGAATGATTTAATCGTCAAATGCCTTTTTTACGCCGATGATCAAGTCATATTAGCGTCATCTGAAGAGGAGTTGCAGGCGATGGTTAATGTTATGCATGATGCCCTGAAAATAAAAGGGATGAAAATAAATGTAAGGAATGTTTTTAAAAGAGAAGAAAGCCCGACAAACTGTGAAGTTTCGATTAAGGGAGAAAGAGTGGAACAAGTAAATGAATTTGTATACTTGCGTTCAAAGTTTACGAGAGATGGAAAGTATGACAGTAACATTGAGCGAAGGGTGTTGGCAGGAAAACAAATGAATGGGGTATAGCTTTATGAACAGCCAGAAAGTGTCAAAAAAGGCACGTCTGGCTGTGCATAGAGGTGTGTTGGTTCCTACACTTATGTATGTTAGTGAATGTTGGGTTTGGCAGTAGAAGCATGAAAATAGGATTAATGCTGCGGAGCTGAGTAGTCCGAGAAGTATAGCCGGAATGACTCGGTTGCATAAAGTAAAGAATAGTGAGATAAGAGAACGCTGTGGTGTAAAAGAAGATGTGGTTACAAAGATAAATAAAGGAATGCTTAGATGGTTTGGCCGCGTAAAAAGAATGGATGAAGGAAGATTGACGAAACAAATTTATAAGGCGAGTGTGAATGGAATGTCGGTAGAGGTCGACCTCGGAGAACATATCTCGAAAAGATCGACATTGTTTTGAAGAAAGGCCAGTTCAAGAGTACCAACAACCGACGACGAACATGTATGAGAGCACTGATGAAAGTAGAGGAAGCAAAAAATGTGTGTGAGAACCGTAGCCGAAGTGGAAGAAAGTGGTCTCTGCCTACCCCTACAGAAAAAATTGTCAGTGATATTCAAAATGGAAAACAAAATTTTGGTCCAATGTATTATAATTACCACCGAGTTGTTTTGGTCGTAGATAAAATGCGATGTTTCGCTCTTGTTTTTTCAGGACGGGTATTGGAAAAGGAACAAATCTTGCGCGGAATGTAGATGCAATATATACGGTACACTGCCCGACACGATATGCGACAAAGAAACTGGAAAATGTCAATGCAAGCCTGGAGTTACCGGTCACCAATGTACCAGCTGTCTACCCGATCATTTCGGCAACATTCAAACTAGTTGCAAAAGTGAGTTTCATTCTTTCGAAATATCGACGATATTTTTACGATTTAATTAATTTTTTCAGAATGCGATCCCTGCGATAAAAAGGGCCATATATGCGACCCGAATGACGGCAAATGTGTTTGTCCCCCTTTAACGACGGGAAAATATTGCGAAAACTGCGTGGAAAATTCTTGGGGCTACGAGCCGGGCTTGGGATGCAAGGTATGTCAAAAAACACACTTATCAAAATAATACTCATATATTTACGATATGTTCTCGAGGACATAGCAGAATAGACCTCGGGAGTGGACGAGAAACAAAAAGAGAAAGCTGCATAGGAGTATTTCTCTCTCCTTTTAGCCGCGATTGCGCAATAACGAGCATTTATGTGCATATGTTATACATATGTGAATTATTATTGTTCTCTTTTTTATTTTGTGCATACAAAACTATTTAAAATTATACAAGCGTGCTTATTTAGTAAATCTGAATCATCTTCATATTAGAAACTTAGTTAGCGCATGTAAACAAAAAAAAAACAAACAAAAAATTCATTCCGTGTCACAATGACATACACAATTACCCAACAAGATTAAACTATCATCTGTGCGCACCTAAAAATCACTTAAATATATGCTTGAATGGCCTCATGTCTAATGGGATTAGGGTTTACAATCACCTACCTCCAAATATCAAACAAGAAGTACTGATTTTTAAAGAACCAGCTAATTTCGCTGCATGTTGACCTATACTATAGGTATATGTGGGTCGATTATCCATCAGAAAACAACTACACTCCTGGCTATATGTCTACGACGAGCATTGAATTACATCTGGTAAATAATCGTACATAATCCCATTTCGGGTGATATGCAGACGCTTGTAAAGTAAAAGAAAGATTTATTAAATTTATCCATTCGAAGTGACCACCTATGGACCGGTTTCGGGGTGTTGCCGCTCATCAGCAGAGGGTAGATCTTGACAAACTCATGTTTACCCTTCATGTTTGTAGATTATGAAAAGGCGTTCGATACTGTGGACCAGCACAAGCTATTACTGGCTCTAGCGGACTATCTTATCGATCATCGTTATATAACACTCATGAAAAACATTTATGACACTGCCACAGCCCATGTTAGGCTACATGCCGAAACCGACAAATTTAATATAAATCGTGGAATTCGACAGGGCGATACAATTTCCCCTAAATTATTTACTACATTAATACAGTGTATGTGCAAACGGATAGATTGGGATAATATGGGTATAATTGTTAATGGCGAGAATCTCGGCCACCTCAGATTCGCCGATGATATAGTTTTAATTTTAGACCGTACTGATAAAGCCACAAAATCTCTTGAAATACTTTACCAAGCATCAGGTCAAATTGGGCTAAAAATCAACCTATCAAAAAACCCAATTTATGACTAATCTAGAGTAGTATCTAAAAAAATACCTTTAGGTGACACTGAAATACAACAAGTGATGTCCTTTAAATACTTGAGCCATGAAATTCGCATAGGTCGAGATAACCAGACCTGCATTTGGCAATCTCAGAGATTCATTTAGGTCTGATCTTCCTATATGTCTGAAGCGTAAGCTTCACAACCAATGTACGGAACCGAAACCATAACACTAACCAAAAAGTCTATGAATAAAATAAGAACAACATAGGCAGCAATGGAAAGATCAATGTTGGGAAATTCGCTTAGAGGTAGGATACCTAATAGAGAAATACGGCGTAGGACAGGAGTTACATATGCAGTAAAGAAAATAACTTTTTTAAAATGGAACAAGATGAACGGATGACATAAAGAGAATCAGGACGAACTGGATGGGGAAGAGTGGCAAAATTTGCGGGAGGCCTGATGATATTGAGCTGTATTTTGTGAGCATTCTTCTTTGTTAACGCCATATGTCAATACAGGGATGACATACTGGTTAAAGACTTTTCTCTTGAGACATATTGGCAGCTTGGACTTTAATACTCTGTAATAACTTGCCAAAAACCGCCTGTGTTAAACCTATCCTTCGCCGAATCTCGTGTGTTAGGTTGTCTCGTCCAATGTTAATTTCGTGTCCTAAATATTTATATCGATGTTTGTTCTATACTTTCGTTTTTAATTTTTAATGTGTCAGTTAGTACCAGATTTGTCGTGAACTGTGTTTTTGTTCGATTTATTTTCAGCCCTATCTTGCTTGCCTCGTTGTTTAGCCTTTCTAGCATTAGTTGAGCTTCTTGAATATTATCTGATATCAACATGATGTCATCTGCGAATATGTTTTGTAAAAAAACATCAGTTTCATTTTGCTTTTCCATCATGGTTTTACAAAATTTCACGTTTTACAGATTTGGCTATTGTTTGTTACAACGAGGTGATTTATTTGAACCTTTATTACATTAGATTTATAATGTTTACTTGATTATTTCTCGCAAATATTTTTCCATATCTGTATATGTATCACTCTCTCCTGATAACCTAAAATATGACATTCTCTGAAAACTTTTTATTTATCGATTTCAAGCGAGCTTAATATTTGTACATTATTTATTTTTTCATGCAAATTTCCTACAAAACAATTGGCAAAAAATAAATGAACTGGTTCATTGAAGTTGTCAAACAAAACTATAAACTCTATTAACAAGGATAGCAATCCCTTTGTGCAACTTTCTCTTTTTATATCTCTATCGCATCCACTTCCATTGCTAGCGTGGTCTATAATTGTATGTCTGTGGTTTAGATGTTTAAATGTCTAATGAGAGCCTTTTTTTCCGCCAGCACTGCAATTGTTCGGTAACGGGGAGTGCGAGCCAACAATGCGACAAGACGAAAGGAATTTGCTCTTGCAACGTCGGTTTTGAAGGGGAGAAATGCAACAGATGCAGCTTCGGTTATCACGGCTATCCGAGCTGCCAAAAGTGTAAGTGTGATCTAAACGGCACCGACGAAGAACATTGTCTGCACGGCATTTGCGACTGCAGCAACACCGGCACTTGCAAGTGCAAAGTAAGTAAAATTTCCCCAAAAAAGAAAATAGATACAATATTTTTGTTTTTTCCACTTCCAGCAAAACGTAAAAGGCAAATACTGTAATGAGTGTAAAGACAACCACTACGGGCTCTCCATGACCAACAGCAAAGGCTGCACCGACTGCGTTTGCTTCGGTAGAAGTACCAATTGCAAAGACTCCCTCTACCACTGGAGTAAAACCACCAGATTGGAAAGAACCGTTGAAGAAGACAATCGAGTAAGATGCGTTTAGCAAGCAATAAAACAATATCCTTACATGTTTCGTTTTCAGGTGTCTGAAGACGAATTAAGCTTACCGAGTTCCTTCCTGGGAGACTTGACGTCCTCTTATGGCGGTTATCTCGTCGTAGAAGACTCCGGAGGATCTTTCGACGTTTTCGTAGACGGTAACAACGTTCGATTATCATCCAAGGGAAATCACAACGAATTGCAAATGACGGAGATCGGTAATTGGCGCGTGACTTCCAAAAATTTAGACTTTCCCATCGATTGTATCGACAGGCTGACGAGGGCTTGCTTCATGGTCGTTTTGCAAAACGTTACCGCCATTATGATCAAAGCCAATAACAGGTTTGTATTTTTCTTTTAATAATTTTACTCGGTTTCCAATTGTCTTTTTTTTTTCAGGATTAAAGAGGTTCTTTTGGATAAGGCGAACAGCGAAGTTTCATCCTATCCGATTACTCATTCTATAGAGAAGTGCGAATGCCCCAAACAATATACAGGTCTCTCTTGTCAGGACCCTAACGAAGGATATTACAGATATTTTCCCGAAGATCCTTATCTACCTTGGATCGATCGTGTCATCGGCCAGGCCAAGAAGTGCGAGTGTCGGGGACATTCTGATGAGTGTCATCCAGAAACGGGACATTGTAAGGTAAAGAAAATGTTTGAGAAAAATCTGATATTGTTAGTTTCTTTATCGCCAGCTAAAAAGGTCTAAAGAACTGGTCTGAGACACTGTGCAAAGCTCTAATAATAATACCAAACGCTTTACCATCATTATTTCTTTAAGTGCTAGACTTCTTCCAGAATATCAACGACCAAAGTCTTTCAGAAATCTTCCCTACATATACTTTGGTCCTCCATAGTCCCTTTTTTCCATTTTAGTGCTGTGTCAATATGGAAGCTAATACTCTTTCCTTTTTGGCTCATAGAGCAGTGACAGTTCTTTTCTTTTGCTAAAGTCATCTACATAGACTTTGGTCCTCCATAGTATCCTTTTTCCTTATTATTGAGGACGTTAATCAGCTATACTCAAGGTGCAAGGGAGGGGTGCTGTGTCAATATGAAAGCTAGTAGATTTGCCAAGAATCCTTTCAGAAACTTTCTCTTTTAAGTCTATAGAAAAGCAGTGACAGTTTTTTATTTTTGCTGAAGTCACCTACATATGCTTTGGTCTCCCAAAGTCCCTTTATTCTTAATCAGTAAGGACGTTAAGCAGCTGTGCTCAAAACCCCTCCCAGACGAACTGGATTAAGTTCTGCTGAGTCAAATAGTACAAGAGGGTTGCTATGGCATTATGGAAGCCGATACTTTTGCTAGGAAGACGGCTGGCTTTATTATCCCTAAACCTAGCCACTCCGGTGTACTACCTCTATTGATAATAATGGAAAGGATAGAAGAAAAGATCCACGAAAAGGATCGGTGGGATAAAACAACAAGCTGCAGACTATCCAAGGGGCTACTAAGATGCCGCAGCAAACAAACAACAACCACCTATCTGGCGGTGTTCAGAGAAAGTCTACGTTTCCTAACTGGGCTGGAAGCATCTTCATAACGTGAAGAGAAGTAAAACATCTCTATGTAAAGACTGAAAACAAGAAGACGAAACAATTGAACGCTTACTTTGCCGTCACGTCAATCCATATTGTGAGAAAGATAGCCAACCTTAGATGGTCTGATGACTCTCTCTGAGGAGGGTCCCAACGTAATATATGCACAACTACCCTTCCCTGATTTCAGATTTCTCTGGCATTCACTTTTGTGTACGTCAGCATCGCTGCGTGGAATATTTTGTTATAGTAAAAAAATATGTAAAAAAACTAGTTGGTAAATTGTAGCATATTTGTATACATGGACTGGCTGACGATAAACCGAATAAAGATATCAAATTTAAATAATAGGATCACGTTTCAGAATTGCACACATAACACGATTGGAGAACACTGCGAGAAATGCAAAGATGGTTATTACTTAGACAAAGACGAGCGATGCAAAGCTTGTCTTTGTCCTTCTGTTGAACGCAACAATGCCAAAAGCTGCAGACCGGAAGGTAACGGAGGATTCATTTGCCAATGCAAAGAAGGTAATTGTATTTATATGATCTCTTTTTTCTTTAATCCTTAATGTTGAAAAGTTACCTTATTATTTTGTTACTTCGTTTTTTTTTTAATAAAACATTTTTAGCTTTTAATATTGGTATTGAAACATTTATTGACCTGATTTATTTAAAATATAATGTAAATATGTATATATCGTCGTCTCTCCTCTTAAATAGTTGCTTATTTCCATCTCATTTCTTCCATTCGGCTCTCGTAGTTCTTTCCACGTTCTCGATTACGCAGGAACCTTCGAGCCGGATGATCCAAAGACACAGTCAGCGGCGTAGTAGCTGCGGGGCTCGCGTTTTATACAGAATGGTCATTTGGCCTTATGGGTCAAATATATCGGGGGAAATTTCTAGCAGTGCCCCTGTGAAGAAGTGGCTTGCACGACAATATTTTTAATTCATATATTTGTTTCTTTTTGTAACATTATTTGATAGCTTTGACTGAATTTGATAACTTCGTTATTAATTTCTTCATTGGTATACGCAATTTTAATTACCGTAAATCTTTATTTAGTAATAGTAAATCAACTGAATAATTTATAGGATGTATGTATGGTTGCCTATGTTTTTTTTATTTCTTTTCCTATGATTTTACTCGTTTTTAAAGTAATTTACATATTTTTATCGATTAAAACGGACAAGTGTTCATGTTTTATTATTTTAGGTTACACTGGTCAACATTGCGATAGATGCGACAGAAAATATTACTCGACTTCGGATTCCAAAGAATGTGTACCTTGCAATTGCAACAAATACGGACTTCTGCCTGGCGATCCCGGAATATGCGATGAAAAGGGACGATGCAACTGTCAGGAAGGGTTTACCGGTGACAAGTGCAATCAATGTGTTAAAGAAAGAGAATATCTGGATGACGGAAAATGCAAATGTGAGTTTTTTTTATCGAACAACGAATTATTTATTTTTATTGTTAAATGTATACGACTTTGGTCCGAATATTGAAAAAAACCAAGTCTACGTTTTACAATTTTATTGTTTCATCTTCAGGACTGTGAAGTATTAAAACAAGGACGTTCATATTAAAATGAAATTTTAGTTTTAGGTATAAATAAAATCATTCGTATAAAAATGCAATCGTAAATAAACATTTTGAATAGTATGCAGGACAACATACATGCATATAAATACTTACATTCAAAGTGGCTCACCGAGTTTACAGGAGATAACAAACAAGTTCGATTAAAAATTTAAATAGAAATATTCATGAATTACGTTGACGCTGACAAAAAAAAAATAAACAAACTAAACTATAGTTAATTCATTACCGAAAAAAATGAGAGACCGGTGATAAAGTGTCCAATTTACATTTTATGTTTTATTTTAGATTTAAATACGATGTATTTTTTTTTAATATCGTCAGTTGTGTAGTAATACCAATTGAATCAAAATCGAAGTTGGAGGGATGATTTACAAAGTTTTGTTGGATTTCTGGGATTTTTCATTGTATTAATTGGGTTGTATATGTTTTTACAGTCCCTATTGTGATTAGTCATTCTTTGTTTTAAGTACTTACCGGTTTACCCTATGTATACAGATGATTTACAATGTTCTGCAGGATTTCTGGGATGTTTAGTTATTCTCTATTCTAAGTACCTACCATGTATAGAGATGATTTGCAATTTTCTGCAAGACTTGTATGATTTTTCATTGTATTAAATGGGTTGTGTATGTTTTTGCAGTCCCTTTTATGTTCAGTCATTCTTTGTTTTAGGTTCGTACCTGTTTACCCTGTGTATAGGTCTGATGTACAATTTTCTGCAAGTTTTATGAGATTTTTCATTACATTACATGGGTTGTATATGTTTTTGCATTCCCTATTATGTTTGGTCATTCATTGCTTTACTATCTATCCTACCTATCTACCCTATGTAAAGAGATGTTCCGCAAGATTTGTGGGATTTTTTATTGTATTAAATGGGTTTTGAATGTTTTTGCAGTTCCTATTATGTTCAATCATTCTTTGTTTTAAGTTCCCACCTGTTTACCCTATGTTAAAGTCTGATTTACAGTGCTCTGTACGATTTCTGGGATTTTTCATTGTATTAATTGGGTTGTATATGTTTTTACAGTCCCTATTGTGATTAGTCATTCTTTGTTTTAAGTACTTACCGGTTTACCCTATGTATACAGATGATTTACAATGTTCTGCAGGATTTCTGGGATGTTTAGTTATTCTCTATTCTAAGTACCTACCATGTATAGAGATGATTTGCAATTTTCTGCAAGACTTGTATGATTTTTCATTGTATTAAATGGGTTGTGTATGTTTTTGAAGTCCCTTTTATGTTCAGTCATTCTTTGTTTTAGGTTCGTACCTGTTTACCCTGTGTATAGGTCTGATGTACAATTTTCTGCAAGTTTTATGAGATTTTTCATTACATTAAATGGGTTGAATATGTTTTTGCATTCCCTATTATGTTTGGTCATTCATTGCTTTACTATCTATCCTACCTATCTACCCTATGTAAAGAGATGTTCCGCAAGATTTGTGGGATTTTTTATTGTATTAAATGGGTTTTGAATGTTTTTGCAGTTCCTATTATGTTCAATCATTCTTTGTTTTAAGTTCCCACCTGTTTACCCTATGTTAAAGTCTGATTTACAGTGCTCTGTACGATTTCTGGGATTTTTCATTGTATTAATTGGGTTGTATATGTTTTTACAGTCCCTATTGTGATTAGTCATTCTTTGTTTTAAGTACTTACCGGTTTACCCTATGTATACAGATGATTTACAATGTTCTGCAGGATTTCTGGGATGTTTAGTTATTCTCTATTCTAAGTACCTACCATGTATAGAGATGATTTGCAATTTTCTGCAAGACTTGTATGATTTTTCATTGTATTAAATGGGTTGTGTATGTTTTTGAAGTCCCTTTTATGTTCAGTCATTCTTTGTTTTAGGTTCGTACCTGTTTACCCTGTGTATAGGTCTGATGTACAATTTTCTGCAAGTTTTATGAGATTTTTCATTACATTAAATGGGTTGAATATGTTTTTGCATTCCCTATTATGTTTGGTCATTCATTGCTTTACTATCTATCCTACCTATCTACCCTATGTAAAGAGATGTTCCGCAAGATTTGTGGGATTTTTTATTGTATTAAATGGGTTTTGAATGTTTTTGCAGTTCCTATTATGTTCAATCATTCTTTGTTTTAAGTTCCCACCTGTTTACCCTATGTTAAAGTCTGATTTACAGTGCTCTGTACGATTTCTGGGATTTTTCATTGTATTAATTGGGTTGTATATGTTTTTACAGTCCCTATTGTGATTAGTCATTCTTTGTTTTAAGTACTTACCGGTTTACCCTATGTATACAGATGATTTACAATGTTCTGCAGGATTTCTGGGATGTTTAGTTATTCTCTATTCTAAGTACCTACCATGTATAGAGATGATTTGCAATTTTCTGCAAGACTTGTATGATTTTTCATTGTATTAAATGGGTTGTGTATGTTTTTGAAGTCCCTTTTATGTTCAGTCATTCTTTGTTTTAGGTTCGTACCTGTTTACCCTGTGTATAGGTCTGATGTACAATTTTCTGCAAGTTTTATGAGATTTTTCATTACATTACATGGGTTGTATATGTTTTTGCATTCCCTATTATGTTTGGTCATTCATTGCTTTACTATCTATCCTACCTATCTACCCTATGTAAAGAGATGTTCCGCAAGATTTGTGGGATTTTTTATTGTATTAAATGGGTTTTGAATGTTTTTGCAGTTCCTATTATGTTCAATCATTCTTTGTTTTAAGTTCCCACCTGTTTACCCTATGTTAAAGTCTGATTTACAGTGCTCTGTACGATTTCTGGGATTTTTCATTGTATTAATTGGGTTGTATATGTTTTTACAGTCCCTATTGTGATTAGTCATTCTTTGTTTTAAGTACTTACCGGTTTACCCTATGTATACAGATGATTTACAATGTTCTGCAGGATTTCTGGGATGTTTAGTTATTCTTTATTCTAAGTACCTACCATGTATAGAGATGATTTGCAATTTTCTGCAAGACTTGTATGATTTTTCATTGTATTAAATGGGTTGTGTATGTTTTTGCAGTCCCTTTTATGTTCAGTCATTCTTTGTTTTAGGTTCGTACCTGTTTACCCTGTGTATAGGTCTGATGTACAATTTTCTGCAAGTTTTATGAGATTTTTCATTACATTAAATGGGTTGAATATGTTTTTGCATTCCCTATTATGTTTGGTCATTCATTGCTTTACTATCTATCCTACCTATCTACCCTATGTAAAGAGATGTTCCGCAAGATTTGTGGGATTTTTTATTGTATTAAATGGGTTTTGAATGTTTTTGCAGTTCCTATTATGTTCAATCATTCTTTGTTTTAAGTTCCCACCTGTTTACCCTATGTTTAAGTCTGATTTACAGTGCTCTGTACGATTTCTGGTATTTTTTATTGTTTTAAGTGGGTTGTGTATATTTTTACAGTCCCTATAATGTTTAGTCATTCTTTGTTTTAAGTACCTACCTGCTTGCCCTATGTATGTCACACTCAATACATGGTATTTTATAAATAATGTTGGATTTTAGGTCTGTTTTATAGTGATAGTTTTTAGTCTTGTGAAAAAAAATGATTTTTCTCTGTGTTTTCGCATTTTTTTATGCCGATTTTAAATTACCATTTTCTAGCACTTTACACTTTGGGATTTTAAATCTTCTGCATATGGTAGTTTGAAATATTTAACGTATAATGGTGCTTCTTCTTAAGTTTAAGGTTTTGATTTGAGTGTAGCTTTGCGTTTGAGATTGTTAATAATGTTTATTTTTGTGTCATGTGTATGTTGATTTGTGATACCAATATGTTCTAATTCTGTTGTTTAATTATATATTTCGGGATTTATTTTATATTAAGAGGTTACAAATTTTTCGCCGGGAATTTTTTTTTATGCAGGAAAAAATCTTTTATATACCGGGGGCGTTAAAAAATACAACTTGTTTTCTTTTTTAAAAGGGAAAAATCTCTTTCAGTGATTTCTCGGGAATTCTCTGGAATTTTCGGGAATTCTTTTCTTTGTGGCAAATTATGTTACTTACTTATTTTTCAATATTACCGGGGAGCTTAGAGATTTTTCGTTAGGGATTTTTTTTGTTTTTTAATATTTTTGTACCCTAGTTTTTGACTGACGCATAATTCTTGTTTTAAGTAAACAAATAGTTGTATACAGTAATTGTTGTTGTAAGGAACCGTAGATTTATGACCCCAGAGAAACTACCAACTTTGATGTGGTGGTGCATAACAAAAAAATTATGACCCTCGTACTGCCGAAGAAAAATATTCCTAAATATAAATGTAATTTTTAGCTTGCGACGAATGTTCTTTGCTGCTGTTCGACGAAATCGATAAAATGAAAAGAGACATAGAAGACGTGTACGAGATGTTCAAAGGAGGAATAGGACCGCCTTGGAGAAAACTAGCAGACAATCTGAAGAAACACGACATGCTGTCAAAGAAATACGACTTGAAGAAAAAAGAATACGACGCCATAATCGAAGCAAACGACTTCGATAAGTACGAAGATAAAGTCGACGAATTGGAAGATAGGATGATAAGAAGCAACAAGGTTCTGGAAAATAACATCAACAACGCCGACAGACTCACCGATAATTCGACGAAGCTGCTCAAGGAAACCGACGATTTGAGCAAGAAATTGATCGGCATCATAGACTCTTTGGACAGCTTCGGTACGAAGCACGTTAGCTTGAAGGAGGCTCTATCGAAAGCGCGACAAATACTTCGACAAATCCAACAACGTTCCAAAACCGTGGAAATATTAAACGATCAAAAGATCTTCGAATTTTGTTCGAAAATAAACGCGAAAGTAGACTCGCTATACGGTAATCCTCCGAGCTTCCCCCAAAATACCGTCGAAGATCTGAAGAAGAAACTGAACACCCTCTTCGATCTGTTGTCCGGTGTCGACAACTTGGCCAAACTGGCGGACGCGAAGAATACCGAAAACGCGCAACGGCTGGAATCCGTCAAAGAAAAATACGAAATTCTCAAGGCCATAAAGAAACGTATCAATATGTCGTTTAACGATATTTTAAAGAAGCTCAACGCCACCGAAGACGTCTTGGAAGCATTGGACGTCGTCTACGAGAATTTATTGAACATTTCCAACTTCGACGAGTACAAAGAGTTAGAGAATAGAGTCAAGAGGCAGATGGACGCGATTCCGAAAGCTCAGGATTTGTACGACAAAGCTGTGGAACATGTGCGCGACTTGGAGACGAAAGTCGAGGACTATCACAGGTATTTTTCCACAATTATAATTTATATTCACTTACTTAACACGTAATAATGATACGAGGGCGGTTTGATAAGTCAGTGACTTTTTAAATCAAACTAATTTTTTTCCGCAAATAAATATTTTATTTTTCTACATAATAACCTTTAAGCTCGATACATTTAGTCTAGCGTTTTTCTAATTTTTTTATTCCC
This sequence comes from Agelastica alni, assembly GCA_950111635.1. Classification (NCBI taxonomy): domain Eukaryota; kingdom Metazoa; phylum Arthropoda; class Insecta; order Coleoptera; family Chrysomelidae; genus Agelastica; species Agelastica alni. The sequence continues at coordinate 31,354,332 of OX467716.1, forward strand.
TTCAAATAATTAGGTTTTTTCGAAGCTCTCTCAAAATACGCGTTTAATTTCGGTAATGACTTCTTCATTCGACTCAAATCTCTTACCGCGCAGCCATTTCTTTAGGTTTGGAAACAGAAAATAGTCGCAGGGGGCTAAATCTGGAGAATATGCTGGATGGGGTAGCAGTTCGTATCCCAATTCGTGGATTTTGGCCATCGTGACTAGACAAGTGTGCACACTTGGGTTCAAAGTTTACGATACACGGAAATGATATAGAGGGAAGGGTATTGGCAGGGAAACAAATAAATGAGAGCCACATAATTTTATCAGCAGTCAAAACGTGTTAAAAATGGCACGACTGGCTGTCGAGAGGCACTTGTAGCAATGTGGTTATCCCAAAAAAAAAATATTGCTAATAGTAGTATAATATAGTATAATAACATTTGGCATTGTGAGATTGGCTTTTCTAGAGATTAGGCATGCTCGAGTTTTATTTGAATTAAAAAACACTAGGCTATTGGATCCCCATTTTGATATCCTGGCTAAGTTTATTTATTTATTGTAAGATATATTTGGATCCATCCTGTATGCAAGGTCCATCGGTGGAATCATAAACGAGGGTTACTTAAAATAACAATAACAGAAAGATCTGTTTTGCTGGGTACCTAAAATAGGAAGACGATGAGGGGTGCGGGATATGACAGATAGTTTGGCAGTCTTCGGTACGAGACTGAAGGGTAAAGACGCATTTTATAATAGATTGATAGTTTTGTTTACGTTTTACGATAAATATAGTTTTTGAGTAGAATAAGATATTATTATTTCTTACATTATGTATGTATGTCCTACAATTTTTAGACTTCCCTTTAATTTTGACAATTTGTCAACGGCGTGTAGATGCTGAAATTGTGTGACGTGCATCAGATTTTGTTTAGTATTAACTACTCGTATATTATAGATTAATTTTTTTTTTTAATTTAAAGAAAGTTGCATCAACCGCTAGGGTTATTAGCTACGGCATAATACAGATAGTTCAATTAGTATAAGATATTTAAAATTAGTTTATATACGAGGGCGGTTTGATAAGTCAGTGACTTTTTGAATAAAACAAATTTTTTTCCGCAAATAAACATTTTATTTTTCTACATAATCACCTTTTATCTCGATACATTTAGTCCAGCGTTTTTCTAATTTTTTTATTCCCTCCAAATAATACGCGTTTGTTTCGGTAATGACTTCTTCATTCGACTCAAATCTCTTACCGCCCAGCCATTTCTTTAGGTTTGGAAACAGAAAATAGTCACAGGGGACTAAATCTGGAGAATATGCTGGATGGGGTAGCAGTTCGTATCCCAATTCGTGGATTTTGGCCATCGTGACTAGACAAGTGTGCACACCCGCATTGTCTTGATGGAACAGCACTTTCTCCTTCTTAGCTAAATGCGGCCGTTTTTGATTCAAATCAACGTCGAATCTGTTCCAAAGCTTTGAATAATATTCGCCGGTGATCGTTTTACCTTTCTTGAGGTAATCGATGTGAATGACACCGCGTACATCCCAAAAAACTGTGACCATGACCTTGTTGGCTGACAGACACTGTTTCGCCTTCTTTGGTCCACGTTCACCCCGAGCAACCCACTGTTTCGATTGTTCCTTGGTCTCTGGCGTGTTGTGATGGATCCATGTTTCATCCACAGTAACAAAACGGCGCGAAAATTCGTCCGGATTACGGCTGAACATCGCTAAACACTCTTTTGAAGTAGTCACACGATTGCGCTTATGGTCGAGTGTGAGCAAACGCGGCACGAGTTTTTTCATGTCCAAATATTCGTGTAAAATATGATGTACCCGTTCAGTTGAGATACCTTTTTTTTTTTTTTTTATGTTCTGGTTCCCACGAAAAGGGATATCCTGTAATGTTCAGAGAACATCGTGGGAACCAAGGGAAAGAAGGTAGGAGTTGGTGTTCTTCTTAAATTTCTGGAGGTTTTATGCCTCGGGGAACACCTCCCTAGGCAATGAGTTCCAAAGCCTCGCAATTCGTTGGATGAATGAGTCTTTGGAAAGTGATGTTCTGCAGGTATCCAAAGTGACCACGAAGGGGTGTGAAGACTGAACTTGACGGGTTAATCTTGAAGAGACTGCCAAAGGAGGAACGATTGTTGATATTTCAGAAGAGCATCGCCCATGAAAATATCTATAAAATAGAGACAAATCGCCAACTTTTCTACGGTGTTCCAGACAAGTGAGCGAGTTTGTAAGCGAGGCATCACCGACGAGACGAATTGCCCTTTTTTGGACAGAATCCAGTAGCTTCAGGATATGTTTAGGTGCTGCACTCCAAATATGGGAACAGTACTCCAGTACAGGTCGGATCTCTGCCTTATAGATCATAAGCAGCTGACTGGAGGTGAAATAGCTCTTGGCACGAAACAAAAAACCAAGTTTTTGGGATGCACTTTTGGCAATGGACCAAGGTTATTGCTGATAGTAATACCAAGCATCGATATGGATGACTTCAGTGGTATGGTTACTCCTGACAAAGTTATGTTAGGCACAGTGAGATCGGCTTTTTTAGAGAAACAGCATGAGCCAACTCACGCACTTTCATTCTCCGATCATCCAATATCATTTCATGGATTTATCGACGATTTCCGGCGTGATCATTTCTTTTGGGCGACCTGGACGTTCGGCGTCACTAGTGCTGGTACGACCACAACGGAACTCTGTAAACCACTTCTTAACCATTGAAATTGATGGTGCCGAGTCCCCGTAGTATTTATCAAATCTTTCCTTAGTTTCATTGATATATTTTTTACGTAAAAAGTAATGCTTAATCAGCACACGAAATTCACTTTTTTCCATTTTCGTAAAAATTCACGAGGTCGTCTGCTTTGAACGGCTATCAAACACCAACTGCACGACGTAGCTTGCTCAAAATTAAAATGTTGCCCACTGATAGATTATAGTTGACGGCAGCACTGTTGCATTTGGAGTAACTGCGCGGGAAATTCAAAAAGTCACTGACTTATCAAACTGCCCTCGTACCTCAAAAATAATAATTTTGTGTTATGTCCGGCAGAGACAATATTATAATGTCAGAGGCTGTGTTCAATTAAATCCAAAATTTTATTATTTGCCCCACAAATTTTAAATTACCATAGATTTCTGTCCAAAATATATATAAATATTTTTCAAAAAAAATGAAAACGTTTCAGACCTTTAAATTTTTACTTCGCTGACTCACTGTTCGGAATTTCTATTTGATGGTAGAGACGCCGCTCCGTCCAAATCGGATGGGAATTCAACCTGTTCTTTTTATCAAACTCCTTTTCAACTTTTATTATTATTCACTTTAATTATTATTATATTTTCTTTATAATTTTAAAACTTTTACAACGTATTTCTTTACATATTTCTATAAAAAACACGTCTGCTCTCTTGCAGATTCTAATTATACTCCTTTTTTAATTTTATAACAAACAAAATTCTCTTAGAAAACCGTTTCTACAATGTTTAAATTTTTCTCTCCACACACTATGTTAAACAAATTTTCTTAATAGATTAAAATATTTCTTCATCATAACTGACCTACTTATTTAACGAGACCAAAATTAAATTTCTAAACGTATCTGTCACACATTCTGTGTACTTATCTGTCGAATTCTTCTGTTTAAAATTTTATGACCAAAATTATTATTAATATGTCAGTGTAAATTATTTTCATATTTATTCTTTACAAGTGAAAAAAAATTTTTAAAACATTAATTTAACACATTTATCATATCATAACAATATATATATATATATATATATATATATATATATATATATGTATAACCCACACATATACCTATATAAAAATAGGTAATATACAGCGAAAGTAAACAATCAGTTACACATTTTTGCATCTATTCACGCTGTCGAAAATACCTTTATAAGTGACTGTACTAACACTGCAGTTTTCTATAAAAATTTTACATTTCTACTCTCCATATTCTGGTAGTTACTTACCGGGTGGTGATTGTTAAAAAGTACAGATGTCGCCCACTAACGCTTTTGCGTGGTCCTTCATGTGTACTTAATAGGAGTATAAGGTTGAATGTATTTGTTCGAGAAAACCTGCCCTGTACTGATGAGGAGCAATCACTCCGAAACTAGTATACAGGTGGTTTCTTCGAGCAAATAAATTCAATAGCCGTTTGTCCTATTTAACAAGCATCTGTATATCTTGCTTCCAAAGATGGGGTGTTATACACGATTATATATTGGATGTAATTCAATACCCGTCGCGACACATAGTCAGGGGAGTAGTTGTTATCTGATGTACAATCGACCCACACATATACCTATATAAAAATAGGTAATATACAGCGAAAGTAAACAATCAGTTACACATTTTTGCATCTATTCACGCTGTCGAAAATACCTTTATAATTGACTGTACTAACACTACAGTTTTCTATAAAAATTTTACATTTCTATTCTCCATATTCTGGTAGTTACTTACCGGGTGGTGATTGTTAAAAAGTACAGATGTCGCCCACTAACGCTTTTGCGTGGTCCTTCATGTGTACTTAATAGGAGTATAAGGTTGAATGTATTTGTTCGAGAAAACCTGCCCTGTACTGATGAGGAGCAATCACTCCGAAACTAGTATACAGGTGGTTTCTTCGAGCAAATAAATTCAATAGCCGTTTGTCCTATTTAACAAGCATCTGTATATCTTGCTTCCAAAGATGGGGTGTTATACACGATTATATATTGGATGTAATTCAATACCCGTCGCGACACATAGTCAGGGGAGTAGTTGTTATCTGATGTACAATCGACCCACACATATACCTATATAAAAATAGGTAATATACAGCGAAAGTAAACAATCAGTTACACATTTTTGCATCTATTCACGCTGTCGAAAATACCTTTATAATTGACTGTACTAACACTGCAGTTTTCTATAAAAATTTTACATTTCTATTCTCCATATTCTGGTAGTTACTTACCAGGTGGTGATTGTTAAAAAGTACAGATGTCGCCCACTAACGCTTTTGCGTGGTCCTTCATGTGTACTTAATAGGAGTATAAGGTTGAATGTATTTGTTCGAGAAAACCTGCCCTGTACTGATGAGGAGCAATCACTCCGAAACTAGTATACAGGTGGTTTCTTCGAGCAAATAAATTCAATAGCCGTTTGTCCTATTTAACAAGCATCTGTATATCTTGCTTCCAAAGATGGGGTGTTATACACGATTATATATTGGATGTAATTCAATACCCGTCGCGACACATAGTCAGGGGAGTAGTTGTTATCTGATGTACAATCGACCCACCCATATACCTATATAAAAATAGGTAATATACAGCGAAAGTAAACAATCAGTTACACATTTTTGCATCTATTCACGCTGTCGAAAATACCTTTATAATTGACTGTACTAACACTACAGTTTTCTATAAAAATTTTACATTTCTATTCTCCATATTCTGGTAGTTACTTACCGGGTGGTGATTGTTAAAAAGTACAGATGTCGCCCACTAACGCTTTTGCGTGGTCCTTCATGTGTACTTAATAGGAGTATAAGGTTGAATGTGTTTGTTCGAGAAAACCTGCCCTGTACTGATGAGGAGCAATCACTCCGAAACTAGTATACAGGTGGTTTCTTCGAGCAAATAAATTCAATAGCCCTTTGTCCTATTTAACAAGCATCTGTATATCTTGCTTCCAAAGATGGGGTGTTATACACGATTATATATTGGATGTAATTCAATACCCGTCGCGACACATAGTCAGGGGAGTAGTTGTTATCTGATGTACAATCGACCCACACATATACCTATATAAAAATAGGTAATATACAGCGAAAGTAAACAATCAGTTACACATTTTTGCATCTATTCACGCTGTCGAAAATACCTTTATAATTGACTGTACTAACACTACAGTTTTCTATAAAAAATTTTACGTATATATATATATATATATATATTTCTTTTTTAACAAATATGTTTAAAAAATTTGACAATATTTCTTGAACAAAATAAGCCTAAATATACCCAAAACAAATTTATAAGTCAAAATTGTCCAACCTTTTTAAAATTGTCCTTCACGAGTTTACTGTGCGAACAGTACTTCGCTGGGGCTCTATTCTGCAATTTCTGTTTTTGAAGCTACGCTTCTTACGTTGGGCTTCGCGGACGAGACTTGCCGTAGAACATTGAAGACGAAAACAAACGTAAACGTTGAATTCCCCCCCATCAATATACTCCAAAAATTATTCCTTAGATATGAATTTTTTTTCTTTTTATATAAGACCATTGTTTTTTTTTACCAGACTTTGAAATTTATACTCTGACGTTCTTTTTTCCTATTTTGCGCCAGGTAACACTTCCAAATTTAGATATTATTATTTATTAATAAATGAATGAATGAATAGGAGTTGTGGAATAGGTCTTTTTTTTACCTAGGCACTTCAGCATTGTCTGCTTTTTGTACCTTTCCATCTCCTTACTTTAGTCGCATTTCTCCTGTTAAGGAGTAGAAGCTCATGTACTGCTATTGCCCCAGGTGGATCACTCCCTTGGTCTTGTATACACCCCAGGTAGTGCGGTGGCTTCGCATTCGAAGACTATATGAGTGGCTATTTCGTCCTCCTCATTACATAATCTGCATGTAGGTTCTGTGTCAGACACGCCTATATTGTGCAGATGTTTCCTCAACAATCAGTGTCCGGTACAACTGTTCTAAGTTTCTCCCCACTTAGCGAGAGCAGCTTTCCTGCCTGCTTAGTTGAGGGTTCTTTCAGCATTAACTTGCTGTGCCCAGCTTCCTCTGGCTGTGCCCACTTCAGCTGATGCTGATCGCTGCTTTAACGCTGGCCTTGGGTATCCCTATTATTAGTTCTGGTCCAATAAATGGTGTTCCAGAGCCCCGCCTAGCTAGTTTGCCCGCTTCTTCGTTACCAGAAATACTTTTATGCCCTGGCATCCATGACAAAGTGACCTTGTTATAGTTAGCCAAGGTTCGTAGGTGTCCGGCACATTCCCGGACAATTTTTAAGTCTGTGATGCCAAAGCTTTAAATGCCGCTTGACTATCTGATCTAATGAGGATTGCTTATTATTTATTATTAGGTTGTTTTATGTTAGGAATTACTTAACTAGTAAGAATTCTTAGTTATACTAATATTTTCTCAAAAGACACCTCTATTTTTTCCGATATTAATTCGTTTGTTCAAATCACGTCTACTTATTTCAATATATATTTTCATACTCAATTTTTAAAACCTGTCTTTTTAAAATCAACAAACTTTTTCCAGAGGGTTTGATTATTGAAAATAAAAAAATTCAGGAAGAAATTGCAAAAATAACTTTGACTTACCAAAAAAATAATCATAAGTAACAAAAACAAATCTTAAAACAATGTAAACGATTTTTAGCATTTTTTATTGCCTCTTCTGGCGCTTTTTTTTCTCAATTAAAATTTATAATGTATGGTGTTATCATTTGCAGCATCTTCAACTTCACCAAAGACGAATGGAAAAAGATCAACGCCAGCGGGGCCTACGAGTCGATAATCGAGGGTATCAGAGAGGCTCGGGACAACCTCGACAATGCCAAAGAGTATTTGAAGCAGGCGCACGAATTGATAGTGCCAGAAGACGCCGATAACCTCGATACGAAAGCGAACTTGGCGCAAACCTACTCGGACAGATTGAAGCAGAGGATCAACAATTTAAAAGACCTTTCGAAAAGTAAGAGCGGATTTCTTTAGTATTTTTTTTTTAAATCTTTGTTAATTTCTTGTCGTTACCAAAATTGTTACCGTTAGTTTTGACTACTGCTAAAGTTTACAGACCTAAACGACATCAAGAGCCAATTGGACCGGTTGAAGTATGGCATATTGGAAAATGGTAAGGACAACAACGAATTGGTGCGGCATCTTCTCAAAACGGACAAGCACGTAACTTCTCAACAAAAAACAGTCGCTAAAGTCGAAAAGGCAATCGGCAGTGCTAGCGAAGTAACAGAACAGATGCGAGACGTTTACAAGAAAGTCGATGACATCGCCTTCGACAAACAATTCAATTTCGACAAGCAGTACCAAAAATATCGAGACCAAATCAAACCGGGAGGTGAGTCTACTTTACTTTTATTGGTTTAACTTGGTTTTTACTATTAGATTGTGTAGCCTCCTTATTTCTCTTTTAATCTTAGTATCCAAATGTTCTTTCATATCCGAACAGATACTCTGTTGCTGTAAAACAATTTTCAAGATTTTGAAAATTTTCGTCTCTATTTCAAAAATTTCCCGCTTTAAAATCGACCGGGGAGCCACTAAACAGTCTTAGATCATCACAGACCTCTTTGATCTTGCCAAATCTGTTGATCTGACTCTGCTGCTTGTTTATGTTTGACAAACAATTTTTCAGATTTTAAAAAACTCCGTCTCTATTTCCGAAATTTTCGGCTTTAATGCTGATTTAAAATCGGCCAAGGGAAGCCCTGAACAGCCTTAGACCATCACAGACCTCTATGCTCTTGCCAAAACTGTTTTAACTTCCGTAAGTCTAACACAAACTCTGCTGCTTATTTCTGTTATATCCGTCTCTATTTTATTAATTTTCCGCTTCAATGCCGATTTAAAATCGGCCAGGGAAGCCCTAAACAGTCTTGGTTCATCACATACCTCTATGCTCTTGCCATGCTCTGTTTAGACTTCCATAATTATAATAGAAACTTTACTACTTGTTTCTTTAAAACAACTTTGCAGATTTTAAAAAGTTCAATCTCAAATTTAGAAATTTTCCGCTTCAATGCTGATTTAAAATCGGCCAGGGACGCCCTTAGATCATCACAGATCTCTATTCTCTTACCAAAACTGTTTTAACTTCCATAATTATAGCAGCTCTGCTGATTTTGTCTGTTAAAAATTTTCTAGATTTTAAAAATTTTCAGCCTCTATTTCCGAAATTTCCCACTTTAGTGCTGATTTAAAATTGGCAAGGAAAGCCCTGAACAGTCTTGGATCATCATAGACCTGTATGGTCTTGCCAAATCTGTTTTGACTTCCATAATTTTAATAGAAACTTTACTACTTGTTTCTTTAAAACAATTTTCTTGATTTTCAAAAGTTTCGTGTCTATTTCAGAAATTTTTCGCTTTAATGCTAATTTAAAATCGGCCAGGGAAGTCCTAGACAATCTTAGATCATCACAGACTTCTTTGCCCTTGCAAAATCTGTTTTGACTTCCATATTTCTGTTGAACAATGTTTTTAGATTTTGAAAAGTTTCGTCTCTATTTCATAAATTTCAGGCTTTAATGCTGATTTAAAATCGGCCAAGGGAAGCCCTGAACAGTCTTAGACTATGGCTCTTGCCAAATCTATTTTGACTTCCACAATTCTAACTAAAACCCTACTTGTTTTTGTAAAACATTTTCTAAATGTTCCATATCTTTTTCAAAAATTGTCTGATTCGATGCTGACTTGAAATCAGCTATACAAGCCCTGAACAGTCTTAAAGTAATACAGATCTCTAAGCTCTTGTCAAATCTGTTTTGACTACCATATCTCCAACAGATACAGTGCTGATTGTGTGTGAAAAACATTTTCTTGATTACGTGTCTTTTTCAGAAATTTCTCGCTTCAACGCTGACTTAAAATCGGCCAGAGAAGCCCTGAAAAGTCTTCGAGTATCGCGGACGTCCAAAAGTGAGAACAAAACATCAGACGATTCTCTAAACAGACTAAACGATGTGGAAAAAAAGCTAAAAGATCTACAAAATTTGATTAAGTTTGCCAAACAACGAGTCGTTGGGGTAAGTTACTTAATTTGTTTCAAAAGCGATGTTTAAATTTCCGTATAATTTTTAGGTAGACGTTCCCATGAACTTAAATAATTGCCACATGACCTACAAAGTACCGAAGTCCCAGTATTTCCAGAACCTTCAGATCACCTTCAATTGCGACGATTGCACCTTGTTCAATTGGACAAAATCGACCGGCGAATATTTGTCGGTAAGAGTGGAAAATGAAAATATCATCGTTAATGCAGAAGGAAAAGACATGAAAGTCGATAGGATTGCAAACAAAGAAACGACCATAGCTTTGGTAAAGTAAGTACGTTTTCATGAACGCTTTGTATTAATTGTAATTGTAATAGGAATAGACGATAAAAGTGTGATATTCTTGAATATTCGTCGCCTCCCTTGCAAACCAGCAAATGTAACCTCTTGTTTCTTGTCTTGTTTAGCTGAAATGTCTTTCTGCCCGACTGTATAGTGACAAGAACACTTGGATGACCCAATAGTCCAGGGTAGTGATAAACATCACTTATTAAGTTTACTGATTGATGAGATCATCGCAGCTTTCCAATCTTGAGAGAAATGGCTTGAAAATATTTCTCGTTTTCTTGTTTTTGAATTAATTTTGACTTTTCACTACAATCCGGCTCGAAGGACCATGTATAATTGGTGAATGGTTTTTTGGGTTTCGCCATCTCGAGTGGATGGCATTTTCTGGAGATATAATGTCTGCTTTTTAATGCTGACGGTTTGTGACATTGTATGTCACGATCGCAGGTTATATACGTTATGGTGGGCGGGGTATATTTGAGGGCTGTTCAGGAATCGGTCACCCATGTTCCATTGATTTTAAGTGTTTCCTCAGATCTATTAAAGTTCTGCTGGTGTTTAAATATTTCAATCGCTTCTCCATAGAGCCTCTGGTAATATGCAGATGTGGTGCATAAAACTTGGGTGTCCTCGAATTTAATTCTGTGATCATTGTTATTAATTGTGTGCTCCGCGACGGCAGATTTTTCTGTTTGTCCAAGACGGCAGTTGGCTTTGTGTTCTTTGACCCTGGTGTTAATGGACCGTTTAGTTGTTCCAATGTAGATACTTCCACAAGTGCATAGAATACGATGAACACCTGCAGAACTTAGTAAGGCTCTCTTATCCTTGACAGATTTCAGATAGTTTTCGATGCTCTTAGATGGCTTGAAGATAGTTTTGATGTTATATTCTCCTAGAATCCGGACGATCCTATCTGTCACTCGAGAAATGTTGGGTGAATACGCTTTAGAAGTTGACTTCACGACTACTTAGTTTATCGCTTACGTCACCTCTAGTACTATGTTTTCGACGCATACATCTATATATAGGTATGAAAATATATTAACTGTGAATCTACGTTAGAGGTTTTTTTTTTTAATTTATTTGGGTAGCAGTTAGGAGCGACCAGTTCAATAAAAATTCTTCGTTTTTTCAGTCAAGCTTTCGAAAATGTTTATTTTCTTTTTCAAGACTTCTCTATAATATTTTTAATTAATATATGAAAAATCAATTTCCAAAATATATACTTACTCACATGAAATTATTAAAAAATTAGCAAAGAGGAACATGAGATGTTTTTTTGAAAGAAATTTGATATAATAAGTCAGTGTCTTATAAATTGTAATTATTTGAATAATTGTATGATCGTTTTAATTCATTGAGCATTTGATTTCCATACCGTCGCTTCTGTTGGCTTCTACTGTCATAGCGTAAATTTGTAAATCAACAAGCTGTAGTACATTACTGAGAGTATCCTCCCTTGTTGTAAGGGATTAACAATACAACTTTGTTGCGCTGTAATTTAATCTTTTTGCGATTATTTTTTAGGACAGGGTCGCTATTGAAAGCTCAAGTGAGTGAACAAGAAAGGAGTACCAAACTGCGAAGTATGACGTTCATAAACCCCGAGGATGTTCTGGAAATAGGAGTTACAGATAGCGGCGCTACCACCAAACAATCCTCGTACGTCTACAAAGTTATTCTTAACGGGGAAAACTTTGGAATATGGAATTTCCATGATACTAACGGAAAATGCGTGGGACAAAAAAGGTACGAATGCTTTTTCCATTCCTTTTTTTAAATTTTTCACACTTGCTAACGAAAAAATTCAACATATCAGAAATAAAAAACGAAACGTCGGCGATTTGAGACGAGCGGGAAGTTTATTTCCCTTCGTCATAAACCCGCTATTCACACCGAAAAAAAAAAAAAAAAAAACCTACTCATTTTTTGATTGCAAATTTTTCAGGAACGTCTCTAGCGATGAAAGTATGAACAATTTATTTACTGGAAAAGGTTATTTCCAATACGGCACCGACGTCAAATTGAATCCCAGAAAATTTTCGTTGGTTTTCGAACTGAACACTTTCGATGAGAATAGCACGATCTACGTCGGAGCCCACGTGAGTAAAAACAGTTTTGATACGTTTCTTATCGATTTTGACGTAACACTATCGTTTGATTTGTCCTAACCTAGAAAAAACAGTATATTTGAGTTTATTAGAAATATTATACAAGACAAGAAGTTCTTTTAAAAAAAAATGTTCATTCGAACACGTTTTTGGTATAACGTGAGCAAACGCAGCAACTTTCTCATGCCTAATTATTGATTCATTATGTGACCAAACACTTTCTTTTCATAGCCTCCGCTATTTCTCTCAATTTAATTCGATGGTCGTTTAGCACCGTTTGGTGAATTTTAGCGGTGTTATCGTCGGGGGATGCCCAAATGCCCAAAATTTCACGGTGCAGAGTCCCCAGGCTCACCAGGCGGCCGTGGTGTAGTTGCTAGCGCGCCAGCCTCTGCACCAAGAGACCCGGGTTCGATTCCCAAGTCAAACCAACGAATTATAAGCGACCGCTGCCGTTCGGAAGGCAATGGCAAACCACCGAATGTATTTTGCCTAGTATAGCCTCTCTAAACTAGCCGTTCGGAACCGGCATTAAACTGTAGGTCCCTTCTATTCATGCAACACTGATTGAGCGTGCACATGAATAGTTGCAGAGAGGTCGCCGACGCCCCCAGGGGGTATGGCACAACGAGAAGAGAAGAAGAGTCCCCGTACACGGCGTGCAACTCATCATTGATTTGCGTAGGCGAATTGCCTTTCAAAAACAAATATTTAATGACACCTCGATATTAAATTTTTCCATTTTCATAGAAACACTCGCATTGTTTCACTCAAACAACTAAGCGTCAAAAATGGCTAAAATGTTGGTGAGTACCTGTCAAAATATGCGCAACCACATTCCTTGGCTTTTATTGACGAGTGCTGTCATCTTTACGTGTTAGGGTCGGAAACATTTCAGACCACCATCGTACATCATACAAGTATATCGTACATAACTATCAGTTAAAAGTAGGAAAACAAAAAAAAAGTGTTTAGAATTACAGTTTTTTAACACTCTTTTTAAATAATTCTAAAGATAAAGCAGAATGATCCAAATCTACGTAATATGTATTTGCTCTGACTATGGTTTGTACCTAAAAAGGAATTTTGAATATTTTCCTTTGAACCTCTTGTCCAATATTATTAGACGTTATTTATAATTAATATACTGATTAATAATAGAGTTAAAAGTTGTTAGGGTGGATTTTTGAAGTGATAACTTCTTATGGCATGCTGTGAACTTTTCGATGCGTTACCGCGTTCCCGAAAGCCTAACGAAATTTAATATTTTTAATAAAAGTTGTATACTGTGGGATTTGAACCTGAATGCACTGACGTGCTAAACAGATAGCTGTACCATTCAGCCACCATTCACTTTTACTTCAAACGTCCAAGTTTAGATATACAAATTATATTTCTGACGTCATGTTTATTGAAGAATGTTAATTATTATACATAAGATATATTTTATATTAAATAAGCTTTTCGTTTTTTTTTTTTAAATTTATGTTTGCGACACTAATTTACCAAAAATTTTGTATTCATTCGTAATCCTCACCTAAATGATCAATTCAATTATAATAATAAACTAAGTATTTGTTACGTTTAATATTTAATAGCTTCTACGCAAATCATTTAAAGTTATCACTTTTGTCAGGCGTCCCGAGACGCACACCATTAATTATACGCTTTATATTAGCTTCACTCGTATCTATCTATGTAACGGAATCTTTGGACACGATTTTCACCCACTTAAAAACATCGCATCGACTTGAAACTTTGTATACTTCTAAAGGACCGATGACAATGCAATAATTTCATAAAAAAATTTAAAGATCTTGGCCAGGATCAGTTATATTTTAAAAAAAAAAGGTGTTTTTTATGGATTAAAAATGGCTGATATCCCCAATGAATTCAATTTAAATAGATGGCGACGCTGGAACTACTCTCCCAACAGATGTCGCTAACGCATATCGCCATTTTAAATCCTGGTATTTTGTTTTAATACCAGCTCGCGTTTTTTTATATGAAAATAAATAGGTATTTTATCATTCTTTCCGCTGGGAAGTTAGTCGTGTGGACCTTTCGGGTCGCACCCAGACCACTGATATTTAAACTAATATTTATTTTTAATATTAATTTGTTAAATCGATATGCGACCTAAAAACTTGTTAATATTTTAGTTCAATAGCTGCTCCCACATAACTCTCTATTTGGAAAATGGTTACGTTCATTTCTTCGTCCGCCTCAGCAACGGAGACGTTGCCGCTCTGACCAACAATAAGAAAATCAACGACGGCAAAGCTCACACGGTCGAAATCAGTTGGATATTGGAGAAAACCGATAGATTACAGATTACGTACATTCTCAAAGTCGACAATACGCCGTTTTCGTCGCAACCTAAAGAAATCAAGTCCAACAACGTATTCAAACTAAAGGAAACGATGCATTACGTCGGTGGCATTCCACCGACGTTTGATAGTCGATGTATTACCATCGAAAAACAGCCGTTGTTGGGATTTTTAGAACTGAAATCGCCGTTGAACAACGCCGGCGTCTCTTACGGTATCGTCAGAGCTAGGGTTAGTATTTTTTCGTTTTTCATTTTGGAGGTGATAACTGCTTACCACTTCTAACTATCCTCCCCGGTATTTCGTTGCGGAAATTAACGGAGATATCTTTTCAGAACCTGATGTTCACGCACGCGTGGATAAACGACCGAGGCTACATAAATTTGAATCACCCGAAGGAGACCGTCAAAACGTTCAGTTTCATTTTCAGACCGCTAACGGGCGCCGGAAACGTTATTAAATTCAACAAAGAGCAAAGCGTTTCCCTTCAAGATTCGACTGTCGTTATAGACGGAGTGAGACTCGCCAATTCGAACGTGATTCTGAACGATTACAATTCCGTGGAAATAAAAATAGGAAAAGTTAGAGAGGTGACGGTGAACGGTAACACCGAATCGCTGTCGAATCCCGAAGGAATAACCGTCGAAGATATGCAGATAGGCGGTCGAGAAGAAGGATTCGTCGGAGGCATCAGGGACATAATCATTAATGACAAGTAAGAACGCGCATAATTTATCTGGTAAATTGTACATACATACATATAGTCCCGCCCTTTTTCCGTAGGGGTGAGCAGAGACCACTTCGGCTACGGTTCTTACACACATCTTTTGCTTCCTCTACTTCCATTAGCGCACTCATACATGCTCGTCGGTTGTTGGTACTAACTTGACCTGGCCTTTCTTCAAAACAATGTTGATCTGATCGAGATATGTTCTACCGACTTCCGTCCATTCACACTCGCTTTATAAATTTGTTTCGTCAATCTTCCTTCATCCATCCTTTCTTCGTGCCCAAACCATCTAAGCATTCATTTATCTATCTTTGTAACCACATTTTTTACACCGCAGCGTTCTCTTATCTCACTATTCTTTACTTTATCCAACCTAGTCACTCCGGCTTAACTTCTAAGACTACTTCATCTCCGCAGCATTAATCATGTTTTCATGCTGCTTCTGCCAAACCCAACGTTCACTACCATACATAAGTGTGGGAAGCAACACACCTCTATGCAGAGCCAGGCGTGCCTTTTTTGACACTTTCTGGCTGCTCATAAAGCCCATTCATTTGTAAATTGTATGAATTGAAATGTGTGTGTTTTAGAGTATTCCCCTTCGAAAATACGACGGTAAAAGATTTCGAGAAAGCCGAAATAGGACGTGAAAAGCCGCTAATCGAGTCGAATATCAACGTCAAGAGTCTCACCATGTCCAACATGACAAATTCGATGCAGAATACCGAAAGATGCACTGAATTCGATGGTAACGACATCGAACGGGAGGCCGTCAAATTTGGCGACAAGCCGAACAGTTTCACGTACATCAAAAGCAAATTTTGGAGGAGCAACTTCACGCTGCAGTTCGATTTCAGAACGTTCTATCCGAACGGTGTTATATTTGTGTCGGTAAGTTAAAAAAAAAAAAAGAGTTTTTCTTGGAGAAATTTTGATGTGAAACATCTTTTGCGGCGGGTGCGAGACAAACGGCCTGCTGGCGTGGCGGCCGTCAGTCTTCCGTCCGACCCAACATACCTCGGCTGTAGTAACTCAAAAATAAGATCTTAACGATAAAAATAAAGAAAATTTGTCAGAAACAATGTGTTTTTTTAAATTCAATTAGGTTATTGTTTTCATTTGAAATTGTTAGGTTATATCAAAGAAAAAAATTAAGCGACGGCTCATCTCTTTATTTTTCTTAATTCCTCAGAGTAACAAAAGAAGAAACTTTATACTTCTGGAATTGAAGGAAGGCCAACTGCAGCTGACAATCGAAGGCAGGAAGAAGCAAATGAAAACTCTCCCCATAAGCGCCGTTAAAATAAACGACGGTAAATGGCATCGCATCACTTTGATAAGAAAAATGAAAAAACTAACGATAATCTTCGATAAAGAAAGTAAACCGAGTCGTATCAACATGAGAGTGAAGCCCAGAGACGAAATTTATTTTGGAGGAGTACCTCCCGACTCCGAATACAATTACATACCCGATTTGGTGAGTCAATATATTTGAATAGCTTGGATCCCAGGTAGACGTCTTAAAGATATTTTTCTTAGGCGTTCACTACGTCTTTAAGACGTTCATGTACGCTGTAGAGACGTCTGATCGTTCAAAATAATGACGTCTTTAGTGCATCTTCTTTTTTTTTGTCCATAACAGACTGTGTAGCAAATTATGCAGACCTACGTGATATCATACTATTGGTTTTTTATCTGGACACAATTATGATGTCTTTAAACTGTTACGATCTAATATGTTATGATAATTTTTAATATTTTTCGGCTTAACGCCTCGGCCAACAATTTACATTATCGTCCGCGAATGTATTGCTTTTACTACTAGATACACAATGTACTATTTTCAAACACAGCAACATTAATCATGTCATATTTTTCAGGCGAGTCGGCTGCTTCCTTTTAGAGGCTGTATGAGATCTCTGAAAATCAACAACGAACAACAATTTTTAATGAACCACAAACACGTCCAGCATTCCAATATAACTTTGTGCTTTTCGAAAGTTGAAGAGGGCGCTTATTTTGGCGGAGACGCCTACGCCATATACAGTAAGTACTCTCAGCACATTGATGTTGACATAATTAAAATGGGGACGCTGCAAGTGTGCTTTTTAATAGTAATTTGTCACTACTAGGATTTATTTTCTTGTACGGAATACTTTTTTAGTATTAAACGTTAAAACTTAGCTAAAGGGTCAGCTGACTTTGACGTATAACAAGTGACATTTGAATTGTTAGACGTCGTTTACGTGTTTACATCGAAAAGAAGGAAAAGCCTTTAAAAGCTGACTTTCAAAGAATAATGTGACGGATAACTTGTGACATTTGAATTGTCAGACGTCGTACTTACGTGTTTACATCGAAAATAGAAAACGCCTTTAAAAGCTGACTTTCATAGAATAATATGACGGATAAGTTGTGACATTTGAATTGTCAGACGTCGTACTTTACGTGTTTACATCGAAAAAAAGGAAAAGCCTTTAAAAGCTGACTTTCAAAGAATAATATGACGGATAACTTGTGACATTTGAACAGTCACACGTCGTACTTTACGTGTTAACATCGAAAAAAGAAAAAGCCTTTAAAAGCTGACTTTCAAAGAATAATATGACGGATAACTTGTGACATTTGAACAGTCAGACGTCGTACTTTACGTGTTTACATCGAAAAAAAGGAAAAGCCTTTAAAAGCTGACTTTCAAAGAATAATGTGACGGATAACTTGTGACATTTGAATTGTCACACGTCATACTTTACGTGCTTTCATCGAAAAGAGAAAAAAGTTTATAAAAGCTGACTTTTTAAAAAATAATATGACGTATTACAAGTGACATTTAAATTGTCAGACGTCATACTTTACGAGTTGACATCGAAACGGAGAAAAAGCCCTTAAAAGGTGACTTTAAGGAATAATAGGACGTATAACATGTGACATTTTAATTGTCAGACGTCGTACTTTACGTGTTTACATCGAAAAAAGAAAAAAGTCTTTAAAAGCTGACTTTCAAAGAATAATATGACGGATAACTTGTGACATTTGAATTGTCAGACGTCATACTTTACGTGTTTGCATCGAAAAGAGGAAAAGTTTTTAAAAGCTGATTTTCAAAGAATAATATGACGGATAACTTGTGACATTTGAATTGTCAGACGTCATACTTTACGTGTTTGCATCGAAAAGAGGAAAAGTTTTTAAAAGCTGATTTTCAAAGAATAATATGACGGATAACTTGTGACATTTGAACAGTCAGACGTCGTACTTTACGTGTTTACATCGAAAAAAAGGAAAAGCCTTTAAAAGCTGACTTTCAAAGAATAATATGACGGATAACTTGTGACATTTGAATTGTCACACGTCATACTTTACGTGCTTACATCGAAAAGAGAAAAAAGTTTATAAAAGCTGACTTTTTAAAAAATAATATGACGTATTACAAGTGACATTTAAATTGTCAGACGTCATACTTTACGAGTTGACATCGAAACGGAGAAAAAGCCTTTAAAAGGTGACTTTTTAAGGAATAATAGGACGTATAACATGTGACATTTTAATTGTCAGACGTCGTACATTACGTGTTTACATCGAAAAGAGAAAAAAATCTTTAAAAGCTGACTTTCAAAGAATAATATGACGGATAACTTGTGACATTTGAATTGTCAGACGTCATACTTTACGTGTTTGCATCGAAAAGAGGAAAAGTTTTTAAAAGCTGATTTTCAAAGAATAATATGACGGATAACTTGTGACATTTGAACAGTCAGACGTCGTACTTTACGTGTTTACATCGAAAAAAAGGAAAAGCCTTTAAAAGCTGACTTTCAAAGAATAATATGACGGATAACTTGTGACATTTGAATTGTCACACGTCATACTTTACGTGCTTACATCGAAAAGAGGAAAAAGTTTTTAAAAGCTGACTTTTTAAAAAATAATATGACGTATTACAAGTGACATTTAAATTGTCAGACGTCATACTTTACGAGTTGACATCGAAACGGAGAAAAAGCCTTTAAAAGGTGACTTTTTAAGGAATAATAGGACGTATAACATGTGACATTTTAATTGTCAGACGTCGTACATTACGTGTTTACATCGAAAAGAGAAAAAAATCTTTAAAAGCTGACTTTCAAAGAATAATATGACGGATAACTTGTGACATTTGAATTGTCAGACGTCATACTTTACGTGTTTGCATCGAAAAGAGGAAAAGTTTTTAAAAGCTGATTTTCAAAGAATAATATGACGGATAACTTGTGACATTTGAACAGTCAGACGTCGTACTTTACGTGTTTACATCGAAAAAAAGGAAAAGCCTTTAAAAGCTGACTTTCAAAGAATAATATGACGGATAACTTGTGACATTTGAATTGTCACACGTCATACTTTACGTGCTTACATCGAAAAGAGGAAAAAGTTTTTAAAAGCTGACTTTTTAAAAAATAATATGACGTATTACAAGTGACATTTAAATTGTCAGACGTCATACTTTACGAGTTGACATCGAAACGGAGAAAAAGCCTTTAAAAGGTGACTTTTTAAGGAATAATAGGACATTTTAATTGTCAGACGTCGTACTTTACGTGTTTAAATCGAAAAGACAAAAAAAAATAATATGACGCATAACAAGTGACACTAACTGTCAGTGTGTCCTTATGGTCAGATCTGATGCTTTACGTGTTTGTATAGAAAATATTTAGTTGTAATGTTTTTTTAGGGGAAGATTTTCAGATCAGCGAAATGTTAGAATTGAGTTTCGAATTCAGGACGTCCGAACAAAACGGCGTTCTTTTGAGCGTTTCGAATCGCGGCGACTATCCCGCTTTATCTGTAGAATTGCAAAACGGCGCCATCGTGATGGCGGTGAATTTGGGAAACGGCGTCGTGTCAAACGTTACGAATAATCTCGACTCTGATATCGCATTGTGCAACAACATATGGCACAACGTCACCGCTCTATATTCGAGTTTTGAATTGACGGTGAACGTCGACGGAATTAGGAAAAGTTGGGTGCAGAGTGACATAAATTCAACGATGGACGAAATGGAAGCTCCGTTGTACATCGGGGGATTACCAGGTAATGTCGAACCATCATTATGAGCATAGGGAAAAATTACGGAGTGGAAGACATCTATTATTGATCATATGAGCTTCTCGAGGTGTGAACAACAAACTAACCTCCATTTGTTTATATGGGTGAAAAGTAAACTTTATACATTATTTTGAGCAATTTAAGCATTTAAAGTGTTATATTTGAACGATATTTTGTGAAGAGTTCGTGTTAAACCACACAATCCGAAAATGCAAAGGATTAAAAGAGGTGATAGGGAGATAAAATCGCGAAAAATATGTTCTGTTCCACAATGCTCTACATATGATTATATATTTGCATAAATTTTCTTTAAATCCCAAGGCAGCTCAAAAATGGAAAATATTCTTAAAGATAGGAAAACTAGCAAGCAGAGAACACAGCTGAGGGGGCAAGCCATAAGATGGAAGCTTGGCGAGGAGTCCCTGGTGCCAAACTCGACCGAACGCATTGGAGATATCTAATGCCACAGCTAAAGTTTCTCCATACTTTTCAATAGATAGCTGCCATATATGTGAGACGTATGCGAGCAGGTCACCAGTTGATCTCTGATGGTGGAAGCCATATTGCCTATCATTGATAATTCCCTCCTTCCCACTTATCGAGTTTCTCTCTCATTAAACATTCCGTATATATATTAAAGAGAGGTGATAAAATACAACCTTGTCTAACTCTGGAAATACGATTGTCAATTGTGACAACCGCTCTACTTTGTTCGTATAACTTTTTTATGAGATTTACCAGATGAGTAGGTACTCCCGCAACGCACAAGATCTCCTACAACTTTGACCATTTTACATTGTCGAATGCTTTTTCGTAGTCGACAAAACACATATACCTTGGTGCATAGTATTCCCTGGCCTTCTCCATAATACAATATACCTATCCGAAATTGATATTTCGACTTTCATAGGCATTGCAACAAGAATTCCAGGGACAACAGAACTGAAAAAATTTAAAAACAAACCGAAATTGATACCCGGACACACTTGGTCTTTATTGGCATTTAACAAGAATCCAGCGACATAAAACTAGAACGTCGAAAACAAACGTTCAATCCAATATTTTAACACAAAAAATCAACTCAAATCTTTGTTGTTCACACCTTGATCCGATATTTTGTCATTGACAGCGCCATCTCACGTTACGTAATTTTTCCCTATAGGATCATTCTTGACGTACAAAATGGTGGTAAACATTTTTTACTCTATTATATTAAAGAAGTAATTTTTTTTAAAATTAAAATATTTAAACGAATTTTTAATACATTTTTAGATAATGCTCCCAGTGGAACGCTGAAGACGCTCACGAACTTTAAAGGATGTATTAGAAAGCTGAAAATCGAAAACCAACTCATGGATTGGTCCGATATGACGGAATTAAATAACGTCTTATTAAATTCCTGTCCGGTATCGGAAGTTAGTAAAAACGATTATGTATCTTAAAAAACGCAATGAAATCTAAACCAAATCACATTTTAGTTTAATCCTCTAGGGACCAGACGACGTTTGATTTATTTTCGACGGTTGTGGATTTGTCGCATTCAAACATTAAATAATTTTCGATTTACGTTTCCGAGTAGTTTCGAAGCAGGTTACGCGTCTTAAATTTGGTCAAGCCTTTAAACAATGCAGGATAAATGCAGGGATTTTCATGAAGTTTTCACAGGTGTTCTAATACGTGATAAAATCAATATAGCAATAAAAAATAGTAAGTTACGTAACAAGTTCGGAAAATACTATTTTTTTGGACGAGTAGACAAAATTCTGGAAGTCTGCAAAAAAATAGAAATTTTAATGTTTCTTATTTACGCTCGGCACAAACAGTACCGTAATATTTGTCACCTTTTAATTTTTTTTTAATGATACCTAGTAGAATTACAGAAAACTATAATACTAATAGAGAAAACTATAAAATTCTTGACAGCGAAAAATACAAATAAAAATGTATAAAACTGATTTTTAAAGAACCAGCTAATTTCGCTGCATGTTAACCTATACCATAGGTATATGTGGGTCTATTAGATATAACAGAAAACAACTACACTCCTGGCTGTATGCCTACGACAAGCATTGAATAACATCTGGTACATGATCGTGCATAATCCATTTCGGGTGATATGCAGATGCTTGTAAAGTAAAAGAAAGAATTATCAAATTTATCCATTCGAAGTGATCACCTATTGACCGGTTTCGGCGTGTTGCCCCTCATCAGCAAAGGGTAGGTCTTGACTAACTCACGTTTGCCCTTCGAAGAGACAAATTAACAATTCCAATTCTTACCAATTATACATAAAGGACTACACGCCAGTCACTACATCTATACCTTTTAACAAGCACCACCCAGTAAATAACTTCTGAATGGAAGTATTAAAATTACAGAAAACTATAATACCATTATAGAAAACTATAAAATTCTTGACAGCGAAAAATACAAATAAAAATGTATAAAACTGATTTTTAAAGAACTAGCTAATTTCGCTGCATGTTAACCTATACCATAGGTATATGTGGGTCTATTATATATGTATCAAATGTAATTCCATGCTTGTCGTAGGCATATAGCCAGGAGTGTAGTTGTTTTCTGATGTGTAATAGACCCACATATACCTATTGTATAGGTTAACATGCTGCGAAAGTAACTGGTTCTTTAAAAATCAGTTTTATACATTTTTATTGATACCTAGTAAATCTTCATAAAGTTTAAGAAGTTTGGTTATTGAAAATGAAGACATTGCATAAATATATTTATTTACAAAAAAAAATCTTAATAAAAAAACAATTAAACCGAATTTTTGTATCTGGTTTTACCACCTCTGGCTCTAATGACAGCTTTATTCGTTCTAGAAGGCTTCTTATCGATTTCCTAACAAATTATGTAACTAAACTTTCCCATTCGTCTATTAAATCGTGTTCTAACTCATCTAGGTTGATTGGAGCAATATTACGAGATCTTATGCAAATTTCTTGGAAGTCTCAAACATGCTCTATAGGGTTTCAGTCTGGACTTACTACTTGCAACTCTAAAACTTGAATACCAACTTCGGTTGTTATTCTAGCAGTGCAGACGAGCGTTATCATTCATGAGAACAAAATTCCTACCAATAATATGAACAAACGGTGCCACATTTTCTTCAAGAACCAATACCTATCACCTGTCAGGATCCACTAGGAAATACGGTCAACTCTGTGTGATCTTCAAAACAGATTTTTTTCATACCATAAAGGATCCACCGGCATTTTGGTGCACTGTGCAAATCTCTCACCTTCGCGTTTATAGAATGGGATACCTCTATCGAAAAGTATAATGGACTCATCTGTAAAAAAATTATTAGCCCAGTTGTACACATTCCAATTAGCAGGTTCAAACGTGCCACCCGGTGTGCTCTGGTTAACAATTTTGCATGAACTGGGATTCTGGCTCTAATTCCAACTTCCCTTAACCTTTTCCTAACAGAATTAATGCTTACTCGGATATATGGATGCTGAAGCAGATCATTTTGCAGTTGCCAGTGCTGTAATATGTTCCTGCAGGGCTTGCAGATGCAAATAACAGTGATCTGCAAGAATGGTACACCTTGGACGTCCTGGAACTGATCTTTTTTTGTAACCCTCCTTCTTAATGTTCTAAATACTCTTGTTTGGTTAATACCAATAACTTTGTCTTTATACAGCAGCAATCTTTCATCTTCACTCAAGTTTACATTAGTCAAGTAATCGGTAGAGTAAAGACAAAAGTAAAGAAAAGCATATCAACTCGTCCAATGTAAACAGTTGGTCGAGTAAAAAGTCGAATAAACAGGCAAGAATTAGGCTAGTTAAGTGGTAGAGCGGGCACTCGCCCATTCGACTTCCCCACCACTTTAAAATAAACTTGCCTTCTAACTCGCCCAATGTTAACACTCAAGTAAAAAGTGGTCAGCAGATAGTCGAGTAGTGAGTCGATATGATATGATTCTGTCACATTAAAATATTGACGGGTGAACACAAGTAGAAAACAATAAGACGAGTCGAGTTACTGGACGCAATTCACTTTACCGAAATACTCTACTAATGTAAACACCAACATAAAGAAGTAGGAAAAGTCGAGTAACTGCACCGAGTTACTGTACCCAGTTTACTAGACCGAGTTACTCTACCAATGTTAACACCAACAAAAAGAACTAGGACAGTCGAGTAACTGCACCGAGTTACTGGGCCCATTTTACTAGACCGAATTACTTTACCAATGTTAACACTAACAAAAAGAACTAGGACAGTCGAGTAACTGCACCGAGTTACTGGGCCCATTTTACCAGACCAAATTACTCTACCAATGTTACCACCAACAAAAAGAACTAGGACAGTCGAGTAACTGCACCGAGTTACTGGGCCCATTTTACTAGACCGAGTTACTCTACCAATGTTAACACCAACAAAAAGAACTAGGGATAGTCGAGTAACTGCAGCAAGTTACTGGGCCCAGTTTACTAGGCCGAGTTACACTACAATTAAAATGATTTATTTCAGGATTTTAAACTTTTTATAATTTTTTAAAATTACACGATACTTTTTGTGCCGAGTGTACATATTTACATTTTTTTAAAGCTCAAAATATTTTAAAATTGATTCACAGCTGCATAAATATTCCAGAATCGGACTGATACTTTAAAGTTTCTAATAGATGGTCCTTGATGGCTTAAAACGTTTAATAGTATTATACCAATATTGTATTATAGTTAAACTCACTGCCATTGTATCGTGTACATAATTATGTAAATAATTATTTAATTGTTGTACAACTATCATAAACTAGTTCAAAGATGTAAGTAATTTTTCGATGTTTTGTACATAGTAGATATATGTTTTTCTTGAAAATAGTACTTAAATATTGTAAAATAATTTATAAAAATAAAAGTATAATTTTAAGATTCAATACACGAGTACGAAACAAAGTGCTTGCCCACCCCAATGGTAGCGAACCTTTTTTTTTCCAAAACTTTCATCTCTCTCATAACAAAACTCTGCACATGGTCACTTTTTGACATCGGTAGAAAGGATGACGTACACGTGACGTCACTACTTGAGATGGTAACACGCACATGGTATAACAAATGAGGTATCCTTTATAGGGCTCTGCATGTTTGGTTAATCATTTTGGATTCGAGTTTTTTAGGTTTTGTTCAAGTTAATAGTGAGTTTTTAGACAATTATTTAGATTTAAGGACCACTACTGAGGTATTATTAGCGATTTGTAAAGACTAAACATTATTTGTGTTAAAAAGTAGGGCTTATGTCACACCTGTAGCTGAGGCCATTTTTGACAGATAAAGAAAGTGGTGAGGAGGAAGAAACTTCTTTTTAAGTACCTTGCGGGTGCCCATGATACTCGTTAAAATTTATTCCAACCGCTACCTGAGAATGGTTTATTGTGAAAAATTAATTAAAAGATATAGCGTAAGGTAACTTTTTTTCGAGCGATAATAATTATTAATTCAAAACGTATTACTGGTTGTCTACCCTTTGGTACTTTGGTATTTACCTTTTACTAGTGTAAACTTACAGCCACTCGCGTAGGAATAGTAGTTTAAAAATAGGCATAAAAGAAGAAGTACATTTAAAGAGATGTATTACTTATTAATTTAGACCACAAAATCAAAACCGGTTTGACGTTTCTTTTGAGGTTAGAGTACTATTGCTATGATTCAGATAGTTTATACATTCAAAACAAAGGATCAAATCTGTGCAAAGGATGACTTCCAAATATTGGGGAGAAATTGCTGCACCACCTGTTCCAGAATCATTTATTCCCGATGTTACAACAGAAATAGAGAAGTCTATGGACAAGTTCTGTTTAGCGGAGTATGAAGATGACAGTGATAGAGAAAAAGTTGAAAATATTGTTATACCGCCGATAGATCCTTTGGTATCTTATGCGATTTCTCTGCATAAATACGCTAACGACATGACTGAAATTATTCGAGTGACAGAATTAGCTACCGAAATGAATCTGATGCCTCCAGACGACGCAGTCCCAATACCTGTTATGCCCGAAATCGACATTAAACACAAACTAAATAGTCTGAATTTTATCCCCAAAGAATTAACACCATTTTCTTCAGGATTTCACGTAGAAATACCAGAATTAAGTGAAGTAATAGTTAATAAAATTCTTAAAAAATGTATAGTAACTATGTTTGCTCATATTGGATATGAAACAACTCACCAAAGTGTTTTGGATGTGTTAACCGATGTTTTAGAGTCATTTTTTCAAAAGTTTTGTAAAAAAGTAATAGAATCATTGGAATGCAGTGAAAATGAAAATCAATCCAGTTTTCCATTTGTTATAGAAAAAGTATTAATAGAAACTGGAATGGGGGGCGTCAAGGGTTTATATGATTACCATCAACACCGTGTAGTAAACTATGTCAATGTTCTTAAAAACAGATGTTCAGAACTAAATAAACAATACAAATTTCTTTTAATACCAAAAACTCAGACCCCTGCAACTACACACAATCTTGTGCGTGTTAAAGTGGAAGAAGATGAAATTGCTATGGAAACGGACAATCCAGAATTTCATTTTACAACGTTTGAAGGGAATCCAGCAGTATGCTTAGAACCTGAGCTACAACTCTTGGAAGCAGTGGAAAATTTGCAAAGCCTAGAAAATACCAATGAGGAAGAAATAACTTCTCCTGGGATTATCTCCATTCCTGCTGAAGGAGATTTATGTAATTTGTCACCACTTTCCAAAAAGAAGAGACTGAAGTAAGAGTAAGCACAACAAAATGCTTTATGTTTACATATACAAACAAGTTTTGTTATTGTATTTTAGCAATTAAAACTGTAAATAAATATTAAGTGATGGTAATGTATTTAGAAAATGCTTACTACTAAACAAAAGAAAACACAAATTTTAATTTAAAGCCTTTATTCAAGTCATATTACATCTATTTCTTTCCTTTATTCTCACGTTCTGCCTTCCTCTCTGCTGTACGTTTCAATTGTTGTTTTGTACTAAGATTGTGCCTCTTTGAAAACCTTTGGTTCTTTAAGAATTTGGCATCCATCTAAAAGTTAATGAGATCATTATTTATGTAAACTAGCCACCCTGCAAGCCAATCAAAAACATTTGGCTTTTGTCTAATTTAAAGTTACAACAGTTTCAGAACACCAACACTTAATAAAATATCTTTTAATGTACCTACATATAAACTAAACTTTATGGTTTAAGCATGTGAACAAAAAGTATTTTTCTAATGTTTTATTGAATAGTTGCAATTTACTTACTCCCAAAGTAGATTCATGGCGAAATCTCTTAGGTTTTTTGATTCCATTACGATGAGCTTTACGATCTAAAATTAAAATTTTTAGAATAATAAAAATTTCATTGAACTATTAAATTTACTTACTTTGATTGTGATTTGTGTGATTCTTTGACTTTGCCATTGCTATATGGTATTAACCTGAAAAAATTTGAATTAAACTATTACATAAAATATCGGTAAAATAAAGTAACAAACAAACTTTTTGAAGATTTTAAGGTAGTACTATAGTTTTTCTAAATAGTAACAGGAATTGATGGAAATGATAAAATAAAAACTAATATAAAACTTTACCTCAACAAAATACTTTCAGTAGAAGGTCAAAAGAATCTTTTTCTTTTCTGTTCTTCTGTTAATCATTTTGGCCTCCGGTACTTAAGGCAAGCAGCAAATATAAAATTGTCATGTCATGTATCTTTTAGCCAGCTCGTAGATGTATAGGTTATAAATATATTTTTTTTAAAGAATGCTAAATAAATTCTTTATTTGTTTGTTAATTAGTAGTAAATGAGGCATTATCAAAACTAGGTAGTAATTGAAGTTTGAAGTTTTGTTGCTTTTTTTTTAGAATAAAAAAACACATTTGCTGTTCCTTTTTCACAGCAGTTAGATATATGGTATTTAGAGGACTATACTAAGTATAAAATGCCTTAAATTTGAATTACAAAAAAAAGAAGTAGCTTGGCGGGCGAAGGCCGTGTGTGCAGTAGCAAAACCCGCTGTACAGTGCAACAGAGCTTTTTGCTGTTGTAAAATTGAAATAATTTTAACTTAGTTAATAGTAAATCTAAATTGAAATTAATAAAAATTGACTACTTATCAACTTTTCTTTTTAAAAAGTTAATACAACTGTCAAGATTTTTAGTTCCTCTGTGGGTTCGGCGATTAAAACTCTTGATACAGTAACAAAATAATGTTTATTCCAATACAATAAATACTACTTTTATAAATCACTTAGATATGCAACTTTTACAGCTTTTTATAACTATTTACATTTCTTAAATCATGAACACTTTTCTTTCTAATACTGACCCTGTCTGCCCGCTGTCCCTTTTTTTATACCTGTACGAATAACCACGAGAAGGGTCCAGTAATTTCTCGAATTATCCATTTTCTATGCTCATTAAATATTCACCCTAGATTCGGTCGGCGCCAATGACAGAGACGGACTCAATAAAAATCGTAACAACAACAGACAAAATATCTGCAAATTATGTAAATCTAAATTCATGTATATAATTTGTATCCCAGCTATTTTAGTAGGCACAGTGCAACAGGAGTAGCTTGGCGGGCGAAGGTCACAAAATCTGCGCACAACGAAAACATTCAAATAACGATCCGATCGGCGACGACGAAATTTTCAGTAATCGTGAGTCTCAAGTACAATCGGAGGAAGAAGTTTACGAATGTGAAATATATTGAGCCGAATATTTGTTATTTTAGAGGCTAGAAGCCCGCCAAGCTACTTCTGTTGCACTGTACGTACGTTTTAAATCATTTCTCTCGCAACCACAGATCATATAACAGATAGATTGAAACTCATTGTCATTCTGTAAATCCAAGTTTGCGCGCCACCTACAGTTAGGAGTGAAGTAAAATAAGGAATGACGTCATGGCGGCTAATTCAAATGTATATTTATCGAGCGACTTCACCAATTCATAGGAAAGTCGAATGGGAGAGGTGGCTTCATAACTTTTCAGTGACGTCACATGTGGGATTGTTTCTGAAAAGTTATGAAGCAACCTCTCCTATTCAATTAACCTTGGAATTGGGTGAGTATTTGTTAAGACAGAACAGAGATAAGTCTGTTGGGGGTGTTTCTGTGTATCTCTGATTGAGACATATATAATGTGTATTCTTCAATATTAACTTTTTATTGAAAATTACTATTATATAAAAACATCATAGTTTCTGAAGGTATATGAACTTTTTTTGAAGTATAAATAGGTCAAGGAAAATGTTCAGAATTTGTGAATTTTATCTGCTTCCTCTAGTCGCCTTTTCAATGTGATTTGGTTGCTAATGTTGCCTTTTTCTTGTAGTTTGAAGCCCTTTTATACAAATGTTTTGCTTTTGGTGTTAAATTAACACTTCAAGTGATGTTCACCTCAGATAGCAGGCCTGATGAACCTATAAAGAAATATTCAACTCATGACTTTACAAAACAGATGGAATTAATAACAAGAGAATTACATTACAGGACACCCCCTTTCATGGGAACCAGATCATAAAATAATGATTATATTTACCTGCTTTTATAGCACTGATTTCTTCCTGGCTAAAAACATGGGTTCTTGTAGTGGAAACTTGTTCATCAACCATGATAGTAGTTGGTATAATATTTTGAGAACAATCATTGTCTTGTTCTGTTCCTGTGAAACAGAAAATTTTAGACTTATTCTATGAATATTATGAGTTTGAAACCACGCTGCAGACATGGAAAAGTTTGGCAATTACATTGATCTCACTGTTCTAGTTTTCAACACTACTGCAAATCGTTATATTATTACACCATAACTTTAATTGGCACTGGAATGTTGATGTGAGGTACAGCTGATGACTTTAATTTCTGACCAAAGAAATCGTTGTGGTCAAAATGGTTCCTGCATACTCTGCAGTTTTCATATATAATTTGTGGTGTGACTCCCTCTTCATGGAGTCTCTTATTATGACAAATGGTTACCCACTTCTTGAATAATTCCATGTTTTTTGCTGGGTTTGGGAAACGATGTTTGGAACTTCCTCCACCACTGCTTCCACAGCAATCTGCTACACAACAATACATAACCATATTGAAGGCCTGATGGAAATAATAATAATTCGATTTTCACCACATGGGCACATGAATAATTTGGTTATAAGTGAGGTTAGAGTTTCATATGATATCCTCCAAAGAAAACACTTCACCTGTTTTCTAAGAAATCCTCGCAACTCTTGTCGTATTCACTTCGAAAGTACAATCAGAGACATAAATTTTAGTGGTTTTTGATATTTTATTATTTTACGTGTTATATTTTTATTTTAGAGTTTATAGTTATAGTTTAATTGGAGTTTGTAGTTATATATAATTATAGTAGTCAATAGTTAGTTTAGTGTAACAATAATCATGAGAACAATAAAATCGGTACGTTGCAAAGAAGAGTTTGTGTAACTTTTTTCAAGGGTGAGTATTTTCTTTTAAAATCATTATATCTGATCTATGATTACTCAAAATTGTCAAAGGATCTATTATAAATTAGCGAAAAATTCATTTTTAGGCTACTTAAAAATGGCGTTCACAAGTCTGGTAAAAAATAAGGTGCTTTCAGGCCAAAGTCGTGAGATAATTAGTTCTGTAAGGTAAGCATATTCTTTGCAAATCAGACATTTCAAATTGTAAGGACACCAAGGTGTTGTCCAATATGATATACCCATTAAAGCAGAGAACTAAGAATTTTTCAACCCATTTTTGTTCCAGGTTATTCTAGATGATTATGATCGAGCCATACTAAGAAAAATCATTATTAATTTTCATCTCATTGAAAAGAGAATGCCATGCATGCGAGAGATTCATAGGAACTTTTGTGAGGATACTGGCTATATGGGATGCCAAGAGACCTTGAGGCTGGAAGTCCATAAAATTGGTTTTTAATGGAGAAAAACTATAACAAATAGAAAGTTGTTAATGGAAAGATTTGACATCCGAAATCTCCGAATTAATTACTTAAAAAATATTCAAATCTTTCGCAATCAAAATAGACCCATAGTCTATATGGGCGAGACGTATTTACATACAACTCACACTGTTAACGAGAGTTGGCATGATAATTCAAATGATGGCCTTTTGGAAAAAGTATCGAAAGGGCCAAGATTAATAATAGTTCATGCAGGAGGTGCAATGGGATTTATCCATGGAGCCCAGTTATGCTGGAAATCACATTCAAAAACTGGTGATTATCACAGTGAAATGAATTATAATAATTATAAGAAATGGCTGCGAGAACACCTTATACGAAATTTGCCACCTAATAGTGTTTTAGTTATTGACAATGCTCCTTATCACAACAAACAAGTTGAAGAGGCTCCAACGTGTGCTACCCAAAAAATTGATATGCAGAAATGGTTATTAAAAAAAAGTATTTCATTTACGGACGATTTAACAAAACCCGAATTATATAAATTAATTAAAATGGCTAAACCAAGATATGTGCAGTACGAAATTGATGCAATGTTACAAGAAAACGGGCATGATATTTTAAGGTTGCCACCTTACCACCCGGATCTGAATCCTATAGAGTTGGTATGGGCTTCTCTAAAGCAGCATGTTGCAACAAAAAATGTAACATTTAAAATGGAGGACGTTCAGCGGCATTGCGACGATTTTTTCAATTCTTTTTCACAAGAGAATTGGAACAAAAGGGTCATGCACGCCATAAAAATTGAAAACGAATTTAGGAGCAGGGAACCAGCAATTGATGTCGTCATTGATGACATAATTATAAATGTCGGAACTGGAGATAGCGACGTTTCAGACGAATCAGAAAGCAAACTGTCTGGAATAGAAGAAATACAATATTTATTTTAACATGTAGAGATTATCCATTTCCAGTATAATTAAAATCAACAATCATATTTTTATCGTATCCACTTTTCTTGCATTAATGAGATTTTTCGTGTTTTAATATTTATTTTGATCAATTCTAAAAATGGTTTTATTATACATTTGTTGTCTGATAATTTAGTAAATATTGTTTAGTAACACCCTGTATCTTACTTAGTGGAATACAAATACGAAATTCAATTTAATTTCTTTTCATAAGAACATACGTTTGCTGTGTGAGTACGAATTCTATAGACTGCCTCTTAATATTTTTCCGATATAGGAAATAAAAAATTATTTATTTGTGCGCAGATTTTGTGACCTTCGCCCGCCAAGCTACTCCTGTTGCACTGTGCCTACTAAAAAGTTGTATATCCAAGTGATTTATAAAAGTAGAATTTATTGTATTGAATAAACATTGTTTTGTTACTGTATCGAGAGTTTTAATCGCCGAACCCACAGAGGAACTAAAAATCTTAACAGTTGTATTAACTTTTTAAAAAGAAAAGTTGGTAAATAGTCAATTATTATTAATTTCAATTTAGATGTACTATTAACTAAGTTAAAATTATTTCAATTTTAGAACGGCAAAAAGCTATGAAATGTATTATTAAAAAATATGAGTCAACTATGTATTTTAAAATGTTTACCAAAAACCCACATTAGTATGTAAACTATAAATTTTATTGAATTTCTAACTGAAAATTCGTTTCCATGCTCTAGTAAAATTAAGAAACAACACTTTTCAGCTCACAGATAGAAGTTAAAATACTTTCATTTATACTTAAAATATTAATTACATTAGCTAACACATTTTTACACTGCAAGAATAAAAATCACAAGTAGGTATTTAGTTATTTTATTTAAAATAATAGTTCCCATTTTAATCAACCCAAGATAATTGTCATTATTACATGAATATGTAACTTTAAGCAAAACCCTATTTAATCTAAAGCAATAAACGAAAATAAGAGTTCAGATCATTTATTTGTAAATTTTAAAAAATGTTCACAGGTTAAGTTATGTATAAAAATACTGATACATTGTTTGAAGTTAAAGATTTTAATTATCAAAAATAAGGGAGAGGTAACATGCAGTCATTTTATGTTTAAAAAAGTTAATATGTTAAGTACAAAATCTTGAGGTTTTGTAACTAATAAAGTTCACCAGAGACCGGAGGAGAATCCCCCAGGTGGCACTCGTCCTTTGGCCTGTGCAGGAGCTGGTGGCTCTGACATTTGTGGCGCCGGAGGTGGTGCAGCAGCAGCAGCCTTCGCAGGTTGGCTCTCAGGAACTGATTGAGAATTTGTTCCTTCTAGAATCGAAGACGCGTTGCGTCCGTGGTCTTTTTTTGCTGGTTGTGCTTCTCCATTCTCGTTCGCTTCAACTCCAAATATGTTTGTGTGGCCCCCGCCCGGTGGCCTCAATACTCTACTTGAATTTCTAGAATTTTCCTTCAATCCAATACAAATTCCAGTGGAAGTCATTCTGAAATTTCTTGGGATATACAAAATGGACGATGTAAAAAGTTTTTTACCTGAACGTCTTATTCTTCTGTCAACACAAATAAATTTTGAACGGATAATTTCAAACTAGTTATATCCAGATATTGCCCGTATGCGATGAAACTGAATTAAAACAAATTAATGTCAACTGTCTTAAACAAGTTTCGCCAATTGTATGATCAATTCTCTAAAATAGATTTTAACCGACCCGTTTTCCTTTTAATTTAAATTTTATGACGGTTAAACTTATTTTTACCCACAAAAAATTATAAAAAAAATTGTCAATTTTATTTAAATTACAATTTTCGGAGTGACTTTGTGCACGACTGGTGTTGAATTTACGTCGATTTCACTCACTGTAAGTGATATGTAACCAAAAAAGTGCTTCTGGTTTGCCTAAAAGTGTGTGTAAAATCTAATAATAAGTTAGTCGTAACACAAACATTTTTTTATAAATAAATAAGTAGTCACGAGTCCTAGGAGTATTAGACACGTTGTTAACAAGTGATTGTGAAATCAGGATCATCTAGACACCTTCAGTAGATCTCTTTTCCCTGGTCGTAATAAAAACAAGGAATTGAGGTTAAGTTGTATTTTTAACTAATAATAATAAAATGTTAGAAAATGAATTTGTTTTTCCAGGAGATGTCCTGGAAAATGTAAAATCTTTAAAAGGAGTGACGATAATAGGCCCGGGTCTTAGACAAAATGAAGAAAAACCAAACACATTGTGTGTTACTCAAGTAGGTAAACTTCGTTTTAAACAGCCGAATACCTACTGGATTGAAGGAAATAGAGCCCGATACATTCCAAAGAAGGGCGATTTAGTAGTAGGAGTCGTAGCAAAAAAATCAGGTGATACTTTAAAAGTGGATATTGATAGTGCAGAGTTTGCTTCTTTGTCTTTAATATCTTTTGAGGGGGCTACTAAGAAACAAAAACCAGACGTGCAAGTTGGAGACATCATTTACGGTAAATTATTAAGCGCTCATCGAGAAATGGAACCCGAGTTAGTTTGTATAGACTCATATTTTAAAGCTGGTGCTTTAGGAGTACTTTCTAATGAAGGATATTGTATAAACGTGTCTCTCTCGCTAGCTCAAAAACTTTTGGACATCGAAAATTCCATCTTACGAAATTTAGGAAAAAGGTTTATTTATGAAATAGTTGTAGGTGTTAATGGTAAAGTCTGGCTAAATGCTAAAAAAAATAGTGATGTACTTAATTTGGTAAAAATTCTAGAAATTGCAAATAAACGTGTAGTCAAAGACATGTCTGATAATTTGTCCGATATTTGTAAAGCTACTTTGTGAAATATAACTTTTTTTTAGCAATATTTTTTTCCTTATCCCAGTGCAGTTTAATGTATATTTTTTTCCTTATCCCAATGCAGTTTAATGTGCGTGCCTTAAAAATCAAAACCATCAAGGGTAACAATTTTTTTTCTATGTAATCTAAAATGAAATTCATGTTTAAAAAGCTTTGGTCTTCTGTTATTATAATTAACTAAATTAAAATTAATACAAACCTACAAATGGGATTTTTAAAATTTTAATTTTGAACAGAATCGTAAAGAAATTTTTGAGTAATTTGCCATCTCTATATTTTTCATGTTTTCATTTCCTACAGAAAAACGGATAAGACCACACGAGATAAATTATAGTTGTCAATTTATCTAAAACGGTATACCTATTATATTAATTGATATATGTACTAATTACTTAATTTGGACGATTTTATATCAGTATGTAGGTATTTATTGAAATTATTTTCATAGTAAATTTTGTATCTGTTGAAATTTAAGTAGGTATTAATTCTAATAAACCATTCGATTTTTTTATTAATTATCTCGTGTTGGTCAAGTGGATTGGAGTATCTATAATTTTTATTTTATGTAGTGTGCGTCCTTGATTAATTAATTACATAAGTAAAAAATTACAATTAAAATATTTTGCAAAAATATACCTACTGCTTGTACAAACATTTTTTTTAATCAGTCCAATCATTAAGTAGTTAAGTACTAGATCATCTGAGAGAACAACGTATCGGTGACATAGGGCAAATGAAAAAGTTGAAGTGAGACAGATATGTAAAGGAAAGAGTTTTGTTTTTGATTGGCTTAGAAGTTAACAAATGCAAACAACGCCGTGTAAAGATGAAAGATATACTTTTGAAGTCGTTCGAGTGAAAGAGATAACCTGGTGGCTGCGGTTGATTGCAGCGTGTGCCAAATGAATAAATACCTACGTGTAAAAAGCATCGACGTACGTTTCTCATCAGATTTATAATTAAAAAAAAGGAAAGGAGTTGACGGGGAAGTCTGTGACAGTTGCGTCGGTGTTTAAGCTCAACACAAGGCCACGCCATATTGAAACGAATCAGTTGTCTGTTAATTTTGGCCCGGGGTAAATTGGTGTCTCGCGCTTTTCGTTTTTTCGTGTTTTCATAAAAATAAAAATTCATCCAAATCATTGGATGTCGATTGTTGTAGAATGTGAGATTCGTTGTGATGTACGATTCGGGAAAAGTTTATCAATTACCCTAACAGGTAGAAAGATGATTTTTTATTCAGAAAAGTGTATATACATGCAGGAAGATAATCGATTTGTCAACGCGAGTTTAGATTACAATTTCGGTGCACTAATTGACCTAAGGTGCGTTCAACCATCACTTCATAAATGTACGATGTTTAGTGTAGTTTAATGCGGCTTATTTTAAATTATTTTGTGGGTTAAATTCGTTGTTTTGAAGTGTTTAACTGATGTATAAACAATTGAAAGAAGTGTAATTAAACAAATCGCGAATGTTTAACCACAAAGAAGAAACTTGTGATTTGGAACGTACCTACCGTATTTCGTAAAGGTTTCTTTCGGGAATGGGGTTATCGTGTATGCCGATTATCAACATCTTTTGATAATAATAATAATTATAAACAGTGGTAGGGGGCAAGGGTTTTATACTGAACACGTTGGAAATCAAATAATTTTTATAATCACACGAGTCTTCAATTTTATTATTGTGTATTCAGATGTGCGGATTTTATTTTTCTATAAATAAATCGGGTTTATACAAAAGGTAATCGTTCCTTTTGGAGATTTTACAGAAAAAATGGATGTCGATGAAGCTGTTGTAGATTTGAGTATAAGGTTGGTATTTATTATTCATTAAGTTATATACACTGTATCCAAAAGATATTTTTAGTTGTTATACAATTTGTAACTATTTACTCATAATAACACCATGTTATGATTAGTATTAAAGTAAGAAGATTCCTTAACTAGGTTATGTAAATTAATTTGAATAGTTTCATGTATTTTTGGTTATTGGACAATATATTTTTTATTACTAATTCTCCTTTTTGTTTTAAAAAATATTAATTAAAATTGTATTATTAGTGAATTGAAGTGAAAATACTATTTGTTATTCATTTTTAAAAGAAACTTAGTTTAGTATAATTATCTATCATTAATTGCTTTTACCAAGTGGTTGCAGAGATATCTACATTTTTGATAATAATTTTTTCAGTTAGTCACCTAACATTCATGTAAGTATAGATAAGAACCACAACTAGTCATTTATTTATATTAAAATATTGTTGATTATTTTTGGAGTTCATATTTAATTTATGAAATAACTAAATAT
This sequence comes from Agelastica alni, assembly GCA_950111635.1. Classification (NCBI taxonomy): domain Eukaryota; kingdom Metazoa; phylum Arthropoda; class Insecta; order Coleoptera; family Chrysomelidae; genus Agelastica; species Agelastica alni. The sequence continues at coordinate 31,391,739 of OX467716.1, forward strand.
TTTTACTTCATTTAATACAAATATTCAGTATTTAAATTGTTAATTTTTAAAAGCATGATTTGTTTATAAAAAATAATTTGGAAAAATTTATTCCAAATACAAATAAGAAGTTTCCTTGGAGCTACCTAAACATTATTATTCACATTTAATCTAAAAATGTTGCTTTATATTAATCACTAGATTATTTATTGAAAAGAAAGTAAAATTTTTACTAATCATAATTTGATCAGATTACAACACTTCCTTTGTAGATACAGAAATATATTTTTAAAACATTTTTACTACTTACTCAGATAAGCACAACTATACATTTTGCTATTAAATTATTGACATATAATTATTTAATTTTTTTTTGAAAAGGTGCACGATAATACTAAATTTGTTTGATTTTATCTAGCAACAGGTCTTCATCAACTCCTCCAAGTTACAATCCCCTAATTTTAACTAGCAATAATACTACCGGTTCTGTTGTACAGCAACCACTGCCATTAACCAACTCCAGAAGAGTCTTAAGGCCAAGAACAGAGCCGCGGTCTTACGTAGAAAGCCCGGACGCTCTAATTAACGGCTTACTTGAAAAACCGAGAATCAACGGAAATTTAGAATACAGCAGTGATTCTAGTGAAGGAGAAATGCCTCCGCTAGCCCCCGTCAAGGAGTACAGTTCCTCTGAAATTAAACAAAGGTACACTGTTATGTTTTATTTTATGTAATTGTCTCTGTTTAAATTAAAATGTAAACATGATAAGTGAAGTTATTTATCATACAGAGAATAAAATTAGGAATGAAAGGCACATTTTAAACATCCCCACCTCTTCGAGATAGCAGCACCACTTCCAGTGCCGATTGAAACTGAATCGCCTACTTTTTTTAAAACTGCTCTTAAAGTCAGCCATTGCTTTTGTATTACATGAAAATTATTCACAATATCCTTAATTATTTGTCCCCATCTTTCTGAAATAAAACCTCCAATGCAGATGCAGCTTCTCCATAAGGTCATTCCCCAATTGCTACCAATGGAGCAAAGATTGCTGAAATCTAATAATAATAACTCATTCCTGTCCACTACGTGCCTGCCCGTGCCATATTTTAAATTGACCTCACGGGTTGTTTGTAGTGATGTGGTACTCTAATACCAAGAATCGAAAAGTATTCGATTCTTCAAAGTACTTGTTGTATCTGAATACCATCATACGAGTACTAGTACTCGTGAACTGGTTGAGTGTTCTCAGTTTTTATGTATCTACATCTACTGTTTAATTTCATTTGCACACCTGCAGTCTGCACGCACGGTGACCCACTTGACCCTCTAAGACGAACTGAGGAATGAGAGTATGAGACATTGACATGAAAAATAAAAATAGAGAATATCGAAACAGACCAACAACCCCTTCTCTGTGATAGATAGATAAAAATCGACCAAGATCAATAGCAAAGTAATTAGTAAAACATAAAACTTAAAAAAAGGTGCCTGAAGAATCGTGATATATTTTAATATTTAAATTATAAATGATTATAATTGATAACAATTTATATTATCATTATCATAATGTTACATTCAAAATGTATAAATAGTACCTACAAAATGTTCCTGTTAGTATTCAAATACTTGTACTCGGATGAGTACTCGATTCTCAAGAATATTCAAATACAAAGTATCCGATTCTCAAAAGTACTTGATTCTCCACAACACTAGTTGTTAGGACAATCCACAAAGATAAATGTATTGCAAGTGAAGCTGAAAAGAGACAAGTAGATGACGAAATTGTCGACGGCCGACCAGTCAAATGCATGCTTTCGGGCACGCCTCACGTCAGACCGCATTAGCTGATGGCCGCGAAAATAAATAAACGATTCGGCTAAAGTTGTTTGAGCAAAGTTTGTAGATTGTATGCTGCCTCTCAAGCACTTCGACCTATCAGATCTTTTGTCCATAATTTCGGCACAATGTACACAATTTACACAATGTAAACTTTGGTTTTGAATTTTTTTTTGTTATTGTGTGCAATCGTATCCTTTGACATGTTTTTGGGGACAAGGAATTGATTTTAATTGTTGTTTTTCAAATTGGAATAGTATTTAATATTTTAAAATTCAATATAAGTATGAGGTGGCAGTACTGACTCCATTGGCAGCGTTTTTCTCTGTAATAGTTGTCCAATGGATATATCAAGGAATATATCTTTTAGTTGCTCTAAAGGTTAAAAACATAAAAAAAAATAAAAGTTAGTTTGTGCATAGCACTCCAAAAAAATTTTGATTGCGGGCCAGTGCTTGTGGCACTATTCTCCAAAATTTGACCCACCCCTACAATAACTCACGGACCGCGCGTGCTCCAAAGTTTTCTGTTAATTATTTTTGGAGATGAAATACAAGGTTGTTTGATTACCTTTTTCTACTTTTTAAACCTCATCTTGAATACTGCAAAACACCTTATTGGATATTCCTGTTGCAGCTAATACACGGCGACAATAACTTTTAATTAGAATTTGTAAGCCATGTTTCGCCTCGTTTTTCATAAATTTAATTACATTAGCAATTACCTCTTTTATTTCCGCACAGAGCTCTTCATATTTTTTGGTCTACTCATTTTAAATAAGAAAATACCAAGAGCAACAAAAAACACCCTACCCTAACCACAACTAAACTAACTATTATAACCTAGACATTATTATTACCCGCCATAAATTCCGTGCATACTTCATTGTTCGGCAATTGTCATGTGTTGTTTTAGTTCCTATCCTACTTCGAATAATTTTGCCTCTCGATGTGCCTTTCATTCCTAATTCCTATTCTAACAAACATGAGCAAAAGTAAACTAATGCCCCATATTACATTATTTATTTTAGGGAGAGGGGTCTTAGAAGACTCAGAGAAGAACTTAGAGCCGAAGAAATGAAATTGGTACTTTTAAAAAAGCTCAAACAATCTCAGCAATTGAAAGAAAATGTTGCAGTGTTACCCCCCAATATACCTGCATCAGCACTGCCTCCTAGTGGCCTACCTAGTGGTCTAAGTATCACACCTACGACTGTTAAAGTTCCTCCAAAAGGTCAGCAGTCTCCACAGATGGCGCACTCTCGACACTCTTCGACAAACATGTCCCACAAAGTGGGTAATATGTCTATAAACAATAGCGGAAATGCACAAAATATGCTGCGAGTGGTAAGTTAACCTAAACAAAATTCTGCGGTAGGGGGACCCCCGTAAGGAACAAAGTTCTTTACGTTTTTCTTCAACTCCAAATGTAATTCAAAATGAAATCTGTATGTTTCAATTTTTATTTTATAATATTTTTTTTCATACAAAAGATATATGATACCTGCAAGATACGAATTCAATGTTTTACTTTTTTGTATCTTTTTTTGATTCTGCCGAAATTGTTGTTGGCGTTGAGCATTGGTTTTCGGTATTTTATTTTCACTCTGACGTATGCGCTGTCCATACTCTTTTGGACTCTGAAAACATGATTTCACTATAATTTAAATAGTAAAATTAATAGTGAACACTCAAACAGTAAATACTTGTATCATATACAATTTTATCAACTTACTTTTCTAAATCTGTATTACTCGCATTTGCTGCAGTATCCTTTTTTCAAAACTTAATTGCAATAATAAAACAATATTCATGTATGATCTAACACAAATAACAAATGCGTTTCCACAAAATTTCCATGTGTCTGTACAACCCTCTGTTGAGGTTATATGATGATAAATTATAGTTTAAAAAAACTAAAAAACACGCGTTTAGAGTTAATCAAACTAAAAAGTAAAACATAATTACTTAACATATGAATAAAATTACTGACGAGAAAATAAATGTCACTGCTCTGTTTGTCATACAAAGCACCCCACGCTTTTAGAACAGTGACATTAATTTTTCTCGTCCGTAAACTATTCCATTTACCAAGAAAATTATCCGTCTCCGTTTTGATATGCCAAACAATTTTAAAAAGCAGTTCGCGAATACCTTGATGCAATTTAAAAAAATTATGTATTAAATGGTAAACGCACAAAAAGAATGCATCTGCCGGGAATTGAACCCGGGCGTGGCAGGCGAGCATTCTACCACTGAACCACCAATGCGATGAACTGTGTTAGTATTTGTTCTGCGCGCATGCGTAGTTCACGCACTAGTTCTATCTCTCTTACTCTCATGCAAAGGATCCGATTTCGTTACGTGACGATTTCTTCCAAATCGCACTACCGTAAGCCGTAAGGAACTTCGTCCAAAAAATTTTTGAAATACGTTTCAATAAAACTATTATTTCAGCAGCAGCAGCCTCCGCCGAGAGCAAGCATTCACGGTGCTCACGGTCCTCCTCTTAGCGCGTCTCCAATTAACAACAGAACTAGCCTATCAGTTCCTCAACCGCCTCAGAGAAGTTCCATGGGACGACTGACGAGTGGTTTCCCTCCAGGAGTCAAGGACTTGTCACCGTCGGTGACCATAACTCCTGCGCCCCCTCAAACTATTAAGGTACTCAATTTTTTTTGTAAATTTGTATTGTTTTATTGTGCTTTCTTGTTGTACTAGCATATATCTTGAAGTCTTGTAATTACAATGTTCTTTTTTTTTTTAATTTTTCTGCTGCTAGACTGTTAGTGGAATAGAAAATAAAGGGTTAGTGCATGGGGGACCTGTCCAGCCTAACCTTATTCAAGAGGTAAATTTTGAAATAGACAAATAGACTTAAGTGGACTTCATCTAACTATAAATTTTGCGATATTCTATTTGTACACCTTTATAATTCGTGTTTCGTAAATTTTATTTATTATTTGGTTACTTGGTCATTGTCTTATGTTTTTATGTTAGTTATCCGTGTTAGTGTCAATTTAATCATAAATTAAAGTCATTGGAAGTTATAATCGACTGGTTAGACATTCCCCATATTATGTTGACAGTAGCGATAGCAGAGCCAATTTTTTTATTGGGTGTTGAAAATTAAATTGGTTTGTTGAATTTCAGGAGAGGTCTAGAGAAGATAATCAAACACCTGCGCAGAGACAGGCTGCCGCAAAGTTAGCTCTCAGAAAACAATTGGAGAAAACTTTATTGCAGGTATTTTTCTTTTGTTAAATTCGAAAATTATTGTGTGGGTTATTTAATTATTTTTTTTTAGATTCCGCCGCCGAAGCCGCCGCCTCCCGAAATGCATTTTATACCGAATCCCAGCAACACGGAATTTATCTATCTTGTGGGACTGGAGCACGTTGTGGACTTTTTGACTAAAGAAACTAGAATGCCTCTGCCGCCGCAACCGTTCACTTGCAGTCAATGCCAGTCAGATTTTACTCCAGTTTGGAAATGGGAAAATAAGAAGCAAAAAGGTACACTTTTTTGTCTGGTACTTTGTTACCTCGAGTAACACTGTGTTTTGGTGACTTTTGATATGAAAAATGAAAAAATTAAAGTAGTAGAACGGGGTTGCTAATTCTGGGTAAGTCAGGGAGAGTCATATAGTTTTAAAATTCGGAAAAAATTGGGAATTTTATAAGGTATTTCTGGAAAAAGTGTTATATTAGTAGTTCTCACTTCAGCTTTTAACTTCAAGAAGTACCCAAACAAAACCAACTGTTTCTTGGAAATATTATGTAAAGAAGTGTCTAGGAAGGTTGGAGAGTTTTAAAATTCTGGAAACTCATGGAAAAGTTTAAAATTTTAGGATATTTTTCTGAAAAAAGTATGTAGTCAAACTCAGAAAAATTTACTTCAGCTTTATTCTTAAAGAAAAGCCCAAGCCAAATTCATACCAGCATCACTCTCCAAGAAGAACCCATACAAAACCTACTGTTTCCTGGAAAAATTATGTGAAGAAAGTGTCTAGGAAAGTCGGGGGTTTCAAAATTATGGAAACTCATGGAAAAGTTGGGAATTTTAGGAGATATTTCTGGAAAAAGTATATCGTATTTGGCCAAACTCATGAAATTTTACTTCAGCTTTATTCTCCAAGAAAAACCCAAACAAAACTTACCATTTTTTTTTAAAAATGTTCTTTTCTTCCTTCTACCTGTTGGTCACCATTTGAAACCCTCTAAAATGTGTCTAGAAAGGTCTTTAAGGTATTAAAATTCTGGAAAAGTTGGAGATTTAAGGGGATATTTTTGAAAAAAGTGTTATATTAGTGGCCAAACTCACTTTAACGTCAATCTTCGAAAAGAATACAAACAAAACATGCTGTTTCTTGGAAAAATTGTGTAAAGAATTGTCTAGGAAAGTCAATGAGTTTTTAAATTCCGGATAATCTTGGAAAAGTCAGCGATTTTAGAAGATATTTCTATCGTTTTCTTTTCCACTTTCGACCTGTTAGCCATCATTTGGACAGCGAGGAATATATCTGAAAAAGTTAGGGAATTTTTTAATCGAATAAAATGGGAATCCTGATGAATAGTTCATTTTAGGCGAAATATTGTATATCATCTCGAAATGACAGCGCCAAAATCTATTGTGACTCTGGCACTTTTTAGGTTTTTATATGTATCCGAATTAATTTTTTTCTTTCTTAAACTATTGAATTTAAGTGTGATATTTATTAAAAAAAAATTTCTAAATTATTTGCAGCTGTGAAGACGGTAATATGTGAGCAATGCGTGACGAATAACGTTAAGAAAGCGCTAAAAGCAGAACACACCAACAGGTTGAAGACCGCTTTCGTCAAAGCGCTCCAACAGGAGCAAGAGATTGAACAGAGACTCGCACAAGTGAGTATGTTTCGCAACAAAACGTATTTTGTAAGATACTTTAATTTGCTTTTTATTCGTTTGTCAATGTTATTGAACGTGATACACTTCTACGGTTTTAAATTTTATTATGAACAACAGAACATTTTGTTTTACAGTCATTTATAGTATTGTTACCATAAATACACCCCTGTCCTATGCGGTATATCGTCCACACAATGATTTATTGCCGCGGGCGACGAAAGTTCGTTAAATTACCAGAAATAAATCCTTTTATCCAGTAAATATCTAAAATAATTAATTTGTGGGTATATAAAAATACAGCGGTCGCGGAAGTTTTCAGTATTTGAATTTATTATAGTTTAGTAAAGAAAGTGATTTATCAAGTAGGAAATTATTGTATAGAAATATTAGAATAAATTGTTTAGTTATTGTACTGAGTGTTTAAAATAATCGAATCAAAGATTAAATATTGTAACAGTATTCTTTTGCTATTAATAAACTCTGTGGGCGATGAGGGCTGAATTAAGGGCGTTAAATAATTTGGACAAAATGTAAGTTTGTTCAAATTCAATTAACCTCTGTAACTGTATCGGGGGTTGAAATCTTTTTTCCGCACACGGGGAAATTATACTCGACTTCAATAAAAGAGAACTGAATTTAAATCATAGATTGCTGGTTATTTAAAGTTTTTTTTTTTAACACTGAATAGTTTTCTCTTCAAAATACACTTGTACCACTAATGAATTGCCTTCTTACCTAAATTTACGCTTACTAATTGTATGACTTGAAAAAATAACAAACACCGGAATAATTCGATGCTGTGGATAATCAGGAAAGATCGATTTTTTCGGTGGCTTTGAATGACCGGAATTATCGACCGTCTCTGAATGGCCGTTTGGGAGATACTACTGACAATCGCGTCGACTCGGCTCAGCGCGGTCAGAGGCCCGCCGTACCAGGCGGAGATATCGCAAATAGTTTACAGCCGTTTGCGATTTTACATAAGTTGGCTCTAAGGAACGGCTCGGGACTAATTTAATTAGAACTAAAGAAGAAAAAAATAGTGTTGGAAACGGAATTCCAACAGTAACAATGGACTGTATTTGGGAATGGATCAAAATTTGCAGTTAACAGAAAAATGATTGAAAGAATATAACCAAAACTTGTAATATAAAATGGACTTACCTTAAGGTGATGTAAAACTTGCAGGATTTCTTACCCTAAATCTTTTTAATTAATTGAATCGACGTCACGTTCGAAATCATGTATTTGTACAACTTAATACAAATTTGGCTGGAATATCTTTCCTTGAAAGTTCACTATTTTGCGATAATATGTTGACGCTAAATAATAACACTAGACAATGAAAGCACACCACTTGGAACAGCTTGGAAGACAAGAGAGCCTTGAACAAAATATTTTACACGTGGCGAACAATCAGACTTTCTATTTTAACGGTGATGATTGCTAGCAGAAGAAATTTGAGACATACTGTCTCGACGGCGTTTTAAATGCTTATCGAAAATGGAAGATGATATGTGTTTTGAGCAAAGATTCTAAAAAGCTGGCAACGTTAGCGCCATAATGTTGTCGGAATTAATGAGTACTTCGCCAATATGATAGCGATGCTATAGAAATTTAAGAATCTAGGTGTGATAATGGAGTTACTAATCACTAGGTGTCCTGAAATTTCAGTAATTAAAACGTTGTGGCGCGAACAAACTCACCACACAAAGTGTCGAAACACTTTGTTATCAAGTACCGATAATTACTGTGGTAAAAATAAAGGTGGCAGGACAGCACTTGTCCGTTTTATTAAAATGCTTTGCGTTAATTTATTCTTACAATATGCAACGTCCTCCACTTCATTAGAACACAGCGCCACCTCGAGTGCCGATTTAATCAGAATCGATTACCAATGGCGGATCATAGATATTTTTAAACGTTAACCGAATAGTTTTCTATAAGAAAACGTATTGGGATTAAAAATAAATTGATACTTTTGAGAGTTGACAATGACAAAATAAATAATTATTGGTATAGTTATTTGATTTTTTTACCGGCGACGATTTTAAAAAACAGTCGAAACGTAAATTTTAACTGTAAGAGTCATGGTCGGTAAGAAAATCAACAAGCTCTACATTGTATAATAATTTCTCAAATTCTAGTTATTTAACAAAAACCATCGGTTTATATTATCAGTTGAGTAAAAATACTCTCCCAATAACTCTTCTGCAAAACTCACGTAGAATTCCCTCGGCGTGTTGACTGAATTAAATGAGGATGATTTTCTTGAATTTCAGAACGGAGTGTTCACATCGAGCAGCCCAGCCCCGTCTCCAGTAACGCCGGAAGCTTTACCGAAATCCGTGACGCCCACTCCTGCTCCTCGCCACGCCCCGACGCCTCCAGCGCCAGCTCCACCGCCGCCCCAACCAACACCGCCGCCTTCGCGTACCTCGCATCCTTCCAGTCATTCGGCGGTCGCCGCTCAGGATAAATACACGCAGCAACAGAACGCCGCCGCCATGCAGGCTCTGCACCAGCAGATCCTGAGAAGTAAGACTTTTTTTTATATATACTACTCTGGGCAAAATGTAATATTTTATATTTATTTGGTAAGGTTGGTATGACTGAGTTGTGAATAGCTGACATAAATTTCATGACATTTGCCATATTAAGTTTTTTGAAAATTGAAAATGTTAGAGCGATGAATGTTTATTAAAATCGCAAGTTTTTAAGTGGTACAAATCATTTGGTGATGATCGTGAAGCAGTCGAAGATGAACCTCGTTCAGGAAGGCTATCAACCTCAACTACCGATGAAAATATTAACAAAATTAAGAAGCTTGTACTTTTCCAATAAATTTGGACGAATTAAATATTTCCTGTGTGTTTAATTTAAGGTGAGGAGTAGGTAGGAGTATGGTCGACATTTTCTATGTATGGGGTGAGCAGTAGTTTAATACAAGCACTTTACGAGGATTCCACTACTTGTGTCAGGATAAACGGAGCTTGCACGGACTGGTTTAACATAGAAAAAGGTGTGAGAGAGATGTGTGGCCTCGCCATGGTTTTTTAACTTATACATAGACGATTGTTTAAAATATTTGAAAGAGAGTGTGAATGGATTGAAAATGAATGATTTTATCGTCAAATGCCTTCTTTACGCCAATGATCAAGTCATATTAGCGTCATCTGAAAAGGAGTTGCAGGCGATGGTTAATGTTATGCATGATGCCCTGAAAATCAAAGGGATGAGAATAAATGTAAGCAAAACGGAAGTAATGGTTTTTGAAAGAAAAGAAAGCATGACAATCTGGAACAAGTAAATGAATTTGTGTACTTGGGTTCAAAGTTTACGAGAGATGGAAAGTGACAGTGACATTGAGCGAAGAATGTTGGCAGGAAAACAAATGAATGGGGCACTGCATAGCTTTATAAACAGCCAGAAAGTGTCAAAAAAGGCACATCTGACTGTGCATAGAGGAGTGTTGGTTCCTACACTTATGTATGGTAGTGAATGTTGGGTTTGGAAGAAGAAGCATGAAAATATGATTAATGCTGCGGAGATGAATAGTCTGAGAAGTATAGCCAGAGTGACTCGGTTGGATAAAGTAAAGAATAGTGAGATAAAAGAACGCTGTGGTGTAAAAAAAGATGTGGTTACAAATATAGATAAAGGAATGCTTAGATGGCTTGGACACGTAGAAAGGATGGATGAAGGAAGATTGACAGAACAAATTTATGAGGCGCGTGTGAATGGACAAGTTGGCAGAGGTTGACTTTGGCGAACATATATCGATCAGATCAACATTGTTTTGAAGAAAGGCCAGGTACCGACTACCGACGAGCATGTATGAGAGCACTGATGAAAGTAGAGGAAGCAAAATATGTGTGTAAGAACCTTTGCAAGTGGAAGGAAATTGTCTCTTCCTACCCCTACGGGAAAAGGGCGTGACTATGTATGTATGTTTTATTTAATCAGTCTCATTACTTTTTGTCCGGTATGATAAAGTTTTTGTGTAAATTAACGTTGTTATTTGCTTGTAGGTTTGTCGGCTGGGGGTCCCCCAGCTGCGGCGGCGCACATGCTCCAATTCTCGCCGCTGTTCTATCCCTACCAATTGGCGATGGCGCAGGCGGCGGCAAGCGGGAAGAACGCCGCTTCTGCCGGCGGTAATCTGGCAGACATTCAGCGAGCCGCCGACCTACACCGCCAATACCTGCTCGACATGATACCGCCTCCGACGCAACAGCAACAGCAACGTCACAATTGGAAGACATGATGCGAAAGGAATCGCGAATAAAAAATTATGTTATTATATTTGACATGTGGGGGGGGATTGTTTTTTATTTGTGATTTTGTTTCGTTGCTCTGTTTTTTCTTTTATTTAACAACTGACTACCGCTGCATCTTCAAAACTAACGCCGACTCCTCGTGAAGTCGCAATTCTGCTACTTTTGTCGTTAGTTTTTGAGATGCTCGCGATTGGAAAACAAATTCTCGACGATTTCGTGATAATTGATCGAAACAGTTGATTTGAATTCCCTACCCTACTGAGTTGACAATACATAAATAAATAAAATGTAAATGTATCAAGGCGATTTTTTTTGCAAAATTTTAAATTATTCAACAACAAAGATGAAAATTTTAACGAGTGTCACTTTCTTCTAAAAATGCTCTTTAATTTCATGAAGAAACTCCTTTGAATGTTCATTTATATTTTTGTGGCGAATTCAAAGAGAAAATGTAAAAATAATATCCTTTTTATTTAAATTCTCCAAAAATTTTCCATTATTTATAGTTTTATTGTGAGAAATTGTTAAAAATGAAAAGAAATTGGGAGAATCTAAAAAAAAATAAATGTACAATTTTTTATTTACTTCACGCAAAATGAAAGGTTAAATTTCATTCGAAAGTTCCGTTCTATTTAAATTCCTGTGGTGAGAAAACACAGAAAATAAATTACGAGAATTTGAAACTCGTAAATTTAATATTTACAGATTATTTAGTAAATTTCAATTCAAGGGTGAATTTTCATGCTGACATGAACGCCATCTCGAAGAAAATTAATCATCAAATCTAAACAACTAAATTCTATCACGTGAACGCATTTAATGGAGGGATTTGAGCGTATAATGCGGTCACGTGATGAAATTTTGACTTAAACGCCATCTTGAAAAAATAAAACGTCAAATCTAAAAAACTAAATTCCATCACGTGATCGCAATTAATGGAGGTTTTGAGCGTGGTCTTTTCCCCTCTAGGGTTTTCTGCCATACCATTCGTGTTAGCCTATCTTCGGGTTGCCTACGTACGTGTCCTGCCCATCTAAGCCGTTGAACCTTTATTAAGTTACACAGATCTGGTTCGTCGTATAGCTCTCTCAGTTCTGCGTTTGTTTTACTTCTATGCTGTTGCGTCTGTGGATCCTGTGTCGGGCCGTGTATTTTCCTCGGTATTCGTCTTTTCGAATGTTCGGATGACCTCCTCATTTTGTACCGATAGCATACACGATTCGCAGCATGATGACAGGTCTGATGACAGTTTTGTATCTTTTGATTTTGGATCTTCTAGTAACTTCTTTGGATCCAAATACGTTCTGAAGGGCATAAAAGCAGTTGTTTGTGGTTTTTAGTCGGGTACTTTATTTCCTCGCTGATGTCATTGTCGGCTGTAATGATCGAACCCAGGTCCTTGAACTGCGCGACATTTTCAAAGTTGTACTCATCCGTTGTTACATTTTGTCCCAATCTCCCTCTGCCTGTCCTAGAGATGTGTATGTATATGGTCTTGCCTTTGTTGATCATTAGACCCATTTTAGATGCCTCGTATTTCAGTTTAAGAAACGTTTCTTTACTATTTATTACGCTTGTTTCCACCACGTCAATATCGTCCGCATAAGCAAGTATTAGTTGTGAACCCTTCATTTGGAAGAGCTTTGTTTCTAGTTTGGAGTCCCTTACTACCTTCTCCAGGGCAATATTAAAAAGAGTAGGGGACAGCGCGTCACCCTGCTTTAGTCCCGTACTTACCCTGAATACGTCCGACATATCGCTTCCAACTTTTACTCTGCATCTGGATCCTTCTACGCAAACTCTGGTTAGTCTTATAACCTTATCTAACGTCACTTATTTTGATGGAAACTTTCAATAAAGGTCTCGTATAAGATTGTTCTCCTTATGTCTACCCTCCATACGTTAAATCTAAACTAAATTCCATCATTTGACCGCATTTAATGGAGGAAACGTCAAATCTAAACAGCTAAATGCGATCACGTGATAAAGTTTTGACGTAACTCCATCTTAAAAAAATGATACGTCAAATCTAAACTGCTAAATGCGGTCACGTGATAAAGTTTTGACATAACGCCATCTTGAAAAATGAAGCGTCAAATCTAATCACGTGATCGCATTTGTCGCAATTGAATCATTTCAGTATAATTTGCTGAAATATTTTGTACGATACTTTTTGCCTCCATGGTTCAAATGAACTACTCGATCAGTTACATCGAAAATGTAAATTTTTTATCAAATGAGACATTTAAGAGAATTTTTTTCGGCATATTTGAGTTGGATAATCACAGCGCGACGAAGCTACGATGCAATCATCGATTTCCCAATATTTTCTTGTAAATAAATAGACATTTTATAAAATAACCTGAAAGTGAGACGTTTTATGCTGCTACGACCGTATTCAGTTTCTTTTTTGTAAATTATTTCGGCCTTAAGTATAAATAGTTAATTGAATCGATTAATTTGAAACCTTTCGAAACACTTTAATTTTTCAAACCTGACGAAAATATTTTTCGGTAGACAAAACGTCGAAAACTAAGCACAACTGCTTTGATATTTTTTTTGTTGTTGTAGTCGTTGTTGCTTTTTTTCTCGACCGAATGATTTTTGATTGCTTCTCAATATTTTTTTTTTTGATAAAATAATTAAATCCTGCGTACTCCCCCGAAATACTGAAATTTAATTTTGATATATTTGATTTTTATTACGGGGTTTTAAAATTCGATCTGTTTTTATTCGTCAGAAAGTGTGAACGGCAAAAATTTGAAATTAAGCGATTCGAAAGGCCCGATAAAAGTTGACAAAACGGAATTTCCTTGGATGATGCGAGTATTTTATTTTTCAATTTCTTTGGGGGGATTAAATCTAGTCTTTATTTGATAGTATTAATCTTGTTTTTGGGTACAGAACACAACCATGCAATGTGGGGTTTCCTTCAATTATTAACGCTAATATATTTCTTTCAACCTACTTCACGAATAAGTTTTCTTTCGCAAAAAATGGAAAAAGTTTATTCGGCAAGAGTACAAATTAAATGTATAAGATACTTTTTCTGTTTACATTCTGTGGATGTCAGAAATTTTAGTTTGGAAATAAAAAATTTCATTTTCGGAAGTGAAAACTTTTTTAGGCGCGTTGAGCAATTTTTGGTCTCGCGTCACCTTGATGACGTCAGCGACAGATGGGTGTTTTTGATGTAAAAAGTGAGAGCGGCTGTCAGCAGTGGTCAAAATAATATAGTACTCACTATTGTACTGCACAGTGATCCTACAATTAAAGAGTTAAAATAATAATTACAATTTAAACAATACACAGTATACAAATATATGGAACTTTCCACGTAATCAAAGGGTTCAGAAGCAACGGTGAAGTCATATCTTCTTCTTTTATCTGTCTGTCAAAAAGTGACCTCGAGCTGGCAGCCCACTGTTATTAAGTTATTTACTATTCAAGGAGTTTAATTTACTAATTACGAAATTTTAATTTTTAATACAAATTCGTTTTAAAATCCAAAAAAAAAACACTGTTAGATAGAAGCAACGGTGACGTCATAGCTACTTCTTCTATCTGTCTGTCAAAAGGTGGCCTCGAGCTGACAGCCCACTTTAAATAAGTCACAGTGACAGAAATCAATCTCCACAATATTTCTTCTTCTTATACTTCAAGAAGACCTTAAGGTCTGTTAATTGTCAAGGCTCAATCCGGTTGGTTATCCTGTGAAACAGAGTTCCAGCTATTTCTCCATTTCTTAGGTGGTCTTCCTAGCGGTCGTCGACCTGCTGGTTTTCCATCTTTAGCGATGTATGCTAGTCTCTTTTGGTCAATTCTGTCTAAGTGATCACGCCAATATCTTCTTCTTTTCCTCCCCCATCTCACTATGTCCTCCACCTTCCATGCCTCTCTTATGTCGCTGTTTCTCACCCTGTCTCTTAGTGTATTCCCTACGATGGATTTTTAGGTTTTTATCTCCGCTGTTCTGAGGATGCTCTTTGTCCTATTCGTGTCATCTCTAGTCTCGATACCATAGGTTAGCACCGGTCTAACACAGGACTTATATATATATAATCTAATGTTCAATATTTCTTAGGAATCTCTGCCCTACCACTACGGGAAAAAAGCGCGACTATATGTATGTATGTATGTACTTACTTGAATTTTTTATCAATGATCTGCACTTTATTGAGACTTATCAGCAGTGAATATTTATTTACATAGTTTACGCATATATCAGCAAACCTTATGCACAACACTCTCGGAAAACATGGTTGACGGTTAACTCTAACCGCGCGCTCATTCGTCAAATCAACTCTCGGAAAATTGGTTAACGTCTATCTGACGGTCAATTCTAACCACGCGATCAAATAACGGGTGCTTCCGCGACTTCCTTTCACGAAATCACTCCCACAAATTGCGAGAAAGCGAGAGGAAAGATATTACACATCTAAAATTGAAATTTTCTATTTCCGAATTAAAAATGAAAGAAAACCTTGAAACCTTGCACATTGTTTATAATTAATCTCAAAAGGGGAATTTATTAATTTTATATTAAATTGGATTATGTAACATGACTTTTTGTAACTAAATCAATAGCGCAAGATAAAGGACTTAATAGGTCCCGCGAGGAAAACTTGCTTTAGAAAATAAAGGTCTTTCTTGTGTGCAGGGTGTTTCTAGAATTTGGATCATGCAGGAATGTGTACAAATCTTGTTCGAATTGTAAAACCCTTCAAAAGGTTTTGGGATTCTTTTTATAAATTTATATAGAAAATTACGTTTTGTTTTTGAAGTATTTTATTTTAAAAAATTGAATTGTTACATGTGAAAAAAAAAAGTTTGTCGTCGCAATTCTGATACACCTCGTAAGAAAGATTTGATACTACATTTAAATATCGTCCTCAGTATCAAGTTTTAGGCTTATATCTATAATAGTTGAACATTTGTAAATAAATGTTTCTACGATTGTACATTAGTAATAATTCTTTTTTTAGAAGTACTGGTGCATAATATGCTCAATGAATTAATTATAAGGTGTTCTAATAATATTATGAGTTTTATTTCCTTCACTTTCCACTAAAATCGTAACGTTTGAAGTGAAATTTCGGCACTGAAAATGTTCCTAGACGAACGCGTATTAAAAATACTTGACAAACCAGGATAGCAGAAACTTCTAGGAGGTATTTTTTTAAAGATCCCTCTTTTAAAAATTCCTGACAAATTTTGGATTTTCTACCAGGATAACAAAAACGCGAGGAGGTATTTCTTTTAAAATGCTAAGTAAAATTCTTGAAAATTTTAGGATGTTGTAGCAGGATAGCCGAAACGAAAGGAAATAAGTTTTTAAAAGTACGGGGCAAAATTCTCAACAATTTCAAAAACTTTGGGATTTTGTACCAGGTTAACAGAAACGCGAGGAGGTATTTTCCCAAATCCCTAACAAAATGCTCTTTTTAAAAATTCCTGGCAAATTTAGGATTTTGTATCAGGATAACAGAAACAACAGAAGATATGTTTTTAAAAATTCGGGACAAAATTCTCTTTTAACAATTCTAGAAAATTTGAATTTTGTACCAGGATAACAGAAACGCGAGGAGGTATTTTTCTAAAATCTCCTACGAAATGAATGCTCTTAAAAATTCTTGGCAATTTTAGGATTTTGTATCAGGATAGCAGAGAAACGCGAAGAGATATTTTAAAAGTTCTTGACAAAATTCTCTTTTAAAATATTAATATATTTGTATCAGGATAGCAGAAACGCGAAGAGATATTTTCTTAAAAGTTCTTGACAAAATTCTATTTTAAAATATTAATATATTTGTATCGGGATAGCAGAAACGCGAAGAGATATTTTCTTAAAAATTCTTGACAAAATTCTCCTTAAATAATTAGGATTTTGTAGCAGGATAGCAGAAACGTGAGGAGGTATTTTTTTAAAAATCCCTAGCAACATGCTCTTTTAAAAGTTCTTGAAAAATTTGGGATTTTGTATCAGGATAACAGAAACGCGAGGAGGTATTTTCGTAAAATCACTGGCGTAATGATCTTTTAAAAATTCTTGACAAATTTAGGATTGTGTATCAGGATAGCAACAACGCAAGGAGATA
This sequence comes from Agelastica alni, assembly GCA_950111635.1. Taxonomy (NCBI): domain Eukaryota; kingdom Metazoa; phylum Arthropoda; class Insecta; order Coleoptera; family Chrysomelidae; genus Agelastica; species Agelastica alni. The sequence goes on from OX467716.1 coordinate 31,408,824, forward strand.
TTTTTTAAAATATTCGGGGCAAAATTGTCTTAAATTTTTTAGGATGTTTACCAGGATAACAGAAACGCGAGGAGGTATTTTAGTCCCAACAAAATTCTTCTTTGAAAATTGTTGAGATTTTGTATCAGGAGAGCAAGAATGCGATGAAAATAAACACATTGTTGGTAATTTTATTTATTTATTTAAATAATGTAAAGTAGCCCTATTAGATTTTACATATAACACATATAATGAAATTAACAATTCTTGAACAAAACGAAAATAATTTAAAATAAACGTACAAATATTACTTAATTCAAAATATCAATAAAACAATTATTTATATAAGCCCACTTTCCAAGTTAATAATTATTGTTACATAAAAAATGGTAAATTTCAACGAAGTAAACATCTGCCTAATTTTTTTTGGATATTTGAAATTATTAATTAGATTAAGTATGAAAACGCGACCTTCTCGGTATAAATAGATGAAAAAGTGCCTCTATTATGTAAATTAAATTACATGACTGGGTATGTATGGTTATCCAATTAAAGGTAGACAGTTTGCAAATACAACACGACCTTGTCGGGTCAAATAGAAGATTGTTCTTGAAAAAAATGCAAAGCAAAAATAATTATTTAGATGCTCAGGAAAATAGTTCTGGATCAACTACTCCGATATTTTCCTGGACACCGTTACCGCAACGAAGGAAATTAACATTTGTAGAAAATAAAAATCAGGATTTTAAGGTAAACAAGAAACAAAAATTACATTAAATTATACAAGATTATTACAATGTTTTAAAAATAAAAATATAATTAGGACAGTTTTGAACAAAAATGACTGCAGTGTCAAATTTAATGGTTAATTTTAAAAATTTCCGAACGTCTTTAGTTGGACGTTTTAAATTTTTAGCAGAATCACGATGCTCAAGACCCATTATATCCCAATTGTGATGTTAATATTTGGCTGAGGTCATGCGAAGAAGAGGTCAAAACGCCCATAAAAGGAAAAATAACAGGTTATTTAAATTATTTTATAGTTTACAGAGTCTGCAATAAAAACTAACTCAATTTTAAAGGTGTTGTACCAAAATGGTTAGATGGTTGCTTAATTAGAAACGGACCTGGTTCACTAAAAGTTGGAAATGAAGAGTTCTCGCATCTTTTTGATAGCTCTGGTTTACTACACCGGTAAATATGCTCTTACTACATATTAAGTTAAATTTCTACAATAATTTAATGATAATTTCTAAAGGTTCTCTATCAAAAATGGTAAAGTAACCTACCAAAGTCGTTTTCTACAATCAGAAGCGTATAAAAAAAATTGGGCTGCCAATAGGATTGTTGCGAGCGAATTTGGTACAAAAACTGTTAAAGATCCATGCCATTCAATATTTAGAAGGTAAAACAAATTTGCATAAAAACCAATGTAGTGTGTAAATAGTTACAGTATTATTTTTGTTCAATATTACATTTAATTGTAATTACATTTGTTTCATAGTACCTACTAACCAATAGTTGACACTATATTCTAAAACTAGAAAAATCAGTGCGTCATCATCAGAGAATAGAGACGTAAATAGAAGTTTATTTATAATGGGTCACTGTCGCCGGAAAATTTAGTATGACTCGTTGTCGTTAGGTGACAGGACAGTTGTTGGGCGGAGCTCGAGAGTTCGTAATATAAAGGTGGGAAATGTATACCGGCAAGTCCCCTCTCTTTCATTGGCTGAACGGACTGATTGCACGTGTCGCCGCCTGATGGTTGGGGTACGGAAGCTTGCATCCACGGTGTCGCCACCTGATAGATGGGGTGGAAACTTCGCAGTTTTGGGGTGATCGCAAATACAACGCAGCATTGTACTTCTATTTACGTCTCTATTCTGTGGTCATCATATAACCACAGATCTAGTTCACAGAAGCAAACAAAAGCCGTGGAAAATATGCCAACTATTTTCAATGTTATTGCAAATGACCAATCGCGATGCAAGGTTTAAAAGTTTAAGGGTTGGCGCGTAATGGAAATATTACAATCGAATGATTTTATGAATAATACAAAAATGAGTACTGACAGCTGTTATTTAAAACAATTGTTGTTAGCTTATCGGTGTTTTAATTTATTTAACTTTCCTAATATTGCATCAATACAATTGACCTAGATCTAATTTCCCTTTTATACAAAATTATTGGAATTTTAAAAACAGAACTAACCTTACTAATTGGGTTGACAGTTGACACTTAATGTTATCGATAGTCGGTTTTCGATATGAAATGAAATATATCGATACCAAAAATACAACAACAGTGACATAACACGCCCACCGGGGCTTTTGTTTGCTAACTGTAATGTGTGGTATAACTTTTTAGTTTTCTACAGTTGGCATTTATATTTGAGACTGAATATAAAACAACAGGAACGAGCATTGCTACTCTGTACGGATGCTAAAAGTACAACGGAAACGGACTCCATGACCCTCCACTTTTGGACTCATTTGAATGTTTTCCTGTGAGGGTGTCAATAAGGTGGATTTTTAATAAAATTTAGCAGTTTAAATTTTTAATAACGATTAGAATTAGTGAGATAGGTCTTTTTTGTGCACTTTAATATTAACAAAGCAAATGTCGAGTGCTGATTATCACCAAATTGGTTACCACCCAACCACACCTTTACTTCTTCAACATGATTACATATTCCCGCTTAAGAATATACAAACGAACTTCTTTGTTTATTGTTAAGCAGGGTTATTCCACAACCGTCGTGTTTTTTTGACGTTTCATATTACTCAGACTGATTACACCGGAAGTGATCCCTAACAATAATAATTCATCTCTTCCATTACATCGTAAAACCATAACTATCAGTGATAATGTCAACATGTAACTGATCCCAAAACACTTATCAGTCTTTTAAAGTTGGCATTTACACTAAACATTGTAAAACTATAAATAATATTAGTTTCAACGTGTAACTGGTCTTAAAACAACTTTGTTTTCTACAGTTGACATTTACACTTATCATTATATCCTAAAACTGTAAAAATAAATGTTAATATGTATAATGGGGTCTTCTTCAGTTGACTATACTTACCATTACAACCTGAAACTGGGTAATCAATGTCAATTTTTAAGAGATAATTAAAAATTTTGTATATTTGTTTATGTAAATTGATTTTATTCAATATAAAGACATTGATTTTTTTTAGAGTTGCTGCTATCTTTCAAAATGAATGTTCAGATAATTCAATGATTTCAGTATATCCTTTTGGAGATGAACTGTATGCCTTTGGGGAAACACCAATTATCCATAAAATAAACAATGAAACATTAGAAACCGAAGAAAGAGTTAATATTGGAAATTACATATCAATTGTACATCATACATCTCATCCACATATTGTGAATGATGGTAAAATATCATTGGTTTTGTTTATAGAAACATTAAAAAGGAAAAAAAGTTAGAATCGTTTCTGTTACAGGTACAGTGTTTAATTTGGGAATGTCGGCACAGGCAACAGGTCTCAGCCACATCATTGTAAAATTTCCAAAAGTTGAAAGGGGTAAATTAAGTTTCATCATTTTACTCTTATTTTAATTTTACTTTTAATAAATATTTAGGTTCATCAAAGGAAATGTTCGAAAAGGCTCACATTGTGGCATCGTTATCAACGAGATGGACATTACATCCATCATATATGCACACATTTGGTAAATATTTAACAAATACACAATTTAGGATATCATAGTGGGAGACCTACCTTTGTTTACCTTTATTATAAACAAAGATAATTGAAAAATTACAAATACATTTACATTTAACACGACGTTGCTTACTTATTTTATAAGGTAGATACACAATTTTGAAATTTTAAACAAAATTTACACAATCGAAAATTTTGACACTTTGGTTTAATCATCGTACATTTTTGAATACAAATCAATGCTGCCAACTGCAATGCAGATATTCTCTTTGCATTCTTGTGTAATATATGTTGCCTAAATCAGTTTAAGGAAAATTATAATTTGATAAAAAAATTTAGTTTGTTTTAAAAAATATCTTAATCACGTGTTTCGTCACAAAATTTCGCCCTTACATGAAGTAGTTGAATCAGTTTATGTGTAAACATTGTTGCGTACATCAATTAAATAGTAATGGTTTATAAAACCTAATTATGCTCTTGAATTTTTTTTAAACATTTTCTATTAAATTTTTTGTTCCTGGTTTATGATATTGCGTTAGGTATAACAGAAAATTTCTTCATAATTGTGGAACAACCCTTAAGCATATCAATTCCTGGAATGATTGGTTCAAGATTTAATAATGAACCATTGGCAGCATGTTTCCGGTGGTACCACGAAGAATATGTAAGTGCCAACGGTACTTTTTATAATTTATAAATATTCCTAATGTGCTTTGCTTGGCTTTGAATTATTACTACTTCATCATACTAATACAAACTAATACAATAGTAATAGTATTTATGTAGTAAGTTAAATAAAAAAATAAGTTGTTAAATTAAATCCATAGATATCAATTAGATAGACTGCTAAAATTTTTAAGTTCAAGACTACATAAAAGAGAGCGTTAGCAAGCGGCAGGCTGTCTTTTTCTAATTTGGCTTGTGGGCTGAGAGCAATGAACAATGTATTAAGGGGAAGCGAGATAACCCTTTGAATATTAAACAAATATACACATAAAATATTTTCAAATAGATAAACCACCTTTTTATATGTACTTCTATGCCAACGAAAGAGATAGCCTACAGCTCGTAAATGCTCTTTTCTTCAGCGTCCCGTATATGTAAACGTCTATGGTTTGATGGTCTATGATTTAATTGGCCTGAATAAACGGCAACCAAAAATACACGCGTACGTATAATGTGTTACATATACTGCAGGCGTTAGTAATATCAGACTTTGAAAACGATTTTTGTTTTAGACAAGAATTTCAGTAATATCCAGAAAAACTGGAAAGCTGCATAAACATTTTTTCGCTGAATCATTTTTTTACTTACACATAATCAACCAGTACGAATCAGAAAATCATGTAGTACTGGATATTTGTATTTACAAGGATCCTTCAATGTTAGATTGCATGAACATCGAAACAATGAAGGTAACCGTGATTATTACTTTTGATTAAAAAACTAAATAAATGATTAAAAATTGCTACCAAACATTTTTAGGGGATGCAGCAGAACCCAGATTACGCTAAAATGTTTAGAAGCAGACCGGCAAGATTCGTTTTGCCATTAAATCCAGACAAGAAGACGAGTGTAAATAAAAATTTGGTCAAACTGAAAAATACGAAGGCAAAAGCTCACTTTACTACAGATGGAAATATTCTAGTTAAACCAGAAAAGATTTGCGATCTGGGTTGTGAAACACCTAGAATTAATTACGAAAATAACCTCGGTAAAAATTTATTACAACTTTAAAAATAAAATAATACTAATCACTTGTTTATTGTAAATCCAAATAATTTTTCATGTTTTTAAACATGCAGGTAAGCTGTACAAATATTTCTACGCCATCAGTGCTGATGTTGATAATGAGAACCCAGGAACAGTAAGTATTTTATTTTAGTACAACTAATAATTTTCTACCAGTGATATCCTAGCAAGCACTGGGTAACGGGCACGTTTCAGCTTGAAAACGGTAGCAAGAGTGACGTACATGTGACATCACAGCTTGAGATTCTATCTATCTGTCAAAAAATGGCCTCGGCTACTAGTAAAATAAACCCTACTTTTTAACACGTGAATATTAATGTTTAGTCTTTATAAATCCCTAATAACACCACAATATTGTTCCTTAAACCTAAATAATTGTCAAAAAGCTCAGAAAACCAAATTTGTTAAACAAAAACACAACCTTATAAAATATACGGCATTTATTGTACCACGTGCACGTTACCCGTCTCAGGCAGTGACGTCACGTGTACGTCACTCGTTCTACCGATGTCAAAAAATGGCTACGTGCTGCACGTCACCCATAAAATGGTTTTTATACAATTTGTATTATTTTTCAGCTAATAAAAGTAGATATACAAACTAGAAATACGAAGACTTGGGGTGAGAAAAATTGTTATCCAAGTGAACCGATATTTGTACCTACCCCCGAAGCCCAGGTAGTTCAATTATAATAAAGGTCTGACAATAAAGTTTTACGACTCGTTTCCCTAGAGACTAGTGTTGGGGAGAATCGAGTACTTTTGAGAATCGGATACTTGGTATTTGAATACTCTTAAGAATCGAGTACTCATCAGAGTACAAGTATTCAAATACTAACAAGAACATTTTGTAGGTACTATTCATACATTTTGAATGTAACATTATGATAATGATATGTGTAGATATGCAGAGAGAGTATATTGAAGGGGAGCATAGTTAGATTGTTACTTAATTGAAAATGAAGCAGCTCTATTGTACCTGTCCTAGTACTTTATTGTCAGAACCACGCATTATAGTCGTATTCGTTTATTATTAACTAATAACTTTGATTTCGAATAATAATATTAGCACGATCGTTAGTATTTTAAAAGAATTTTTGTTTAAGAGCGAAGATGACGGTATAGTTTTGTCTGCTTTGATATGGGGGGAACATGACACCAACCGCGTAGGACTTCTGGTTCTCGATGCCGAAAGTTTTACAGAATTAGCCAGAATAGAATTTCAAACGCCCGGTCCCGTTCCAAAATGTTTGCACGGTTGGTTTTTATCGACAACTTCACATAATTAAAAATGTCTATTCTTTATTCTGAATATTCGAGTACGTTCATATAGTCGTATTTATGTTGTACGTTTGCTTTTACTGTTTGTTCACGAGGTTTTCTTAGTTAGAGAATGGCAATGAAATAACTCCCAAAATTAAAATTAGCATATAATATTAGACTAATTAAATAAATTAATAAACTGTATAATTATCAACAACACAGTTAATAAAATGTTATGGTTAATACATCTACATATGAATTTTTTTTTTGATAATTAAACCTTTTTATTTTTAAGAAATGAATTGCACCACGTTTTTACAAAACAAATAATAAAATTTTTGCGGTCTGAACATTATATTGGATTATTGGAAACGAAATGAATTTTTAGTCCGTTGAAATTACTGAATATTTTAACTGGCAGTCTATAAAAATTTAATTAATTTGGTAAAATTGGTTGGGGTTTGCTCAATAATCTATAAAATAAAATAAAGTGCGTGAGTGTCGTGGAACACTCGGTTGGAACGAAGTTCCTTTCCTTTCATAGTATATTATTATTGATAAACGTATTATAATTTCTCTCACGCTTGTTTTTGCATTTTTCGGCATTGTCGCTTTTTTTGATGTTTTTTTTAGTCAATTTGTCAACTAACTGGCTATAAAAAAATTCGCCTAGCCCTCCCCCGTACCGTGCGATAAGGAACTTCCTTCCAATAATCCATCATTACTTAGGCTGATAGGTGAAAAATTGGACTACTCCAACTTATTACTAATTTCCGATCAAATATCTTTAGACAGAAAACTATATAACATACTCGTCTTATGTTCATTTTTTTTTAGTATAATAGCATAATTGTGAGTAATACATTATTGACTTACCATATGTTTAGTTAGTTACGTACGATAATAAAAGGAAATGGGATTTCTAAATTCTATAAAAATATACCATTCAAGTTTCTTAGTTGAGCTTAATTAGTTCCAAAATTGCTTTGAACTCACAAAGAAAATATATTTTTTTTAAATTACGGTTCGAAATACATTTGGGTCAATCTATATAACTGATCCAATTAGGTTTGGTGGATAATTTTTAATTTTTTTTACCTGTTTTTACCATTCTTGGCGTACGCCTGAGATAATCTACTATTTAGTGTTTTTAACATCCGTCTCTCTCTGATAATGTAATTCACTTGTGCGAGTCACGTTTGTGAGTGTGATAGACTCATTACTCATCGAGTCAAGAAAACATTCATGTGTTTCATAGCACGGTTGTTATTAGACGTGACGTGCGTCAGTTTGTTATAAATTTACTAGTTTAATAAAATTAAAAGTGATAGCGAATAATTTTACTTATAAGTTATAAGTGTTAATGACTGATTGTTATATTTTTCGGATAATAATGTGCAGCTTTTTCCTAGAACCGTGAGAATATTCCCTAGAATATTTTAATTGTTTTATTGCGGAGGGCTTAGATCTGGGATGACAAATTTATGCAAAATGTAGTCACTTTAACAATTAATAATTATCCAGCAACCTGAAAAAAATGTTTATGGATCACTTGATACGCATTGATCATTCTTGATATAATGTGAATTCATAAACAAATATTTAACGTTAGTTTTGTCACAATATTATCACAAACCGACAATCGCTCATTTTCTTTCGACAAAGTCGAGCATACTTTTCTCGTTCATTTTGGAAAACTATTGCAACAGTGCTCATATATATCACATTCGTTTTATAAAAATTATAAGCGTTTAGGAAAGTTTACTGTAACTGGGCGGCGAGAATTTCTTTCGCAAGAATTTTAAAATGTACAAGGGGAGACAAGATATTAAAGTTATTACAACTACTTTCCAGAAGAAATCCGTCGTCCTTATGAATTCGGCATCTGGAAAATAAATAACTACATTAATTTCAAATGTAAGCTGAAAATCTTCGCCGTTCACCAAAATACTGTTACATTTTTTTTTTCAAAACCATAAAAACAACTGTTTAGATATGTAATTATTTGTTATGTATGTTAAGACTTTGCAATTATTTCTTGTATTTATTAACGATTCCTTTGTTAAAAGAGTTTTTTAAAAAGAAAGAAAATATTACGCTATTTATTACTTCAGTGACAATTTAAGTGCAAACATGTAAGACGTGTGGTCAAGATCACCATAAATGAATACGTGCACTTGGTAGTACTTGTTCCTTTTTTAACTACATCTTTCGAAGCGAATCCTCCCTCTGTAGGAGATCAGTGGGGTGATACACCCACATACAACTCGTCACCAATCAGAGTTTCTTGCTATTGTACAATATTATCCTTTTAAACTTAAATCAAAACTTGTCGAATGTCCTAACGGATCCTGTTCATTTTGATCTTTCGCCAAAGCTGTGGGAAGAAACTTTACTTCTAGCTCATTTCCTCCTCTAACCAAGGAAGATGGAATACTAGCCATGACTGCCCATGAAAAAGCTAATAATTTTGCGCACTTATTTGCTGAAAATTCCACTCCGGATTCATCGGGAAACCAACCCCAGAATATTACATCTTTTGACAGTCAGATGCCCGAGATCACATTTCGCCAACGTACTGTCAAAAAGATTTTGTTGGGTCTCAACACCAACAAAGCCTGTGAATCTGAAGGAATCCCACTGATTGTTCTCAAGAAATGTGCCCCCGAACTAACACCTGTTCTTTCAAAGTTGTTCAATCACTCTTACAAATTAGGGGTTTCTCTGTCCAACTAGAAAACTGGCAATATGGTTTCCGTCATCAGAGATCAACTGGTGATCTGCTCGCTTACATCTCACACATATGGCAGCTATATATTGAAAAATATGGTGAAACTTTAGCCGTGGCATTAGATATCTCTAAAGCATTCGATCGAGTTTGGCACCAGGGTCTCCTCGCCAAGCTTCCATCTTAAGGCTTACCCCCTCAGCTGTGTTTCCTGCTAGCTAGTTTTCTCTTGATGGAGTTTCATCTGACTCTCTACTAATAAATGCTGATGTTCCGCAGGGATAACTTCTAGCTCCAACACTATTTCTACTTCACACCAACGACTTCTTGGAAATAACTTATGTCCAGTACACAGCTTCGCGGATGATAGTACCCTCCATACCGCTTTCTCTTCCAGGGCTCCTATATCCGCCCGTGAAACCAGAAATGAATGAGGAAGAAATGTCAACAACAAATATGGACTTGGCAACAATTCTCGAATGGGGATCCAATAACTTAGTAGAATTCAATGCAAATAAAACACAAGCATGTCTTTTCTCAAGAAAAGCGGATCTCACTGTGCCCAACATAATATTGTCAGGAGTAACCATACCATTGAAGTATGCTTATCTATCTCGATGCTTGGTGTTACTATCAGCAACAACCTTTCTTGCGAAAACCATTGCCAAATGTGCATCCCAAAAACTTGGCTTTCTGTTTCGTGCCAAGAGCTATTTCCCTTCCAGTCAGCTGCTTATGATCTATAAGGCACAGATCCGACCTGTCCTGGAATACTGTTCCCATATTTGGAGTGCGGCACCTAAACATATCCTGAAACTATTGGATTCCGTCCAAAAAGGGGCAATTCGTCTGGTCGGTGATGCCTTGCGTACAAACTCGCTCGCATCTCTGGAACACCGTAGAAAAGTTAGCGATTTGTCTCTATTTTATAGATATTTTCATGGACGATGCTCTTCTGAAATATCAACAATCGTTCCTCCTTTAGCTGTTTCTTCGAGATTAACCCGTCAAGTTCAGACTTCACACCCCTTTGTGGTCACTTAGGAGACCTGCAGAACATCTCTTTCCAAAGACTCGTTAATCCAACAAACAGTGAGGCTTTGGAACACATTTTCTTGGGAGATGTTCCCCGAGGCATACAACCTCCAGAAATTTAAGAAGAAAACCAATTCCTACCTTTTTTTCTTGGTTCTCACGATGTTCTCTGAGCATTACAGGATATCCCTTTTGGTGGGAACCAGAACATAAAAAAAGGAACAGACCAGAACACTTAAGTAAATTTTGTATCAATGTCTATTAATATTTATTTTTTTTTTGCATCTCTCAAAAGAAAAATAGTCTTTTATATTTGCATCTCACCCATATATTTTCTGGATAATTCCCTACACATGCACTAGACAAAATCCAAACATATACTAACAAATAAATAAGTATCTACTGATTTAAATTTGTAACTGAAAATTTTTGAAAAAAAAAATGTTAAAACGGATTTGAAATTACAGTTAAAATTTTACTTACCAAAATAATCGTGCAGGATTATAAGAGACAGCGCATAGAGGCCCAAAGAGAAAAGTTCAGCCAGCACCATCAGATAATGCCACGTTCTGATATTCAATGCTACCATTATCAATTCGGTCAAGATAAGAGATGTAAAACTGATCGCTACGATGTGGATAAATTCGTCTTCAAAGAGCAACAGAGCACCGTACATTATTACACCACCTTCGTAAAAGAAATAAACCATGTTGAAACAATGGGAAAATTTCGTTTTTAATATGTAATATACCTTGATAGATGCTGATTAGAACCCACATGAAAAACGTTTTGAACGATAAGCTTCTTCCTTTAGCCAAATCTTTGTACAGCTCCGGATAGGTGAGAGCTATTTCGGGGCTGACGTCTTGATCAAGAACCAAGCTGAAAACCTATCACAAAGTACGGTTATTTCAAACAGCAACAATTTCTTCACATGAAAGAAGTGATTTCAGACATTGACAGGTAGTAAGAGTTGTGTTGGAAAGCTTACTTTACATAAATTAAGAACCACCATGATTTCAAAGTAACTTTAACAATAATAATGTTACGAGCCGGACCTGTTGTCTGTCGGCGTCAGCGAGTCGATCACAATTAGGGGACTGCTTTATTATGCCGGCGTGACGACAGGAACAAAGAGAGTACCGGTAAATTCTAGAATACTGCATCTAGCGGTTCCGAAATGGTAAAAATGATTATTCTGGCACTCTCTAGAAAAAGGTCGAATAGTGGCGATTCTTCTACAACGATGATTTGGAAATATAAAAAGGACAGCGGTCGCGAAGAGTTTTTAGTTTTAAAAGTTAAGTTGAAGTTAGTTTGAATTCAAGTATTTACATTAATTATAAAGTGAATGAATATCCAAGTGATTTGTAAAGGAAAAGTTATTGTGTAAAAATATTGGAATAATAATAAAAAATAGCTCCTATGATTATTCGCACGTTACCAAAACATAAACACGCATTTTTTAATTATCTAAATCTCTAATTGACTAAAATCCCGGCGGTTAAAGATAAATTACTTTTGAAAGATATACTTCCAGCGTTCCTACTCCACTTTTAACAGGATTTATCCATTTAATCCTTCGCAACATCTGCAAGCCACACATTTTTATACGAGTTACTTCTCAGGCTATAAAGAACTTTTTTTCCAACATCCGATTTAAATGAAATAAAGCCTACATTCTACTACTAGCCAAGCTCTATCTACCCGTGACAACCACACTAAAATCCGTTTAGTAATTTCAAAGATGTGCCTGGACAAACAGACAGACAAAAAATATATGTTTTGGTACATACAAGGTCACGCCATTTTCCTGTAGGGGTAGGCATAGACCACTTCCTTCCACTTCCGCTACGGTTCTTACATACATCTTTTGCTTCCTCTACTTTCATCAGTGCTCTCATACATGCTCGTCGGTTGTTGGTACTCTTGACCTGGCCTTTCTTCAAAACAATGATCGAGATATGTTCGCCGAGGTCGACCTCTACCGACTTCCGTCCATTCACACCCACCTTATAAATTTTTTTCGTCAATCTTCCTTCATCCATCCTTTCTACGTGTCCAAACCATCTAAGCATTCCTTTATCTATCTTTGTAACGATATTCTCTTTTACACCACAGCGTTCTCTTATCTCACTATTCTCTACTTTATCCAACTTGCTGTACTTCTTAGACTACTCATCGCAGCATTAATCCTATTTTCATGCTTCTTCTGCCAAACCCAACATTCACTACCATACATAAGTGTAGGAACCAACACACCTCTATGCACAGCCAGACGTGCTTTTTTGACACTTTCTGGTTGTTCATAAAGCTACACAGTGCCCTATTTATTTGTATTCCTGCCAACACCCTTCGCTCAATGTCACTGTCATACTTTCCATCTTTCGTAAACTTTGAACCTGAGTACACAAATTCATTTACTTGTTCCACTCTTTCTCCCTTACTTAGAACTTTACAGTTTGTCATGCTTTCTTTTCTTTCAAAAACCATTACTTTCGTTTTGCTTTCATTTATTTTCATCCCTTTGATTTTCAGGCCATCATGCATAACATTAACCATCGCCTGCAACTCCTCTTCAGATGGCGCTAATATGACTAGATCCTCGGCGTAAAGACGATCTTCTTACGATCAAATTATTCATTTTCAATCAATACGCACTCTCTTTCAAATCTTTTAAACAATCGTCTATGCATAAGTTAAACAGCCATGGCGAAGCCACACATCCCTGTCTCACACCTTTTTCGATGTTAAACCAGTCCGTGCAAGCTCCGTTTATCCTGACACAAGCAGTGGAATCCTCGTAAAGTGCTCGTATTAAACTACCGCTCACCCCCATACATAGACAATGTCGACCATAATTCACTCCTCACCCCTCTGTCATATGAACTTAGAAAAATGAATTTATTTTGAAATCAGACATACACTTACAAAGATTATTGAATGCAAGATTAACCACGGAGATACACAAGTCGGTGTATCTCTTCCTTCATATAGTTTAGTCAGTAAATAATCGTTTAATCGTTTCAATGAAGCAATAAAGTATCCCCCTTATCCTAACTCTTCTTATAAAAATGTGTGGTTTGCAGTTGTTGCGTGTAGTCAAAAATCCAATATAAACGGGTCAAATGAACTACCCAATATAACTTATACTAATAACGCATTACGAAATCAATTACTTACGGGAAACATGGTATAAACAGTTGCGTATCCGACCATCAGGAAACCTTGGTACAAGGCTACCGAGCTCAAATAAAACACGCTGCTAAAAACAGCTTGCATAGTTGAAATGATCAGTCCTCTGTGTATGACGAATTGAGCCAAGGAAGCGGATCTCTTGTACGATTTTCTCCCGTGCACCAAAAGTAACCTAGCCAAATGTGAGAACTGCGGTATGCTAAAATCACCAGCCAAACTAGCTTGTTTGCCTTCCCTGCCCTCGATTCCGATACCGGCGTCGGCTTGTTGGATCATGCTAACGTCGTTACCACCGTCCCCGACGGCAGCGGTGCGTTTGCCGGTGTGTTTTTGGATTAATTGAACCTATAGTCGATAAAAACAATTATTTCAGTACCGAAGTTCTCATCTGTCAATCATGAAAACAACATTTAATTAATCAAAGTATCATTATTACCCAGAGCCATCTATTCTACTCACCACTTGTGCCTTCTGGGTGGGTGAACAACGACAACAGACGACGGCTGGCGCCGCAGTTGCCAATTCCATGAATTCCGGTTGATAATAGGAAAGACACACTTCCAAACTATCGCCGCTTATTACCAAAGCGCAATCCTGTTTTCTTCTATAAGCGTTCAATTCCAAGTGGGCGTCCGTACGAGTTACTACCTTCTTTAAGACGTGCAGACCTGCGCAATAGTTTATTATAGAGTATTTGTTCGGTAATGTGTTTACGAATCATCCTATTTTGGACAAAAAGTAATGGAAACACACAGAAAATATTTTATTTGTCCAAATTTACTGTGTCTCCTTCAAAGTAATCCCCTTCCATTAGAACACACTTATTCCAACGTTTTTTCCAGTATTCGAGACAGTTATTTATACTCAGCCTTCAAAACGGCCAGCATATTCTTGTGTATGGCTTCTATCGAGTCAAAATGAAGTGGTAATTTCAATCAAGGTGTATAAATTGTAATTCTTGATTGTATAGACTTTAATTACAATGTACCAACTTGAATAAATGAATTGCTTACACTTCGTTGATTCAGATCTGTTTCTTACGTTATATAGAATTAATGGTACAATAGCAGAAAAAATTGATTGGTTGACCCTTCACAGAGAAAGCAAAATATGTCCTAAAAGGGAGAAATACTAACAAGTCAGTGTGTTGTCATGATGCCTCATCTAATTGCCCGTAAAAATAATAAAAAAAGAGTTTTTGCGCCTAAAGCTGACTAAACTATTTTGACGACTTTTGTTTGGTGACTTCGTCCATCATCTTCATAGAAAGAACAAGCAAGTTAGCTTTAAAACACCACATGTTAAAAATTTACAATCAATATATAACTAGATAAAATCAATTAATTTAAAAAGCCATCAACCAGTGAAAATTTTATAGACAGGAAGTTTTTAACTGTAAGCTCATTGTACACATTTTACAATATAATATCAAACAAGAAAAGTGTAGTTGTTTAATTACTTTATCAAGAAGTTCACTGACAGCAAATAGAATTATGAACCAGCCAACTAGCTATCGAATACTTAACATCGAATCGAGGCACGGCGAGATTCAACAGAGACAGAAACATACAACATCCATCTTCTAGTAACCTCCCTGTTGCTTGCCGGCGCGTCGAGAGTCTCATTACTTTTTGTCAAGAGTAGTACAGTTATACATTAAGGTAGGTTAGAATTTCAGTTTTCTTATCTAAAAACAAAGCGACAACTGTAAAATAAATTGTACCTTGCGTTTTAGACACCAAACTGGAACTTTTAGCGATACAAGTGGCCGTCTCCAACTTATCCCCTGTTAACATCCATATCTTAATGCCCGCGTTCCTTAATAGCTCCAAAGTGGCCCGCACGTTATCCTGCAACTTATCCTCCACACCGGTGATACACAACAGCTCCATTTCCCTTTCCAATGATTCGACTACTTGCGATACCCGCGCCACTCTGTCCGTCGTCGACAATCTCGCTGCATTGTAACGAGCCTGGAAGAACAATAAAAATAAAAACATTGACATTTGGCGTTACATTTACGAATCTGTACCTCGAAATCGAAATACTGCTCTTCGGTAAGATTCTTTTTTGCGACCACCAACGTTCTCAAACCGTCTCTGGCCATGTTGCCAACCTCTTCTTCCAACCAATCGGTGTACTGAACGATGCCGGACATCACCACGTCGGCTCCTTTCAGGTAGAAAATTATTTCCCCGGTATACAAATCCTAAATTAATCAAAATTAGAATCACAACAGACCGCTTGCTCGTTGAAACCATTTTAATGTTTACGTTTTCAACAATTACAAGGATTTTTTTTGAGTTTTAATTTTATTAACTAACACAAAATATTGCTGTGTGGTAAGAAATGTTAGATTGATTTCAATTAATTTTCTTTAGAATTGATCAATCAAAATTATTTCATACATCTCGTAGGAAGAGCATTTCTACCTTTACGATGATCCCCATCCGTTTAGTTTCGCTAGTGAATGGAAATATCTGCAAGATGGCGTAGTTCATCAATCTACCGTCAGGAGTACGAAGTTGCATCGTGTTGAGATCTCTGTGGCTTAAAGTTAGTCCCACTTGGTGAGTCCAATGCACTAAAGCAACTTCGTCTGGACTAGAAGCTTGATAAGTCACGTCCTTCTCGGGCATCTGCAAGTGTTGATCAGCTTCGGTTTCAGACGTAAAAGAACCAGAATCTGCAAATATTTTTAATGTAAAACATTTAATTGCGCGCTTGGGGGGTAAGAAAGACTGTTGGTGCCGCGATGCTGTAATGCGAAAGCTTCGGGCAGCCCCGTAACTACTCAGCTCGCTCCGTCGCTTAGGATCCGCCTATGTTACAAGTAACAGTTTCGTTGCTTACTTTAGTTATCATCGGCCTATTGTAACTTTGATAACATCAGAAACATCATCGAGTGTTAATATTACAGAGATAACTGATGATACTGAATTGTAAACTTTATTTGGATTATTATTGTTTTTTATGTAAATAACATGGTCTTGATAACATAAAACTAAAATGTGATGTTTTTTTAAATTTCAAATGAGAAAATTTATTGAAAGTAATAACTACAATAAAATGCGATTGACAGTAATGGTTTTAGAACATGAAAGTGAGCGGCCTTTTGCAAAGAACGTAAAATTATTAAGTGATTCAAGTCAAGAGTAAGTTAATTATATTTTTATAATTAAGGTGCACATGAGTTCATGTATATTATATGCTCTATATTAGCTTGACTTGTATCTATCTATGTAACGGAATCTTTGGACACAATTTTCACCCACTTAAAAACATCGGATCAACTTAAAACTTTGTATACTTCTAAAGGACCGATGACAATACAATAATTTCATAAATTTCTTTTAAGAATCTGGCCAGGATTATGAGGATATTAAAAAAAACCCGAACTAAGTATGAAAAATAAATAATAGTTTAAAAAAACTAAGACAACACGCTTTATAATAAAACTGAACTAAAAAATGAAAAATAATTTTATAATCAAAAGCGTGGGGTGCGGTATATCAATTAATATATTTGGTAATAAATAGATATTGGTAAGAGTTAAAGTCTCCAAGAAGAAAAAGTACCCCAAGATTTTGATCATAAAATTATTTTATATTAATTATTATTTTTCATTTTTAGTTCAGTTTTCTTGTAAAGCGTCGTGTTGTTTTAGTTTTTTTAAACTATTATTTATTTTTAATATTATCTGAATATTTTGTATTTGATTATGCCATATTTATTTCCTTTAATAAACGATCCTTTTCTTTATGAAATAGTTTCGATGTTTTACATCTGCTAGGCGTCCCGCGACGGCTTATTAATTTTTTTTTCTCTATGAATAATCATAATAAAGGTTGATAGAAGGCGAGAAAAGATCTTGACAATGCCAGCGAAGAAATCGAGGGGTTTAAAAAATTGTCTGAATAATTTTATAATTTTATAATATACCTTTTACTTCAAAATATCAAATAATGTCAAAAGACAACTTATTTCAATAACGATTAATTATAATAATTTTTTGTTATAATTTAATTAAATTCAAGGAAAAAGCTGTCTGACAATTTTTTATATGAAAAGTAAACAAGTTAAGTGCGAAAAAAAATCAGAAAAAGAAAAAGAAAATCAAAAATTTCAAAAATGGAAAATAAAAAAAACAAAAAAATATAAAAGCAAAAAATAAAAGTATTATTCAATAAAAATTCGAAAAAAAAAATAAAAACCAAAAAATTAAAAATGGAAAAACAAATCGAGAAATTAAAAACAAAAAAAGTGCGAAAGCAAAAGATCAAAAAATAAAAGTACGTTTTCATTAAATAGTACATTTTGTCCTGTAGAACTTTTGAGATGCCTTGTTTATCAGTAATTTTAAAATGAAACAAAAATACACATACCAGTATCTTTTTTTTCGTTAGCTTCGCACATCGGCGTAACATTATGACAAAGAGCTAACGCCTGAACTGCGTCTCGAATTCTTATATTTTCAGACCGTCGAAATTTGTCTGAACTAGATTTCAAACTTTCCAAATTGTACGAACTTCTTAACACCGTGCTCACCTAAAATACATTAACCTTTTACATTTCAAAAAAACAAAGATTGACGCAGCTATTTTTTAAAATTACGTCAAATTTAAAGAAGACAAAATAAAACTCAATATTTTTTTCTTGCCTTGCATCGTCTAGTATTTTTTTTCGCTACTATCACGGTAAGTAATTACCTCATCGAAGCTGTCCGTCGCGAAGCTAACGGTTCCCATATGCAGCCTCTTAAGCACCATCGAATTTTGTGTAAGTGTCCCCGTCTTGTCTGATAATAAATAAGAAATCCTACCAAGTTCTTCAGGAATGGTAGTACATCTAACTGCAGTACCTCTCATAGCAGGGTCTTTCCCAATTGCCCACGAATAAAATGATTTACCCATGTCGAGATTTACTCTCAAACTAAAAAAAAAAATCAACGGAATTGATCAATTTTTAATTTTGTATATTTCAACTTTTACCTAATTGGAATAATGTAGGAGAACAAAAGGATGAATCTGAACATGTATCTATACCAAGGACCACTGAATCCTTTCAGAGCCATCATAATTAACGCCAGACCAATTACGGCAGCAAATAAAAGTTTGGTGATTGTATTTACTTCTATATCCAATAGCCCCACTTTAGATCTAGGCGCCGAATTGTTCATTACTGATCTAGTTTCAGGACCTAGTGGGGGCAAAACATTAATAAAAATCATACTTTAAGATTAATTCCTTAACTTACCTGTATAAATGACAACTCCTGTAGCTTGCCCTGAGGCAATCACACAATTTGTCCATAATGTATTTTCCAAATCCAAACTTTCATCATTATTTAAAGAATCAAGCTAAAAAAACAAATTATACGCGCTCACTAAAATAAATCTTCATTTAAAAAGTTATAATAAATGGCAACGAGGTAGCCGATGAATTGGCAAGAAATGGGACCCTGGTAAAACCAAGAAGATAGTTGGTTGGATTGCCAATTGTCGAAGCGAAACATGAATTGAAACTAATCCTTGAGCAAGAACATATCACTCAGTGAAATGCAAATACTGGCTGCAGAACATTAAGACAGCTGATGAAAAAACCTCTCCAGAAGAGGGCAGACGCACTCTGGACGATGAACCGGAGAAGGCTAAGCAACACGCTTGGCCTGCTTACTGGCCACATCGCACTAAGGGCGCACCTCTTCAAACTTAAGCTGGCGACTGAGAAAAACTGCCGACTATGCGGCGAAGAGGAAGAGAGCAGCATACACATTCTGTGCTGCTGCCCGATGCTAGCGGTGTACAGGTACCAAACCTGGGGTCGCATGATAATGGAGCCACAAGTGATCTAAATGAGACAGGGTCAACAGAAATCCTGCGGTTTGCCAAAACCAACGGACTGGAATTCTGATACCCTGAAGACACAGCGGTAGTCACAAAGGATAAAAAATCTAGGTGACATAGGTGCCTATACCAATGGCCCAACCGCAAAAATGTAATGTAATGTACTGTAAAAAAAGTATTTGTAAGTGTTAAATATTCTGGTGAAATTCGATCCGGACTATAAACAACATTACAGTCGTCTTTTAAAGGTTTTTTGTAATAGCTGTCACATGTTTTTTCACGATGTTTAGACAATCTTTAGCTGATCGTTCAAAACCAATGGAGAGAAGAATGAACAATGCTGCAATCAATGTTGACAGAATAGGTCACCTACCTTGTAGAATGATATATAAGTCAGTGACAAGGGGGGGGCGAAATCAATTATCATTATACTTTTCAAGCCTATTACCAATCGTAATCAAAATACCCGAAAGACTGCTGCTGCAAAGAATTAACTCAAAACCCTAAAACAGAGGAATGGATACCTCACCACCAATTTGGTTTTCGAAAATAACACTCTACTATCCAGCAGGTCCATAGAATATGGCAATGAAAAACAAACAGTATGCTACTTATGCTTTCTTAGATGATAGCCAAGCCTTTGACGAGGTTTGGCACTTAGGCTTAACCTTCAAAATCAAGAAATATCTTACCATCACCTATCTGAAACTGTTAAGATCCTACCTGAGCAATAGAGAATTTTGAACTAGAGTGAATGAAAGCATTTCCAATAAAATGAGTCCCTCAGAGCAGTGTTCTTGGACTATTATTATATGTGCTACATACAGTAGACCTACAGACTAATAATGAAACCATCACTGAAACATTAGTCATACTTGCAGTCCATAAAAATCCAGTTACACAGTCTATCATGCTTCAGACACAACTAAACAGACTAAGTTACACAAGAGGAGAATCAAAACAAATGAGCAAAAAACCGTTCAAGTAACCAATGTTCTCCAGTTTCACTTAATAGCATTCAAATTCCACAATCCGCTAGCAGTAAATATCTGGATTACACCTTGATTCAAAATTTACCTGGAAAAAACATACTGAAAAAGCAAAAACAAATTGATTCAAGAAAAAAAGATTTACCCTGGTTAATTGGTAGAAAATCGAAACTGGATCTGGGAAAATAAAATAATCATCTACAAAGCTGTCATAAAACCTATTTGGATGTATTCAACTTTAGGGATGTGACAAATACAACCATAATTAAAAAAATATATACTCTTCACTATTAAATGTATCAATAATGTAACTTTGTTCTTTTATTTAAAAGATACTAAATTACACAGAAGGTATTATTTTAAGTTAGGTACTTACATGTTGCAATAGAAAGACTTTTATTGTGATTTAAAGTAAAATCTTACATGTACATCAAAGTTAGTTTATACAGTCAACAAATTAGTTCATCTAATTGAGAAGGAAAAATACAAGTGAAAATCTATCCACTGATCATACAGTCATAATTTTAAAGTTTCAACAAAGAGTACTCACTCTGCTAAATGTTCCAATAAAGGAATGAATATCTTTCTGTGGTTTTTCTGCATATATACTAGCACTGATTTCAAATAATTGACGTTCTGAGGCTAATTTTTGAGTTGCAGGAACTGCTAATCTCAATTTCCAGTCTGTTTCTCCATCCAATTGATCTGTTCTGACAAATACAGCTCCACTGCTCTCAGAGGTTCTAAGTAATACCAAATCAGCTGGCACTCTTTCATCTTTGTCAACAATAATCAAGTCACCAATCTGAAAATATTTTAGGTTTAACAGATATAATTATGCAATGATGTTTAAATTACTTTTAATTTGTGGGCAGCAACAGTTTCAAAGGGTTTGTTAGGATCATTTAGCAATCTCTTGCACTTTTGATTATTAACTTCTTGATCTCTTTTGTGCCTTCTCCAATCATCAATAGCTTCTCTTGAAATGGTAACCAAAAGCACAAAACACTAAAAGTAAATAAATGTGTTAAATATTTCTGTTGTATTTTAAAATAAGAGTGCCATTACTAACCAGTGGTCCCCAATAGGTATACAAATACCCTATGCGAATGTCAGGCACAAATTGACTGGTGGCCATTATCAAAAAATAGAGATTAAGAAAAAATTTAAACTGTTGATAAAGCACAAGAGGCAAAAAAGTGATAATGTTGTATTTTTGATTTCTGATTGCGTTAGCAGGAAATTGACCAGATATTGGTTTTCCCAGAAGTATATTTCGAGATCTTAATTCTCTTGGACCACAACATTTTCGGAAAAATGTGCACCAACATCTAAAATAAAGAAATATTACAAACAATATCCACCATAAAAGTTAAATATTAAAAATACCCCCAGTTCGTATCTTTATGTGTTTTGCTTAACAATGGTATGTCTTCTTTTGATGTTTTTAATATATTACTTTGAGATTCCATGTTATCCATATCGAACTTTTACATAGAATTTATTTTGTAGTACACAAAACGTTTTTTTAAACTTGATTTTATGATAATACCTTATGACTAACTTAATTATAAAAACAGCTATTTAACAATGATTGATTCAACAAGAATATTGACACAGACACTGATGTCATATCCATAGATATAATAAAGATAAACCTACAATAAACTCGGAGTGTTATATAGGTTATCTATCTCTCTTTCACCTCTTCTCAGATCAGTCTCACTACTCCGGCAAATCAGAGTAGAGACAACAGAAAGACAAAGAGATGACGACGTGAACTTCAGAACCTTAGACAAGGAAAGAGAGTTCCTTGTCTAAGTTCAGAACTAAATCACAGATGTAAAGCCTATAATAACATTTCTATGCCCGCACCATTATTGACATCTATTTATATACTGCTAATTAAGAATTAAATGAAGTTAGCAACCGATCACAGATCACCTACAGTAGGTGGTCTGTGCAACCGATTTTATTAAACATCGGAAATAAGCTTCGAGTTTTATTGTGAAATTTGCAATTTTAAACTACTTTCAAAACAAAATATTACAGCAGGATTAGTTTTCGTGACATTTTTTGCCATTACAATAAAAATAATGTATTTTTGACACATTAAATGACGTATTATTTTTTAAATTGTTGGGACAATTTTGGTAATCAGTTTGTTTAGCCAAAACTTACTTCCACATTTTTGCTACTGACGGAAAAGGAAGACACTATATATTAAATGAGGCAATTTTAAATCATTTTAGTCGAATCATCGTACCTAAATTTATTTAAAATCACTTACTAGATGTAGTGAAAAATAAATGGTTTTTAACTCACCTACATAAAATACTACCAACACTAGAACGTCGCTTAGGATTTCTATTTCTTATTACAGTGTGTACGTCCATTTCATTTCCATTACTTGAAGAGTTTTGAAGTAAAAATGTTGTTTCTTGGTCGCAATCAAAATCTTGCATGGGATATTCCATAACAAATAGAATGTTTATCTTACGTCATTTCAGTAAGACACTGAAACTAACGCTTTCATAAATACAATACTTACAGTACACTATTTTTATTGAGTAATAATCTTAATATTACAAAAGGTTATTAATACCATTTATTGTTTTAAAGTTAAGTATAACTACATTTTTACTGTAACAAAACATAACCACTTCTACTTTATACCATTTTGACAATTCAAATTTGATACCTCAAGTTGACGGAGCACATATTTTAATATAACCTACAGGTTTCAACAAGAATGTACCTTCTACTTGCTAAATGAAAACATGAACTTAATTGTTTATTCGTTGTTATTTCTAACAGCAATCTAATTTTAAAAAACTTTTTTACTTATTGGGTAATTGTTCCATAATAAAACATATATTGGTCATAGCTGTAAAAAGAATATTTATAATATACGTTTGGTCTTGAAAGGAAGGATAAAAACAATGAATTAAAAAAAATATTTACTATCGATATGAATGAATAATAATTTAGTGTTAGAAATAAAGAATTACTAATGAAAGACACACTTCCAGTGTTCTCACCCCATTTTCAACAGTGCCGATTTAAAACGAATTGATTACCATTGGCGTATCCTAAAAATTTTGCAACGGTTACCGAATATTTATAAGCATCAGAAAATGTATCGAAATTGAAAGTAAATAAATAAGTGCATACTTTTGAGATCATCAATTTCACAGATTCTAGTGTTATTTAAAAAAATATCGGTTTGTATTATCAGGGTACTGTGTGAAACTGGTGGAGTCGAATTTGTTTGTTTACCCAGCCATGTCGTAGAATAAGCACTGCCAAATATATTTCATGGGTTAAATGATATCCTTTTCATACTCAAGTTACTATTTTATTATATTCAGAAATTCTATTCGCTTTTATCTTAAATCATAACTTTTACATTACCTCTATTTCGAATGTCTTTTGCCACTGAAAACCCAACACAATGAGTACCTTCTTAAAAGTTAACTGCTCACCCTAAAAAACTACTTTTGGATCTCTTACTAGTTTACTTCTGTATTATAGAAAAATTATTTAGATTTCTTTGGCCCGGAAATGAAACCTCTAGAGCGATGCATTCCGTGAAATATTTTCGGACATGAAAAACAAGTTTGCTTACCTGCCTCTACTCCTTTAGACTGCGAACACTGCGAAATATCTTTTTTGATATTCCTGTCGCAGCTAATACTCGGCGACGAAAACCTTCAATTGGAATTGGCAAGCCATGCTTTACCTAGTTTTTCATAATTTTAACTACACAAGCAACTACCTCTTTCATTTTAATTGTGTATTTTAAACAAAAAAAAGAGCAGCTAAAAACGCGCGTAATCGTCAAACAGGGTTATTCGGCAATCGTCGTGTTTTTGTAGCGGTTCTAATCCCAGTCAAATTTAGCCATGTGAGTGCAATAGAAATTCATTTTTATCATTTGAACTTAATCTAATTCCCAATATAATAATAATAATAAGGAACTTTATTAAAGCGAAATAAATTCAATCCAACAGGCATATACTTTGATAGAGGTGAAAAAAAATTAATGTTCTTGTTGTATTTTCTCAAGGGTGGTATCGATGTACGGGTTGTGCTTCAGGGTCTCTTCTCATCGCAAATTTCTCCACAAGTTCGACATTTTTGGCCTTCAAACAGAATCTATGGAAGAGATAAACCAGGGGATCTACAATAGGCATTACATCAGTTAGCTCATATAGAAGGTTATTTGGAGGATTGTGTAGGGGATTATTAGGGTGAAGATTTCTTGTGATCATCCTAAGTACTGATGTTTCAGCAACTTGCAATTCTTCTTGGCTGTTGCTTTACAGTTGTGGAAGGCGATGTGTCCATACTCTATCATCGGTCTACAAATTAGTTTGTAAATGCTACTGGCTGTTTTCACATTGATACCCTTATTTTGGTATGTAAGTCCTCTAAAGTGCTTTGCTCTGGATATCATGCTCTTCTTCTTTTCTTGGAGATGCGTGTTGAAATTGAGTTTGATATCCATTGTGATTCCCAAGTATTTGGTTGTTCTCGTTGGACTGAGTAGTTGTTGCTGCATGGTAATCATAGGAGATGTTTGAGCGAGATGATGATTGAATATCATCAAGTGAGATTTGGTTTCAATCTCCATTTATTGAACCAATGGCATGTAGAGTCGGTGAGTCTTTGTAGGTTGTCCATAGCTCCTTCAATAGATTTATCGAGGGAAACCAACACTGTGTCATCCGCAAACTAGAGCATATAACCCCAGTGGGAGAAATGATCTGGGTTGGGAAAGTAATGATTATAAATGTCTGCACAGAAAAGATTATAAAGGAGGGGGGAAATAGGCTATCCTTGTGGTAAGCATTGCTGTGATCCGAAAATTATAAATTGTACAAAAACAAACTAACTAAACACAAAATATTTAAGCTCGCCACTTTCACTTGCGTCGTTTTTCAATTCTTATTCAATCTTAAAATAAACCACAAATATGTCTAAGCAAGTAATATTTATTAATAATAGTATAATTATACTCACTTATTTTTCCTAAAAAAGATAGGTCCAGAGAAAAGGTTCACAATAAAAAAAATACTGCATGAATAATTACTATTTGGAAAAGGATTCAAAATACAAAATAGAAATAAAATTTTTAATCTTATTCTGTATCACTAACATGTGCAGATAAACTTTGTAATGCCATCTTCAAAGCTCCTTCTTTAGTTTTGTTTCCACCTATAAACCCAGTAGCATGACAGAATATACAGCCTTCAATGCCTGAAATATTACTTAGCTGGTCATCTCTGATTCCTCTCCATTCTTTATGCAAGAATACTCTAAAAAATATAAAAAAGTTACCCTAACATATACATACATATCTAGCAGAACAATTAGTATGTAATGATTTTAATTGAATTGGTGAGTTCGAAAATCGTAAAACTCCCATATTTGATATTTTGAAGTAAGATAGCCATATTGCTTAAAATGTGTGTTTCCATAATAACTGTACCTTATACTTGGCCGTTATCATAGTACAGCTATAATAAGAAGAAAAACCGTACAAGCCCGTGACTTATACGGTTGTTTATCTCAACAACAGTATTGTGCAGTCGTTTGTTTACAAGCCTATTGTTTTTTTTTACTGAAAATAGTCACAAAGAGGGTAGACCTATCGTGTGGGTCGCGGACGGCCCGCACTGTGACTATTAGAAGGGAGAGGGACTATAGAAAGGATATGGTTGTGGACCCCCTTTTTGAAAAGTTGCAGGTCATAGTTCTCTGAAAAAACTGATTTTGGAAGCTTGTTCCATTCCGTAGCAGCCCTGTAAATGAAGGATTCTTGATGGAGATTGGTCCTTGTAGTGTCAATCTTGAGAGTAAATGAGTGAGACTGATCAGCGTGGAGAGTTCCATTTATATAGATTCCTTCACTGGCATAGTCAAGAGTTTCAATGAATTACTCTTCCAAATAGAGATGGAATTGATAAATACTAAAGATGATGATTTGATGGTTGACCTAACACTTAACAGTTTAAATCTTATATTTTTCCTTTATGACTTAAATAAATATTAAATAAAATAAAAAAATTTCAATTGTTTTTTTTGTTCAGTGTTAAGTTAAAAAACTGTAAAAGCCCATCAACTGTTTTTGTCTGTCATTGGTAAATCATTGCATTATCTGGAAAACTATATAAGACTGAAACCACGAGATCTAAAACTTTTGTATGCATACCAATTGTTTATATCGAGTAGTTTCAACTTCAAAAGGATTTTATTGATTTTCTCGAATCCATAATTTTGGACAAGTATGGTTTTCGAACTGATCGATTCAATTAAAATTTATCCAATATGAAATTTTTAATGTAAATATATTTTTATTTCATTTTATTTCTTTACATTTGCTATTGTGCAATTATTATTAATGTTTTAAAATTGCATCAAAACAAACAATTACCTGCAAATAAAACTATCTGGCTGCAAAGGTATAGCTTGTACTCTCCAAGAATCACCAGTATCATGGAATAAAATAAACTTGATTTCACCAATAATCCCCAACTCTTCCTCTAACGCAATGAGATGATCTTTCCAGGGACATCTTTCTTCAAACAAAACAATTTGCCCACTTTCATGCAGTTTTTTTCTATTTTTGATTGATTTTTTAACAATTTCTCTAGCTGGCCACCAAATAGTGGCTCCTTCCACAACCCTCTCATTAAATTCTTTGCCTACCATTTCCATAGCCTGATAAAACATGTCATCTGTGGGCACTGGATTTGGAGAATTCCACTCTGGATTCAATCTATGGACTCTTGCACTTAAATGAGTATTTATTCTATACTTTGGCTTGCCTTCAGTGAACATAGGAATCCCATTATCTATAGCATCTAATTCTTCCACAAATCCTTCATAAATATACACAAAAAGGGCTCTCAAACAGTCAGTTGGTACAGTGTATTCTTTTTTATTTAATATTTCTGTTAATACTTCGAATCCAAAATGGGCATAAACTAAACCAGCTGAACTTAACCTATAATTTATTTAATATTATTTTAGTTTAAGCAAGTAATGTCAAACTTACTTTATTGATTTGTTTTTTATTAAATCGGGACGAATAGAACTAATTGTTTTATTAAATTCTCTTTGGTGATGATCGTATTTGTGGTTTTTAGGGTCGTACTCTCCTCCTACATCCACGACTATGTCACAATTACCTAAAATCTGATTAATATTAACATAGCTTAATCTAAAAAAAAATAAATGAACTTACATTTTGATCTCTGGTTCTAACAATTTCTGCATCAGTATATTCGGGAAGTTGTTTTAACATGTAACAAGCCAATGCTTCGTCACAATGAAATACACCACTATGTGTTCCAATTTTTTTAAAAATTCGAGGATTTTTAGAATTTGTAGCCATTGTATTAAATCTAAAATTTAAAATTGAATTAATAGAGAAATCCAGAAAAACTAAGTAAGGAAAAATACCCGTTCCACACTTGCGAAGCTACCTTTGAGGTGATGCGAACAATTTTATCTACTTTATTGCTAAGAGCCATAGATGTATCCATTTCCTACAATTTAACCTCACTTTAGTTTACTTATGATCATAGAGATAAGAGTACGTGAACGTAAGAGTTGACATAATATACTATATAAATTTTAGTTATATTTGTATTTAAAGATTAATATTATTCGATCAACCTTGACAAACTATAATTGCACGTATTTAATAATTTTTGCACACAATTCACTCATTTGACTTTTTAATATTAAATTTTAATAAAATTAAAAACGAAAATATGTTTAAAAAACAAAAGCTATGACCAAGGGCGAATGCGACACTAGAGGTAGAGAGCAACACTTAAATACTCTTGCAGCTAACTTTTTCTACTTTGACACACTCAGAAAGGAAAAAAGACCATGTATCTTTTACACCTCTCTGCTTGTTACAGTTTATTTTTGAACATTTTTATTTTTGTGTTAGTTATGTCAATTTGACATACAAGTCATAGGACCATTTGAGGTTATAAACGTAGTTTGTTTACATGTATGCGGTGAAAAGATTTTGGTTAAAATGCCTGTAGATATAAAGGAACTTACCGAAGGTTGGCTGGAGCTAGAAAGCGACCCTGGTTTATTTACTCTACTGTTAGAAGATTTCGGTGTAAAAGGAGTTCAAGTTGAAGAAATATACGATCTCAATAAACCTTTAGATAGCCCTGTATACGGCTTTATTTTCTTATTTAGATGGGTTGAAGAAAGAAGATCGCGACGTAAAGTTGTTGAACAAAACGAAACATTCGTTAAAGATGAAGACGTCGTTAATAATATATTTTTTGCCCAACAAATGGTTCCTAACAGCTGTGCAACACATGCACTTATTTCAATTTTATTAAATTGTCCTACAATACATTTAGGAGAAACTTTAACAAGGTTAAAAGCTCATACTCAAGGTATGAGCCCAGATAATAAAGGGTGGGCAATCGGAAATACTCCAGAATTAGCATGTGCCCATAATTCTCATGCTATGCCACAAGCTAAACGACGTTTAGAAAAAGGAAGTGGGGTATCTACTGGACGATTCACAGGTATGTGACTGCACAACCACTGATTTAAGGCTGCAGAACATATATAATTTTACTTTAGACCAGCTTGTATAGTAATTCAGGCACCTGCTTTATCTTCCACATGAATGAAGATACCTATTGTAACAATTGGTGCAAATTAAACTTAACATTATTATGTAGATTTTTTTTAGATACTAACACTTACACTAACTTGTAATAATTATTTAGTTAACTCAAATTTTAAATTTTAACTGTACACATACTCCCGAAACTTACATTTAAATCAACACAAGGCATTTTCTATTACTAAATACTTTTTAAGTTTGGTGAAAAATTATAACTGCTATATTGATTATTAAGCAATGCCATACTTACTGTAGAGGAATAGAAACATTCAAAGAGCTGTGTGCCTAAAGTCCAAGTTACCAAAAGAAAAATCTTGTAAAAGCCCTTTTGAAAAGCTGAGAAACCAACTGAAAAAAAATGTATATTTATTTATGGGAATCACTACTTGCACTCTAAACTGTATGTAAGCGGGACCCTAATTTGAAAGTAACCTTCAATGTGAATTAAAAATATTTGAAATATTGTCGCGGATAACAAGTTCTTATATTAAATGTGAAAAAAGTTTTCGCTTGGTTATAAAAAAATAGTTATTTGTATTACTATACATTGTAGGGGGGTCGTGAAGGCTATGCAGCCTCTTAAGCACCTCGACCTATCAGATCTTTTGTGCATTCCTGCAGGAAATGGCACTTTACTCCCATGTAATACATATGATTTTTCCTCCTACCCACTCATTAAACCTTTTTCTTTGGAGTGAAAAATATGCCAGTAAAACATTTTCTGAATAATTATTTATCTTATCTTCAACCCATAGCTTATATTGGGTATATTTTTTTCATACCTGTCTTTAGATTTTTGTGGTAGTAATGTTAATAACTATGATGTTTGTTCCTTAATATTAGGTGGCGTATTTGAAAATTCAAAATCACTTGAATCGCTCTCCATTTTTTAAAAATTCAATTGTGTTCAATAAATGTAAAGCGACTTTGCACCTCAAAGTCAATCACAGTGTTTACTGTCAGTGAGCCACAGCATACTATGATAGTTTTTTCTTAAGTCAAAAAACGTATCTACAAATCCTAAATTTAAAATCCCATTAAAATCCCGTGTTTACTGTCAGTGAGCCACAGCATACTATGATAGTTTTATTATTAAGTCAAAAAATGTATCTAAGAATCCTGAATTTAAAATCGCTGTGTTTACTATCAGTGAGCCACAGCATAACTATGATTTTCTTATTCTCAACCCACAAAACATCTAAGAATCCTGAAGTTGAAATTTTTATTTAAAAACCTAACATTAAAGTAACATTCATGTTTAATTTTTACCAGAATACAGGATAAACAAGATGTCCTAGAAATGAAACAATTTGAATATAATAGATTCACAAGTTTCATTTACAACATACTCCAACTGAGCGGGAGGAAATGTACTTTCCTCCCTAGGGTGGGAAGTATGAGTTTCCTTCCTGATGTGAGGGAGGAATATGTGTACTTTCTATAGAGGTAGGGAGAAAATAATTATTTGTGATTATACTTTAAACTACTAACAACATTTCAAAGTTTCAAGTTCCATCACTGTAATAAGGATTGTTTCTAACAATATACCACATGAAGTTCATTTTTCAAGAGAAAAAGCTGGATATGCGTTTTTAAGAATACTTTAATTATTTTTATTAATTTACAGCAATAATTTGTAGTCAAAACTCGGACTTAAATGTACTTTATGTGTACAAACTTAAGTGTTTATTTTAAAATGTTAAGAAAAAAATCTAAGATAAGTTAATAATGTATACAAAGGGAAGTGGGAAAGTTTTGCAATATGACGCAACCTCGTGGCATAGAAGTCTGAGTGTTGTGCGACTTTGCACTATTTCCTAATGTGAAAATGAAGCTGAAAGGGAGACGGTTTTCCAGTGATGAGGACCTTTTGAGGACTTGGGACAACGAGTGCACTATAAATAAATAAATAGAGCTGCATTGCAAAACCTTCCTAGTTCTCTTTGTATAGTCCCAATTACATCCACGAGTTTTGTTTACCACCTGTTTATTTAACAGTCAATGCTGCAAATATAAATATACTAACAATTTTTATAATATTATCTTCGCTAAAACTCCTTTAGTATAATTGTGGTATGTCTTTTATTATCTTTCATAGGTGAGGCGTTTCATTTTGTGAGTTTTGTTCCAATTGGTGGAAGACTTTTCGAACTAGATGGTTTAAAACCATTTCCCATAGATCATGGTCCATGCAGTGACGTGGAATGGACAGATAAGTTTCGGAGTGTGATTACAGATCGACTTGGTATAACAGCTGATGAGTATAATGAAATACGATTTAATCTTATGGCAGTAGTACCTGATAGACGATTGGCAATACAACATAAATTGAAGATGTTAAGAACCAATAAACAGATAGTTTTGGATGCGTTACAACATTTGGTCAAAATTAAAGATAAAGGAGGTGGAGTTAAACAGGAAATACCCACAGATGTTGTTAAGAATTCGATGAGTGTTGTTGAGGAAGTGAGGGTTTTTCAAATATTATCTTTACAAGTATTTTGTTTTCATGACTAAAAACTAGTAAAATTAAAATATTTCTAGTCTGTGGAAGCAAATAAAGAAGAACCTGAAGAGGAACCTAAAAATATCAAACCAGAAGCACCTTCAACTAATAGTAAAGTAACATTATGTCCATTGGACTATGCAACTCCTTTAACTATACAAACATCGCCTGCTCCAAGTACATCAGGCACTGACACCCCCTCAGATCTTGGATCTGCATTTAACTCTCCTACGCAAGCGTGGAATTGGGCGAATTCCACGGGCGGTCAGAACAGCCCGACCTCTAAAGATCTCAAGAGATTCGTAGTGCTTCGAATGGCCGAGCAAGAAGACAAGGAAAAAACGAGTAAGTAATTTTAAAATTAAAATTTCCCCTGATATATGTTACTTTGGCCACTTTGTTTAGTTTCTAGACTGAATTCTGAAAATATAGAACGCAAATCCAGTGGAGGGCATGCCAGAGTACACACAAGTGATGGAGATCCTGTGGTAGCTGAAAAAAGAAATCAGGAGCTGTTGGAACCACACACCTTCGCTCCTAAAGATCTTTTGGCTTTGCTGCGAAACCTAGAAAACGAGATTTGTATGTGCGAGATGAGTCTTAAAGATGAAAATGATAAACAAAATAAATATAAAGTAAGAAAATGTCGACATTTTCGTATTAAAATTAATTTATGTCATTACAGGTTGATGATAGTCGCAGAACTCATAACTATGATGAGTTCATTTGTACATTTCTGTCGATGCTGGCAGAGCAGGGAAAATTGGCAGATCTGGTAGAACAGAATATTGTAATACCAAAAAGGCCAAATAATTCCACACCAATACCTAAACCGGCAAAAAAAAAGAAAGACGGCGGAAAAAGAAAGAAAAAAGGAAGGTCCAAAGTTAAAAAGAGACGTTAAAACTTTTTATTTATTGAATATTTTGCAGAGATAAATTTTGTTGTATATTTTTTTCTTATTTTATTTGGCTCAGCTATTTATGTATATTTTAAATTTTAAGATATTAAAATTTTGTGATATTTTATGTTGTTTACTTATTCTGAAATGGTTTAAAAAATTGAAACATGAAAGGCATAAATAAATACTTCGTTTTTAACAAATTCAATTTTGAAACATTACAGTCAATAATTCTTGATTAACATTCCTACGAAAATCAAAGAAGCTTAAGATATTAAGCTCAAAATAATTTAAAAGAGTATTTCTTAAAATATATTTGTAAGGTAAATTGAAATTATAAAAAACTTCATTTCATGTTTAAATTTCCAAAATACACAAATGTGATCAATAAACTTTTCCGTTATTACAATGACAATTTTATCATTGATCCATTAAACATTAAATAATTTTTAACTAGTTAATTACCTTATTATTTAAGTCGAGTTACATTTTTATCCAAAATGAGTTAAATTGACATTTCTATACACTATCAATTTGATTAATTACAAAAATCTTGTTTTAAATGAAGTCACATTTAGTCTCGATAGATGGCGTTTTGATAAATTACGTTTCGTTGAATGGAAATTTAAAAAAAAAGATATCGATGAATGATTTTATTAATAAAAGACGGATTTATTTTAAGTTTATTTGTATTTCACAAAATGAAACTGTAAATGTTCTTTTGTTATGATTTTACAGCGATGTAAAGAAGAACTACTTTAAAACGTAGCTACTTTTGACAACTCGAAAAGTTTGTGACATGTGCGATTGTGCGAAATCAGCTGAGCTGAATTAGTACATGCGTAAATTGTTGAATGCTGAATTTAGTGAAAGGAAAATCGCAAGAAATAAGGTATGTACAAAAAAAAAGATAATTTTACATTTTGTCATCGATACAAAGAAGTTAGATTTAATTGGTAAGAATTACGCCATTGCATGTCAAAAATGTTAAAATGAAAGATGATTGTATTGAATGCTAACAGATTTTCCAGATCAATTTCTATTTTTCTGCAAATTTGATATAGAAATCTGTATCTACGACTTAAATTTATGTTGCTTTACAAACATATGTTTGTGCATTAAAGTAAAAACAATGCTTATTACTTTAGGTATTATGTAGATAAGAATTGGTTTTTACTTCTCGCATTACAGACAAAGCTGTTTTCATTATATTCACATTCTATTTGACAAAAATGTTCGTGTTTATTCTCATTTATTGATAATTTAACTTGTTTACATTACAAAATGTCCGTAGCATTCATGTACCCACATTATTTTTTAATAAATATATTTTTGATGATGCAACTTATTTGGCGACTTTCTAAAATTTATGCAAAAACACACGTAGATATATTTTTTGTAACAAATATTACGTTATAGTTTAGTTAGCCATACTATTAGTTTACACTGTTCTAAAAATTGTGCATGTTATATTTTGATTATGTTTTAATAACAGCTGTGATAAGTAATTCTATAATCTTGGCTATATTTTGAAATAAAATTTAAATTGCTTTAAAAACGGTATTTATGGTGTGTAAAAGTAATTTAAAATTGTAATTAAATAAGAATCTTAATAACTTTATTTTATGGGTTCATTTGTTGTAATTCTTTTGATGTAGATAACAGTTTAAAAATATGTTAGGATAAGTATTTTGTTAAAGTGCTTATAATTCTTAACAGTGCTGTATAGGAGATATTTGATTAAATAAATGAAGCTATTGTAATCATGGATAGGGTATTTAGATTCATTTTATTAATTATTTAACCCTTTAATACCACCACAAGCTATTCTTGTTGTGGAACATAGTTTCTATACAAAATACTACACTCAACCACTTCATTAATTTTTTGTTAAACATAGTTTTTTCTTAATTTGTAGTTAAGTTATTCTCTTAGTAACAGAGTTATGTATGGAAAAAATAATGTTTTATTTAAATATGTTTATAATTCATTTGATAAAACTTAGGTATATTAAAATTTTAGTGTCTTGGAAACAAATTAAAATTGTAAAAACTATATATTATTTAGGTAATAAATAAAGAAAACCTCACAGCGTGACGATTGATAATGAAAATTTTCTTAAATTTTACCATATAAGTAGTTCTAGAGTTGTTAATAAATTGTAAATTGTACGATACATTTTTTAATTTAGGGGGTCTAACTACACTGTCGTATTTTTAATTTTCGATGATGTGGTTTCAGAAATGAGTTCAAGATACGGAGATTGCTCAAAACCAAAAAAATCTAAGACTTCTGATGAAGTGGTCTTCACATCATTTTGGGGACATTTACCCACACTCTTATTACATGATATTTTTGAACTTTTAAGCACAGAAGATAAACTAAATGCATCTGCTGTTTGCAAGCATTGGAGACAACACAGTTTTCATCCAAAGTAGGTATCACTTAAACAATAAATAAAAATATAATTGACCAATGCCACCTGCCGGGTGAATATCAAAATAGCCTAAAAAATTAGACAGCCAAATCACGTGGTCGTTATGTAAGAATACATATGTTTGTTGGGCTTTGATTTTAAACAATTTGTTTTCCAGGTGGTTTCCATCACTAACATTTAGGATTGAACAGCATAATTTAAACAGAGCCCGTTTTCAAATATGCGTATTTGGTAGGTACGCGTCAGAAATAAAACTAATAATCAACTCATTATCTTACGAGTGTGTTGAAGAGTTTGTACGTTTGTTAAAAGAAATGCAAATTAATAATAATTTGACCAGTTTTATTATAGAACCAACGCATTGCAGACTCGAAATGCCAGCACAACAAAATAGTAATAGGTAAGAGGTACCCAAATTCAGAAAATGCACACTATTTTATCTGCAGCAGTCATGTTGGAGGCTAATGTGCGCTTGTTTTATTGTAGATGTAACGTTGCATATGAAGAAATACTCAGTATATTGAAGTCCTTTTTACACAAATTACACAAGTTCAGCATCGGTTGTTTGGAAGATTTTTCCTTGCAACTGGAGGAATTATTGGAAATGCTTGATCCTTCTTTAATAACCCTTTTAGGACTGGCTTCCGTTAAAGACATTCCCTTTAAACAGGAAGGGGGTTATTTTGATTCTAAGTTAATTTGTCCTTTCACGAAATTAAGGGTGAGTTTTTTGTATGCATTTTATTTTGTCTGTACGTGATTATAACGCCGTGAATATTTTTTTATAGATTTTAAGTATAGATTATGATCAGTTGTCTGATGATTTCTTGGGAAAATTGGAGGGCATTCCGGACTTGGAAAGACTGATAGTTCATCTGCACAGTGTCCGTCAAAATCATCCAGGCACCACCGACAACGGTTGGATAAATTTTAGCATAAAACATCCGTGTTGCGAGTTACGTCTGACGGTGATACACGCTTTCAACGACATCAGTACCTTACATGAAACTGTAATGAGGCAGTATATGCCGCTATCGCACCTTAAAGTGTTTTTTTGTGAAGAGGTAAGGTTATTAACAAAATTTTGGTCATCTGCACAATTATTTTTGTAACATTCTTGGTCGGCATAAACAAGGATTCATTTCAATTGTTTTTGGTTTGAAGTCATTATAAATTACACTAATATAAGTACAAAAAAATATATTTACATTCGGGGGAAGATTTCTCCAACATGGCAACCCTGTTTGGTTGTAATGTCAAGTGTATTATCGTCTAACCTCTAAACGTCAAATGTCAACACTTGACGTTGTTGCGCATTTTGATATTGGTCTCTGGTTTAGTGCTTTTTTGGGATGAGCGATATTAGAAAAACATTGATTTCAAAAAATATTTCTAATAGTATGTTTCTGTTTATTGTTGTAGCCATAAACTACAGACAAAACGGTAGTAAGTTTGTTTTCTTTTACAACCAAGAAATCAAAAATACACAGGGTGGGCTATAAGGCAGTTGTCAAAAATAGAAATTTGTAGCAACAAACAGATACTGGTACCTACAAAAGATGCTCAAATTGTTTTCCATGCTGCCTCAAGTAAACATTGCATCTTTATTATTGATTTACAAATTTTGTTGCATCATCTGTAGGTTTTCAAATTCTGATTCGTGTCTTCACGAATCTAGAAGGAATAAACCTTATGTTTTAGTACACCCCAGCTTGCAAAGTCCATGGGTGTGATATCTGGGGATCTTGGAGGCCATTTAATGGTACCCCTTCTTCATCAAAGTTTTAATTTAGAAAGTCTCTCATAACAACCCCATAATGCGGGGTGCTTGTTGCTATATCAAGTGTAAAATGTAAGGATAATCACTTTTACCTACTGAAATTTGAGCCAGTAATTGCCAAAGCCGGTGATACAATACTACTTCTTAGTAAAAAGTCATTTGAAGCTGTGAACTGTAAGGAAGCCGCTATTTTCGCATTTTTTTCAAACCTCTTTTCTAATTTCCAAAAAGATTTTGTCAAAAATTCGGATTACTTTGTTAGCCACTTGTGACTAGCACGCCATTGTGTATTAGACGGTCGTTAGTATCAATGGCTTATAAAGTAATAAACACCATGAGTGATTAGTTTGGAATTTAGCGTTCGGAGGGGTTCAAAGTCTGAATACCATTGTTTATTACCATTATTAAAGTAGTAAAGTAGTATTTCTAAAATATATACAGGGTAGGTCGTAAGTCAGTTGTCAAAAATACAAATTTATTATCAACACACAAATACTGCAGCAAACTTGCAAAAGAATGCTCGAAGTGTTTCCCACGCAGTTCTAGCAAACATTGCATCTTTTGAACACTGATTTACAAATTTTGTCGCAAATTTGTGGGTTTTCAAATTTTAATTGGATTCGTGTCTTCAAATGCTCAACATCATGAATCTCTCTCTTCCAATTAAAGTTTTTTACAATAACTCTATAATGCGAAGGTGCTCCATCGTGTTACCATATCAACTTTAACTTAACAGCTCCGCTTCCGACCTAGTTTCTTCAAATCTTAAATTTAATTTGCGAATACCTTGTCGACATGGAGGTAGGAAAACTTTCCTAGAACAAATCACAAACATCACTTGTTGCGATCATAGATTGCAACTTTTCGTTTGACTTTACTCTTTATTTCCATTAAAATCATTCACGAGCCGGCCCTGAGCGCCAACGTATGTAAATTAGCAACCAACTGTAAAAAATCACAAACAGCTATAAACTTCCCCTCCATTCGCGCGATGTATCTGGCTGGTACACGGGCAGTCAGCTCTCCTCTCAACGCGCTGTCTCGAGTCGACGCAATAGTTAGTATCTCCACGAACGCCGAAGGCGACGGTTGAATTCAGTTCATTTTTATGGCGTTCAAAAGATCGCTTTTTACTTTTATTTTAAAGTTTCAAGTAAAAACCTTTAAAAACCAGCGATATATGATTTTCAACCAGTCCACTAATTATCGAAGTAGAGTATAATTCTTCCTGTGTACGAAAAAGGTAATTTACAACGTCCGATTCGTACATCAGTGTTATATTAGGGTCATGTTTTCACCATGTTTGCAAAACAAATACACGCTGTTCTATAGTTAACTTTCTGTTTATTGTTCTCAGATAACAAACAACATAACCTCAGACTGCTTGTGTAAACTGACTACACACTAGTCAAGTTTACAGCTGACCACCACTATGATAGGCAATACAAAGTCTAAGGATTTCTAGTGACAAATGACATCTAGCATAAATACTAGGAACTATTTCGCAAAGTTCAAAATGTACATTGATAGTGTTAAAATTTCAAATGATTCTAACAAAAATTTTTATCTTGAAAGCTTGTACAAGCTCCATTTGTTTTTTTACTACAAACAAATGTAGAAGCACCGATTTTCGATATTTTTTTTCACATATGTTCTAGAGCAGCTAACATCGATAAATATCCATCATTCCTAGTGCTTTAATCATTACGACACATTATTTAAGATAAAAGGCTTTGATTCCTTACGCCGTGCAGCTCCAGACATCGTTTCCCCGATAGGGTAATGGTCAATGTTGCGCAGGGTACTTTTTTTAACTTGTGGACATCCATTTACTTTTAGACATTGCCGTACCAGTCTATTCGATTTTCTGCACGGTCAGAATTTGTAAACTGTGTTTTTATGTCTTAATAAAGGAGTTGGTCGTGATATTTTCCAGGTGAATATACACGTGGTGGAAAATCTGTCGAACTACGCAGACACGTTGCGCAGCATAATATGGGTGGATTCGTTGAGCAGCAGTCAAAATAGTTGGGTGTTGGTGAAACCTTGGTACGACGGCAGTCCGGATCCGTTCGTTTTGACAGCCTGGTGTTGCAAATGTCTCGAAGAATTCGTCCTGTTGGGCTACAAATATTGGGAGGAGAATCTGATCGCCATCGGTAGATTGAGAAATGACAGTTTAAAGAGAATGGAAATTGCGGAATCTGATGTACTTTGTGCTAACAGACGTCTGAGGGAACCGTTAATGTTGGTAAGATTTTTTTTTTATTTATTAGTAAATTTAAGCAACAAAATTATGGATCCCACTTATGGGAGTGGCCAAAATTCCGAAGTTTAGTACCGAAATCCAGGCGGATTTACAACTTTTACAAAAATGAGTTGAGTTTGAAATTTTTTTTTACCGAGATTATTGAACAATATAATCTGAACAGAACAAAGGCACGAATTATAGTAGGTCTGTTGACTGGACGCTGCGGCCTGAGGAAACACCTGAACACCACGGGAATACTCGGAGAACCCGTGGATTGCAGACTGTGGTGAACAGCCTCTCACATCATCTTCCAATGCGACGCACTAGGAAGCAGGCGTCACAGAACCTTCGGAGTGTCTGAAGTGTCTTAAGAAAAGAAAAAGAAAGCGTTTCGTATGTGGTGACTAAATTAGAAGAAGAATATTACATCATCCCTGTTGTAACGACTTCTACAACCAACTACAAGGCATGCAACAGTCATTTTTTTGCAAGAATACCTCTAATAGGCCCTAAAAAATTTAAAAATTATTTGATGCAGTCGCAAAAACAAAATCCTCACAACTTTTAGATCAACTTATTTAACAGAGCAATATAATACCAAAGCATTGTTTGCCTTCAGCAGCCATATTAAATTTGTTTTGACAGGTCATTGGAATGCCTAGTAATGAGTCAAAATCTAAGCAAATGAATCATTCAGCGTTTTAAAGTCGGTACCTATATTAATTCAAAATTAAAAAATGCCAGAATCACAGGTGGGCGGTGATATGACTTAATAGTTCCTAATATTATCTGTCTCTGTCTGTCAGACACGGAACCTCAGGACCACGGATAGGCATGGATTCACTGTGATGAAACAAGTACCTACGATTGGTCAGCTCGAGGTCGATGAAAGTGTAGGGACTAGCACGTTACACTGCATTACACCAATGATAGCAACCTACACAAATGGCGCTTAAACGTTTCCATTTGAAATGGAAACTATGTAATTGATACTACAGAACAAATAAAAAAATACATTATATGATAGTTTTTAAGTATGAAGGTTACGACTATGCTGTATCCAAAATTTAGTGGTCTACCCTATCATTTAAGGTTAGATTAAAAATTATCTTGATAAAAAAGTTAAATTTAACTCATTTTTGTAAATATTAAAAAAGTTATGGTCAGTTTAAGGTTTGAAACTCAACTCGTCGTTGTAAAAATTAAAATAACGTCTGGATTTTCACATGTCGGTATTTTGGGTCGGTCCCATTCGAACGTGATTTTGATGCTTTGTCGTTGTAGGATATCCCGCATTGTGCTAGTAAACCATGGAAGCCGCTGAAACGATCGGAACTTCATCCGGTAGTGTGCAATCCAACCGACGGCGATTCAGACGAATACTTATTGCCGCTAGTATTAGCAGATCTACACTAAGTTAAGTACAACGTTTTTTATAAAGAAAAAATAAACCATTCAAACATCAAACTTTCGACCCGGGTACCTACGTTATTGTTTTGTCATTTTTTTGTTGGCTCTCGATAAAAAAAAAGACGCCGATTATATTATTTGTATTTTAAAAGAAACGAAAACGGTTTTACGGGGGGGTGGGGAACAAAACGATTTTATTTGTTGTGAAGGATTTTATGTATTGCGCGTATGTAGAAGTCCGAAGTTTCATTTTGAAATGATATTTAAAGTTCGCATTCGAACGTTTCTCCGTAACGATAATAATCGATCGGAACGATCTTCGTTTGAAACTCCCTAGCTGCTGGATACGATTCGTTTAAATTGTTCTTTTAGCAAAGTTTGACGTGTATAAGTATTGCTAGCTTATATCGTGAGATCTCGCTTCGATCTGTGGAACGCTTGACCAAGTTCCTGAAATTTCTCGCTCCATTAATCAATCCCCTTTCACAGCAATATAGCAGTAGAATCGTTTCGTTATTGGAATTTACAAGTCACGGTTCGTCTCGTTTTTGGTGAATTTAATTACATTAACTTCGTTTTCACAGAGTAATTCTTCTTAAATCTCGGTCTGCCCATTTTAAACGTGTATTTTAATTAATGAAATACAAGAGCGGCAAAAAAAACACCCACATTGCTACAACTACCTGCTAAAATTTAGACACATACTTCTTTTGACAGATTCTTCAGTAATGGTCGAATTAAGTCACGAGGTGTTTCTTCCAATAATAATTCCATTCTATTACATTTATGGTTAGGACTTGTATAAATCTGACCTATATCTTCTGCTCATTTTACAGATATTAAAGCGCGATGTTAAATGAGCACACCAGCTCCTCTAACGATTCATCTAGCGCTTCGAAGTTGGTTGTGAATCCTAACCTATTTTTCCTACCATTAAAACGTGTTAAACGAACTGGAATGAACTTGGTCTTGCTTCGAACGGGCGAAAGTGTATCCACTTCAGGGGTATTCAAATAAAGATTGTAGGTATCACGAATGGGGCGCTATTGTTGAAAATCAAACCGACGACTTCGTATTCTATGGAGAGCGAATGATTGTTAAAATAAAGCGATTGTTTTAATTTAAGTGTAAGCTCAAAGAGGTGATATAAAAACTTTGCACATTCCATCATGCGGGTGCAAAGTCTGACATTTTTCGTTGACAAATGAAAATAAAATAGAGATAAGAAGTATATAGGGTTCGGATTGAATCGCAGTATTGTCGAAAAGAAAAAAAATGAATGCTTTGCGTATTGCGACTCGTTTCCCTAAACCCAGAAGTAACAACATCTGTGATATTGAAAACACTTAAAAAATAAATTAAAATGAAAAGCAAACGTAACAACGATCGATGAGAATTGTTGCCGACAAAAAAATATTAAATACACGAACGCGAATAAAAGTGCTTTTCTTTCGACCAAAAGTTAGGTAAACGAATCAGCCTAATATTGATGATCCGTTTTTGTGATGAATCTCGAAGATATATTTTTAGTTTATTTATCGGTCGTGCAATTTTATATCCCAGAGTTCCTATCGCAACTTTGCTTGAATTTCGAGCGGGACGGTGTAATTTGCAGCAACCGGTTTACTTTTTTATCTAGGAAAAAAATACACGAGAAAAATAATTATACTATTAATGCTTACTTATTATGGATTTTGTTTATGCCACCTGAGATTTTCCATAAAATTTTGTTGGTTAAATAAATTAGGAAATACTATTTGAAAGACTGAACGACGAACTCCTGGATCCTTGCTTGAATAAAAACCACAAGGGACTGTTTAAAAATTATTTGCAGGAACTACACAAACTGTTCTTATAAAAATATTAAGTGTGTCTTGTTGATGTTGTAACCGTTAGAAAAACACACGTTTTATTACTCTGTTAAAAATTTCAAAAGGAAATTTTCCAAACGACTTTTATTACTCTCAGAAGTTGCATACAATCTTTAAAACAAACTACAAGAGACTAACTAAAAAAATATAAGGTAAATGTTTTTGATGTGACACATCTAATGCGGCGAGTGAGGTAAACCGCCTGCTGGCGTGGCGACCGTCAGTCTTCCGACCGACCCAAAATACCTTGGATGCAGTAACTAAAATATGAAATCTTAACGGTAAAAATAAAGAAAATTTCTGATGACAAATGACAGTTGTCAAAAACAATATTTTTGTTAAATTTTTATAGGTTATTGTTTTCGTTTGAAATTTACAATACTTTAGCACTCACATTTAAAATATCAAAGAAAAGTATGAAGAAAATTTAGCATATTTATATTAAGTGATATTCAGCAGTAGCATTTAGTTTTTTTAGTAAACCATATATATTTTCTATACGAAATATGGTTTCGGTGTTTCACATCTGCCAGGCGTCCCGCGACGGCTAATTTTTTTGATTTGGGAAGTTTTATTTGACCAATTCAATAAATATTTTTCGTTTTTTTCAGTCGAGCTTTCGATAATGTTTATTTTCTGTTTCAAGACTTCTCAGTAATATTATTGATCAATATAAGAAAAGTCATATTACAAAATATATTCTACTAAAAAATCATTACAAAGAGGATAATTTTTGATCAAAATATAGAAGCAGAACCTTTATAATACAAAGAGAGATAGAAATGTTTATCATTTTATTACAGCAAGGTAAAGATTTGTGACACTTTGAGTTTCATAGCACATCCTTCTTCTTAAACATGCATTTGGATTTGCATTTTGATGTTGCAAGAGCATTTGAAAAATTCTTATCCACTTTCAAGTGATTGTGAAGTTGCAACGATCCTTACAGCTATTGTTTTATCCATAGGGACTTCATTTTCTTGGATAATGTTCGTGGAACATTTACTGAATTAAGACCTGAAAAAATATGATTGGACTACACTAGAAACAGGCAGAGAGAGAAGAGAGAGAGATATCTTTTATTTTGACTTACAAAGATTAACTGGAGATAAGCTGTCTTTATAGTTCTTCCATTATCAATTGCAGAATATAAAATTCGTTACGAACCCTTACCGACAATATTGTTTGATCCGCCATAGGCGAAGATACCTCATTTTATAAATTTATTATCTTTAAAAATACCTGTCTAAATCTTCATTGTTAAATTCATATGTCTTTATTCTCACTACACTGTGCAATTTCATTATTTTCTTTAGCCCATGGTCTCCGAAACGCCATATTTCTATTTATTTAAAGAAATTTTTAAATTTAACATACCACACTACCCCACTGATATCCTCTGATAGGTTTTCAAACAAACAAGATTATTTATACCTTTTCAACCGCGACCCCTCGACCAATTCAGTGCGTTTAACCTTATGATTCGCTGTTTCCATTGGTTGAATTACTTAGTTTTTGAATTTTGACACACGTTAATCAAGTCCACGTGGACACATAATTTATACCGGATTTTATACGGGTAGTTAACATTATTTTTTGTTTCTAAATTTGGTACGAGTGCCGTGCGTTTGTATTAAATATTGATTACTCCTCACATAACTGTGTTCTGCAATTGATAATGGAAGAACTATACACGTGGAGAGCAACATATCTGGATCAAAATTAACTAAACCGCGGCAGGCATAGTTAACTCTTCCTAGGGAAAGCTGATCTGTTAATTTTCAATCAACTTTTACTGATAATTTTGGTAAGAGTTTATGCTTTCTAGGCAGAGTCAACTCTCCGTAACAATCTACTTTTCCTGTAACATATGTATAAGTAGATCCCAGATCGTCAATATCTGTTCATTTATTAATTGTTTTGTACTTATTTTTGTTGATATACAATTTCTAAATTTGTTTAAAAATATAGAGAAGTCTTGATAAAGAAAAAAACATTTTCGGAAGCTAGACTGAAAAAAAAACGAATAATGATTATTGAATTGGTCATATCTAACTGCTTCCCAATTAAAAAAAACCTAAAAGCCCTAAATATTTCACAGTTAATATATTTTCAAACCTAAAAAAATACTTATTCTAACCAACTATTTTGATAAAAACATTAAGTGTGTCTTGCAGATGTTGTAAATGAATTCTATGAACTTAAACACATGTTGAAATGAAAAATCTCATGGACTTTAAGCTGACACTGATCACATCGGTCTATGCCACAGAATAAGTGCTAACATTGCTGGCAAATCAATTCATATTCGAGAAATTGAGATTGCAGTTAAACATTTATGTGTGGCTTGCAAAGGATTTCAATGAATCCTTTGTCCTGTTTAACATTT
The DNA here is from genome assembly GCA_950111635.1 of Agelastica alni. Classification (NCBI taxonomy): domain Eukaryota; kingdom Metazoa; phylum Arthropoda; class Insecta; order Coleoptera; family Chrysomelidae; genus Agelastica; species Agelastica alni. Next base: position 31,453,535 of record OX467716.1, read on the forward strand.
CCTAGACATTTTTTGTTACAGTTTTGGTTTGGATTAAGTAAAGTGTTTATAACAACATCGTACACACGTAATATTCCCAATTTTTGTTTATTAAATATAAATAAATAAATATTCCAATAAAGAATTTCTTCTTCAAATAATTTGTGGGGCAAGTAACAAACTGTACACGTTGTGTTTGTATATGTAATTATCATTTTCACTCTGCAGGGTGAAAAAATGTTGATAAATATCCTTGAAGGGTATCGATTGGGGTAGTTTTATTAATGCAAATTGCACACTCCCGCCGATTTTTCTTGAATATCTTTATCAAAAAAAAAAAAGCTTTCTTATTAGTAAAGTAATTCTCAAGTTAGTGATTTCGCAGTATTATGGTAAGGAGATAAATGAAAAAAATAAGTGTACACTGAATATTGACCAAAGACCAATACGTTCAAGTCAGGTTGGTGAAGAAGAAAATAAAAAATAATTATATTACTTCTTTAATGCGAGAAGATCAAATGCGAGGTCGCATTCAAAGGGGTCGAGTATCTTTTTTACGTTTTTGACTTTACCCGTGCATTTTATGATCGCTTTCGAGCAAAATCAACAGAAATATCGAGAATTTATTTTTATTTTTTTTTATTCTTTTGCTTCGCCCTCTCCCCTAGCGAATGCGACCTTGTAATGTGTAAATAATTTCAATATAATTAGATATTAAATCTAGTAAGTACTAAAATTATATATTGTAAATGTTAAAGCAACAGCAGCTTTTTATTTTGGGTGTTTGTTAAAAATGCTAGTTTATATGTTAAACCATTTATATTTTATCGAAATTTATTATTGTATAAGTTTATTATAACGAGTTGAAACTTTCGGATGGAAAAGTTGTGAAAAATGTGTTGCTTTTACGTTTAATTAGAATTTAAAATTGAAAAATATGTAACTAGAAAATTAATATATAGTTTAATGACAATTGACAGTTGAAATGACAATTGACATGTGTTGTTAGATGAGCAGAACACAACGACGAATGTTGCTGACAATGAGAGCATTTGTTAACAGTTAAAAGTTTGTGCTTGGAGTGATAAAACGTCGATATCGCAATTTTTCCAGCCGAATTTTTTTGCATTTACGTGTTAAGGATTAGCACATCTTTTAAAGTGAAATAGATTTTATTTGATCGAATGCCAGAAATGATACAAGAATAATTTGCCACAAATCATTCTTTTTTCTCTTTTTTTAGCATTCTGTTCAACACTAATCCATTTCTTTGTTACCGTTCTTTTTAAATATTTCACGAAGAAATTAAAAGGCTTTAAATATCAACGTTTTTAATGCGATTTAATCAAAAATGGTGTGAAATGAAAAATCTTAACATCAAGTACCTGAATAACAAGTGATCATAGCAAAAAAATAAACCTGCTATTGTAATTGCTAAACTAGTCCAAAATATTAGTATTAACAAAGAATAAAAATCTGCATATGTGTGAGTGTATAAAATGAAGGATATGAACATCTGACGTACAATTTTTAACTACCAGTCAAACTTTATAGGGTATTTTAATATTGCATTCCTAAACATTCCACACTTTTATGTCACTTTAAAATTGACAGTAGTTACACTGTAGGTACTGCAAATATCAAAGAAGGGTCATTTGAACTACTTAATGTAGCCAATCAGAAACGGTCATTTTGAGGATAAATTTACTGCAGAATGTGTGATAGGTCGTTAAAGAACTGTAAACATGTTAATGTTTACAAATACTAACATGAAAAGTAAATTTAGAAACGGTTTTGTTTCTTGCGTTGGTTACGTGAATATCCAATCGTTAGCTGAACTGTTATTATGTTTGACCGGGAATAATTTGACTGCAGTTTGTGTAGTAGATCATTAGGGAATTGTAAACACGTTTAAATTATATGTCAGGTGTACCATGTTGTTTACCTTTCGTACAAGCGTCAGTATTAGAACAGTTAAAACGTATCTTGTCCGTGAACTGATATTTGACATTCCGAATAGTAATGTTTATTGTAAAAATGTATTTGTAGTATCGAAAAGGATAGTGCCAAATGTCGCATTAGTCGATTTAACGAAATACAAAGATCAAATGTGCGTAAACTCATCCAAACGAATGGTGGATACGAATGACTATTATTAAACTTTATTTGAGTGACAAGATATGGGTGATTTTTACTAAAAAGTTGAAATAAAAACTTGTACGAAGGACAATATATTTATAAATGTCGAAGAGACGTAACTAAGTGATTACGAATGGAGCTTAGATCATATCTGTGATGAAACAAAAAATAAATAAATATGTACTCATTGTTAACAGCGTACATATGTTCAAACGCGCTGATAAATTACAATGTAGGTCTCGAGATGTAGCACCGATCGAACATTTTACGCTGTAAAACTAACGGACGTGCCGGAATTGCTAAATATTACAGAATAATAATGATATAGATCAATCTAAGAATCCAGTTGATCGTTGATCACTGACATTGACATGGAACACTATCGGTACCAGATTGCAATAACATTGATTACTTTTACAGTGTAAAATGGTTCCTCTTATCTCTGGTACACAGTACACATATTTCTGTGCTGCCAATCGCTTCTCTTTAAAAAAAAGTCAGACAAATGTACTGAAATAGAACTCAACACTATTTTAAAGCAAAAAAAATCCTAGTAGTAATTGGGTATAATAGAGGGGTGGATCTAGAGGTCCATCTCAAGGGAGGAGGACCAAAGTTTCGATAATCCAACAACCCCCTAAGCTAAACTCCAAAACTTCCACAACCCCTTAATTCATATTTCTTCCCAATATTTAAACCTGATCCCTTGTGTTGTTAGAGTTAGTAACTGGCATTGTAGTACTCCTCCCCCTTTGGATCCGCCCCCGTTATGATAATACGGTTTAAAAAAATTGTAGGTAATAATTTGGAAACATATGATTGTAAGCCTGATTACTTCTATTATAGATTGATCCATTATTTTGTTACGTCTGGATCCATTCGTACTTGTCTGATTTTTTTTAGTGCCTGTGTACAGATTGATTCACTTAAATAACATGTTTGTCGATTATCGTTTTGAGATGGTATCGATGTATGAATTAGTCTGTTAAATACGTTATTTAAAGAAAACTAAAGATTATTGAATATTATTTTAGGTGATAAATATATATTTTATTTTTGTTATTGTACTATGGAACCGAGAGAATTGTACGTTTGAAATTTTCCTTCGTAGTAATTAATGTAAAGACTATTTTAAATGTTAATAGAGGAATAATTAATAGCCATACACTTTGAGGAACCGATAGAAAATTTCGAAGGTTGTTACGAACGAAAATTACGGATTTATTGTGTTGTAGTTTACTTTAGTCAAATTTACCGATATATTAGGAAATTTTTGGCGCATTCTCCATTTAAATATTACAGCATTTTTCCTAATAGCGATTTTGATTTGCTCATTCAGTATATTCGGAGGCTGCTTTTTGTGAAAAATAACAAGAATAATTGATATTTTCTGAATTAACCGAGTTTGGAGATAAATTAATAATGAAAGGCACACTTGCAACGTTCCCACTTTATCACAACAGCATTGACACTTCGAGTGCCGATTTAAACCGAACTGGTTACGCTAAACGATCTCTTTAAAAAGAAAAATGCTGTAATTAAATATTAAAATAGATCACAGGCGTTAATAATACGATCAAGAAAGTTTTCCGTACAACAAAGCGAGTACTTTCAAAAAAATTAACCTCAAAAAAGTATGTCGATGATTAAACTTGGAGAGTAGGAGAGTAGACTCCCGCTGGGAAAGAGACAGTCGTTTGAGAGGTTGTTTCGCGCTCTCTCTAATGGGCAGGGCTTCGCCCGAGAGCTGAGTGGAAGGGATAGGATTCAAAAATCGGGCGTAAGCCCCGCGCCCATTAGAGAAAGTACGAGACAACCTCTCGATCGACTTTCTCTTTCCCATCGGGAGCCAACTCTTAGCACGGGGACCAGCAGTCTACTCTCCTATGTATGTGATTAAATGAAAACATAACCTACAATATCGGTTTGGTAAATTTGCATGTTGTTGGTTAAATGAAAACATAAACCTACAATTCCGGTTCGGTAAACTGGTTAGCAAATTTATTGTCTGGTTAGTTATTTGAAAGAAAACGGATGAATTGTCTTGATCCATAAATGAATCGGTTATTTTTAAGGCATTGCTGCTTTTTAAAATGACCGATATCCAGTTATAATAAATGTTAAGTGTGTTAAAATAAATAAAAGTTCATCCGTTTATTTGTAGTGTATTTTTGTTCGATAGCTTAATAGACCACGTAAATAATATGTGTCACTTTATTTTTCGATTTAAATTTAAAATGTCTTGAATGTAATGTTCGTTACGTACTTTTTACCATTATTATGTGTTATAGAAGTTTACATTTTAGTTTTTATTGTTTTTTTGTTTTTTTTTTTACTACATGAAGAATTATGGAATAAAAATTAAAAAAATGTATTAACATAAGTTTCTTTTGAATATATGTAATTAATAAAAGTTAAAACCTTTTTAAAACTATCTCAAGAATCTAAAAAGTTATTCAATATAAAATATATACGTCTATTCATTCCAATATTACGCACTTTTTAAGTAGTATTTAAGGGCGATAGTAAGGGTTAAATGTGAACACGTTTCTTTATTAAGAATTAAACCATTGGCGGTTCTCTAATAGCTAGGGTTTGCCTCTAACCTCCGTACTAATAACCAAGAAGGTAAGTAAGGTGGCCCATATCCCGAGAGTTACGTAGAACTGCAGTGATTATCTGTAAGGAGGACCTTCTCTGTGTATGAAAAAGCGTCCAATTAGGGTGGTGCCACAGTAGCAAGTGGGCAAATTTTCCAATCTCTTCTGCATCTGTAAATTGATACAAACAAAAAATGTTAGGGCCAGTTGCACAAAACGCAGTTCACCGATAGTTCAGTTGAACCGCAGATCACTGGTGAACGTGGTTCACATACCAATCGGTTGTACCAAGTCTAGTTCAGTTGACTGATGATCATTTTAAGTCGGTACATAAATTCAGAGATCCATATACTGTACGTTGACCTAAAGAAAGCATACGACAGCGTACCCTTAATTAAACTTTGGGAAACTCTGGAAACTTCCAACATTAATATTGAACTGATAAAAGGAGTAAAGTCATTATACAATAAAACCAAATCAAGAATTAAAGTTGGACAAAACCTAACAACAGGGTTTAATATCACAAAAGGGCTGAAACAAGGGTGTTGCTTGTCACCAACATTATTTAAAATATATTTGGAACGGGCACTAGCGAATTGGAAACGGAAATGCCAAAACATGGGCATACCTTTAGATGAGGACACAACATTATACACACTCTCATTCGCAGACGATCAAATTATAGTCGGCCAAGACATAGACGACACAGAGTATATGACACGAAAACTTATAGAAGAATATAAAATTTGGGGACTAGAGGTTAATGTAGAAAAAACGGAATATATGTGTATTGGGGGAGTGCAACAGGACTTACAATTATCAAATGGACAAAAAATCAAACATACGTCAGCTTACAATTACTTAGGAATGAGAATATCAAAGGATGGGACACTCGAAGAAGCAATATTGGACAGAAATATGAAAGGAAGAAGAGCAATATCAATGTTAAACGGAGTACTGTGGGATAGAACAATAAGCAACAACAACAAAAAAAGAATTTACGACACGATAGTGAAGAGCATAATAATGTACGGTTGCGAAGTATGGCCTTTGAAAGAAAAGATCGAAAGAAAAATTAGAGCCACAGAAATGGATTACTGGAGACGAGCAGCGGGGAAATCAAGACTAGAAAGAGTTACAAATGAGAGGATAAAACAAATAATGGGAGTACAGCACGACATCACAGACGAAATAAGAACTAAACAGTTGATATGGTACGGGCATGTTCAAAGAATGCCACCAGACAGAATCCCAAAGAAAATATTACAGTGGAACCCCAGAGGAAGAAGAAGAAGAGGAAGACCACGAAAGAGCTGGAGAGAAGGCATACAAAAAGAGATGGAAGAGAGAGATCTGAGAGAGGACATGTGGACGAATAGAGAGGAATGGAGATTAGGAATCGCAAGACGCCGACGCACGTTTTAACGCGATATATATATATATATATACATAAATTCTTTAAAACTGCTATTTGTTTTTAAATATACGGTGTTCTGTGGTAATTTATGTGACTTGATTTTGATACTCGTAAGCATATTTGTTGTGTTTTGGAAAATAAGAAGTGTATTATGGATTTATTGAATTTTTGGAGTTGGTAAATAATTTTCATCGCGAAAGGTTGCCACAAACAGAAAGGGAACGCCCCAATCATTTTAAAAAAATGGAATGATAGAGATTTCAAATTTAGATTTCGACTTTCAAAAAAAGTTGTACAGTTTTTGCAAGTGTAAGAAGAACGTTATTTTCTTTTGGTGGAAAGTTAATTGACCTCCTGAATTTTTTGGAGGAATCCATTAATTTTAAAAAAAAAAGTAAAATAAAGTATACTTATTTGAGTTTATCAATAAACTACAACTCAATTCACAAAATCCACAACAGAACGAACAGAAATAATAATCAGTGGAATGAATCCGCTTTCAAAATGACACTGATAACTACTCTTTGCGATAACTTACAAACAATAATCTCACGCCAATTTTTATTTCTGACATTTTGTTGAGGTTATGATTCCAAATTCAACGACTTGAACCGTGTTTGAATCACCGATCCGTTGACCTCGCTGCTGATCCACAGTTCATTGTTGATCGGAATTGGTACAACTGAATATTACTCATGATTTCGGTTCAGCGGTGATCTATCAATGAACTTTGATGGTACAACCGGCCCTTAATGTGATAATTTATCAAGATAATTACAAAAGTGAAAAATGACGGAGGCTGGGACATGTCATTTTCTTTATTTTTTAAATTTTGCCAACTTGCACAACTTTTCACTCTGCAAATTTTTCTCAATAATTAATTTTTTTTTAATTTTATAATTAGGACTATACAATTACGAAAAGGTATTATCGAAAGTTTACTAGAATGAAATCACTCTCCACGTTATCTAAGCAGTTTTATTTACTAAATTACTTTGGTCTACATAAATAGTTTACGTTTCATAAACTGTAATATTCTCAACTACACTATAGTAGGATACCACAAATGTATAGAGTGACTCATATTTTCAACGTAGACATTTGCGGGTCCAGGGGGAAAGGAAATCGACGAGTCATAGGCGTGTGATTATTATTATATTATTAAAAATAATCTTCAGCATTTTAGAACGAATTAGATGTCACAAAAATTCAGGGCCGGATTTAGAAGTCTGCAAGCCTTGGGGCAACAAAGGAGTAGAGGCCCGCTGACCCCAAATTATATTCCAAATAAAATGAGCCATTGGAATATTCGCTCGAGATGGACAGTAAATTGCAAGTGCTTATCAGGGCCATTTGATATTTTGATATATTACTAATTGCCTGATTGGAGTGAACAACGATGAATCATTTCTGTTAATATTTAGGAAAAAGTTGTTTACTAGTCAGAATTTGAAAGATCCAAAACTCCAAGTCTCGACGATAAGTACTGCACGTAAAAATATATAATAAAAACTAAACGTAAAAACTTCTTCCCCTAATAATACAAAAAAATTCCGGTGTTTGCATTACGAAACCCTTGCAGCACGTCTATGAAACTTCCATACATACATACATAAAGTCACGCCTTTTTCCCATAGGGGTAGACAGAGACCACTTGCTACGGTTCTTACACACATCTTTTGCTTCCTCTACTTTCATCAGTGCTCTCATGCATGCTCGAACCTCGAACCCTTAATTGCTTATAAGAAATGTGAACAGTTTAAAAATACACCAGTCAAATTAACGAAATTATTTTAACACAATAAGACCTGTTCGGAAAGTAAATAATAAACAAATAAATTAGTCATTCAAATAATATATAAAGATAGCGATTTTCTCAATTTTTATGGAACTACCTTAACGTTTAGTCTTTGGAGAGTGAGTAAAAGAAGAAGGTTTTTCTAAATTTGTAAAAGAGTTTTTGTTAGAACCCACTTACTTTGTTATTAACTTATACTGAATCATTTTCTTCTTGTCGGTACAACTTTTTGGTACAGGGTAAACGTCTAATTTGATGGGCCTATAAAATCGCTCTACAATATGAGTCACTTTTTACAATTGTAGGATTCAACTATAGTCACCAGAAATAGTGAATTTTTCAACTCGGCAACTCGGAATGATACAAATAGACTCAGACAGCAACAGGTTGACTCCATCAATATAGATCTTGAAGCAATCGTCGAGTGAGGAACCAACAGTCTTGTTCAGTTTAAAGCCCAAAAAAAAACCCAAAGCGCCAAGTTTTCCAAGAAAGTGAATTCCTTAAATCATTCCATTACAATGTCCGGAAATACCCTTGAATCCCTCCATCTCGATTTTGGGAGTCATGGTGTCTAATAATATGTCTTGGCATGACCATGTTGCTAACATCGCAAAGTCAGCAAGCCAGAGGCTAGGTTTTCTGTGGAAAGCTAAAAAGTTTTTTACTCGTGATCAACTGTTGACGTACAAGGCTCAAATCCGACCTCTGCTGGAGTATTGCTCGCACATTTGGGGTTCAGCACCAAGGCATTCTCTTCGTCTTCTAGATTCCATTCAGAAAAGGGCCATTCGGTTGATAATCAGCTCAACTCTCACAGATACCCTTCACCCACTAGAACATAGAAGAAGAGTTTCAGACCATACATTACTCTGCAGATGTTTCCATGGCAGATGCTCCAGAGAAATAAAAACTCTTCTACCACCATGGCCACTTTTGGCCGAAGAACTCGGCATGCTGATCAGTCTCACCCATTTACTCTCGAGATTAACACTACAAGGACCAATCTCCTTCAAGAATCCTTCTTTTACAGGGCTGCTACGGAATGAAACAAGCTTCCAAAATCAGTTTTTCCAGAGAACTATCGGCACACTTCATTCAGTTTACAACTGTTAACTTCTTATAATTTCCTCTTGCTCGCCAGCGCTATTTTGGTGGATTTTTTAACTATAATTTGCTGCTTACAGCTTACTCTACCCTCCATATTATGCTAATAACTAAGATTTTTTTTAGAATATACTAACGAAAACATTCCACAGCTTTCAGAGTTGAATGCACTTCTATGACAAATAATTATTAATTGTTGACCGTACCAATAGATTAATAATTATTTAAAAAATAATTTCAGAGCTGATCTACATATTTAATTAAATTAATTATTTCATAAAGACGTATTTTTTTGAAAGTTTAATCCCGATTTTTTTAGTGGCAACCTCATGTGGTTTAATTCGAAATAAAGAAAAAAAATGTGTCTCTCATAATGTAGTTAACTCGGCTTACCTATGTTTTACAAGATGTGAAGTATTTTTAAGTATACCCATACTAAACACACACACACAATCACATTTCATAGTTTGAAATAAAAAAGAACAGGGACACTACATACCAGCAACACAATACTGATTTATATGATAAATATCTTTGTGCTCGATAAACATTATATCAGATTTAAATAAAATCAAAATAATGACAGCAAAGTTAAAAAAAAACATATTTTATTGGCAAGGAAACACAACCAAAAAAAAAAATGTTAAAAATAGTATCAATATTGTTTGTATTAAACAATTTTGTGTAAAAATTCGGTCGTGGAGTTGCTGTTAAAGTATTTAAAATTCTTTTTAGAGATCATCATATTACTGTGCAAGGATAGCTATTTGTAAATTAGCAATTTTAATTTCGTTTTAAATTATGAAGATAAAAGGAGAACACTTCCAAATTTACACGCCGTTTTAAAGAGTCGGTCCCCACATGCTTTGCCTTGGAAAGGTACATGTAAAACGTTAAAAGCACTTAAATCCATGGAAATTTTTTTATGGATGGACACTAGTTTTATACATTTTAACACAACCCAATCCGACTTGGAACTTAGATTACAACAAACTTTTAGTTTATATTTATTCACATACATTTAATATAGTTGAATTACTTAAATTTTATTTTGAGTGTCCATGTATTACGTTTTACATATTTGCGATACTGAGCCTCTTAGGTACAGTGCAACAGAAGTAGCTTGGCAGGCGACTAGCCTTTAAAATAACAAATATTCGGCTGAATATACTTCACATTCGTAAACTTCTTCCTCCGATTGTACTTGAGACTCACGATTACTGAAAATTTCGTCGTCGCCGATCGGATCGTTATTCGAATGTTTTCGTTGTGCGCATATTTTGAGATCTCTCGTCCGCCAAGCTACTTCTGTTGCACTGTACAGTTTGTTTTCAAAGTGTTATTCGTCTGTGACCGGTTTTAACTTGCCGCTTCAGTCAACGCCAAATGCCTTCGAGATATTTTAAGTATGATGAGTGCCAGTTACTGAAACTACATAAAGTATCTCCAATCTCAGTTTAAAAAAAATGATTTTACCAGGGCACTGCGATATTCCGGTAATAAGCGCTTTATTCTATACTGAGTAATACCGATAAATTTAGCAAAACGTATCGTACGCCTCTTTTTATGAGTTACGGGTAGCACAGCTTATTTTTGAATATCAACGGTCGACTGTCTAGCTCACAGGTGTTCACTTGAAAACATTAGCGCGCGCTGGTTCTCAATAACTTCTCAGGTGATTTTTATTGTTTGCGTTTTATTTTTTTTTTGTGATATTTGTGAAATGGTTTTTTGGAGACCGTTTGAGGTAAATGATGAATCTAACGAATTGCTTAATATTGACGATGTTCACATTAATAATGAAATTCCTTATAATAATGTAATTCAAAGTAATGATAATATCCAAATTAATGATAAAATACAACTTAATAATGCAATTCTAATTAATAATAATGAAAATGAGAAACAATTTTGGGAATTTAAAAATCGAGATTTTCATATTCAAGTTCAACAAGTAATTTTAAATATATATTCATGCTTAAATGCTGGAAATGTCAATTCAACTTAGGATGAAATAATTAAAAGAATATGCAACTTAACGAAAATTACTTATTACACAATTTATTTAGTAATTAAACGAGGCGTTGAGATTGAACACGATAAAAAACGAAAACGTATCGTCAGCCGTCGGATAGATGATGCATCTAAAGATGTGAGAGTCGACAAACGGTTAACAATACGTACAAAGAAAATCAAGTCCCAACATTAGAAATATTATATTTAACAAATTTTAATGGATTTAAAAATAAAATTGATACGCCACTGGTCGGTTTCTTTTGAAGATTTTATGGCTTTTAATGGGATGTTTTTTTACATATTTTTAAACTGAGATTGGAAATACTATACTGTGATTTACTGAAAAGTGTAGGAAACCAGTCTGTATGTATCTCACAGTTCCTTTCTCTATTATGTTCTATTTTGCATTTGCCACACCTGAATGAATCAAACCTACCACGACTCACATTTAAGGTAGCTCCAGCGTGAACCCACTTTTCGACAGATTTTAATTATTTTTTTTTTACAGCTAATGTCTAGGTTAGGTTAGGTATCATGTGAGTGGGGGGCGTAGGTCGCCCCTCCACTGTGACCCGTAGTAAAATTCCGACCCCACCAAACTATTTGCTGTTATTTCAAGACAATCACTCGACATAATTTAATAAAAAAAGAAAGATAATTTAAAAGAATATTTCCTTAAATTATTAAACAATAGAACACTTCACCTTTTTTAAAGATATAATAATTTCAAGTATTATTTATTTACTAGCTTCGACCAGCTGATTTATTAGTAAGGATGCCTCCTCCTAACTAATATTGTGCAAAACGAATCTCTAGTGATATGAATATATTTATACGTAGAAATTTTCTTGTTTTTACATGAAATTAATAATAAAGGAGAAATTTATTAACCGACTTCAAAAAAGGAGGAGGTTCTCAATTCGACTGTTTTTTTTTATGATTTTTACCTGAAAACTTTCGACTGGGTGAACCTATTTCGATGATTCTTTTGTTATTTGGTGCTTCCCGTGTGGTCCCATTTCAATTTGGTACAGTTCTGACAATGGCATCCATGAGAAAACCATATCAGTCTTTGAAGTCGAAAATAAAAAAGTATCAATATATTTGTATTGGAATCAAAACATTTTTTTATTTTCCTAAATAATAAATTAACAATTGTATAGAATCATGTAATATTCTTAATATAAAGCGTAATAAAATGAAATAATTTAATAAATGTTTTGTTTGAGAAAAGTAATCAGTTGGTCAATTATTCGTTTTGTTTTGGTTATTCTTGTCTTACCATTATTATCGATGCCTACTTCTCCCTTCTCATCGAACGTTTTTCTTATCAGGTTATTCTCTCTCTGTAGCATTACAACCCAGGGTCTCTTCCCATATCAATCTTTTTACTTTATTATTTTCACTATATCTGGCTGGTTATATAGTTCTTTCAATTCTATATTAGTTCTTATTCTGTATTGCTGTGTGTTACATTGTTCTTAACTGGTCCATATATCCTTCTAAGAATTCTTATTTCTGCGATTTTTAGACGGTTTTCATTTTGTTTTGTCATCGTTCATGTTTCACATGCATATGTTATTATAGGTCTTATCGATTTCATTATTTTTTGCAGCGCAAAACAGCATCGACTCGCACCTTGTATACTGTTGTTAATTTCTTGGGTCATGTTGTTGTCAGAGGTGATCGTAGCTCCCAAATATTTAAACTGACGAACTCTTTCAAAATTGTAGTGGTCTATTGTCACGTTCTGTCCCATTCTATCTAGTCGTTCTGTTCTTGTTGTAGCCATATATTTTGTTTTATCTTCGTTGATTTAAGGTCTAACTTCTTTTACAGCCTTTTCCAGTTTTATGAACTGTTTTTTGACACCAAAAGTTGTATTTCCTACTATATCTATATCATCATTATCAGGTTATTGGTAATTTCTTTAATAGCCAATTTTTTTAGAATTCCATCTTTTAAAATTGCTTTTAACGGCTTTAAATGAGGTAGCATGATTTTAGTCTGATCTAATTATCTTTTATGTTGTAATTAAGATTTCCACAACTTTTTCTGACAATAGGAAATGCTCGGATTGTACTATAGCGTGCTGGAACTACCTTAAGTGCCTCCATCATTTGGATAGTACAGTGTGCTTCTAAGAGGTCTTGTTTACGTAACCATTTGATTGTGTCATCCTGAATAATCTTAAATAGCTGAAAATCCTTATTAGTAGAGGGTATCTCAGTCTTCAGAAGAAAAATCGGAATGAATTTGGTCTCCAGCAGGATTCTAACACTGGTTCCAAGAGCAGATGCCCTAACCACTGAGCTATAAAGGAGAATAAATTTGTTTGGATTCGAAACATTCATTTAATGATAGAATTAACATGGGCTATAAAAGTGCCTATAACTTTAAAGGGGGACAAACAATGTACAAGTATGAACTCCTTAGACATTCCTTATTATAATGTTATGAGGGCGTTTCATAATTTTGGTGGGCACCAATTTTAAAATTATAAATATTTTATGTCGGGTGGAAGAAAACCACAATTTATACTTTTAATAAGAGTAGCAAGCACATTTAACGGGGAGGCAAACAACTGGATTCAATAGCTTTTTTAAAAAGAAAGAATGTTTGTCCGAGTATTTTGCAATTTATTTCTTTATAGACAATTTTATTAAAATTTATATTCATAGCATGTTACTAGTTAGCATTATAACGTATGGTATAGTTAAATATATCGTTACGATTATTTTAAATGTTATGTAAAATTGATGTTAATATTAAAAAATGTTCGGTTATTGGTATTAAAAAAAATTGTGGAATAAAAATAAATTCTTTGAGCACAACTTCGTTTATTTTTTTTCCGATACCACGGCAAATGTTTCAACTTTACAAAATTACCTCGATACTTTCAACCAAGCAATTATGGTTCTGAAGAAGGGACGGATATTAACAGAAAATTACGACATTTTATACCCATTCAAGTATGGGTGACGTGCATCACGTGACCACTTTTTGACATCGGTGGAAAGGATGACATCAATATACACGCGGTACAATGACATGTACTGAGGACAATTAACGCAACAATATGAAATTATCCAAATAATTGATTATTATTTTGTTATGTCCGTTTTTGAAGTTTATCGAGTATTTGAATAGTAGGCTACGCATATTTTGTCTCGTTGTTAATGACAGCTATCAAAACAATTCGTTTAGTTACAGTTTTAAAGAATTTGTTAAGATAAACAACTTTATGCAGTAGTTGTAATACTTACGTTAAAAGTAAGCTTATAAAATGTTCCTTCTTTTGTAAGTAATACGTTTTTTGTGTTAGACTGTTTAATTTGTCAAAGTTATGTTGCCAATTTGTTAGGCTAAAATCGTTTCACAATAAGTCGTATGGTAAGACGCTTGAATGAGGTAGAAAATTATTCTAGAAGGCCAGGACATGGGAGAAATGCAAGAACGACCAAGATGAACGTTTTATTAGACAATACACTTTCAAGAAACAGGACTGTCACTAGTTCTGTGATCAGAAACGAACTCGAAACTGTCCACAATGTCACGATAAAACTATTACCATAATGTAGGTTGCTAAATATTTATTGTTGTCGAAACTTTCTGGGAGGTCCCCTCAAAGCATACCCTGTTATGACGCCCCTCCACTCTTTCAACAATTTGTCATTCAGTCTCACTTATTCTTCCCCTTTAGCCGTTGACCAAGACACAGGCAGGATCGGCTGAGGACCACATGGGTAAACACTGTAACCTCATGCCAGCTCGTCGGTTTTTTCGTTTACTTCAATACTTGAGTGACCTGGTACCCACTCCCAGTTTCACGTTGTTGTTAGTTTTTACAGCTTTGCACCACATTTAACTATCCCTGACAAAATTTGATGTAACCATTGGATGACCAATAGCAAGGATGGCAGTCTGACTGTCCGATCATATTACAATATTTCTGTTCCATACGCCATGTTCTATGCACATTTGCATCGCTACACTGATCGCCGAACTGTAACGTCCCGATGGTCTACTGATAGTCACCCCTAGCTCTAGGCAATGTACACCCAGACCAGCCTTGTTTTCTTGTTTGGATCTGTCGGTATACCACACGAGGCTCGATTTGTCATCATAGTGGCTCTCATAGATGTTTCGCTTCAGTATACAAATTTCGTCCACACATTCAAACAACACTTGTTTTGTAATACTATCACATGGCATTCTTCAGATCTCACTCTGACTTCTGATGATTTCTGTAGCGTGGCAGCCCATGGGTAATAAATTGTCTGCTGATTTTCCTGGATAATTCAAGTCTGCACACAGCAAGCCTAGCTTCATGTTCTATGACAAGGTGTAGTGGGGGCAACTCGAGAATTGCTATTAAAGGCAGAAAAGGGCGTTGTGCGGATGGCTCACATTATTGCAATCCACACTGTTCTTTGCAGTTTTCTTAGTTCTTCCTGGCAGGTCATTTTTCTTGTTCTCTTACACCATATTATGCTCCCATATGTAAGCACTGATTAGGGTTTATGTTCAAACACCACTAAAAGCTCTGAAGTCATACACTTGTGAGTCTAAGCTGACTTGGGACTGTAAACAATCCCTGAGACAACTGGAAGCAAACAATCAAGTTACTCTATATGTGGGTTCCAGGTCATAAGGGAATTAAAGGCAACAAAGAACCAGACTGCCTTGACACAGAAGGGGCAAATACATAATTTTCCGGCCCAGAACCCTTTTGTGGACTCTCTAAAGCCCACTTGAAAGAAGAGGTTCGACGCTGGGAAACAGATAAAATGAAATGTCACTGGCATAAAGTGCCAGGACAAAGACAAGCGAAAAGGCTAGTAAGCCTTTTGCCAAGGAAAGCTTAACAGCTTTTCGTGACAAGTAAGACTTGAAACTGGTGACGGGACTACTTACTGGACACTGCCCTCTGAGGTATCACCTTAAAAAGATGGGCAAAACAGAGTGATAGTTGCCGGTACTGCGAGAACTTCGCTGAAACTGCAGAACATTTGCTTTGCGAATGCCCAACGCTTTTCTGCAAGAGGCTCAAGTTTCTGGAAGGGGTCTTTGTAATGCCCTCCAATGTCAGGAACTTAGCTCCCAGGAAACTGATAAACTTTGTACGAAGTCTCGGAATTCCGGGCCTCGAATAGATTAAGGGTTATGCACAAAAGATCTGATAGGTCAAAGTGCTTGAGAGGCAGCATAGCCTTCACGACCCCCCCCCCCTATAATCTACAATCTACCTGTAGCTGAGGCCACTTCGTCAAGCTGTGACGTCACATGTACATCACTCTTTCTACCGTTGTCAAACTGAAACGTCACGTGCATGTTACCCCTAATTTTTGGCAGATCTCTTATGATTGTTGTTTTTAAATTTTTCAAACATTTTTCTAGTACCATATGAAGTAAATAATCAACTTTATTGGTCGAATTTAGATTTTTTTTTGTTTTTTATTTAACTAATACTAAAAAAGGTCGTTTTTGAGTTAGGTTTTATGTGAGTGGGGCGTGGTCGCCCCTCCACCGCGACCCTTAGTAGGTCTATTGTGGCTCACCCCTAGAGGCTACAGTTCACCGTACAATCCAGCCCTTCTTACGAAGTTCATGGTTGTATAGGGTGAGATTTTTTTAAAATCGGTAGGTTCTAGGTTAGTGTAACCAAATATGTTGAACCTTATTCTTCCCAAGCCGGGGCATGAACATAGTATATGTTCAGCAGTTTCGTCTTCCACGCAGCAGAACCGACAGTCCGTTTGTTGGTTCAGATCTATCTTTCTGAGGTGGTATCTCAGACGACAGTGTCCCGTAAGCAGTCCTGTTAGAATACGCAGGTCATTTCTGCTCCATTCTAGGATCTGCTTAGTTGTGTTTCTCGAGGGTTGTAACGGTAAAAACGCCTTCGAGTGGGTTAGCCCTGGTAAGTCGGACCAGTACGTGAGTATTTTCCTCTCCGCCCAGTCCGAAATAATTGTTTTGGCGGCACTTGTGGTGACTCCAAAAACCGGTTCTGGTCCAGTGAACGCAGATTCGGCCCCCTGTTTTGCAAGGGTGTCGGCTTTTTCGTTTCCTTCCACCCCCTGGTGCCCAGGTACCCACAGTAGGGTCACCCTGTTGTTCGCACCAAGGTACTCTAAGGATTCGATGCAATTCCATACAAGTTTAGAATTTATCTTGTTGGAGCTCAGTGCTTTTAAAGCGGCCTGGCTGTCTGATATTATATTTATGTTTTTGTTTGCTAGAGGTCTGTTGGTCAACTCTCTTGCACACAATTCGATAGCGAATATTTCAGCCTGAAAGATTGTGGCATACCTGCCAAGACTGGTAGATATTTCAATCTTTGGTTTCCTGCTGAAAACACCGGCCCCAACTCCATCTGGGGTTTTTGAGCCGTCTGTGTACATTACGTATTCAGTCTCTGGGAAGAGGATTTGTCCCCTCATCCATTCGTCTCTCTCCGGAAAGAGGACTTTGAACGACTTTCCTACGTGTATTTTTGTAGCTAGCAAGTCAGGAACCATCCCGAGAATTTGGTGGTTTTTTGTTTCACTCAGTATCCCGGAGTGATCTCCGAGTTGCTCTCCATTTATTTGCTTTTCCAAAGACAGGAATCTATAGGAAGCTATCCTGGCCTCCCTCTCTAAGAGAATATCTAGGGGAGGGAGATGTAGGAGGTGTTCCATCGCTGCCGTTGGTGTGCTGGACATAGCTCCAGTTATGGCCAGGCATGCCAGCCGCTGAAGGCCAGCAAGCTTTGCTCTAGCTGTCTGTTGTAACCCTTTGGTCCACCAGACTACTGAACCATACGTGACCATAGATATTATCATTGTTTGATAAATCCAGTAAATCTGTTTGGGGTTCATTCCCCAAGATTTGCCACATACTCTTCTGAGATTCCAGAGAGAAAACCTGGCTTTGTTTATTGTTTTTTCCAAGTGGGCGTTCCAGGTGAGTCGTTTATCCAGAACTACACCCAGGTATTTCACTTCCGTCGCAAATGGAATGCTCTCTCCGTATAGGACAGGCTGCCGAAGCTTATCTAGCTTTTTCCTTTTCGTAAAAGGAATAATTACAGTTTTTCGGGGGTTTACAGACATCTGTTCCCTCTCGCACCATCTGTATACTGTGTTAAGAGCTCTTATGATTGTTGTTTTTAAATTTTTCAAACATTTTTCTAGTACCATATGAAGTAAATAATCAACTTTATTGGTCGAATTTAGATTTTTTTTTGTTTTTTATTTAACTAATACTAAAAAAGGTCGTTTTTGAGTATCCTTAGTTTAAATAGTGTGGAGAAAAAATTAAAAAAATGTTACACATCACAGCTCTGCAATCAATGATTTGTCAGTTCCCCAGTTTATTAAAAAAAAAACACATATTAGTTAACTATCAACTAACTATACTTTATGACTTGCTGCATAGTATTAAGAGCTACAATCGCCGCATAAAAGAACAAAAAACAAAACTTTAGAATATTACCGATTTAACAACACGCAATTTAGTCTCAAAATATACTTAATACTGTGCAAATGCGATGTTTATTCATCTTTTGACAAATCTAAAATTTGATGCGACAATTATGGCTCGTGAGGCAGAACAGTTTCCCGCAAGTTTGTATTAAAACTACAAACATCGTTTTTTTTTACGAAAATAACATTATTATACAAGCAACTTGGAGGTTCTGGTAAACCCCAAATAAAAAATCTAATCAATAAAAATGTAACAAGACAATTAAACGTCACTCGAGTCAAAAGTTTAGATTTACACTGAACACAACCTCAAAAAGTGATGCTCTCCCTCGACGTTTAAGGTTAGTATTATTGTACCTGGTGGTATGTCTAAAACAATAATCATGTATTATTAAGACCTTGACTGCTGTAAACAAATTAACTTACATTTTCCTCACTTCTTTAATGATAGGACCCTACTTTCATTTTTTTGTGCCTTCTTTGTTGCATAGATCCCTCAATATCTGATGTGTCTGATTCAGTTTCGTTAAATACACTGTCCTTTATATCAGTATCAATATTAAATGACCCTGTTGATTTTGCCTTCTCTAATGTCCGAACTGAAAAAAAACTCAATGAACAAGGATGACACAGAAAAATTAAATTTCACAATTTAAGGTAATTTCTTTAACTTACTTTGAGCTTCAAGCAAGCTATTTTGCCTTTTCAGATCTTCAATGTCTTGTTGATGGGAACTGTTCTTTTTCCTCATAAAAAGTATGTATTCTGCAGCTTTTTTTAAAATTTGTGCTCGGCTTGCCTGTAAGAAAAAAACTTCCAATTGCAGGACTATCTGAGTAATTTACATCCAAATATGGTGCAAACATTTTGTATAATAAATCTTGGTGGTAAAAAAATTGTTAAATTAAGTACTTATATGATTACACAATGATAAAAACATGCAGAAAAAAAATAAAAGCAGTAGATCTACTTATAAAATGATTGCACCAACTTTTCTTGGAATGACTTACCACTTTTTCACCACTCAAAGCAGGCACGGAATCTCTTAAACTGCTAAAACTGTCTTTTATGTGGTCACGTCGTTTCCTTTCCAGTGCATTATGGTGTGCTCGTTTTTCAGCCTATTCATTTTAAAAAAATAAAAATTAATATAAAACATATCAACAATAACATATCTTATACTTATAAACAACATTGTAAAACATCCCTAAACTTTAACAATTATTGTGCAAAAGATGGGAAGTTTTTTATTTATAGCAAAATTATGAATATCCTACAAAAATTTGAAAACTTCTAGTGGATACTCAATTAGATAACAAATAAGTGAAGTATTAATCTTAACCTAATAAACAATCACAAAACTAAGACACAAATATAATAAATACCGGAGTGTTAAATAGAATTGGGGGACTTGGCTTGGGTGTTACTGGACGAGGAGAATCACCACTATCCTCTGCAGTCTGAAATAAAAAATTTGCATGTTGGTAAAAAATGTATTTATTGATCCATCACTTGTTATTGTTAAGAAAGAATGGCTTACGTCGCTTTCAACATCAATATCCCGCTCGTCTTCACTCATTTTAATTATTTTGTATAAAAAATAATAAATAACACTTTTTAATTACTTATGCCAAAGATAAGGATAAAAATCTAGTTCTACAATTACAGTAAAAATTAAAACTTTCACATCAACGTCCACATTTTTCACGATCACAATGTAGTTACACAGTGTTGCCAGCCACGTGATTTTAGAAATCGACATATATACCAGGCATTTTCATATTCATCCATAAACTCATATTCATCCAACAAAGGAACTTTTATTTTTTTTTATATAGTTATACTCTTTGCTGGAGTTATAAGACAACTTTGTAGTTATAACACAACTTTTAACTGAACAAAATAATATGTTTAGCTACATGTCGTACTAAAACGAGACAAAACACAATTTAGACAGATGAAGTTTTCGTATGAACTAAACAATTGAATATTTCAATCATTACTTAAGATTTCAATCATTTTATATTATCGTGTCACGTACTCTTGTCATTGGACGTAAAGTTATTAAAAAACTTATTAAATCAAATATACCATGGATTTTTTAAGTGATTTAAATGCACAGGACGAGATTGTAATTTTGAAAGACTCAAATGAAACAGAGATGATTAAAAAAATACAAGAAAAATTTAAAAACTCGAAAACAATATCCTTAGAAAACATTTCGCAACTAAAGGAAGAATCTGTGGTTTCAATGTGTTGCGAAAACTTGGACAACAACATAGCTTCAAAAATCCTTAAAGTGTTAAACCCCGGTGGTAAATTAATACTTACCAAAGTGTCTGACAAAGAACAAACCAAATTAGATCTTATCACGAAAGGATTTATGAACATAAAGTTTTACGATGGATCTGTCACTGCTAGTAAACCAACATTTAAATCTGGTTCCTCGGCTCAAATAAAACTTACTAAACCTTCGACTCCCGCAGTGTGGAAACTGGAAGATGATTTTGAGGATGATGTAGAAACAATCGATCCAGATGATTTACTAGATGATGATGACTTGCAAAAACCAGATCCAGCATCCTTAAGAGTGTGTGGAACAACAGGGAAACGTAAGGCTTGTAAAGACTGTTCTTGTGGTTTAGCTGAAGAATTAGCAGTTGAAGCAAATCAAGGAAAAGTTATTGACACTAAAGATGCACCAAAATCTTCATGTGGTAGCTGTTATCTTGGAGATGCTTTCAGGTGTGCTACTTGCCCATATTTGGGAATGCCAGCATTTAAACCAGGAGAAAAAATACAGCTTTTAGGAAATCAACTGCAAGCTGATATTTAAGTTTTATGGTTTTGTTTCAATATAATTATATCACATCATGTGACAATGACATTGGTTGTAAGTTATTAAAATAAAATTAGTTTCATTTTAATTCCGTGTTTTCCTTCAATTTTAATTTACTGTAGTAAATGTAAAATAAATAATATAAATCACAATTCGGTATTGACAAGATTTATTTAAGGTACATTTTACATAAAAAATAAATTACATAAGCCTATATTATAAATCTTAAATAATATGCATTTTTTAACAAAATCAAATTCTTATTGCAATAAAACTATTTACATCATAAAATTATTACTTAGAAACTTTTTTTAGTATTTATTTAAAAAAAACGCCAATCTTAAATTATCACAGCACAACTTAATGTATTCTAGGTTTTTTCTCAGGTGGGGGTTTAATTTTTTCTTGCTTGACCTCTGTTTTAATGTCTTTAACCTCGGGAGCCCCATTTTCAGGTTCTTGTTTAATAGATGCAACAGGGGCTACTTTAGGTTGTGGAGGAGCAGGAAGAGGGAATTTTTTAATCAACTCTCCTAATAGCATGTCAACTCTTTGTCTTTGAAACAATGAGCTGGGTTCTTCTCTTGGTTTTTCATCCTTTTTTACTTTCTCTACTGCTCTTTGTGATTTAAAATCCCAGGAATAACCTTTGCTAGGATGGTATTTGGCAAAACTAGAAGACTCTTCGAATGATGATTGGAGATGATGAACAGCAGAAAGCTAATAAATAAAATTATAAACACTTTGACGAAAAAAATGTCAAATAGCTTACCAATCTTGAATTTAAAACACTTGCTAAATCTGGAGCTTGATACACTATGCCAGCAATAATATAATAGTCTGCTAAAGCAATTGCTTGCTGCGTGCTTTGTCTGTGTTGTTTTCTAATAACATACAATATGGGTTCTTGAACATGCAGCAGGACATACTCTACTCCCGTCATGTTTCTTAAAAAAAAAAAAGTAGTCTACCTAATATCAAAGTATTTGTACACTTACTGCAATTGATCTGGATTTAAGCGCTGCATTTTAACTATTTCGTTGTTACAAGTTCTGTCGAAAAAGGGATTTGATCCTTGTGAAAAATATTCCATCACATTAGAGGTGTTTAAAATGGGAATCCACGCGGAATCGTGCCACGAAAGGCTCAAAGGATTATCTGGAATTCCCGGAGCTGATATACCTAATCTACCTGCCATCATTTTTAACGTTTGTATTCTAAAAAAAGTAAATAAATATTTTAAGGTTAGGGTTGACAACTGACGTGAAGTTTGTAATACAAAAAAAGTAGACCAAATGTGTAAACAGTAATTATCAGAGTGAGTATTGGATTCAAATAAATTATTTGTAACATTAACGAGATAGAGGCTAATTTCTACGATTTTAATTACACTGTTTTTAAAACATTTCTACAAATTATAAATGAATATGGGCTCGTACGAGTCTATATTCGTTGAAATTATGCAGTTAGAGTTGTACTTACGAAATAGTTATCTCCTTTGTTGGATTTCGTAAAATAAAAAATTTATTATGTTTTTCTTTGGTAGTTTATTCAGACTAGACGAATTAATGACTCACAGTTAACACGCGTTGTAATTTTTCTTTAGTTTGAATGTTCCACCAACAACTTTAGAATGTTAAATAATAGATTTGTTGATGTCTTCTTCTGTGCACCAACAGAGACAGAGGTTGTCTCTGGCACCAACGAACAAGTGAGTTTACATTTGATTGGCTGATACTGCTGATAGTGAAACGGAAAAAGTCATAAGCGTTTCACATTTATTTTAAAAAGGGGTTGTGGTTTAGTGATATTTTTAATACAAATACATTTTTTAATTAAATATTTAATTGTTGGGTAGATGACGATTTTTTGTTGTTGAAAGTGTCAAAATATTGGATTTTTCATGTAGATTACGAATTTGTCTCCGTAGATGTGAGAAAACCAATATTTTTTTGTTATAAACAAAAATAGTTGAACATGATGGATCGAAAATTGTATTAACGACGCAAAAAATAACTTGTTTATAGAATTCACATGCCGATTGATGTTTTTTCACTAGTCAGTCTTGTTTTGTGACGTTTATTAATCATTAAATATTCATTCATCGTTTTCGACATTTGGATTGTACAGGGCCGCAATTGCACAATGAAAAGTCAGTATATCACATAAGAATTATTACAGTAACCAACAATACTTTAGACTCGATTAATTTGCTTCCATTCACATAAATATTTAGTAAATTATATACACCTATAAAAATATTTGTGAATATTCAATATAGCTGCTATTATTTTATGCTGCCAAGTAGTAGTTTTGTGTCTATTTTGTGCTAAATTGTGTGTTAATTTTACTTTCCGTCGCATTTTTTTTCAAGAAAATGAAGGATTCATTTAAAGCAAGTTTCATAAAAATAAAGCCAATAATAACACAATACAATACTCTTCCGTATTTTGGAATGACGGATTTAACACCTAACCAAACCTATCCTAACCTAATCATTTTATACTCAAAAAAGCGATTTTTGGGTGCTAATTTAAACGGAAACTAGTCCATTATCTCTTTAAATTTTGAAAAAATTACAACCCTGTACAATGCATTCACATCAACGAGAGAGATGTCGAATACAACTCTATTACTTTTATCTGTCAAATTTCACAAATATTTACACATCAGCCCAAGTGTTAAGCGATTATAGCAAAGAATACACCTGCACAAAGTATACTGTGATTATAGTAAAATAACCATAATTAATGATTAATAAACGTCACAAAACAAGACTGACTAGTGAAAAAAAAATCAATCGGCATGTGAATTCTCTAAAAAACAAGGTAAAAAGCCATTTTTTTGCGTCGTTAAAACATAATTTTCGATCCATCATGTTCAACTATTTTTGTTTATAACAAAAAAAATATATTGGTTTTTTCTCATCTTCGGAGATGGATTCGTAATCTTCATAAAAAATCCAATATTTTGACACTTTCGAAAAAGAATTTTCGTCATTTTTGGGAAAAGTCGCTAAACTGAACAATTACCAAAGATGGTAAAATTTTTGCGATAATTTTTTAAGTCAATATAAATATTTACTTTTTACTTGCAGATGACTTTAGAAATAGTACCTATTCATAAACATCCAGAGTACCTCATAGATTGCTGCAAAGTAATAAATCAAGAATGGAAAAGATCAGAAATGGCCCGTTTACACAGTCTGAAACAATCCTGTGATCAACTACCTACCTCTTTAATTCTGCTTAAAGACAAAGCCGTTATTGGCCATTTAAAATTATCAATTATACCAAGTATTAAAACGGCTTGTTTTGTGGAGTCAGTAGTTATCAAAGAAAGTCTTAGAGGAAATGGTTATGGTTCTATTTTGATGAAGGAAGCGGAAATTTTTTGTAAGAGCTTAGGCTTGGATACGATTTATCTGTCTACAAAAGGACAGGAATTATTTTACAGCAAGTTGGGTTATAGTGAATGTGCTCCTGTATCATTATATGGAAGTTTTGTGTCTAAAAACATGGACACTGTAGTTTCTGAAAGAGCAACATCTAAAAGTTCAGTTTTGCAGCAAGAAAATGGAAAAATTGAAATAAAAATTCCACCTCCCCCTCCACCTCCACTAGTATCTCCAACAGAAATTTTAAAGTTAAATGAGAAGACTTTTATGAAGAAAAAATTGTAAAATTTAAAAACAGAATAAATTATTTGTTGGCTTTTTAAAGAGGTCTCTTTAAGTAATGGCGGCATAGTGTGCAGGAATCAATTAGTGTACTAGAGTGTATAAAAATTGACATGTGAGGTTTAAGAATTATGGAAGCCATATTATGGAGGTTCAAAAGGCAGTGTCAGAAAAGAAAAAAGCCTGGTTGGATTGGCTGGCTACAAAAGCCAATCAAAGAATGCAAAAGGCAACAATTAAGGATGTAAACAAGGCAAGGAATGAGTATAAAAGGTTGAAAAGTGTGGCAAAAGAGGTTGCGGCAAGAAATATGAAGAATGATAAAAATGAATTTGATAGCAGGTTATCCGACGAGTTGTAGAATAACATTAAATTCTTCCGAAAGTCCATAAGAACAGCTAGAGGTAAAAATACTAACTCGCAACTGAAAAAAATCAGAAACCAAGATGGTGGTATGGTGAGGAGAGAGGAATGCGTTTTTAAGAGATGGAAGGAATACTTCGAAAGTTAATTTGGGAAAAAGGATACACAAGTGCAGGCCCCATTCAGAGACATGAGTGAAAGTTGCAATGAAAGTGAACTTAGTATGACAGATATTGTGGAAGCCTTGAACAGTATGAAATTTGGTAAGGCTGCAGGGTATAACAGAAACCAAGAAGGCGGTATGGTGAAAAGAGAGGAATGCATTCTAAAGAGAGGTGGAAGGAATACTTTGCAAATTGCTTTGAGAAAGATGATACACATTTCCCAATTAGGGAACATGTGTGAATGTTGCAATGAAAAAGATTTTTTTGTGCCACTGATTTAGGAAAAGTAAAAGAAGCAGTTGAGATGCAATATCTTTATTCGATTTAATATGTTTTACACAAAAATAAAAATGTATTTGATATATTGTAGGTACATGCAGTGTTATATCACCAAACATAAAAATATATAAAATATTTAATCTATGTAATCTAATTACCAATAATGTACCACTTATTTACTACAAAAAATAACTTTGTAAAGCTGCAAACAAAATGTTGAGGCAACTGTTTAATACTTTAAAAACTTGATTTTAAATGAAACAAATGCGATTTCACAATTTTTTAACTAACAGTGATAAAATTCATAAAATTTTTGAAATACATAAACACACATTAAAACAGTTTGACCCACATTTAAAAATAAAGTTACAAATCTCTTAAAAACCCAACTAGAAATCCAGCTATATATTTTTTTAGCCCCAATAGAAAACCTACATATTTATTGGGGCTTATTGCAAATACCTACTACTTTTCCATAATGGTCTGATTGGGTTAGTGACTCGACTAAAAATCTCCCCAAGTCATATTTAGATATAACCCGACCTCCAGGAGATGCCCCATGTTTTACTATGTAATCCACAGGTGGTTCATCTAAAAAACAAGAAATAAAGCTCAAGTTATAATTACATTAAATACTTAAAATTATTCATTTTTTTGTACATGTTTAAAAGTGAAAAAAGTTTTAAATTATGCCAATATTTTAGCTATTTAAAATAAAATCAAAAGGACCATAGACATTATAAAATATAAATAGTCATTACTTTTACCTAGCCTCCTATCAGCCTACATTTTTTTACATCAAACTAATTTAAACAATGCACTATCTATAAATAGTTTCGCCAAACAAGTATGCATTGATAAAAAATATATTTATAGAAACAAATTACACATGTAAGATAATTGCAAATTCATAAGTAAGACTAATAATTACCTGCTATATGCGGAGGGTTACAAGCAATATACTTTAAATCAGTCCCTTTAAGCACCTCAAACATTCGCTTGTGCTCTTCATTAATATCATGGAATATTGGTGGGATTTTTTCGGGCTCATAAAATAAAAAGGCAGATAAACAAACTGATATTAACTCTACACCTAGCTCTTTCATTGCTTTGACTATATTCTTCAAGCCTTCACTTAAATCAGTAGTAGGTTTTAAATCATTGCGTGTACCCAACACTACAACAACACCTGTTACATCTTTAATGCTATTGAAGACACTGTTGTAGTCTAAAACATCTCCCTTCACTACTTCGACGCTATTTCTCAAGTGATCTGGTAATTTTGCCGGATCTCTCACAAATGCTCTAACATTTAAACCTTAAATTTAAATAATTGTTACTTTACTAATGCAACATAAAAATTACATTGTAAACTTATATGACTATGTTATGTTTATGTTTTTTAGGCACTCTACTATGCCTTGAGTGTAGAAACATTAAGAACAAATCGGTTACTTATTAATACAATACAAATAACTTACAATAACTCATAACTTACAATAATAAATAAATACCTTTTTTTACTGCAGCTTCTACAGCACAAATGCCAGTTACTCCGGTAGAGCCAAATATGACTATTTTTTCCATATTTTTAGAAAATCTCGATTTAAAGTAAGTTGCAATTTCTCATTAACACAATCACGTACACTACAGTGATATTGCAAAAATTAAAAATAATTTCTTTATAGTCCTACTCTCAAAACTAAATCCCTAAACAAATATTATGTCAATTGTTTAATTCGATATCTTTGCTCACTTTAAACAATGACATTTCAGTTTTAAATACCTAAAGTGAAATAAAAAAAGAAGAGTTTTAAGAACAGTAGAAACGAGACCAAACTCGGAACGTACTTAAAGTGATATTAAAGCTTTAAATGATCTTTTCAGTGAATTATGTACTAACAATTTTTAAATTCAAATGTATGAATAAAAAAATGTAAAGGGATTTTTTGATTTCGAAAAGGTATCTTGGAATTTGCGTTAATATTGAGAGGGATTAATGAACGCGTTAAAACAAATGAAGATCTATAGTTTCTACGGTAACAGCACAATATTCGTTTGTTTTTCAAATAAGAAATATTTCGACGTCCATCAGTGATGGTTTTGAAAGCAGAGCTATTTTGATACATTATTTCGAGGAATTCCATCAAAGTAGTTTTCTAAAATGAACACCCTTGATAATAATATAATTATAAATGTATATAGGATAGAAGAGAACGGGATAGCGAGTTCAGCATTATGGTACGAAATGAATTCAACTACCAAAGAACCTATATCAACCAAAAATTTTTGTCCGATAAACGTGAGTTTCGACCCCAAAATGTTACTTTCCAACGAAAGCATATTTACGTTAAATTTCCAACATTTCGACATCAACGAAGAGCACATCAAATGCATTAAGTTCGAAGAGACGGAAGACGCATCCACCTCATTGGGTAAGCCAGTTTTGAATATACCTACTATGATACGATGCCAAAATTGCGAAACGAATTTTCCTACTAAATATCAGTATCAAAGGCATCAGTGCGAATTTAATGCCGAAAAAGTCGTTTTAAAATCTGACCTTAGTTGTAAGGATGTGGATAATGGAATTCGCGTTAAATACATCTGCGAATTTTGTAATAAGCAATTTGTTAACAGAAATAATTTAGCACGCCATCAATCCAGCCACGAAAATACGCAAGATAACGTGTGCGAACACTGCAACAAGCAGTTTATCAGCGACAATCGCCTGAGAATCCACAAGGAAAACCATTGCAAAAAAGCGGGCGATATTTCAAAGTTTTACAGAAGCGACGTTGCCGTCTGGAAGTGCAAAAAGTGCCACGAAGTGTTTTCTTCACCTTTAACCGCTAACTATCACGTATTGACCTGCGTGAATACCTTAGAAATCGAAGACCAATCAGAGAAAATGCAATATTCTGACGACGACAAGGGCCTAGACGACGAAAACTCCAACGGCAGCAGCAGCAGCAGCAAAGAAATCGTCATTGACGATAAGAACATCGAAAAAGTCATGACGGAACTCCTACTACAATGTGAATTTTGCAACAGAACCTACGCTGAAAAGAATCTGCTGCTGATGCACCAAAGAAAACACACCACGTCTAGAAACTACGAATGCGTCAATTGTTCTAAAATATTCGATTCGTATCCACCCGCTGCCCAACACTGGATGGTGAAATGCTCGGAGTACGTCAACCTCTTCTATTTACCGAAACTGATGTACTGCGAATACTGCGACAGAACGTTCAAGTCACACGAGCTGCTATACACGCACAAGATCAAGAAGAAGCACTACACGTCCAAGCTTCATGTGCCCGCTATCCATGAAACTACCAAAGAGAACGACGGCAACAACAACGCCGAGAAGAGCGTCGACAACAAAGAAATCCTCAACAAACTCATCGAAGACGTTTTGAAAACGCTGGACGTGCCTGTCGCAAACAAAGTCAACGGCCAAGCAGTCGAACCGAGTAAAAAGAACGAGAAAAAGGACAGCGAAGTCGATACGAACAAGATTCATAGTACCGATTTGACAGAAAAGAAGAAGAGAGGCAGAAAGAGGAAATGGCCGAAAAATCAGTGCATTCGTACGAAAAAGTTTAACACGGATGTTAACGAAGGATTTAAATATCAATGCGAAAGATGCGTGAAGGTTTTCAATAACATTGAGGATTTAGAATCGCACCGGGAGAAGGAGCACGCTTCGAATTTCACTTGCGATGAGTGTGGACAGGTAATTCAACTCGTTATGATTTTTTTTATCACATAAATTTAAGAACAATCCTAACTTTTTCAATTTTTTTTCGACATTTCACAATTATTTGGAATACTCTAGATTTGGATAAAAAACAGGTTATAAAAACTCGTTAACACTACTAATCTATCTACTAATTTTATTAACGTAGTGGCTATAGCGAATATAGCTACATTTTGAAATTGATGTGCTGAGAACGAGTATAAAGACATGTAACTCGAGTGATGGGGGATCACGGGAGACGGCCCCTGCGTCAGTTAAAGCTTTGAGGGATTTGTTGCGTAGTACCGTTCTATGCATCTATCTTCAAAAATTCCAAAAATAAATATATTCGGGTTTGAAAACGCCCCATGATTTTCAAGAATGTTTCAAAGCTCATCACTTGGCCGTTTTTTCTGCCACGGCTGCTCATAGCTCGGTATACCGAGATACTTGTCCTTATATATTTTGTTCTTAATTGGCGCTTACCCTCTTTTTGTACTCAACCTGTCAAATGTCATTTAATATGTCGTTTTGTGGTACATTTTTTGCTCGACATTGGTTTGTTTCTACAGCAGTTACAAAGGTATGGAGCAAGTACAGTTGAAAATAAATGTTTCTGCAGAAACCAAACCAAACTTTGGCTCGAAATTAGATGTCCTTGCTGTCTTAACAAACGATTTTAAAGCCTTTTTATGTGTCAGATTAGATGCGATTTGTTTCCAAACTAAGTTTGACCTATGGATGGTAGAGATAGCGGAATTTTATTGAAAAAGTGTCTGTCAAAATAAAGGTGTGGCACTTGGTGGTTATTGATAAAGTGAAGTATGTCAGAAGGAAATAGATACAAATTTTAAACAACATTTTAATAAGTAAACTTTTTTGTCTTTTTAAAATTTATGCAGTTTATTTAAGTGGGCGTTAAAAAAAAGGAAATGAAGAAGGCACAGCATCCTTCGTTTTTTCCTGTCAATTTCCCTTAAATGCAAAGATCATATACGATCATATAAATGTGAAAATTTTGGTACAACGCCATATTTATCGTTCTCTATTTTATGGACATTTTTTATACATGAAGATGATCCTTAGGCCTCATTCGTACGAGCGTTTTTTCAACGGGCGCTAAAAAAACGTTTAAATGAAACAAATTGATACCCATGTATCCATTCACACGAAGGCGGTTTAAAAGCGCAGTGCACTGTTGGATTTTCGACGTTGAGCGTTGGACGATATCGAATTGAGCGTACGGCACTCCGTGTGTTTCTGTTCCAACGGTAGTTATAAAACACACCGTAGCGAGTACGATTCACAATTATTTTTAACCGTTCATATGAACACAAATATTGAGAACGGTACAATAGCGTCAACGTCAGGTTTTAACACGACGCTTTTTAAACTCTCGTGCGAACTGGGCCTTACCCAAACCTGCATAATTTGGCGTATGCGCGGTTAGAAGCGTTTTTGTCTCTCAACAGGTTTGAGGTTATATTTTATTTGTAGCAGTCTATAAACCATTTGTTAACAACACAACTGTAGTTTACTAACTGTCTAAAACTGCTGGAGAAACAAACCTTATACGTTACAGTAGTAAAATGAAAAAACATTTTAAACCCTCAGATCCTCCACAGTGCGAAGGCATTAATGATTCACAGTCGCGCTCACAAAATGTTAAAGCCCTACGTTTGCGAAACTTGCGGTCGCAGTTACTCTCAGACTTCCCATCTGTGGCAACATATGCGATTTCATCAAGGTACAGTACATAAAATTTTATCCAAAAGGGGTTTTGTAATTAATAAAATGTAAATTTTTGAATTGACACCGTAGGTATAAAGCCCTTTGCTTGTCCCCACGAAGGATGCGAAGCCCGATACACCATCAGACCGGATTTAAAAGACCACATTCGAAAGGCACACACGCGTGAACGTCCATTCAAATGCAACGTTTGTGACAAATGTTTTTTAACTGGCTCTGTCTACTACCAACATCGCTTGATACATACCAACGATAGAAGATATGCTTGCGACGTAAGTAATTATTTTTCATTTTGGTAAGTCACTTTAGATGGAACTGTTACGTTAGGAAGGCATTTTATTTTCCAGTTGTGTCCTAAACGGTTTTTCAGAGCAGACGCTTTGAATAATCATAGAAGGATCCACACCGACGAACGTCCTTATCCCTGTCACGTTTGTGGAAGAGAATTCAGACAAAAAGGAGATCGTAACAAACATCTCAGAACGCAGCACCCTGATACAGTTTTAGTTTAATTTAATTGATGTGTTTTTTATTTGAAAATTTATTGTTGTTGTTGCTGTCCCAATTTTCACTACATATGTTTCATAATAAAACAAGTTTGGAAATATGTTCAAGTTGACCATGAAGTATGAAGGTAGGAAGTGTTTTTAGATCAAGTTGTGAGATAATAGTATATTTTTTCTACGGCTATTACATAAAATAGCGAAACTATTTTACAACCAATTATAATTCTTTTGAACATTTCCATTAACAATCAATAACAGAATAATTTTTTTAGTTATAAGGAGAGTGGAAAGTAGGTTTGCCACTTTCATACATACATATAGTCACACCTTTTCCCATAGGGGTAGCCAGAGACCACTTGCTGTGGTACTTACAAACATCTTTTGCTTCCTCTACTTTCATTAGTGCTTTCATATATGTTCGTCGGTTGTTGATACTTTCCTTCAAAACAATGTTTATCTGATCGAAATATGTTCACCAAGGTTGACCTCTACCAACTTGTCCATTTACACTCGCCTTATAAATTTGTTTTGTAAATCTTCCTTTATCCATCCTTCCTACGTGTCCAAACCATCTAAGCATTCCTTTATCTATCTTTGTAACCACATCTTCTTTTACACCACAGCGTTATCTTATCTCACTATTCTTTACTTTATCAAACCGAGTCACTCTGGCTACACTTCTTAAACTACTCTTCTCCGCAGCATTAATCATATTTTCATGCTTCTTCTTCCAAACCCAACATTCACTACCATACATAAGTGTAGGAACCAACACTCCTCTATGCACAGCCAGATGTGCCTTTTTTGACACTTTTTGGCTGTTCACAAAGCTGTGCAGTGCCCCATTTATTTGTTTTCCTGCCAACACCCTTCGCTCAATGTCACTGTCATAATTTCCATCTCTCGTAAACTTTTAACCCAAGTATACAAACTCATTTACTTATTCCAGTCTTTTCCCCTTAATCAGAACTTCACAGTTTGTCATGCTTTCTTCTCTTTCAAAAACCATTACTTTTGTTTTGCTTACATTTATTTTCATCACTTTGATTTTCAGGGCATTACGCATAACATTAACCATTGCCTGCAACTCCTCTTCAGATGACGCTAATATGACTTGATCATTGGCGTTATAAAAGGCATTTGACGATCAAATTATTCATTTTCAATCCACACACACTCTCTTTCAAATCTTAAAACAATCGTCTATGTATAAGTTAAACAGCCATGGAGAAGCCACACATCCCTGTCTCGCACCTTTTTCGATGTTTAACCAGTCCGTGTAAGCTCTGTTTATCCTGACACAAGCAGTGGAATCCTCATAAAGTGATTTCAGTGCTCGTATTAAACTACCGCTTACCCCATATATAGACAATGTCAACCACAATTCACTCCTCACCACACTGCCACTTTCACTGCTCATTATAACTTTAAAATTTGAAAAGCCTGAATTGACATTGCTTTCCATGGCAGAAGTGATTTAATGAGGACATTGTGCTATTGGATAAGGAATGAAATTGAGATCATTAAAAAAAAAAGTTTTGTATATAGCTGTAGAAAAAACAATTTGTATGCATCTATTTTAAATTATAAAAAAGGTTTATTTAAAAACAACTTTTTTAAAAGAATTGTTTAAACCTGTTACAACATTCATAGATACTTGAATGTATTGTAATTCTCATACTTGGATTTTTAATTGATTGTCATAATTGTTAATTTGTATATTTAGTACCCAATCCCAATCAATGGCCATTCATTTATTTAACCTATTTTGATGCTTTTGATTTAAGTAATAGAAAATAAAATATCTTATCTGTTATATATCGGTTTTAAGAGAGGTGTATATATGTTGAACCTTTGCATAAAAATGATACAAATTGAACTTTGAAAAAGATTATTACTAGAAGAGTAACTTATTACCTACCTTTAAAAAAAAATGGAGATCTGTAAAATAGCACTTCTCAAATATTAAATGAAAAACAATCACATGAAAATTACTAAACGAAAGAATAAAAATTGTTCCTTAACCATATTTTACTAGAACTTTTATGCTCTCTTCAAACAGGTCTCGATCATTACGAATATGAGCTAATAATAAAAAAATATTTCGATATTAGCTAATAATTTGCAACCAACAGGTCACACTTTCTAAACAAAGGATTTAATATTTCCATAACAAGCAGATGTTTTGTCTATAGACTGCGTGTCAAAGGCTTGTCTGAATTCCAAGATCTGTAAAACGGAAAATCCTAAAAAAATACGGTGACCGCAGAGAAAGAGCACCACTAATGTATACAAATCGCATCTTTAATTTACAAATCATGGATTCTAATATTTACAAGTTTATTGTCTTGTCAGCCATACTTTTTTTCTCTTCTTTTTTTATCGCCATATACATAAAAAAACCAGTATTCTGTTTTAGATTTATTCAGCAATTGGATGTTAAGAAAAACACATTGATAAAATGTTTTATGGTGCTTGGGTATTAAAATTTATCAAATAAGTATTGGTTATTGACAATCAATCTTAATAAAAATGTTTATTGATATTTGGGTCATGATAAATTTTTAAATAATCTTGTTTTATTACGCCATTAATTCGTTTGAGATATTATAACCATTTCACTGATGTGTTGTTAATTTTAATTAGTTTATTGTTTTAGATTGTTCATTTTAAATAAAAGTTTCCTAAACATTGTGTTTGATTTCAATAATTATCTAAAAACAACTGTAGTACAGAAATAAGTAGCAGGTTACTTATCTCTGCTGTAGTGTAATCGACACATTTCCAAATGTCTATTGTCAAATATGGAAGTTACAGGAAAATCAAAAAATCATGTACACCGAGTAGACGGATTTTGGCATTCGTGATTTAATTTTTTATATATTGATTAAAGAAATTTTTTTGGTTAGCTATTAAATTGAAGTGGTTGTATTAAAACGGTGGCCAATTGAACAAAAAGTATGTGAAGAATTATCCGAAATGACGAGTGTGATTCGGAACTGTTCGTACAAGTTAGTCAGACGATTAGTAAGTTGCCACACATCATTTCATGGTCAATGAGGCAACTGGGATACTGAAATGATATATCTTATGAATGACGCAATTTAGTTGGGGTAACGATGGGTTAAAGTTTGTAAAAATATTAGCTCCTTGAAAATTATTATTTTGAATGTGTTATTTGTATATTTATTTAAAAATTCCGTACGTATTACTTTTATTTACGACTGTATTTAATATCACACATTTTTTTTTCTAAATGGGTAGAAGTATTTGGGTAAATCCCGCAGACAGACGTTTGAAGAATCCCACAGAGAAGCACAGCATATAAGGGGTATATCTTGTGGTATAATTTTGTACATTTGTAGTCAGTTATAAATGTTGACTTTTACTTAAATTTAATGAGAATTAGGATAAAGACCAAAGGAGAAAAGTAAGTAAATTGTAATTTTTCATCTTAGTTTATTTATATAATTTAGGTACAATTACAAAGTATTTTTATTATGAACAGTAAAACTATGTAAGAATATATAGAATTATTATTTGTTAAAAAGATGCTTATTGCTTAGTGCATTAATTATCCTTTGCATTTAAATTGTAATATGGAATTGAAATCATTTACTGATATGATAATCCCTCTTAATTTAAAATATTGAAGCTGATGATGTTTCGTCCATATGTTAAGTGTTATCAATAATTATATCAGAGCAAAACTAAATGTATGTAAGGATAATAGAATTGCAACCTCTATATATTTTCTGTTTTTTTTTAAATAGCTTGCAGCATTGGCCTTAAACATCCAATAGTTAAAGAAAAAACTGAAAAATGGAAGAAAATATTGTGTTTGCAATTTTTTGCCATTCATCAACATTTCAGTCGGAGCATTTTGAACTCCTAGAATATGATACAGTTGGTTAGTACTTATTTACATTTTAATTAAATCAGTTTTGTTTAACCAGTTTGTTTTACTTCTAGAACATTTAAAAATAGAAATTCACAAAGCTTTTAAAATTCCTCCTCACCAACAAGTTATTGATGGATGGAAGAAGGTTCCAGAATGTGATCAGACGATTTTGAAAGATTGTTCAAATATAAATTGCATTAATTATTTGACTGTGGACCGTTTAGAAAGAGAATATCCACAAGGCGATTCTTTTAGACATGATGGGATAAATATTGAATACGAAGGTATGTGTGTAGAAATATTATCTTTTTAAGTTTAAAAATTTTAAGTAACATTTTCTTCCGGTTTTGTAACAATGTTAAAGTTAGCTTTGGTAATTAAAAAACTAACTGTGATAATTACCATTTTGTCATTGATGCAATTGAGTTCACTTAATCATTGTAGCATTTTTTTACCTACAAATTAAACATTTAAATTTATTCTTGTGTTGTGATAAATTTCAATCATGGTTTATTTATTTGTGACAATAATTTCAGCTTCCAATGAACTTAATGCAGTAAAAAGTTGTTTTAAAAAAATTTGTAATTACATTGCAACTTCCCACATTACATTTCATATATCGACGCTAAAAAACGCTAAAGATAGTTGGCTTTTAGCACCACCACAAAACGTAAGTCTAAAATTTTAAGTGTCTAGGGTCTAGAATATGCTTTGCATGTAAAGTTTTTAAGTAATAAATAATTTGAGTGTGCAGCAAATTTGTTGATTCTTAATCACATTTACTTTTATTCTCGACTCGATGTTGGAAAATTTAAAAAATCATCTTGCAAATATTACTAGTTTTAGCATGTATTAATTAAATCTGCAAATTTGTGTTAATTTTCTTGAAACATCATTACTTATAGGAAAAAATAACGGAGTGGGTGACATCTATTATTAATCGTATGAACTTCTAGAGGTGTGAACAACAAACTAACTTCCATTTGTTTATATGGGTGAATAGTGAACTTTATATATTATTTTAAACAATTTAAGCATTGAAGGTGTGATATTTAAACGATATTTTGTAAAGAATTGGTGTTAATAAACCACATAACCCGAAAATGCAAAGGATTAAAAAAGGTGATATGGAGATAAAATTGCGAAAAATATGTTTTATCTCACAATACTTTACACATGGCAATTTGATTATATCTGCATAAATTTCCTTCAAATCTTAAGACAGCTCAAAAATGGAAGATAGGAGAACCAATCTCAAAGTTTATGTTTGTTTGCAGTAAGCACTTCGTGAAAGATGATTTTTTTCAGTGGTAAGTTTGATATTGTTGTCCAATGATCTATAATTTTATTTGTGATTATTTATAGTGACTTCAGTAATATAGAGAATGCGTTTGAAAGATGATTTTTATGATTTTTTCATTGAGACCGTCAGTTCCACATAAAATGATGTGGCCAGTTTTAAAAATCTCTTTACCTTCCTTAATTGGTCGAACACGTTCACCCACATAATACAATATGTCCGAAATTGATATTTCAACTTCCATAGGCATTGCAACAAGAATTCCAGGGACAACAGAATTAAAAAATTTCGAAAACAAACCAAAATTGATACCTGGACACAGTGGCGTAGCGTGGGTCATTGTCGCCCGGGGAGGAATAATAATTTGCCGCCCCTTTGACGTCATAAAAATAATGATGTTGGTGAGACAAAAAGTAATCATATGAAAGACTTACTATTAAAACGGCAGCGTGGCGGGAACAAAACTGCAAAACACTGTTACAAAAAGGGGCAATTTTGCCGCCCTCCTATTAGTGGCGCCCGAGGCGGTCCGCCCCTCCGCCTCCTCGGCACTCTACTGCCTGGACACACCTGGTCTTTACTGGCATTTAACGAAAATCCAGCGACAATAAAACTGAAACGTCGAAAACAAACCTTAAATCCAGCTTCAATCCAATAGTTTAGTACAAAAAATCGACTTAAATTTCTTGAGTTAAAGACAATTCGCTTTAATAAAAACTTTTGGTTTTACAAGTGATAAAATGACAGAAAATTTGTTGTTCACACCTCGATAAGACAATTTGTCATTGACAGCGTCATCTCGCGTAACGTGATTTTTCCCTATACCTTGTCATTTGTCATCGAAAATGACATTTGCATCTTGGCTTTTTTTGTTTACACCAGTGGTTACCAACCAGTCGATCGTTAGCTACTGAAGACAATTCTGGTAGCTCACAATATATATGTTAGTTAAGTAACTAAGTGTAGGTATGTTGAATATATCTTAATAAACGTAGTTCAACACGATAACATGGTTGGCAACCACTGTTGGTTTTATTCTGGTTTGACTAGAAGTTATCCTTTCTTTTTTTTTTATCCTACTTCACCAGTTCTTCTTTTTTAGAGAAAAGCTGTTCTACTATATTTACACAATTCTAAAGATAGGTTTTCAAACATATTTTTAAGGAAATTAAACGACGAAAGAATATCTCGGATACTAATCGAGAATTTCTTTGTTATGGGATGGGACGTGGAAAACAGTAACTATCACTCGTCGCTTGAGGAAGCGTTAAAAGAAATCGGGTTGGAACATCTGACGGCTCTGGTGCAAAGCGAAACCTGCGCCGCCATTCTAATACAAAATATAAATAATGATATGCGAGTGTTGTCTCTATTAATAGACGAAACGGCGGTCGGAGAGGAAGATACGTTTTTAGTTTGCTTGAAAAACTCTCGTGATTGGTTGGCGGTAGAACGAAAATTATCGACTCGTGTAGACAGTACTTCCGTCGATAACGACATCGATTCTAAAAAATTTCAAAAGTTAATGGCCGATATGCTCGGCGACAGAGACTACGATCTATTCGCTTTCGATCAACACGAATTCTTAAAACAAAAAATTGCCTACGCTCTGTACGGACAACCGCAAGAGGATAATGGAGAATACAAAGAGAAAGAACGAAAACAAATCGATAAAATATTCGAAGTCTTATTGAAACACGGCAGTAAGTATTTTACATGAAATATAATTTTCGCAACAAAAGGAGACGATTTATTTTGGTAAAATTAGGGAATGTAGTAGCCAAAGAAATGTTCATAAAATTTTAACAGGTCATTAAAAAACACTATAAAATTACTATACTGATAAACATTTTAGAGCGGAAACGTTTGGAAAGTACTTTTTTTTTTAAAAAAAATATGTGGTAAAAGTATTTGGTAAGTATTTAATATGGTGGCCACTTCAAGAGTATTTTGTATAACAAGTTTTTACCTCGATCAAACACTTAAAATTCCTCGTCTTTGTTTGCAACACAATAAACACATTGTAATTTACCCATTTTAATGGAATAAACGTCAATAATTCGAAAGAAATTAATCATTATCTGATAGACATAAACTATCAACTTGTTTGACAAATGACAGCCTCTCAAACTCGAAGTTGAAATTGCGACGTTGCCAATTCAAACCAGAAATAATGGTATATTAGATAAAATATTTTTATGGCTCAGTTAATGAAAAAGCAGTGATATCTTATGGACTGTTTTTTAGGTTAATGAGCAAGTGATTAGAGAACAAGTGCGCGTACAAAATTTGGATTTGGTTATTTGTTCACCAGGTAGTGTTGGTGTTAGGTTAGGCCGTTAGGCTAGGTTAATTTGTTGCTACTTAGTTTTTTTTTTTTTTATGTTATGGTTCCCACGAAAAGGGATATCCTGTAATGTTCAGAGAACATCGTGGGAACCAAGGGAAAGAAGGTAGGAGTTGGTGTTCTTCTTAAATTTCTGGAGGTTGTATGCCTCGGGGAACACCTCCCTAGGCAATGAGTTCCAAAGCCTCGCAATTCGTTGGATGAATGAGTCTTTGGAAAGCGATGATCTGCAGGTCTCCAAAGTGACCACGAAGGGGTGTGAAAACTGAACTTGACGGGTTAATCTCGAAGATACTGCCAAAGGAGGAACGATTGTTGATATTTCAGAAGAGCATCGCCCATGAAAATATCTATAAAATAGAGACAAATCGCCAACTTTTCTACGGTGTTCCAGACAAGTGAGCGAGTTTGTAAGCGAGGCATCACCGACGAGACGAATTGCCCTTTTTTGGACAGAATCCAGTAGCTTCAGGATATGTTTAGGTGCTGCACTCCAAATATGGGAACAGTACTCCAGTACAGGTCGGATCTGTGCCTTATAGATCATAAGCAGCTGACTGGAGGTGAAATAGCTCTTGGCACGAAACAAAAAACCAACTTTTTGGGATGCACTTTTGGCAATGGACCTCACGTGATTTTCTCAGGAAAGGTTATTGCTGATAGTAATACATCGATATGGATGACTTCAGTGGTATGGTTACTCCTGACAAAGTTATGTTAGGTACAGTGAGATCGGCTTTTCTAGAGAAAAGACATGCTTGTGTTTTGTTTGCATTGAATTGCCAAAGAAACGATTTTGTTGTTGGAACAGATCCCGAAAAATCGCCAAAAATGCTAGCTGCACGTTAAGCAGGCGAACACAAAAAATGTCAAACGATCTGAAACATCGGAATGGACCAAAATTTGTTGCTAATTTGTTGCTGAAAGACCATACTAAAATAAATAGAAAATAATGTTGAGATAGAAAACTTATTTTCGACCGGTATACTCTAAAACCGTTCATGCCAGCTTAAATTAGTATTTTCATCATTTAAATAATCGAATTAATTTTGTTGCTCAATGGCGTAATAATCGCTGATGCCTGAACAGTCAGTAACAAAAACGATATCCCGTTTAACAGTCGAATTCATTATTATGAAGTGGTAAAGGAAGATATACGTGAACTCTGGCAACGTCGCAGTTCTAACTTCGGGTTTAAAATAGGTGTTTGTTGTGCTGCAAAAAAGTACGAGGAATTTTAAGTGTTTGATTGAGGTAAAAACTTGTTATAGAAAATACTCTTAAAGTGGCCACCATATTAAATACTTACTGAATACTTAAGTTTTACCATACATTTTTTAAAAAAAAAGTACTTTCCAAACGTTTCCGCGCTAAAATTTCTATAAGTATAGTTATTTGATCGTGTTTTTTAATGACTTGTTAAAATTTTATGAACATTCCTTTGGTTACTACATTCCCGAATTTTTCTCATTTTGTTAATTAAATAAAAGTTATAAGTGGATCTGAGATCATTAGGGATTATCCTTTTTGTCACTTGGTACCATATACACTAGTTCATAATTTCACAACTTTTAATTTTTATACAATTTAAATACTAATTTATTTTTGCTACTACTGTTTCTCTACCTCTCTCTTCGTCTTAATCGTTCCACGGGGTATCCGTCAATGTACATTTAAAATTAATCGTTGATGCGCAAATTATTGTTCTGTTCTTCAGACTTGTTCGCCGAGTACAGAGATCAAGTAGAAGTTTCATTTATTTATAACGTTATGGAACCGCTGCCTAAAGAAAAGGAATCGAAACAAAAGAAGGATCCACAAAATTACAATCCCAATACAGACATTACCCCGGTACCGATTTTCGTTTTAAGAAAATGCCGCGATGCTGAGGGAGTAGCCTGTCGTTTGTTCGTAGATGATATCGGAAGGGTGTACAATGGTTGGGAGAATTACATAAAATATAATAAACTGCCGGAGTGTATAATGGTTTTACCGAAAAATGGAAGGTAAGTACTTGTTTGGGAAAGCTCACGCAAGATGCATATATATATATATATATATATATATATATATATATATATATATATATATATATATATGTATAATATTGTTGATTCTATAAACAATTGCCTCTATCGACGAACCAGTTAATTAGTATCGTCGTCTTTTACGACGGCGCAGAGATAAACTGGCACTCACAGGGACAGAAGTCGAAAAATATAGTTAAAGCATTCAAGTGGCTACAATCGTCGTTTCAATTTTTATTTCGGCCATTAGCCGCCATCTTATATGTAATCGGATAATTCATCGTGTATATATCGTGTACATTCTTACAAACGGTTTTATACGGAGTGCTGTTACCATGACCAAGAATACGGGGCCCCACAACACAACACTGGACACGGCATTGCACCGCTGCCCTAGAGGTCAAGTAGACTGAGTTCATTGATTTGATATAGCAGCCTGGCTGTCGCAAAGAATGGATATCTCGCTGAACTTTGGTTCGTTGCGGAGTCTCCAGACAGCTGCCTCGGTAATGGCTGTCATTTCAGCTTAATACACACTACAGTATTTTTCTACATAGTCTCCTTGTAAGTTTTCACACTTCTCCCAGCGATGATCCCATTTATTTAACCCGTCCAAATGAGGGGAAAGGTACGACAGGCTAAGTGAGGGGTCTTCTGAGAAGATACCGCAACCTACTCTTCCCTCTAGTTTAGAGCCATCCGTATAAAATACTGCGCCTTGAGGTTTCACTAGATTCTCAGCCCAATCTTCTCTGGATGGAATTTCCAGGGATAGGTCGTCTTCGAACATAGGGGTAGGTTTAGTGTAATCAGTGTTTTTTGTGCACAGGTCGTATTCTCTTAGGATTCTAGAGTGACCATAGTGCGTTTCGGTCCATGGGGTAACATCATTGA
The DNA here is from genome assembly GCA_950111635.1 of Agelastica alni. NCBI lineage: Eukaryota > Metazoa > Arthropoda > Insecta > Coleoptera > Chrysomelidae > Agelastica > Agelastica alni. The sequence continues at coordinate 31,495,853 of OX467716.1, forward strand.
GTCTGAGAGCGCACTAGCTGCGCATTCTTTCCAAACAGATCTACTGGTAGTAGATGTAGAATCGTTTCAGGGGCTTTTGTTGGGGTGCTCCGTAGACAGCCTGTGATCAGCAGACATGCCAATCTCTAGACTTTTCCTACCTTTGTATGGTTAACTCACTTCTCTAGGGTTGGCCACCATACTAACGATCCATACATTAGAATCGGTCTTATGACCTTAATATAGAGCCAATGGCCAATATAGGCCGATGGCCCTTCTGCAGGTATAGGTCGCCACAGTGGCTTTCCTTACCCTTTCCTCCATATTCTCCCTCCACAGGAGCTTTCGGTCTAGGATCAGGCCAGGTATCTAGCTCGCTACAAGAGGTTAATAATTTGTCCTCCAATTTCTGGAAGGGGAAAGACGGGAATTTTGTTTCTTCTCGTAAAAAGTACTAGTTCTGTTTTTTCCGGGTTTACGCCTAGACCGCACCCTGTGGGGTCCCTCTGGTGACGAATCTCCTTATAAAGCATCCAGAGATTTTAGCTTTGATTTCTCCAGTGCATAGCATGTGGCTTATGAATTTCACAGTCGAATCGTCCAACTGTAGATTTAATAATGCCCGTGTTATTGCACTGGAAGTTAAGTTGTTAAATGCCCCCTCAATGTCAAGAAAGGCTGCTAATGAGTACTCCTTCAGGTGGAGAGATTTCTCTACCTTCTGTACCAAACCGTGAAGGGCTGTCTCCACTGATTTCCCCTTACAGTACGCGTGTTGGGAGTGGGAAAATTTTCCTTTGTCCAGGAGGCCTCTGATGTGAACATCAAGTAACCTTTCTAGTGTCTTTAGCTAGAAAGACGAAAGGCTTATTGGCCTGTAGTCTTTTGGGGTACACTTTGAGGACTTTCCTCCTTTAGGGATGAAAACGACTTTCACTTCCCTCCACTTGAGTGGTACATATGATAGGCTTAGACATGTCTTGTATATGGCCTCTAGCCACGGAATAATTAGGTCTAATACCGCTTGTAATTCCGCTGGTATTATTTTATCCATGTCTGGTGACTTATACCGTTTAAAGCCCGTGATGGCCCATTTAATCTTCCGTTGTGTAATGATCGATGGGCCGATTCTGAGCGCTTTGCTGTTTGCTTCTGACTCCTGGTACCTTTCCTGTTGTTGTCCAGGAAAGTGGGTATCTACCAGGGTCTCCAGTGTTTCCTCTACCGTGACTATCAGATTTTTTCAGATAGCCCGGTGTGTCACTTGGTTGGTGGACATGATTCTCCTTAGTCTGTTGCCTTCTGTCGCACTCTCAATGCTAGAGCAGAATTCAGACTAGGATCTTCTTTTAGCAAGCCTTACGCTTTTCTTGAACGAGTTTAACTCGGTCTTATAAGTTCCCCACTCATTGGTTCGCTTTGCCTCCTTGAACGTTAGTCTACAGCGCCTCTTGAGGTTAGTTATTTCAATAGGGAGTGCTATCCACGATCTAGCTTGTGTCCGACGTCCCAATCGGGTTTAGGACACAGTATTTTATATTTATTATTCCCTATTTTTAATAATTGATCTGGCCTAAAAAGTCATAACTGTTTTTTCAAACGGAAATATAAAAATAAATCAATGTCATCACAAATTTCAAAATGATGTAGTTTATTTCTCATCTTCGACCGTTTTTCTGTATATAACAATGGGGCATTCGGTATTGGTAATATTATATCGAATAAACTTATCTATTTCAGTTTATATTCACTATCTACATTCTACAGGATAACTTACTACTCAAAGTGATGGATAAATTTAACTTTTAGATACCTATCTATCAGATAAGGCTTACCTTGAGGTGAAGAAAACGAAATTTAGTTTAGCTATCACTCTTATCTTTCAGATAAAGTTATCTGTGAATCAATTGGAAGTGAAGAAATCGGTCATTATGGACGACTACCCAAGTTTGAAGTCACGCGATGCGAGATTTTTTAAAAGGTTTCCATAGAAAAATAAATTGCATAAAAATCAGGGTTGTTGCGGATGCAATAATTTATTAGAGGTTCACATCCGCGGATGTGGATGCGGATTTCAGAATTTTTTTAACCCATCTCAATTTTAAGTACACAAATAAATAAAAATCGATTTAATTTTAATATGTTAATTTAATCATATTTTGAGAACAAAACTAAAACAGTTTTTAGTCTTATTAGCATTTTGAGGCTAAAGTTTCATAATGAAAAACTTTGTTTAATAATTAAATTTTAAAAAATTGGTAAATTATATTGAATAAGTTATTGCAGCCTTCTCAGCCTCCAACCTAGGGCGGCGCTATTCTTGACATCCTTCGCAAACACACGCATACGCACTCTTGCGAATACCCCATTTGCGAACACTTGTGTAAATCATAGATATAGGAAACTAGACTGCGAGTCCCCATGCTGAGACAGTCACTCGAGAGGTTGTTTCGTTCTCTCTTTATTGGCCGGGGTTTACGGCTGAGGGGCATACGGTGAGCTGAATGGAGGGGTCGGGCTCGAGACAAGAGCGTAAACCCCGCCCATTAGAGAGAGCACGAAAAAACCTCTCGAGCGACTGTCTCTTTCTCAACGGGAGTCAACTCTAGCATTTAGATCCGCAGTCTAGTCTCCTATGTCTATGGTGTAAATACGTATTCTTGACGACCAGCGTAAAGACTTGTGACTGTTGCGAGGGTCCCTGGTGGCAACAGCGCAATTAAACAAAATTGACGTATGTCGGATAACATTATTAATTATTATTGGAATTGGTGTGACGAGACGAGTAGTGTGGGAAAGTAAAAAAAAATGATGAAGACGTTAATGTGTCTATAAGAAATGCACACAATTCTTTTGTCAACCTAAAAGTCTGCAAAAACTGATGTTCATTTAAGATCTCGAACGGATTCAAGTTTTCAAATCGATTTAAACTTTTCAACTGGTTGTTCTGCAATCTCTTATTATTTGACACGGTATCTTGCACGGAATAAATTAACAATAATTAAACATAAATATACGGTGAGAGTAAGGTTACGTTGGTTTTGTTCGTATTCGTAAGACGTTTGCGAGTAACAAGACCCATCCGCTGTTTGATACGAACGCTCGAACGTTCTACGGCTACTCAAGAATGCCAAATTATGTTTCGTACGCAATTTGAAGACATGCGAGTGACCTTGACAAATACGAATGGCCAAGAATAGGGCGTCTGTTCCTAAGTGGATCATACAATAACCTCATCTCCACTAAATAGTTGTTCGCTGGGAGGTGTCTGGTGGAGGTGATAAATATCTGCGTGCAAATCTGGAGAGAGTTTTAAGTACAACATGATTAACTTTCCACAAATTGATGCGGATGCAGATATCTGAATTAATGCGAATGTTCTGTATTTGCGGATGCGGATGCGAATATTCGCAACACCCCTCATATAAATTACCCTATATAATTAATAATAATAATCCTTCCACTTTTACAGCGACAGGTAAGTGTTTTATGAAAAAATATTATCACCACTCAAGCAAGTTTAAGGTTACGTGATTATTATTTAAATTTCTATTGTTATTTAATTAAAATTGTTATTTTTGAGTATAATTAAGTTTACTAAAAAAGCTGAGACTCTTCTCTGGCACAAAAGTCCATTTAAATCTGTGCGATTTACTATTTACAAAATTTAATATTGTGTTTACAGTTGTGTACTTTAATAATAAGAAATATTAGTGCTGTGTTAAGACAATATGAGAATTATAGATTGTTCTTAGCTTCTTAAAATAATATTAAACATAAATAAGGTTATGAATATTATTCAGTAAAATGGCTTCAAAACATGTAATCGAGGTTTTATGAATTAACGAGTTTTTTGACGACAATGAAATATTTAAAAGGGGGGAAAATGCTCTGGAATCAAACCAAGTCCTTCGGATGCAATTTAATGCAGAGCTTTTAACTAGAGTAGAAGTAATCAAAATCATCACTATTTGTAAAGCAAACATTAATATTTCTACTGCTTACCGTTCTATTAGTACCTTATAAGTGGTATCCAGTCTTTCCTCTCATTTATCTTTGCACGGAATTTAAAAACCTTTTTTTTCACTATAATATGATGCTTTATATTTATTTATAGACACTACAATTAGCTTCAGAAAATTTATATTTAATAACAATTTTAATTGAATAAAAGTAAAAATAATAATCACATAACCTTAAACTTATTTAAATGGTAATGAAACATTTTTTCATAAATCTCTTATGGGAATTTCAATATATTTTTAAAAACCGCGCGCATCGCGTGATGTCAGCACTTGGGTAGTCCATTAACAAAACTAATCGTTTGTTTTAGATACGAAGTGGTAGATAATGAGGTGCTACTAGAACAGCACGACTCTCCAGAATGCAGTGTTTTAAAAACAGTATTGAGAGGAAGCGACATCGCAAGTACCGTCGGCGGTGTGGGTGCTGGAGCAGTTATGGTAGGCGCGACGGTTGTAAGCGCACCCATTCTGCCTGTCGTAGCTATCGGTGCTGGCGTCGTGGGAGCCGTATCCGGCATTTACAGCCTAGTCAGAAGTGCCGTCAGTCTCGCAGATAGAGTTAAACACGACGAAAATTGTACTTTGGTGAATTCAGAAGCTCGTGGAATATACTTCAACCTTTTGGCTGGAGCTATGGGATTTGTGGGAGCGGGAGCCAACATGGCGGTGTCGCAGCTCGCGGCGAGGGGCTTTAATATCGGTCAGGTATATAGCAATCGCCTCGTTACTGAATAGTTATTAATTCAGACAATTTTTAGGGAGTGGGTGTTGCGGTTAACTCCATTGGAGTCGCAAATATAGGCGTGAGCGGAGCTAGCATTATAAATTCAGGTTACGACGTGTTCGATCAATGGTACAACCAAAACCAGGTGCCGTCCATGTTGACTATCGTTCAATTGAGTTCTTCCATATTATTCTTCGGTAACGCAGTGTACAATTTCAGGACTGTCCAAACTATCGTCGACGAAACCCAAACGAAAGTATTACAAGATTATCAAGATTCTTTGCGAAGCAATCGTCACAGGTAACGAAATGATCGCGTTCGATGTACAATTAAATTTTTTAAATTTGTGAGATGCGCTGGGTGGACCATAAGTCGGTATTCACTAGAAATCCTTAGACTTTCCTTTGTCTAGCGTTGTGGTAGTCAATTGTGAACTCGCGGGAATCATGGGAAAGAAGGTAGGAATTTCCTCTTAAATTTTTGAAGACTGTATGTCTCGAGGAAAACTTCGATTGGCAATGAGTTCCAATGCTTGGTAATTCGTTAAAGAAAGAGCACTGAAAGACAGATGTTTGGCAAGTCTGCAAGGTAACGGCTATAAAAATATCTGTAAAAGAGAAACAGATAGTAACCACAAGTCAGTTGTCACAAACAATCTAAGGTTATGTTGTTTGTTGTTATCATAGACATAGGAGACTAGACTGCGGATCCCCGTGCTGAGAGTTTGCTCCCGATGAGATGAGTGGTTGGGTTTGAGCCCCGCCCGTTAGAGAGAGCGCAAAACAACCTCTCGATCGACTGTCTTTTTTCCATCGGGAGCCAACTCTTGCATATAGACTCGCAATCTAGTCTCACTTGTCTATGCTTTAAAATACTGTCCCTCGTGGTTTTGGAGGTTGGGTATTGTGAATGCTCATGATGTTGGGGTATATTTCATAACCTAAAATTAAGGCATTCCAAATTACGTGACCAATATGGCGTCTTAAGGCAAACAGCTGTGTCATAAGAAAGCATTTGGTACGTGGTGACTAAAATAGAAGAAGAATTTTACATCATTCCTGTTTTAACGAATTTTACAACCAATTTCAAGGCATGTAACAGTCATTTTTTCGTAAGCACTGCGGGTCGAGAGGTTGTCTCGTGCTTCCTCTAATGGGCGGGGCTTACGCCCGATTTTCGAACCCGATACCTCCACTCAGTTAGCCTCGTGCCACTCGGGCGTAAGACCTGCCCATTAGAGAGAGCACGAAACAACCTCTTGATCGACTGTATGTCTATGGCCTAAAGTAGTGCATCCTGTACTTAACCTCAAAAGAAGTCAAAAAACCGCTTTTTTGAGTATATAACCTTAAATAGACGTAATGGCCAAATTCTGACCTTAAATTGGGATTCTGCGCACGAAATACTTTTGGGACTGACTTGCCCAGTAACAGAACCTTGTAGACATGTGTTATTTTATTATGTAGAAAAAGAATTTAACTTCTTTTGACGTTAAATTATTTTCAGAAAAACCTTCGACAAATTCACGAAAGAGACCATCAGACAAAACGAAAGCAATCAAGTGAGAGGCAGAGCAGAAATAATCAAGACGATTCGCAACATACCGAACAAGGACGAAGTGTTTGCAGTGCTGACGCGCAGCAACAAGCTGATGAACAAAAACGGAGTTAGATTTTTCGCGTCCGGGGGAGATATCACGTTGAACGGTCAGACAGTTAACATGAACGAATTCATATCGATGAATAAGCAGCAAGCGAACGCATTTTTATCCAATTTGCCATCGAAAACGACCGTAACGAGTAGCGATGCAAACAGTATGATTAACGATTATTCTTTAAACCGGTGGTCTTTGAATAACGTCGAGTCGTTCGGCAGGTACGCAGTGAATTTGATTGGAATTTTCGGTTCTGATGTACAGGGCATCTTGATGTGTATCGTCAAAGACGTCGTGAATGCGGCGCTCGATTTCTTCAGTGAAATAATGGAGGGTTTGTTCCCGGGAAATTCTGGCTGCTTCAAAATCATGCACATGGTGATGGAGTATTTCGGCGGTAGGGCTGCCGATTATCTTCAGAAGTACATCAAGTGGCGCGCCACCGGCAGCCCTTATTACTACAACGATGATTTCGTTCACGTGCCCGTCGACAATACGTCCAGGTACATTTGGATTTTCGAAAGGGTGGTCAGGATGTGTTGCAACGGCGGTCAATTAACCGAACACGAATGGTTGGATACGGTTAAATACCTGGAAGGATGGATCTTGAGCAAGGTTTACGAAAATCAAGTAAACGATGAGGCTAAACAGAGGAGGGACGAACATTCTCCGACATCGGGCGTTTCTAACTCGTGTACAGTTTGCGGGGGTCATTATTTTAAAAATTGACGAGATTTTATTGTTATCCCACCACGATTATAATTATCGATACAAATATTTTATTATTATTATTAATATTTGCACCAAAGTTGTTAATTCACTATTTACGAAAATTTTAAATAAAGTATTTATTTTTACACGGCTTTATTATTATTATTATTTAACAATTGGGTCAGGTCTGACAAAATTCATTGGCCACCTCGACCTTCAGATCTTTTGGTTAGTTATCAAACCGAAGTGGTTGGACAAAAAGTAATTGAAGAATTATTCGAAAATAACGACTGTAATTCGGAACTGTTCGAACAAGTTGGAAGACTATAAGTATTAATAGGTTGTCGCACAAGAGATACCAAAAATAATTGTGTACAAAAATTGTAGGCAGCTTTTAGCTTCACATTTCAAATTTAGTTACAATGTTAAACGAGAATTTTGTCAAGAGTTTTTAAGAAAATACCTCCGCACGTTCCTGCTATCCTGCTACAAAAATGTTAATATTTTAAAACAGAATTTTGTCAAGAATTTTTAAGAAAATACCTCCTCGCGTTCCTGCTATCCTGCTACAAAAATGTTAATATTTTAAAAGAGAATTTTGTCAAGAATTTTAAAAAAAATATCTCTTCGCGTTCCTGCTATCCTGCTACAAAAATGTTAATATAAATATAAACAAAATTCTGTCAAGAATTTAAAAAAAAATACCTCCTCGCGTTCCTGCTTTCCTGCTACAAAAATGTTAATATCTTAAAAGAGAATTTTGTCAAGAATTTTTAAGAAAATACCTCCTCGCGTTCCTGCTATCCTGCTACAAAAATGTTAATATTTTAAAAGAGAATTTTGTCAAGAATTTTTAAGAAAATACCTACTCGCGTTCCTGCTATCCTGCTACAAAATTGTTAATATTTTAAAAGAGAATTTTGTCAAGAATTTTTAAGAAAATACCTCCTCGCGTTTCTGCCATCCTGCTACAAAAATATTAATATTTTATAAGTGAATTTTGTCAAGAATTTAAAAAAAAATATCTCTTTGCGTTCCTGATATCCTGCTACAAAAATGTTAATATAAATATAAACAAAATTCTGTCAAGAATTTAAAAAAAAATACCTCCTCGCGTTCCTGCTATCCTGCTACAAAAATGTTAATATTTTATAAGAGAATTTTGTCAAGAATTTTTAAGAAAATACCTTCTCGCGTTCCTGCTATCCTGCTACAAAAATGTTAATATTTTAAAAGAGAATTTTGTCAAGAATTTTTAAGAAAATACCTTCTCGCGTTTCTGCCATCCTGCTACAAAAATATTAATATTTTATAAGTGAATTTTGTCAAGAATTTAAAAAAAAATATCTCTTCGCGTTCCTGCTATCCTGCTACAAAAATGTTAATATAAATATAAACAAAATTCTGTCAAGAATTTTTAAAAAAATACCTCCTTGCGTTCCTGCTATCCTGCTACAAAAATGTTAATATAAACAAAATATATTGCAAGCGATTTTCCCAAAGCAAACAGGAAAACAGATAAACAACTCATTAAACCCGAATACGACACTGTGTCAAGAATTTTTAAAAATATACCTCTTCGCGTTTCTGCTATCCTTATAAAAATATTAATATTGTAGAGTGAATTTTGTAAAATCTTTTTAAGAAAATATCGCTTTGTTTCTGCTATCCTGCTACAAAAATATTAAAATGTAAACGAGAAATTTGTCGAGAACTTTTAAGAAATTATCTCTTCGCGTTTTTGCTATCCTGCTACAAAAATATTAATATTTTAAAGAGAATTTTGTCAAGAATTTTTAAGAAAATATCTCTTTGCGTTCCTGCTATCCTGCTACAAAAATATTAATATTTTAAAGGGTGTTCCATAACGCGGTGCCAGATCAAAGTCAGGTTTTTTTTAATGAAACACCCTGTATTTTACCTTACAGTTAAAATCCGCTTTACCTCCTCATAACAACAATATAACGTTATAGTATGTTATACAGGGTACTTAAAAAGTTATAACAAAAAAAAAGAATAATAATCTACTGAAGCCAAAGTTTTTTAATTATTGTTTATAAACAACTTGCCCATCTTTTGTAGATGTTCATTGACTGCGTGGTGACTAGTATTGAATGCAATTAGCAGTTTTAGGTCTTTAATATTTAGTAGTAAAAGATTGTTATTGTCCCCACAGTATTGCCAGTGCAGCAGGCATATGGCCTGTTTTAGGTTATACCAGTTTTACACGACTTACATTTTCCTGGGATCTTCCTTTGACATTTATAAAAAAAAGTTAAAATATAAGTGCCTGGGTTTGACAGGATCGAAATATAGTGTATTTAATTGTTTTAAATGAGAGATGTATGGATCAGGTCTTTTCATTACGAGGTGTAGTCGAGGAGTGTTCCTACAATTATGACTGGTAGAGAATGTTGGTTTTGGCAGAAGAAGCATAAAAATAGGATTATTGCTGTGGAGATGAGTAGTCTGAGAAGTATAGCCGGAGTGATTCGGTTGGATAAAGTAAAGAATAGTGAGATAAGTGAACGCTGTGGTGTAAAAGAAGATGTGGTTACAAAGATAGATAAAGGAATGCTTAGATGGTTTGGACACGTAGAAATGATGGATAAAGGAAGATTGACGAAACAAATTTATAAGGCGAGTGTAAATGGACGGAAGTCGGTAGAAGTCGACCTCGGCGAACATCGATCAGATCAACATTGTTTTGAAGAAAGGCCAGGTCAAGAGTACCAACAACCGACGAGCATGTATTTGAGTACTGATGAAAGTAGAGGAAGCAAAAGATGTGTGTAAGAACCGTAGCAATTGGAAGGAAGTGGTTTCTGCCTACTCCTACGGGAAAAAGGCGTGACTATAATATGTATGGTAAATGGGAGATACACAGACTTGTGTATCTCCTGCAGAAAAAGTTAATAGTTATACACTTTGTTGTACCGTCTATATTATTTCTTTTCTGGTACTGTCGAGGACCCGTAAATATTTAAGTTGGTGTAGGTCGATACATAAATTTAGCGAATTATTTTAACACAATTGTCCCGTTGTATTTCCAAATATGTTCTGATACAGCAATGCTAAAAATGTTTACACCTACAAATAGATTGAACCCATTTCACATAGGTAAGTATCCTAATGGCACTCCAAAAAATTGACTGGTATTTTTCTTGTTATCCCACCACCATTATATTTATACACATTTTTTATTATTATTATTGTACGCGCTAAAGTTGTTAATTCACTAGGTAAGAAAATTTCAAGTAATGTATTTATTCTTGCACCACTTTAATTCTGGAATATTAAGCTTTTCGTCATTTAAACTTATTTGATTTTAATAAATTCCATGCGATGCTACATTATTTTCGGTTCTTCTTCTAATTTTTCCACAACTTCTGCCAATTGCGCAGCATGTTCGTCCCAATACATCTAAAACAAATAATTTTAAAAATCTTTGTATAAACGCACTCATTGTCGAATGAATAATGGCTACTATACAAGAAGAAGCTCACACCGACAGCTTAGCACTGCCGAGTTTCACGTGCTAGCGTAGCCAATGGAACTACCCAAGTGGTGACATCACGCGATGCGCAGTTTTTTATATACACGGAAAAAGGGTCTCTTTACCTCTACCAAGAAATTCCTTATTTCTTGTTAATAAACGCGCAATCAAGCTTTCAAAAATCCTATACTAGTCCATTGAAAAGTTACATTTGGGGTTGCGTTTTTTAGAGGACGCAATTTTATTTTTTTGATGGAAACGGTGTTAATGTCGGCGGTTCATCATCATGATTATAAAAAAAAAGTTATATCGAAAAATGTAAATTTTTTTCTCGAATCTCTGAAGATTTTCGCTTATAACTTTTTTATTTATGGTTCTACGACAAAAAATTACTGGACCAAAGTTGTAGAGAATTTAGTTTGCAACAAAAAATGTTAATAAATTTTTTTTATCAAATAAATAGTTTAAGAGATATATCGTAAAAACCATTTCAACCCCTATTTTCAAGATGGCGGCCGTGGGACAAGGGTGGCGACCCCACAAACTTGGTTTTAGCTTTACACTGACCCCCCCTACACATCAAAAAAATAAAATTGCGTCCTCTAAAAAACGCAAGGTAAGGCCTAAAAAATGTAACATTTCAATGGACTATACGGGATTTTCAATGGGGAAAAATCACGTAACGCGAGATGGCGCTGTCAATGACAAAATATCGAATCGAGGTGTGAACAACAAATATTCTGTCATTTAATCACTTGTAAAACCAAAGTTTTTATTGAAGGGAATTTAAGATTTGAGTTGATTTTTTGTGTCCAACTATTGAATTTAAGGTTTGTTTTCGACGTTTCAGTTTTATTGTCGCTGGGTTCTCATTAATGTCAGTAAAGAGGTATGTCCAGGTATCAATTTTGGTTTGTTTTCGAAGTTTTTCAGTTTTGTTGTTTTCTGGGATTCTTGTTGCAATGCCTATGAAAGTCAAAATATCAATTTCAGACATATTGCATTGAACGTGTTCGTCCAATTAAAGAGAGTAAAGAGGTTTTTAAAATGAGCCACATCATATTAAGTAAAAAATCATAATAACGCTTCCTTTATATTGTTGAAGTCACTATGAATAATCACAAATAAAATGATAGAACATTGGACAACAATATCAAAATACCAAAGTGCTTGCTGCAAACAAACATAAACTTTGAGATTGGTTTTCCTATCTTTAAGATCATCTCCCATTTCTGAGCTGTCTTAGGATTTGAAGGAAATTTATGCAAAGATACAATGGAATTGCCATATGTCGAGCATTGTGGAATAGAGCATATTTTTCGCGATTTTATCTCCATATCACCTTTTTTAATCCTTTGCATTTTCGGATCTTATGGTTTATTAACATTAATTCTTCACAAAATTTCATTCAAATATAACACTTTCAATGCTTAAATGTCTCAAAATAATACATAAAGTTCACTTTTCACCCAAATAACAAATGGAGCTTAGTTTGTTATTCACACCTCGAGATGTTCATACGATCAATAATAGATGTCGCCTACTCCGTGATTTTTCCCTATGCAATTTAATTCTGTTTGGAAACGCCATCATGTCAACTCGGCGAAACATCTTCTATTTGTACTTTGGCCACTTTTGTGTCAATATTCAGCCACCACATTACATAAACGGCTTGATATGGAACACGCGCGGGAACTGGTGCTGTTATTGTAAATAATAATACGAAGTTTCTTTAATTCGATATTAAAATAAATGATAGTTTAAAAAAACTAAGTTAACACGCTTTATAAGAAAACCAAACTAAAAAATAATCATTAATAAAAAATAATCAATTAAAAGTTTTTTATGATGTTTACGTTTGTTTCTTGGAGACTTTACTTTTACCAATATCTGTTTATTATCAAATATATTTTTATTTTTTTTTATTTTGATTTTCTTTAAAAGAGTGTTGCCTTAATTTTTTTTAAACCATTATTTATTTTTAATTTTTTAGTTCGGGTTTTTTTTATATCCTGATGATTATGGCCAGGATCTTTGAAAAAATTTATGAAATTATTGTATTTTCATCGGTCTTTTAGAAGTATACAAAGTTTCAAGTCGATCCGATGTTTTTAAGTGGGTGAAAATCGTGTCCAAAGATTCCGTTACATAGATAGATAGATAGATACAGGTTAAGCTAATATAAAGCGTGTAATAACAGCTTTCGAGTATGCATATAGTACATTACATACATGAAAAATGTCTTCGGCATCTTCGTCTTCCCATCTCTTCTTCGTTTTTATCAATGTCGCTGTGAGATAATAATCTGCCGTTGAAAAAAGTCTTAATAGACCAACACACAGTTGAGCGATCCACAGCAACACCGTTATAAAGTAGGTCATTTTACCGATACATATTTCGTGATAAAGATGTCGATGACCTAATCTTTGCTCTTTTGTGAAATAGTCCATCAGTGGCGAACATCTAAAACAATATGGACAGATAAGAGATGAATTAAAATAATTATATTTTCTATTAACTCACTCTACTCTTCCGGTTAAGTGACGAAAGTGCGAGCAAAACTGGTTAATGCCGTTGTTAAGAAGATTGAAAGCTGCAACACTTAATACACTCATGATACTGGCAGCGGTCAGCAAAGGATATACGTAAATAAAAGCGGGAGGACTGCTGTAAAAATTCAAAAAGCTTCGTACATTGTTTAATAAATTATTTTGTTTTTTCTTACGAGGTTGCTACATTCCTACCGGTCCTGGAAAATAGAACTACGATTAATGAAAACACCGCGCATATAATCACCGATATAAACGGGACAAAAACGACGAAATCGCACAAGAATACTGATTCGAATACAGTAGTCGTCATACCGACGTGAGCTCTTCCCAATAACGTATCGTTATTTATCCAAATTTCGTTATCCAAGATGTATATATCTTTTACCTAAAAATACAACCATTTACTTTCATACAAAAAAAAACATTAAAGCCCGTCTTGCTTAAACGATTTAGTACAAAATCATTGTTCAATGAAACATAAAAAAAGTGACAAGTCGTTAAGAATTGACATTTGACATAAATAAAAATTGATATGTCATTTAAAGGACATTGAAAATGGCTTTCCAATGATTGCAAACATAATCTAAAACGAACTGATGTAACTAAATTATGCTTCTAAATGGCTGTCTAGCTTAAACCTTAATGATTGTTTAATGGAGGATAGATAATGTAACATGCTGGGGTCCCCCAGGGTTCCATCCTGTCCCCCACCTTATTTCTTTTACACATCAACGACCTCTTGAAAACCACCACGAACCCCATTTACAGTTTCGCAGACGATAGCACACTTGTCTCAACTTTCACATCCTATCGATCACTTCCGGTGAATGATACAAATAGACTCAGGCAGGAACAGGTTGATTCCATCAATAGAGATCTTAAAGCAATCGCCGAGTGGGGAACCAACAATCTTGTTCAGTTCAACGCCCAAAAAACACAAAGTGCCACGTTTTCCAAGAAAGTGAATTCCTCAAATCATCCCATCACAATGTCCAAAAATACCCTTGAACCAAGTCCCTCCATCTCGATTTTGGAAGTCACGATGTCCAATAATATGTCTTGGCATGACCATGTTGCTAACATCGCAAAGTCGGCAAGCCAGAGGCTAGGTTTTCTGTGGAAAGCCAGAAAGTTTTTTACTCCTGATCAACTGTTGACGACGTACAAGGCTCAAATCCGACCTCTACTGGAGTATTGCTTGCACATTTGGGGTTCAGCAGCAAGGCATTCTCTTTGTCTTCTAGATTCCATTCAGAAAAGAGCCATTCGCTTGATAAACAGCTCAACTCTCACAGATACCCTTCACCCTCTAGAACATAGAAAAAGAGTTGCAGACCAGTCATTGCTCTACATATATTTCCATAGCAGATGCTTCAGAGAAATAAATACTCTTGTACCACCATTCTCTTCTTCTTCTAGATTCCATTCAGAAAAGAGCCATTCGCTTGATAAACAGCTCAACTCTCACAGATACCCTTCACCCTCTAGAACATAGAAGAAGAGTTGCAGACCAGTCATTGCTCTACAGATATTTCCATAGCAGATGCTTCAGAGAAATAAATACTCTTGTACCACCATTCTCTTCTTCTTCTATATTCCATTCAGAAAAGAGCCATTCGCTTGATAAACAGCTCAACTCTCACAGATACCCTTCACCCTCTAGAACATAGAAAAAGAGTTGCAGACCAGTCATTGCTCTACAGATATTTCCATGGCAGATGCTTCAGAGAAATAAATACTCTTGTACCACCATTGGCCACATTCGGCCGAAAAACTCGGCACGCTGATCAGTCTCACACATTTACTCTCAAGCTTGACACTACAAGGACCAATCTTCATCAAGAATCCTTCTTTTACAGGGCTGCTACGGAATGGAACAAGCTTCCAAAATCAGTTTTTCCAGAGAACTATGACCTGCAACTTTTTAAAAAGCGTGTCCACAATCATTTCCTTTCTATAATTCCTTCCCCTTCTAATAGTCGCAGTGCGGGCCGTCCGCGGCCCACACGCTAGGTCTACCCTTTTTGCGACCATTTTCATAAAAAAAAAGTTACAAATTAACGTATGACATAAGACAAATAAAAACTGATTTGTCAATTTTAACGGGAATTGAAAAAGACTCTATTGACTATCGAATGAAATAATCAAGAATTTAAAAAGTATTTAAAAAAGGCAAGAAACTCGAGTGGTGGCGGTGGCACGGGAGATGGCCCCTATGTCAGTTAAAGCTTCAAGCGGGTTGTTGCGTGGTACCGTTCTGCGCATAAGTCAATGCGATACTAACTACACAACGAACCAGGGCTACATAGGAGCCGTTTTTCTGCCACGGCTGTTCATTGCTCGGAATACGGAGTAATCTATCAGTCGTTACGTACATACTTTTCAATAAGAATATCACTTACCCCTGGTACTTTCACCGCTTGAGATGCAGAAAACTTGCTTACATGATCATGCATTTCCATATCGTAATCCAAATCGAAAATGCCCAAATTCAATCGAAAATTTTGTAGGAATTCTTCAGTTGCATTTATTTTAGTAATATTTTTATAAATGATATCTGTAAATTTTGTAGAAGCCTTAGCGTATAGGATGCATCGATAATTAAATATGTCGAATATGGCGCAGAATGCTTGAGCACCGAATAGGGACACCAAACCAGTCAGCATAAACAGAAAAATGTGCAACGCTACAAAACGGATTATAAAAATTTATAAAAAATTACAAAGATACCAGTTCAGGTATTTCAGAAATTATTACCTTTCCATATTTTACTAACGTCATTTTCGTCTTTTGCCACGAATTGATAATATCTTCTCGGTCTCATTAATAGAAAAACGTAAATAAATTGTAAACTAAAATGTCAGTCAAAAGAAAGACTACCGCCAAGTTGGGTTTGTCACATTATTGGACATCCACCGTGTTTTGTTTTTAGTATATTTTTGCATTTTCCCGCTCATTTTAACAACTCATTTTTTAGTGATTCAAACTTCAAACGTCGTCATATGGCGGTGGCGGATCGAAATCTTACCAAGGATATTTCACGAAAAAAAATACGTGATTCATAGTTAAACTTTTTTTAGACGATTTGTTTTTTTACCACAATATCAGTGGTCTGGGTGCGACCCGAGAGGTCCACACGACTAACTTCCCAGTGAAAAGAATGAAAAAATACCATGTTTTCTTGTTATAATTATTATTATTAAAATTATTATAAAAACGATTTCAAATTGTTCGTAACAAATTATAATTGTCATTAACAATATTCTGTTTATGTCAACCGTATTCGTTCAAAATTTTTCTTATCATTTCATAAGCGGGAGCTATTTTAAATTGAAATTTTTTTTAATTATGATCAAATATCATTTGTTAGTAACAATATTCAATTGTTAGAAACAATGCTTTTTTTTATTACTAACAATAATTTTTCACTGTTATAGTGTCTTCAATGCTATTCTCTCAATACTGACACAACTTTTAAATTCTCCAATTCCTATTTTTGTTTTTTAAAACTATCTCTTTTTATGAAATATTGTCATCGTATTTTTCACACAAATATTCCTAACTTGCAATAATCATATTAATAAAAGATCTTAAAATTCTGTATTAAAAATAGCATAATTTATAAATTGCAAAAAATTCAGGTACCTAGTTTACCATTTTTTTAAGTTTTTTGATTCTCCATAAAAAACAGCTTGAAAAATAATTCCGAACACACACACGAACATACGAACAAACGCACATAACTACATACACATACAGACGTCCACTTAAAAAATAATGTATTCGACTCTGGGGACCTTGAAATGTGGAGATATGTAAAAATTCGGGATTCGCAAAATACCCATTACTATAACTTCCCGCTGGGAAGTTAATAATTTATTTCAGGTGTAATACTAAAACGTATACAAGAATATGGTATAGCTCATTTCACCAATATACAACGGTTTCGGGTTGGTCACCATTCCTCTATTAAATTTTCACATTGTGTGATACATTTTTTCCGAATTTTAGGAGTGGCAGTATTAAGTGCTCGTTGCCAGGTTTTCAAAACCACCTTATCACTGTAACCATTAGATCCAATGTGATTGTCATAATAAGTTTTGCATATTCTCCAAATATACTCAATATGATTAAATTGGCAATGATAAGGCGAAAGTCTTAGCACACGATATCCATAACCGAGTATAATTTGATCCACATTGTAAATTTTTTCTCTTTCGTGCCTTTTAGCTATCGATAATAATTCCGGCGGCTTAAAGTAATACTGTGGAAATGAAATATTTTCGTTGGTTAACCATTCTTTTATTTTCTGTACCGCCCAGGAGTTTGTTGGTTGCTTATTTAAAATTTCCGAATGGTACGGAGCATTATCTAATACAATGACAGATGGTTCATGTCACGATAGTAATAGTTTCTCTTTTAACCATTTCACAAACATCTCTGTATCCATATTCTTATGATAATCGGCCGATTTTGATTTTGACGAAAATAGAAGATCCGCCCCATCAACAAAACCATGCTTTCCACCAGCATGCACAATAATGTGTCTTTCTACTTCACCGTCGGTGTGTTTTATAGACTTTATGTTACCGTCATGCCAAATTCTTTTTGTTTAACCTTTAGCAAAAATCCAAGTTTCGTGCAGATAAACAAATGAAGAACATTCTTGTTTACAGTGAGTATAAGTTCTTAAAATTTCAATTCTTTTGTGCACGACTCTAGCTTTTTCACACAAAGCCTTTCGGTTGTCTAAATTTTTAAACTTAAACCCTATATGTTTCAAAATTCTCCTAGACTCGTTCTAGAAATTTCAAATACATTTTTTTTTACTTTTTCTAATATTAAATCTAAAGAAACATGTTCTTTTTTTATTATTTTATACACAATGTTGCTAATTTCAAATTTGTAAGCTTCGGGAAAGTCAACAGTCTTTGGATGTCGGGGGGTTTATATTTTTTTTACCAATACCCATCGCATCACACACACACACACGCTTACGTATAGATAAAACTGGTAGCAACGGATCTCCATTGTCCTTTTCGGCAGTAAAATAAGCGTGTGCATTCAATATTAATGCATCTACATCTAAAACACGTCGCGGCATTTTTGCGGTCTATTAGGTATACATACACTACTTGAAATTACAATCGGTACTATACGATTTTAATGTAGGTACCCACTACAATGACAACCCAGGATTACTAATTAATTTTCTAAAAATCTAACAAAAATAAACCAACAAGCTAAATTAAAGCTTAATAGCTTAGTGAATTAGTGAAATTTGTTTTGATTACTTACCTACCTCTCTTATTGTGTATAATAAATAAACCCATTAAGAACAGATTTGGTTTCAAAATTAACCGTGCTATCAAATAAAAATATTGACCCTTAATTTCCAAACAAGAAGTCCCTTAAAAAATAAAATACGTTACCTACGAAATTTGTTAAAAAATATTAGGGGAGTTCACTTTCGTACTTCTTAAATGTACAGTTAAATACTTGTTATCGAGTTTCTAACGATAATTCGTAACCATCGTATATTCGTGAAATATGCTTTAACAGGTGGGCATGTTGAAAATCCATATACACGTTCATTTTGAGTAAAATGTGTGTTGTCTAAAACCAGGCGTAACAGGTCGGTATGAAGGAGAATAATTTTCTTTAAAGTTAACAAATATATTTTAGAATAAAACGATAGATAATTAAAAAAAATTTAAGTACAATGTTCGAAAGTACAAATTTGATCCTAAAGGGACAAAAATACATAGAACATAGAGAAAATTTACATAATCAGGTACACATATTTGTAAAACACTATAATAAAAGAGAGGTAAAAAAAATTCAGGCTGTGTGCCAGTGTTACAAAAGTTTTTTTGCATAAAAGCTGGAATTTGTAAAAACGCTAAGAGGCGCGAAGTAGTTAAATCAACAACTATAAATAAAATATTAGTTTTTTTCCGTAATATTTTTTATCGATAATTCTTTTATTCCCTATGGGTAGTTATTCGTGTTACGCTCATGATATTTTACAAAAATAAAAACGAAAAGCGTCCATCGAACAGTAATAATTAATTGAGTTCAATGTTAAAAATGATGTTATTGTCCGTGTTGTTTCAAATATATTAGAATACTCTAGACATTTCCAATTCAGATAAAACCTTATAGCAGATTTATTTAAAGTTTTGTTGATGTCCGATTAATTTCGATAGCTGAAAGTTCCTCTTCGCTAGAAAAGAGACCGGCAGCAGGTGTCATTCCCGAATTAATAAGTACGTTGTGGATTTTCTAAAATAAACGTTTGCATTAGTGGAAATTACTGACAGGGTTTGTATTTACTTACTTCATCGTGATGTTCGTTTCGGTTTACTTCTGAAGTATCTACTGTTACGGCCATAAAGTGAAAATCGGCCATGGTAGATAGTCGTATAATAGTGATAATTAATTGAATTATCCACAAAAAAATTGCTGCTATATAAGAGTAATAACATAGTCCGTAATTGTTCCAAAACCCGCTCATATCAGCCTTTCTGTTATACGAAAAATAGTCCATGTAATGCGAACAGCTTTAACACAAAAAACATTCTATTTTAAATAAAAAACACCAATATTAAACATTTTCTATCAACACTAGTGTCTACATCTATCAGTGTACAAGCGTACTTAAGTTTTGACAGTAGAGAAGTAAATTTAATTGGTATTACGAAAACTAGATGGCGTTAAAGTCGAAATAGATCGAAAAAGTAATAGACAATGGTCAAGAAATTTTTAGTAGCAGCAGAATAAAAGTTTTTTTTAAATATTTATTTGTAAAATTTAAAAAATACATTTGTGTAATGAAATCTGTGTAAAAAAATTTATCAAGCACAACTGTAATTTTAAAATATTGTCAACACTACTTTCGACATCTACCAGTGTATAAGCGAAGTTAAGTCAAAACAAATTTCAGACAACGATGGAGATGTACATAGAGTCATTGTTTAAGGACAATGATAAACAATAGATAGAGTTGATCTAAGTGGCGCTTAAGTCAAACGTTTGATTAAAAAAGAGAAATAAACAAGTTGGTAAATATTAACTCAAAAAATAAAAATAAAAACTTGCCTAATAAAACCTGTGTGGTTTTGAAATTGTGAGCAAAAATGGTCCAAACCATTTTTCATTGAAACGGTGGCAATTATGCACAATATTATCATTATAGCAGAAGCTGTTAGTACTGGATAGACCATGAACCAAGATCTAAAAAACATGAATACATTATGTGGAAGGCAACGCGCAAAGGGCAATGTTTTAGACGATATAGTGAGGGAGGTGCTCTTGATGCATACCTTCTCGAAACTTGTCCCCTTCCAAATAGTACAGTGAGAGCACCAAATACTGCTGCAGCTATTAACGATAATAGCGGTACGAATAACACCAAATCGCAAGAAGTAGTAGCACCGTAATCGCTACCTCTTATTTTGACGTTTACTTTACCATACATCGATTCATTTTTGTACCAAATAGTGTCATTGTAAACGTGCGAATGTTTCATTTTTTCGACGCCTTCGTCAGACGCATTTACTGTTTTTTCGGACGTCGTATTGAATATATTAAAGAATTTCAGTAATTTTTCTCCAGCCGTTAGTCGAGTGGCATCGTTCGTTTTTACTTTAGTGTCGTTTTCATCCGTTCCAAGATTATTTTCTACGTTCTCTTTGTTTCTGGTCTTAATTTTTAACACCGGCTCGAAGAATAGCAGTTCGTTGTGCGTTTCGTTTAATTCTTGAGTGTTTATTAAATCGAAAATGGGATCTACGTGCAGGACACAACGGTAATCGAACATTTTTAGGATGTCTCCGAACACGTACGCTGAGATCATGGAGTTAATTATCAGTAAAAGAAACGTCGATGAGTGTAATACTGCAATAAAAAGAGATAAAATTATACGAATATTTAATATTGAGGTTATGTAAACGTGACTAGCATATATTTAATACTCCTATATTGCTAGTGCCCGTAAGCGGAAGTGTTGCCCACTAAGAGAGACAGCAACTGCATTCTTCTATCTCACTTATTTATACTCGATCCGTTGTGCGCAAGCGTTGCGACTGTAGTGGGGAAGCTTATAATGCAGTTATGGTAAATATTTTCTTGTATGCTTTATAGCTTAGCGGCAAAGCTCCATTCTCGGGCATGCGCATAGCATTTCAGGTCTAAATGACGGAGGTAGATGTATGTATGTCTGTACCGTTGGGTTGTCATACTTTTCCAGACCCCTACTAGCAATATAGGAGTATTAAATATATGGTGACTAGGTACCGTGGACATAGGATACTAGGCTGCGGGTCTATATGCAGTGTTGTTAACTTTCTGAACATGAATATCCGTAGCCAAGAGACCGAAAATCCGTGGAAATCCAAAGCTTTTACTTAAAGCAGAAATCTGTAGATTATGCATTTCTGATTGGGAATATCTGTAGTCAACCAACTATATCCGTAGAAATCTGTATATCTACCAAAAATATTTGAAAATAAGACTTTTATTTTGCAATAGATGGCGGTATGAAAACTTACACACCCAACTCAATAACACTCAAGTGACGTCGAAGATTGAAATAAACACTCTAATTGATTAGAATAGTACTATGAACATTATTTTTAATTACTCATGCGGGATAAATAGTATTTTAGAGCACAATGTTGCGGTTGTAAAATAGCTGTTTGCCAATTTGAGTGCGACAAGATTACTTGGCGCACGCTCACTTCATTTGAGTGTTATTTGGCGCACGCAAATTATACTTAGCACACCCAAACTATACTTAGCACACGCAAACTATCCTTGTCGCACGCAAATTCGAGTTTACATTTTTATTTCAGTTAATATTTTTGGTCTGGACCCCTGTTTTATGCTAGCGTTTATTCCGCATTCGCGATAAAAAATAGTATGTGCAATCCGTGCGATGTTGTCTATTGCTTATCACTTATCGCTTATCGCACTAGTTGCACAATATACTATTGATCATTATATTGTCAAATGAAGTTGATTTCGACAATCGCCATCCAGCGGAAGTTTGAGTAATTTTACATTATCACAGTAAATTATAAATAATATGTTAACATTTTATATATAAATATAAAAAACTCTCATCGTTAGATCCTACAGTAGATTCAAGTATCCATAATAAAAATAAAGATATTTTCACATTATAACTAATAGAGATATTTAAAAACCCAAGATAACCCAAATAAGTATTAGTCAAGTTCATCCAAAAAGTTTCATGAAACACAAATCACAATTGGCATGATGACGGATCGCAAATTGTGGACAATAAAGATTTCTACGTTGGAGCTACCGCCATCTAACTTCTTTCTTAAGAATTAGTTATGTTTCACAAGTTATAGGTTCACCAACTTCAACTACGAATTAATAATACGATAAAACAGACACTACGAATCAATTATAACATTATTTAAATCCGTAGAAATGGATGGTTTATCCGGAAATCCAAGAAATCGATGAAAATCCGTCGAACTACGGATAGATCCGTAGGGTTAACAACACTGTCTATATACAAGTGTTGGCTCCAGATGGGAAAGTACAGGATGCACTACTTTAGGCCATAGACATACAGTCGATCGAGAGGTTGTCTCGTGCTCTCTCTAATGGGCGGAGCTTACGCCCGATTTTCGAACCCGATTCCTCCATTCGGCTAGCCGCGTGCCTCTCGGGCGTAAGCCCTGCTCATTAGAGAGAGCGCGAAACAACCTCTCGATCGACTGTATTTTTCCCATCGGGAGCCAAATCTCAGCACGGGGACCCACAATCTACTCTCCTATGCCTATGTTAGGTACTAGATTTTCAGCAGTAGCTTAACTATGTGTAATGTTTTAGATAGCTTAATTAAGAGTTGTCGTTTTATGTCATTAATTTACTTAAATGTCAAATGTTATTCTTTGAAAGGTTAAAATTTTGTTTTATTTTATTAAATGTAAAAGATCTTTTAGAACTTTTACTGTTTCTGATCCAGTTTATCTTATACGTAGGTAAGAATTCATAAAATTAGAGAATAACCTCCAAAAATGTTTACACAAGGCCCACAAAGGGCTAGCTACGCCACTGGTGGTCAAGTAACACAATTATATATACATTATTTGAGATACATCGTTTCGACTCACTTTATTCATGGATAAAAAATAATTCTACTTTCTTTTACTACATATATATTTTTTTGCGTTGAAAGCATCTTTTATGTTTTAAAAAAAGTGCGTCAAAATAAGAAAGTAATAAATTTTTGTTGACATATAAAGGAATAAAGCAAGCGCTTAATTTAAAATGTATTTGAAATAAACATAAGGTGTCAAGCGATTTTAAATACAAAAATAATAAACGCGGTTTAATCGTGCAAGTTTCTATTTTAGTCTATCAGTCTATCGAATCTCGAAAAAATATGATTTAATAGATTACCTCTCCATATCGACTTGATATTTTCTTTTTCCACATGCCGATAATATTTTCGCGGTCCCATGTTTCCGGACCGACATAAAAACAACATGAATTACGCGAAAACCGACGTTGGACTGCGTCCGTGAAAGATGTTTTCCATCAAATATAAATAAATATTACAACATTACAGGCATCGACTTTATAATTTGTTAGTATTAGCCTTCGGCGACTATACGTCACACCCACGTACGGATATAGGCAACCAATTATACTCTGTGCTCGTTTAAGAATAATAAATAATGTACCGAAAAGATCTCCCAACATTTGTGTTTGTGTTCGCCGTTGCCGGGGGAGTTATGCGCACTGTCACGGACGGTCCTTTGGGGGTCACACCATATTTGAACATATTTTATTTATAAACGGGCAAATACGCTCACAACATTGATTGTACAAAGTGTTCAAATGCTTTAACCAATTGTTATAACAGCATACTATGACACTAATGCTCTAAAGGCGATTATGCATTGTATTTTTTAATATAACCGAATAATTACAATCATTTTAATGCATTTTATCAAGGTTCATGTCATTTAATTATTAAACGTCATTGTTGCTTCGTACGTTTTAAAAATGTCTAGGGAAGAAATAGTTTAAAATATGAACTAACTATTGGACCCGGCAGACGTTGTCCTGCCCGAACGTTGGATTGCCCGATTTGAAAATATCGCTATCAAACTCAGCGACCCCGAAAACTACAAATTCAACACATATTTATCGGCGTTTTAAATATTTTTTATATTCCATTCCTTTCGAAGTGGTGCTAACAAAATTGGGAATGTCACTATCAAACTCAGCGACTCCAAAAACTATGCATTCGACACTAATATCGGCGTTTTTAATAGTTTTTATATTTCATCCCCTTCACTCCCCTTTTATATATGTGCTAACATAATTGGGAATATCACTATCAAACTCAGCGACCCCAAAAACTATGAATTCGACACTAATATCGGCGTTTTTAATAGTTTTTATATTTCATCCCCCTCACTCCCCTTTTGTATATGTGCTTGCATAATTGGGAATGTCACTATTAAACTCAGCGATCCCAAAAACTATAAGTTCGACACTTATATCCGCCGTTTGTGATGTTTTTTTATTTTAACCCCCTCTTACCCCTTTCGTAAGGACTTATCAGGATTAAAACTATTCTATCTCTTAAGTTGGAGCAATAAATACACATTTACAAAATTTAATTAAAATCTGACTATGAATTCGACATTAATATCAGCCGTTTTTGATACTTTTTATATTTTATCCCCTTGCCACCACTTTCGTTGATCCAATTGCTACCAAACTTCACAGGAACCTCCGTGGAGCTAATCTAAAGATTGCCTAAAAATTTCACTAAAATCGGTCGAGAGGTATTTCAGTTTTTGCGAGACTAACGAACGGCGACTCATTTTTATATTATTGATATTTTTTAGCTTTTCTTTAGGATTTTCCCTAATATTTTTCTTTTTAAACCACCACTGTGATTTAATGAAAGATAGGTTAGCTTGAGGTCCTTCAAAAATGTGTACGTATACTTTTTCGCGAACAAAATTTACACTATCTCTCTGATAGATAAATTTGCAAAAATCTATCACCCCTTTCGGGATATTTTAGCTTTTATTTAGGATTATCCCTATTATTTTTCTTCCCTTTTAAACGACCACTGTGATTTAATGAAAGATAGGTTAGCTTGACGTTATTTAACACAATAAATTTTATTTGATTCGCGAAAAATTGCATGTATAATTTTTTGCAAATCACTCGCGAAAAACTCCCTCTATGAAAGCAGGAAAAAGGAAAAATAGGTTAGCTTGACGTCCTTCAAAAATGTATACGTATACAGATATACACATGGACTTTTCTAGGTATTTTTTAGCTTTTCTTTAGGATTTTCCCTATTATTTTTCTTTTTAAACCACCACTATATTAACAAAACAAAACAAAAATATTTAAATCGGTTAAGCCATTTTTGAGTTTTAGCAAGACTAACGCACATCAATTCATTTTTATATATTTAGATTCGATAGCTAACTGACACTTTTTTGGATTTTTTAATTTAAATACGTGATAATCCGAATACACTATTTCTGAAATGGAACTGTTTTGCATTTCAATAAAACAGATATTGTGTGTGTAAAATAGCACAATTAAGACTTTGATGTAGCTTAATATCTCTTTCTAAGTTACTCTTTCAAATAAATTTCTGAACGCACCCATAAATATTTGTCAATGATGACAGATGACAGATTAACTTTACAACCTTTCGTCTGGGAATGTATTTCTGATTTGACAACCAATTGACACTTTTTTGCATTTTTAAAATTTAAATACGCGATAATCCGAACGTTGTGGATATATGTTGTAGATTCGAAACCCTTATTTAATAGCATATTAAATATCTTTAATTTTAGGGGACCGAACATCAAATGTTTGACAGGTAGGAACAGTTTGTATGGGAAAATTAAATTGTCGTTTTTAGTATTTTCATCGCAATTTTTACATATTTTCTCACCGTTTAAACCTCTCCCAAACTTCCAAAAATATTTTTAGATCAAAATTAACCAAATCAGTCCAGCCATTCTCGAATTTTAGCGAGACAAACGAACAGCAATTCATTTTTATGTATGTACTAGCGGACCCAGCAGACGTTGTCCTGCCCAAACGATAGCTTGCTTTGGGGATATCACTATCAAACTCAGCGACCCCGAAAACTATAAATTCGACACTTACATCGTCGTTTTAAAAAGATTTTATATTTCATCCTCTTTCCAACCCTTTCGTAGTAGATATCATTGGAGATATCACAATCAAACTCAACGACCTTGAAAACTACGACTTCGACACTAATATTGGCGTTTTGAATATTTTTTTATATTTCATCCGCCACCCACCCCTTCCGTAGGGGTGCTAACAAAATTAGGAATATTACTATTAAATTCAGCCACCCCAAAACCTATGAATTCGACAGTAACATCAGCCGTATTTAATAGTTTTTAAATTCCATCCCTATCTCACCCCTATCGTGGGGGTGCTATGTTACCATCAAACTTAGCCACAACAAAAACAATGAATTTGACACTAATATCGGCGTTTTTAATAGTTTTTATATTTCATCCTTCTCCCACCCCCTTTGTATGGATGCTTACATATTTGGGAATGTCACTATCAAACTTAGAGTTCCCAAAGACTATGAATTCGACACTAATATCAGCCGTTTTTGATATTTTTTACATTCCATCCCCTTCTCATCCCCCATAGTTGGGGTGCTAACAACACTAAAACCACCCCTGGTATGTATAAAACAACTTCTGAAAATTTCATCCCAATCGGTCCAGCCATTTGGGAGTTTTTGAAGGACATACATACATACAAACATTTTTGTATGGAAATATAGAGAAATGTTGTTTTTAGACTTTTTCAGGCAATTTTTTAAATTTTTCTCTTCGTAAGAACTATTCTCGTATTTCAAAGAATATTAAAAAAAAAGAATTAGCGAAATCGGTTCAGCTGCTCTCGAGATTAGCGCTTAGCAACACATTCAGCGATTCATTTTTATATTATAGATATGAATATAGATATAGATGAAAAGCTGAGTCGAATTAAATTCCTGTGAAATACACGCTTTAACATTACAAAGAATATTAAAAACTGTTATTATGGAGGGAGCAGAATCAAATTCAAAATAACGACGAATGTTAGAGCTATTTAACTCTTCACGTAGTCATGTTTTATTTCCCAATAAATGACAGCGACAATGACAGTTTTAGAGAAATTTTTTTGTGATACAGCCTTGAATTCCAATGCGAATTAATGTGCTGAATAAATTGGATTGTTTAATTACCGTAATTACCGTTTAGAAAATGCCTTGCGTGAATTTGTGAGACAATAAATTTTATAATGGCATGGGCGTAGTTGGGAAAAAATAAAACGGTTTCTGACTGTCGCCACGTTATTGTTCCTTGTGAAAAATAAGTACAGGACAGACGGTTTAAGATTTGTTATTGGTTTAAGACTTTATAAGTAAAATCTGTTCTGGTTCCGAGGCTGTGCTACCGGTGCTTTGAGCATACGGTCGTTTTCCCTTAAGCAGGTTGCTAACCTCACCTTAGAACCCCCCATCTAGAGAACCAGAATTTTCTGTCAGGGTTTATTCGCTTAGCTGATTAGTTAGTTATTCGTGTCCGGATCATACTATGTCCTTTCAAAAGTTTGCGGCTCTAATGGCTCTGTCATTTGCTAAAATTAGGTCGTTCCCAGTGCACCTCTAGACTCCTGTGCGAAGTCTGTTGAGCGTTCTCCAGATTGGGTATGGGAGGAAATGTCCCGGTGCCAAAATTTTCGTTGGGTGATTGGGGCGGTCTGATCGAAAGCGTCTTTCAATTTCCTTGGCACGAAAATTACCAATAATGGTAACGTCCAAGATGAAATAAGAGCAAGAATCTTAAAGGGGAATAAATGTTATTATGCCTATCTAAAACAAATAAGGAGCAGTATACTAAACAGAAAATCTAAGATCACAATCTATAAAACACTTATAAGACCAGTAGTAACCTATGGATGTGAAACATGGACACTAACAAACAAAGATCGAAAATCAATTGAGAATATTTGAAAGAATGATCCTTAGAAGAATATACGGCCCAATACATGAAAACGGTATGTGGAGAATAAGAATGAATCACGAAATTGACGCAGCAAGGATACATAAAAAGTCAAAGGATAAGATGGTTAGGACATGTATGCAGGATGGGGGAAGTGAGAATTGTGAAAAAATCCTCGAAAGGAAACCTCAAAACAAAAGACCGAAAGGGCGACCCGAGAAAAGGTGGATAGACGATGTGGAGGAAGACCTAAAAACTATGAGAATAGGAAACTGGAGGAGAATATTGGTAGATAAAACCAGATGAAGGAACATAGTTGAGCAAGCCAAACCCCACCAAGGGTTATGAGGCAAAAGAAGAAGAAGATTGGGCCTTGGACCTTAGCGCGCCATTTCTGGAGCCTTCTGGCTTCCTGAGAGATTTGCAAAGGTGCTGTCCTGGCCAAAAAGCTGTGGCGGGATCGGAGTCTGGGTCTAGCTGGTTGGTGGCCATAGAGCAGGGGCCTTGGGTCGGTCTCTTGTTGCCCCCTTTCTGCCTCAGCGGCTACCTCTCTCCTGATGTGAGGCGGTGCTATCCCAGCGAGAGAGTATTCCTGGTGAAGTGGCGTCGGCTTCAGGCAACCTGTTATTAGGCGAACTGCTTGATTCAAAGCTAATAAGTTCCGGTTTTATGGCGCCGGAGATTCGCTCCCTGCTCTCTCATGTTAGCTATTTGACGCACATCCATTGTACGCCAAACATGGCCCAGCCACTACGCGACATATATTATGTCTTCTAGGACGTATGAGTAGGACTTGTTGGTAGAGCTGAGCGGATTCTCCGATACTGACTGATTTTTCAGAAATCAGTGGGCATTTCTCAGAGTTTTGTACTCTGAAGACATCAGCAGGCTTCACAATCTTTGAGATCTCTTACCAACCTTAAGTGGCCGTCGGTGCCAAACCGACGACGTAGTCAGATGGATAAGGAAAAGAAGAAGGGAATGGAGCATGTCACCCGAATGAGTCCCGACAGAATAGCCAAGATAGTACGAAACAACAAACCACATAAAAGAAGATCTATAGGACGACCACCAAAACGATGGCAAGACAATTGGCAATCAACCTCGCAAGAATTGCTTCAAAAAAACCGGACATAAACAGGTGATGCGCCTATATAAAGAGGAAGAAGAAGAAGACTTTATAAGTAAATGGCGACGGTGATGAGGCACGTCACTAGATAAAGAATAAAAAAATGTAGAAATCATCCTTCCAAAAAAAAATGTACAGCTACGCCATTGTAGATAATTTTATCGGAAATGGTAATGAATTTAATTACAATAATTGGGGTGTATTTTATCATTTTTAATAATTACATTTAAAATTTCAAAATCTTCATGGGTTAATCGACCAGTCTTTGACGAAAAATGATGAACGGGCAAACGTAAAAGTATTTATTTACAACGGCTCACGGTAAAAATCAACCCTGTAGTATTAAGTATCTGTGAAATATTGATTTTATATATTATTAATTCTCTTTGACCTTAAACTTCCAAAAATTTTGTCTGCTGCGCATTTTATTAATCATAATATTTCTAGTATCACTCTGCTCCCTTGAAAAAATTGCTGCGTACGCTCATGACAGCACTGTGTATTTTTATTTTTTTTAAAAAATAATGCCAGTATTGTCATTTTTTAAAGACAAATGAGAAACGTTTAAGCGATTATTCTTTAACATTTCAAAAAAGCCTCCTCCGACTTCAATGCCTTTTTTAATTCTTTTAATAAAGGACTTTCGGACTTCCAAGAAAATATTATTCTATCGCCCTTATAAAATTAGACGCATTTTGTATGTTCTTCCAGAGTTCGTCCTGTGAATTAATTTCATTGGCATAAACTTCTTCTCTGCTCTAGGTGCCGTCTCCGCTTCGAAGGTTGGCAATCATTATAGCAATTTTTATTTTTGAGACCGCAGCTCTAAATAGTTCATTATTGCAGCATCCAAACCAATCCCTAAGGTTCTTTAGCCATGAATTTCGTCTTCTTCCTATAGATCTCTTGCCTTGGATTTTCCCTGCATAATTATTTGTAGCGTTTGATATTTTTCTCCCCTCATGACATGCCCCATGTTCAGCAGTTTTCTTCTCTTAATTGTCGGAATCACTTCTCTCTCCTTATGCATAAATCTCATCATTTCCACGTTGGTTATTCTCTCTAGGCCTTATCAGTCGATTTCATCGTCATCATCAGTATGACATACATACATAAAGTCACGCCTTTTTCCTATAGGGGTAGGCAGAGACCACTTCCTTCCACTTGCTACGGTTCTTGCACACATCTTTTGCTTCCTCTACTTTCATCAGTGCTCTCATACATGTTCGTCGGTTATTGGTACTCTTGACCTGGCCTTTCTTCAAAACAATGTTGATCTGATCGAGATCGATGTTCTCCGAGGTCGGCCTCTACCGACTTCCGTCCATTCACACTCGCCTTATAAATTTGTTTCGTCAATCTTCCTTTATCCATCCTTCCTACGAGTCCAAACCATCTAAGCATAAGTACGAATATGAATATAAACGTTTTATGGACTTTCGCAAGAGTAAAAACACGAGTTTTTTCTCGGAAAATGTTGCAATATCATGCTTCCTAGACATTTGTTTAAAGATGAAATCATGAAACATTGTGGGCCAATTATTCAATGTTGAAGTCAACCCTTGCAATTAAACACAATGTAGATATATCTACATATTGTCTCAACTTTCACATCCTATCGATCACTTTCGGTGAATGATACAAATAGACTCAGGCAGGAACAGGTTGATTCCATCAATAGAGATCTTAAAGCAATCGTCGAGTGGGGAACCAACAATCTTGTTCAGTTCAACGCCCAAAAAACACAAAGTGCCACGTTTTCCAAGAAAGTGAATTCCTCAAATCATCCCATCACAATGTCCGGAAATACCCTTGAACCAAGTCCCTCCATCTCGATTTTGGGAGTCACGGTGTCCAATAATATGTCTTGGCATGACCATGTTGCTAACATCGCAAAGTCGGCAAGCCAGAGGCTAGGTTTTCTGTGGAAAGCCAGAATTTTTTTTACACCTGATCAACTGTTGACGACGTACAAGGCTCAAATCCGACCTCTACTGGAATATTGCTCGCACATTTGGGGTTCAGCACCAAGGCATTCTCTTCGTCTTCTAGATTCCATTCAGAAAAGAGCCATTCGCTTGATAAACAGCTCAACTCTCACAGATACCCTTCACCCTCTAGAACATAGAAGAAGAGTTGCAGACCATCCATTGCTCTACAGATATTTCCATGGCAGATGCTCCAGAGAAATAAAAACTCTTGTACCACCATTGGCCACATTCGGCCGAAGAACTCGGCACGCTGATCAGTCTCACCCATTTACTCTCAAGATTGACACTACAAGGACCAATCTTCATCAAGAAACTCCTTCTTTTACAGGGCTGCTACGGAATGGAATAAGCTTGCAAAATCAGTTTTCCAGAGAACTATGACCTGCAACTTTTTAAAAAGCGTGTCCACAATCATTTCCTTTCTATAATCCCTTCCTCTTCTAATAGTCGCAGTGCGGGCCGTACGCGGCCTACCCTTTTTGCGACCATTTTCATAAAAAAAAAATATTCAAAACTTCGTTCTTTATAGAAACGGCAAGCTCAAGGTTATAGGGCAAAGAAATCTAAGATTTTAACGAAGGAAAAAATCGAAAAATTATCCAGGAAGCTCCAGATAAAGAAAATTTAATGATTAAGGTAATTTACAAGGTTTTAATTTCTATTTAGATTACACATTTATTTATTTTTTAGGTGGCTTTATTATTTGGTATTTCTGGGGCCTGTAGAATGGATGAGTTAGTCCGAATGACTCTACACGATGTAGAAGACCTAGAATCTAAGCTTTTAATTAGTATACCTGATTCGAAGACCAACAAACCAAGATCATTTGTAGTTAATCAGATGTACTTGAATCTTTATCAAAAACATATTTTGTTAAGACCGGAAAATAGGAACAGTAACCGATTTTTCTTTAAATATTAAAGCGGAAAGGGTTTTAGACAAGTAGTAGAAATACATCAATTTATAAAAATGTCTAAAATAGTTTATATTTATTTGAACTTGGAAAATTCGACAGAATATACTTGTCTCTTCTTTCGTCGGTCTTCTGCAACAATATTGGTTGACTCTGGTGCCGACATAACCAGTTTAAAGAGGCATGACGGATGGAAATCATCAAACGTTGCTGAAGGATATATCGAAGAATCTCTTAACAATAAGGTTGAGGTGGCAAATAAAATTTTCACAGTACAAAATATTTCAACAAAATAACCCTACTACGCATGTTGTCCAAAATGTTTCTCACAGTTCTAATAATGTTCCTCCAAACTTCAATAATTGTGCTAACTGTCAAATAACTAAATATAATAAACTAATTTTAAAATGTATTCTGTAATGCATTGAGCTTTTTAAAATATAAATTAATTCCTTATAAACAACGTGTTTTCAATCATTTATGTAGAACACTAACAACTGTAATCCCATCATCCCATAAACGACGTCTGTAAATAAATGGCCGTGCACACGAAACAAGGTGATATATTTTAAACTGTCTAAACCATCTTCAGCGTCTTGATGAGTACTTACTTGAAAAAGTTAATACAGGGTGAACAATAAGTCAGTTATCGTTAGGCATCATCAGACGAGCACTCTTAGAAGCACAGCTTTGGCAATGACCTACTCCGTCGCAGAGTACTGCGCCCCAGTATGGTATAGAAGTTCTCACACTCACATAATCGATGCGGATAATTACTGGCACCGTAAAACCTACCCCTACTGTGTGGTTTCCAAATCTGGCCAATATTGCTCCACCACAACTTCGAAGAACGGCAGCTGCAGATAGAGAATGAAAGAAACTTAGCAACCCCTTAAATAATCTACCCATCCAACGAGGTCTCAACCCTCCCCCTCCCGTCCGCCTGAAATCCCGTCGCCCCATCTGGATGGATAAATAATAGCCACCAACCAAGTGGTTAAAAATCTGGAAAGCATTATCGATCCAAACCTGAGGGCATGAACCTACCTCGATGGACCTGGTGTCGACTGAATCGGTTTAGAGTGGGCCTCTCGTCATAACAATCATTATTCTTTCCTTTAAATTTTAAAAGTAACTAATTACAATAAACACCTTTCGCTAATGACAATGGGAAATAATTTATGACATTTACAAACAATTAATGGTAGAAAAACCTACTACTTTTTTGGCAAACAATTTTTTTTAAATTTTAGTTTCAAACCACTGTAACTTCGGAACTATTTAAGGTAAAATTATGCGGTCTTGACGGTTGTATTTGTAATTTAATAGATTATAAAAAACTGAAACTATATACAGGGTTAATTAAAAAATTATGTCAATAAGTTACTTTATGTACACACTTTGCATTATATTCCGCTCTGTATTAGTTACATTCTTAACAACATGAGATACGCGGATGACACTGTTATACTCGCGCACTCCATCGATGACCTACAGAGACTTATTAATAGGGTGACTGAAGCTTGCGAAGTATTTTGTTTGAAAATAAACACGGCAAATACATTCTAATAAGCAAAGGAGTTTATAATCAAGTTGCTAGTGTCTACGTCAACGGAACACAATTGGACAGAGTCTCAAGGGCGAGCTACCTTGATTGCAGGATAAACGAGAACTGGGATCCATCAAAATACGTATTCGCTTAAAAAAACTTTTTACCAGTCACGATCTATCGATTGCACTGCGAATGAGGATGATTAGAGCATATGTCTTTCCAGTTCTTTTGTATGGAGTCGAGAGCTGGACACTAACAGAAGCCACGCTCAAACGTCTACAAGCTTTCGAGATGTGGTTGTACAGGAGGATGCTAAGATAAGAGTGAGTTGGGTGGAAAAGATCACAAACGAGAAGGTGCTTAGAAGAATGCATAAAGATACAGAAGTGGTCATTTTAAAACAACATAATTTGGACATATCATGAGACACCCAGAAAAGTATGACATTTTTCATCTTATAATACAGGGTAAGATTAATAGTAAGAGACGCCCCGGCAGACGAAGAACTTGCTGGTTTGGTCTCACCACTATACAACTTTTCCTAGCGGCTACCAACAAAATAATGATTGCAAACATGATAGCCAGAATGATCGCCAACGATCGTTGAACGGTCATGGCACCTAGAAGAAGAAGAAGAAGATTAGTTACAAACAAATATCGGCGCGCGGTAAACTTCCCTTTTCGCTCCGACGCTGTGCTAAGGGCAACAGGACGATCCATGCGCCGCAGGACCAAGGATAACGCATCAGTTCATTTCAAAAACCAGTACGATGAAGGCGACTGTCAAGAACGTGCGCGCACTCGAATACTTTAGTTCGTTTGTCACATTAAAAAATTAAAACCGAACGAATATCAAAAAATATGTAGAGACGCAATCGAATGATGGAACAAATAAAAAAAAACAAAAAATAAAACATCACATTTGTACATTGCAACAATGGTAGTCGAACTGAAGCAGAGTTACATCGGGGGTGAGTGTCTATAATAATTATTAAATAATGTAATGGTTAGTTGCATGCTTCTCAATCGGGGGTTGTTTCTTACAAAAATGGGGTTGATAATAAGCGGTATTTATGAAAAGGAAAGCTTCCAATGACCGTTCGTTTACGATGACCTACATTTCAATTTTTAGTCGGAATGCGTAGGTAGATGTTTATTTTTGGAAAACTTCAAATAGAGTGGGAAGTACTACGTTTGTGTTGAAGTAATGATGAAACCGGGGTAGATTTGAGGTTTCCAATATCTTCAACGTGGTAAAGAATATTTCCATCTCATCATTTGCGCACTTATGGTAATTATACTTGTAGCGTTTTCCCGGCTACAAATCAAAAATATTCGTATTTTTAATACGTAAAAACGCTGTTAAAATAATTTTTTTTTAAGAGTGAAAATTAAGAAAAATTCACGCACGTTAAAAGATTCCATTAACCTATCAAAGATACGATTAAACGAAATCTGTACTGTAGGGCGGATACCGGAGCATTTCATTTTCCAAAACGAGCATTGTTTTACATGTTTTCAAACTGTTCATATTTGAATTAATTATTTGGCATACAGCTATAAACATTTTGACGTAAAAAAAACAACATACCGTGTAGTAATTATCAATTCGTTCAAGTACTTCACGGTTTAGCGATAATATTCGAGGGAAAAATACGAGCAAATGATCCTTTAAGGAGATACGACTCATTCGCAGTTTCCATCTGGACTTTGCCATCACTGACCTCAACCACTTGCTGCACGCGACCTACCGTCTTCCCCCCAGACATTCGCCCACGCAAAAGTGAGTCCTTCCTTCCCCCACCACGGAGTCCCGTCGATCGATTCCGTCTCTCTCTTTTTCCTCCCCAGCGCGCCCCTCAAGCGCTTCATTGAAAATCCGCATCACGTAATAATAGAACGATATATAAGGGGTGGCCAACCGAAAACAAAACAGAGCCATTTGCATGAACCTCGTCAACATTTTAGAAAAACGATCAGACTCGTCGATTTTTTATTAATTAAGGACACTCTTTTTCCGTATTTTTGACTCCACTACTTTTAACCCTAATGATACATACATACATAAAGTCACGCCTTTTTCCCATAGAGGTAGGCAGAGACCACTTCCTTCCACTTCCACTACAGCTCTTACACACATCTTTTGCTTCATCTACTTTCATCAGTGCTCTCATACATGCTCGTCGGTTGTTGGTACTCTTGACCTGGCCTTTCTTCAAAACAATGTTGATCTGATCGAGATATGTTCTCCGAGGTCGACCTCTAACGACTTCCGTCCATTCACACTCGCCTTATAAATTTGTTTCGTCAATCTTCCTTCTTCCATTCTTTCTACGTGTCCACCCATCTAAGCATTCCTTTATCTATCTTTGTAACCACATCTATTTACCACCACAGCGTTCTCTTATCTCACTATTCTTTACTTTATCCAAACGAGTCACTCCGGCTGTACTTCTCAGACTTCTCATCTCCGCAGCATTAATCCTATTTTCATGCTTCTTATGCCAAACCCAACATCCACTACCATACATAAATGTAGGCACCAACACACCTCTATGCACAGCCGGACGTGCCTTTTTTGACACTTTCTGGCTATTCATAATGCTATGCAGTGCCCCATTAATTTGTTTTCCTGCCAACACCCTTCGCTTTATGTTACTGTCATACTTTCCATCTCTCGTAAACTTTGAACCCAAGTACACAAATTCATTTACTTGTTCCACTCTTTCTCCCTCAATCAAAACTCCACAGTTTGTCATGCTTTCTTCTTTTTCAAAAACTCTTACTATGACGCTAATATGACTTGATCATCGACGATCAAATCATTCATTTTCAATCCATAAGCACTCTCTTTCAAATATTTTAAACAATTGTCTATGTACAAGGTTAACAGCCATGGCGAAGCCACACATCCCTGTCTCACACCTTTTTCGATGTTAAACCCTACGCGAGGGTAAGAATTACCCCAAAAAATTTTCTATGGCATCGGATTTATTTAGCGTATGGCATATTAAGACACAAAGCATAAAATATATGACAGCAAAATTATTACAAACGAACATTCAACAAATTTATACATTCTATTGATTCTGGAGTCGCTAATAGAAAATCTTCTGGTCTGCCGTTTTAAGCTGTTTCAGGGCATTTCTCCATGATGTGTTAGGTTTCTGGTCAGCAAGCTCTTAGAAGAGCTGTTATTTAATTTTGGTAGCATTATGGTTTTGACTCTGATTTTACTGGTTGTTAAAGTGTCTTATAGTCAGGAGAACCTTCTTGGTTTGTCTGACCGCCAATATTTGCTAGTTCATTTAGCGTTACCCAGGGTGCACCACAAGAAGGCGAACTAACTCTACACTCATGGCATCGGTGGTTGAATAAGATGTCTTTTGAAAGTTCTGACAATTCTCTTTACAATAGTCTTTAAATTTTACGTTTCATCCCAATACTTTGATAAAAAATTACATGTTAAAATTCCAACTATTTTAGTTGCTTACTTACTACTTAACTGATTAAATGTTCAAACTGATGACCGCCCGCTTTCATACAATAATAAAGATTTTGTTCAAAACGTTCACGGACATTCTGAAGAATTTCCGGAGTAATTCGACGGCACTCGTCAACGATTCTTTGACGCAAATCTTCCAACGACGCTGGTTGTGTTTTATAGATTTAACTTTTCAGACGTCCCCACAAAAATAAATCGAGAGGCGATAAATCTGGCGATCGTGGAGGCCATTAAATGTTGCCTCTTCTCCCAACCCAATGCCGTGAAAAACGTTGGTCTAAATACTGACGAACAATCGCCGCATAATGCGGAGGAGCACCGTCCTGTTGAAAATAAAAATGATCTTCGTCATACTGTGGATTATTTTCAAATAAAGTTTCACATTTAAAATTTAATTTCTCAATAAGTAATGGCTGGAATTTTTAAATTTAAAGACTATTGTATAAAGAATTGTAAGAGCTTTTGAAAAACATCTTATTCGACCCCTAATGCCATTTAAAAATTTTTGGGTTATAGTTATCCTCGCTTGGGGTTGAAGGTTGTGGAGTCAAAAAAATCGGAAAACAGTGTCCCCCTTTAATAAAAAATCGACGGGTCTGAGCGTTTTTCTAAAATGTTGATTAAGGTTCCTGCAAATGGCTCTGTTTCGTTTTCGGTTGGCCACCCTGTATATATTGTTATGATTTGAAAATTGTCATAAGAAATTAATGATATTATATTTAACAGTAGTTTTTGAGCATAGGAATTATTTATATAGATATTTTATTGTTATTCAGAAAATGTCAATTTAAATGAAATATTAAAATTTTTTTAGTTACGAAAATTAACTACATTTATGAGAGTATTGGTAAAAATTGACTAAACATATGACAGGTAGAAGTCAAAATTAAAAGATACGTTCAGGATTTATATATTTTTCAAATATGTTTGGAAAAATTATAATCTAATAAATTAAAAACTAGCGAGCATTACAATAGTTGCATATGATGTGTAACATTTGACATCTCACCTTAGTAATAAGCAATTTTAAAATTATATACTGAAAAAAATGGGTCAGGTATTATTTGAAATGATTTTTCATAACAAACAATAATTCTTTTTAATAAAAATTGTATTTTATTTTATTGACACTAGGAGTGACAAAAGTCAAGCTCAAAATTTAAAAAATCCAAGTATTGAAATATTTTATTTGAATAATTATTTATTATTGCTTACTTAAATTTTTTATCAATAATATGCACTTTATTGAGACTTATTATCAACAGTAAATATTTATTTATATAGTTTACGCATATAACAGCAAACTTTATACACAACACTGTAACTTAAGTGCGCAGCTAATGGCTGACAGTACCGACCTCTCGGAAAATTGGTTGACGTCTATCTGACGGCCAACTCTAACCACGCGCTCATTCGTCAAATCAAATAGCGCGTGCTTCCGCGACTTCCTGTTACTGTTACACATTTCACGAAATAACTTCCACAAATTGCGAGTAAGCAAGAGGAAAGAAGTTACACATTCAAGAAAGCAAGAGTAAAGATGTTACACATCAAAAATGTATTTGTTAAGTCCTCTTTCCGAAGAGAGATGTATGGGTGAGGGGAGAAATCCTCTTCCCAGGGACTGAATACGTAATGTACACAGATGGCTCAAAAACCCCAGATGGAGTTGGAGCCAGTGTTTTCAGCAAGAAACCAAAGATTGAAATATCTACCAGTCTTGACAAGTATGCTACAACCTTTAACAAGATACACTCTAAACTTGTATGAAATTGCATCGAGTACCTTGGTGCGAACAACAGGGTGACCCTACTGGGGGTACCTGGTCACCAGGGGGTGAAGAGAAACGAAAAAGCCGACACCCTTGTTAAACATGGGGCCGAATCTGCGTTCACTGGACCAGAACCGGTTTTTGTGCCGCCAAAACCATTATTTCGGTCTGGGCGGAGAGGAAAATACTCACGTATTGGTCCGAAATACCAGAGTTGACTCACTCGAAGGTGTTTTTACCTAAACCCTCGATAAACAGAACTAAGCAGATCCTAGAATGGAGCAAAAATGACCTGCAATTTCTAACAAGACTGCTTACAGGACACTGTCGTCTAAGATACCAACTCGGAAGAATAGGTCTAAACCAACAAACGGACTGTCGGTTTTGCTGCGTGGAAGACGAAACTGCTGAACATATACTACATTCATACCCCGGCCTGGGAAGAATAAGGTTCAACTTATTTGGTTACACCAACCTAGAAGCTACCGATTTCAAACAAATCTCACCCTATACAACCATGAACTTCGTGAGAAGGGCTGGATTGTGCGATGAACTGTAACCTCTAAGGGTGAGCCACAATAGACCTACTAAAGGTCGCAATGAAGGGGCGACCACGCCCCACTCACATGATACCTAATTGAACCTATTCCGTTCCACAGCAGATTCTAAATTCGAGAGCATTGTAAGGTAAAATTATTTAACCTCCTTATTCACTCTTAATTGAAAATAATCTTCGGCTAAGGACGAAATCTAAAAAGACAACAGAAAAACAGCTCCTCGATAATTCTGCAACGTGCCCGCACCTGAAGGATAAAGACAAAGCGAGACAAGGAGTCATCCTACACAGGTAAAGAAACCACGAGCGAGTTTAAAGTCGACAACAAGTTGTTGCGCCCAGATGCATCCTTGATAAGGTCCTTTACCTCCATCGAAAGGGTGTTTAGTCTACAACCAAATTATCGATTTCAATTCTAAGCGATGAATCGTTGTCATTAGTATTAACATCATTAAATAGTACGAATATTTTTAGATTCTCTCAACGTACAAGTTTCATTCATTATAAATATTCGGTGTTAATATATTATCTGTCTTTAATTAAAAACAACCCCTTAGAAAGCAAGATTGGAGCACATTTTGGACTCGAAAGCCATCAGCATAACCTCATCTTGTACGACCGTATATCAATGTCAACATGATCAATATTACGCTTAATTTTTTATACACAAAATGCATTTGTATACACAAGTTGTTTAATGCTGTCACACGCGGCAAAGGAGTAAGACGTGTATTATTAAAGATACCCACCTATCTGTAAAGAAGTGTGTAGACTTGCAACGCGACTATGCAAATAAGGTCACTCTTACATGGGTACCTGTGCTTACAGGGATAAATGGCAACGAGGTAGCCGATAAACTGGCAAGAAATGGGACCCTGATGGAAACAAGAAGCCAGAAGCCATTTTTAAAGCTCTTCCTTGATTTAAAATTCGACGTGTTTTTTGTTTTTCTTACATTTTGGCAAAATCAAAATTTATTTGGACTGGCTGGTTTTGAAATTGTAGTGCCCTTAGCCAAGAAAATATGTAAAAAGGTTTAATAAGAGCCCAATGAACTCGATTGACCATTCACGGGAATTATAAAGATCAACCCGATGAACTCTGTTGGAATGTTAATCGAACGTACGTATTGTTTATATTTCACGTCGCTCGTGGAGCAGGATGACAGTGTTTATGTTTACGATTGTTGGTTGATGTCGCTGCACTTGTTTTAGTCAACATTCAACCGCCGGTCAAGTTCGACAGTGTTAGTAAACAATCAATAACGATGAGTCGTGCTTATAGAATAAATGTATTTTAAGGAAAACGTTCCTCTTTTATTTAACAAGAGTTTTCCTGTAACATTACCGTATCTACCGAGCAAGTGACCTAATTACTGCATGGCGATCCAGATATATTACAGAAATAAAAGCGCTGTATGAAATAAACAACAATTAAAATTTATAACAGATTTTATAAAAAGTGATAAAAAAAATACAATGATCCTCTATCTGGGAATGTGTCTTACAGGTAAATGTTCTTGGTTGATTTATCAGGAAAATGTGTTGTTCCGAAAAAAAAATAAATTTTCCAAATTCTTCAGAGCTAATTGTCTTCGAAAAAAAAAACATTTAGTCCGGTGAAAACGTCTCACATTTCCTAAAGTAAAATGCTTCAGGAGAAAATTTCCTAGACGATCCCAACGGAGTATGTTCCGTAGAACAATGTATTTCGGAAAAAATATTCTGCAAAGGAGAAATTTCCATAAAAATGTCGGCTAGACAAATTTTCAAGGCCTCCGACTGGGAGCAGTTTATCGAGCCGGGGGGCTCACCTGTCCGAGCTCACCGTCTGAAAATGACGGCTTTCTTGAATTATTTCTATCGATTCTCTTCGCTCTTGTTGCTGTGCAAGAATAAACACGTTTTCTGTCACAACGTGCTCGAGGTCGTTATCAATGTGATTTGTATAGTAACGTTGTACACGTTTTTGAGGCATCTTACAATAAATAGATACAGTGCAAATGAAATGACATCCTGCAATGAAAACATTTCATCCCTACATTCAACTCCCTTCGAGTGTGGGGATTCTCTATTCAACGCAAAAAATGGGAGTGGTAAAGTATTGTAAATTTGTGACTAAAAATTTCAAACGAAAATAATAACTTAAGCATCACTGCTCTCCGGTCCGAGAGGTCCACACGACTAACTTCCCAGTCGAAAGAATAAAAAAATACCTTATGTTTTATTGTTATAATTATTATTATTAAAAATATTGTCACCATAGTTTTCATACAAATATTCTTAACATGCAATAATCATATTATCCAGTCAAAAAAAAAAATCGCATTATTCAAAAGATCTTAAAATTCTGTATTAAAAATAGTACAATTTATAAATTGCAAAATTCAGGTAGTTTACCATTTTTTTCAGTTTTTGATTCTCCATAAAAAACAGCTGGACCGATTTTGCTGAAAATCTAATTAGTTCTAAGTTGCGTAATTATGCTACGAATGCAATTGGTCCTACGTCGATATCATTTTTTGTTCTCGAGATAATCGAGACGAAAAATAATTCCGAACGCACATTTGAACATACGCACATACGTACATACACACACACACACAAACGTCCATTTAAAAACTATTGTATTCGACTCTGGGGACCTTGAAATGTGGAGATATGTCAAAATTAGGGATTCGCAAAATCGGACCCATTACTGTAATTTCCACTGGGAAGTTAAAAAACAAATCGTTTTGTTTTCAGTAATTTTCCTCATTTTTTGCTAAGATCTCATTTTTTAGTTACTAAAGCCAAGGTTTGCCAAGGTATTTTGGGTCGGACGGGAGACTGACGGTCGCCTCGCCAACAGCTGCTTTGACTCTCTCACCCGCGGCATTAGATGTTTCGCTTCAAAAATAAATTAAAAAGGAAACAATTAAATCATCTAATTGAGGAAATTCACTTCTTCTTCTTACAGTGTCTTGCTTTCTCAAACGTTGACGACTCCCGTATTGACTACTTCTTTGTATCTATCTCTATCTTGAGCTGCGTGGAGAGTTTCCTCAGAAGTTAAACCTGTCCATTGTCGGAGATTTCGAAGCCAGAATAACTTTTTGCGGCCTATCCAATTTTTCCCCTCGATCTTGCCATTTAGAATAAGCCGAAGCAGACACATGTCCCAAGTATTCCAGTTTGCGGCGCTTGATGGTAGTTAAGAGCTCTCTATCGTGCCCTATTCTGATGAGTAAAGTCAGTGACTTTTTGAATAAAACAAATTTTTTTCCGCAAATAAACATTTTATTTTTTTACATAATCACCTTTTAGCTCGATACACATTTAGTCCAGCGTTTTTCTAATTTTTTTATTCCCTCCAAATAATAGGTTTTTTCAAAGCTCTCAAAATACGCGTTTGTTTCGGTAATGACTTCTTCATTCGACTCAAATCTCTTACCGCCCAGCCATTTCTTTAGGTTTGGAAACAGAAAATAGTCACAGGGGGCTAAATCTGGAGAATATGCTGGATGGGGTAGCAGTTCGTATCCCAATTCGTGGATTTTGGCCATCGTGACTAGACAAGTGTGCACACGTGCATTGTCTTGATGGAACAGCACTTTCTTCTTCTTAGCCAAATGCGGCCGTTTTTGCTTCAAATCAACGTCGAAAGCTTTGAATAATATTCGCCGGTGATCGTTTTACCTTACTTGAGGTGATCGTTTTACCTTACTTGAGGTAATCGATGTGAATGACACCGCGTACATCCCAAAAAACTGTGGCCATGACCTTGTTGGCTGACAGACTCTGTTTCACCTTCTTTGGTCCACGTTCACCCCGAGCAATCCACTGTTTCGATTGTTCTTTGGTCTCTGGCGTGTTGTGATGGATCCATGTTTCATCCACAGTAACAAAACGGCGCAAAAATTCGTCCGGATTACGACTGAACATCGCTAAACACTCTTTTGAAGTGGTCACACGATTGCGCTTTTGATCGAGTGTGAGCAATCGCGGCACCCATCTCGCATAGAGTTTTTTCATGTCCAAATATTCGTGTAAAATATGATGTACCCGTTCAGTTGAGATACCTACAGCATGAGCCAACTCACGCACTTTCATTCTCCGATCATCCAATATCATTTAATGGATTTAATCGACGATTTCCGGCGTGATCACTTCTTTTGGGCGACCTGGACGTTCGGCGTCACTAGTGCTGGTA
The DNA here is from genome assembly GCA_950111635.1 of Agelastica alni. Classification (NCBI taxonomy): domain Eukaryota; kingdom Metazoa; phylum Arthropoda; class Insecta; order Coleoptera; family Chrysomelidae; genus Agelastica; species Agelastica alni. Next base: position 31,539,676 of record OX467716.1, read on the forward strand.
CGACCACAACGGAACTCTGTAAACCACTTCTTAACCAATGAAATTGATGGTGCCGAGTCCCCGTAGTATTTATCAAGTGTTTCCTTAGTTTCAGTGATGGATTTTTTTTCGTAAAAAGTAATGCTTAATCAGCACACGAAATTCACTTTTTTCCATTTTCGTAAAAATTCACGAGGTTGTCTGCTTTGAACGGCTATCAAACACCAACTGCACGACGTAGCTTGCTCAAAATTAGAAAGTTGCCCACTAATAGATTATGGTTGACGGCAGCACTATTGCATTTGGAATAACTGCGCGGGAAATTCAAAAAGTCACTGACTTATCAAACTGCCCTCGTAGTTCGGCTTGTCCACGGAATTTTGAGCATCCTTCTGTACACCACATCTCGAATGCAGGTCAATAATTTTTTGGTGTTTCACAAGAGTACAACAGAATAGACCATACATAGCACTTGGTAAACCTTTCCCGCAGATGAATGTTAAGTTGCTTGGCACAGAGTAGTGGCTTAAGTTTAAAAAATGCTCTTCTAGCTATTTCTATTCTAGCCTTAATTTCTTCGTCTAGATCCATCGACTGATAGATCCAGCTTCCAAGATATTTAAAGTGCTGATCTCTTTCTAAATTCTCGCCATCAAGTGTTATTCTTCCCGGGCCAACATTCATTTTGCTAACAACCACAAATTTAGTTTTTGACAAAATGCACAACATCATTTGTCCTTTTTCTCAAAACTTTGGGCGCTCTTTTTAAAACCGGTTTTCTGCTAAAGCAACGCCATCTTAATTCAATTTACTTTTAGGGACATTTTTTTAACACAGAGATACTTCTGCTTATTTCTACCCTCCATAGTCTATTCCTAAACAAAGCGGAGGATTATTTTATATCCCATTCCAGAGTAAAATACGATTAAAACACCAACCTCGTACACCAGTAACTGAAATAAGAATTATATAATTTAATAAAAGCGTCAAAATTCTATTTACTCGATTAACATGCTTCCAAATTATCGATTAGCATTTCCTGGTCACCCCGTTTATATCTAGTATAAAAAGCAAGTGTATCAAAGACACATGACTATTTTTAGACGATAAATAATAAAGAGATTGATCGTGTTTACTCATTTATGTATGAAGCTACGAAAGCAATAATTCGAAAGAAGATACAAAACTATGAATTTGCCTTTGAGATAATATTAACATTTATTCAAGGTCGAAAAATAGGTCATTCTACCGTTGATTGATTGGCGATGGGAGTGTCAATAAAAGGGGATTACAATGTGATTATTCATGACGAGTTTAACTGTGTGTACTAGTGGTCGAAATTCGACCGTAACTCATTAATTTTTGAATGTAAGGATCGTGACTTGAAAGAGTTGTTGGATTATTCTTAAGGGTTGTAAATCCACTGGCTGTAGAACATCAAGATAGCTGATGAAAAAACCTCTTCAGAAGAGGGCAAACGCACATATTTCTAAAAATGGCATCACTCTTCAAAAACAAAATGACATCTGTGTTGCTGTATGGAGTAGAAACAAGGACGTTGACGGAGGCTACCACAAAAAAACTACAATCCTAATCGTAATTGTTTCTGAGATATTTTCATGCATTTAAAGAATTTAATTATTTCTGCCATGTTGTTGCTTAACTTATTATGATATGTTGGCCGTGGTAATAATTGTTTTATTTAAGTAGGCGTTGCTTTATGTAGCTGTTATAATTAAAACTTAATTGTCAATTGTTATTGTTGACACTTCTATGAAGGAGCGATTGGAGTAAATGTTCGTTTGGTTTCAGATGGAGGCACCATGTTGGGAGCGTTGGCCGGCATCGGGGCCATCCTGCTGGTCTTCTTGTTGTACATAAAGAACAAAGGACTGATGTGGTGGACGCCCGTTAGAGGCATGTCGTGCTGCGAGGAAGCCTGTCCTCCGATATCTTCAAGACCTGCGCCTACTCCGTCAGTGCCTAATTCTCTATCGCAAGACTCACCGAAGAGCAAGCTAAGTAAGACAACCTATGAAATATTAAAAATTAACACGCATAGTTCTAGTCCTAGGGCCAAGTGCATTTTTGATTGGTATTCCAGAAGATGTAGACAATACCATGGTATACTGGTGCTATTGAAGTCTTTTTGGTCTAGAATTGTAGATTTTTTTATTTTAAACAACTTTTTTATTGCAATAAATATACCTAAATTTAGTTGTTTTTGAATCTTCTTCTTCTTCTTCGAGAGCTTATCCGTTAACGGATATCACCATGGCAATTTGAACCTTTGAAATAGTTGCCCTGAAAAGGCCGGTCGTTGTGGTACCAAAACTCAAATTCTTTAACCAAGAGATTCGTAACAGCGAAGCATTCTTACTTTTGTTGTTAGATTAAGGTCGTGGCTTTTAAAAAGGTTTAACATTTTTAGAAACGCCGCTCGGGGTTTTTTTAATCCGGCATTTAATTTCACGAGAATGGTCAAAATCTTCGTTTATTGTTGTGCTTAGGTACGTGTATGAAGCAACTCTTTCGATTCGATGGTTTCTGATAGTAAGCTGGCACATTGGTACATTGGTTCCTTTTCGGATTATCATGAATTTGGTCTTAGCTATGTTTTTGAGTAATTTTAGAAAACAACTTACAACTTCACATTTGGCATCTTTCGATTTAAATAGTTTGGAATTATCTTTAATTTTGGAGGGAAGCTACTCTTTGGCACCACCGAGTGGCCAAATTGCCCCGATTAGAGCTTTCCTACTAGCCTTACCGTTGAGGAGTCGGTCTTGGCTACATCTTCTAAAATTTTCAGCCATTCTAAAACAACTATCAAATTTTGCACTTGTCCCTACCTACAGGCATTAGACGTGTCAGACAAAATAATATAGCGTTTCTCAGTAAGAATACGTTATGGTAGCAATGATATACTTTATTTCGAAATGGTACGGAGTAATAAATCCTACTTATAAATGCAAAACGCTAATAGAGTGGTCAAACAAACTTTTATGATTTCTAAATGGTCCGCAACAGCTATTATAGTGTTGATACTTGAGCCATCATGTTTCTATTTGGAAGCCTGCCATAAACAAAAGGTTTTATCAGCAAAAGGGTCATTTCCTACCTACCGTGGTGTAACTATGGGTATTACCATATAAATTTAACAATAATATTATTTTAATGCTTGTTATTCTTACTACAAAAAATAGTTGGACGTCTGTAAAGTGCCGCGGGTTTTATTACACCCCACCTGGGTTGTAGCTGGGTTGTAGTTCTTTATAAGTTGTTTCAAATGACCAGTAATCTATTATTATTGAGAAAGACCTATGAGTTACTATGTTGTGTATTCGTCTTTGCTGAATTATAAAATGGGATTTCTTTGTATTGTTTGGTATTTACAAATATTCAAAATGTAACTGTTTTTTTGTATATTAAACTTTAAAAATACTAATTTTTGATTATTTTATAATCTAATGCACTTGAGAATGGTATTTTATCAAAATTTATGCAAACGAGTTCAATGGGATTTATTTCGCAGTGATACGGGGGATGACGTTTCTATGCAATTTTGTCAACTATACATACTCCGTGAAGCGAACTTTATTTTAGGACACTATAAACAACTGTTTCGGGATTTTTATGTAAAAATGCACAATAACAATTAAAATATTGAATTTATTCCATTTATCTGTTCCACACTGTATATAGCCACGTGTATATAGCCGATAAAGTACTCGTATGTTTTATTCAGGGATTGTTCGTCCTTTCGAAGCTTGTCCTTGAATTGTTACTGATAGATTTCAAAATTAATCAATATCACCAACTTGGCGAAATTTAAAATCGAAACAGAGGGCGGCGGGCGCCGAATAGTTTATAAATATTGCCAATTATTCCGCAGAATACGGACAGATGAGAAAGTTGAGGAAGAAAGTCTTACGGCGAAAGAGATAAACATTCATACATACATATAGTCACGCCTTTTTCCCGTAGGGGTAGGCAGAGACCACTTCCTTTCACTTGCTACGGTTCTTACACACACCTTTTGCTTCCTCTACTTTTATCAGAGCTCTCATACATGCTCGTCGGTTGTTGGTACTCTTGACCTTGCCTTTCTTTAAAACAATGTTGATCTGATCGAGATATGTTCGCCGAGGTCGACCTCTACCTACTTGTACACTCGCCTTATAAATTTGTTTCGTCAATCTTCCTTCATCCATCCTTTCTACGTGTCCAAACCATCTAATCATTCCTTTATCTATCTTTGTAACCACATCTTATTTTACACCACATCGTTCTCTTATATCACTATTCTTTACTTTATCCAACCGAGTCACTTCGGCTATACAATTCTCAGACTACTCATCTCCGCAGCATTAATCCTATTTTCATGCTTCTTCTGCCAAACCCAACATTCACTAACATACATAAGTGAAGGAACCAACACTCCTTTATACACAGCCAGACGTGTCTTTTTTGACACTTTCCACTTTGACACTAAACATTCAAACCAATTTAAATGTCCTCATGTGTATTTTCGTGTGCGTTCGAGATGTTCGGACGTAAGCTTCGACCACACAGAAACGTTATTAAATACAATTCCAATGTTCATTCTTCTCATTTCCTGTATTGCATTCTGAATTTTTCCTGCCTTTGCCATCGTACATATTTTTTTTTTTTTTATGAAAATAGTCGCAAAAAGGGTAGACCTATCGTGTGGGCCGCGACGGCCCGCACTGCGACTATTAGAAGGGGAAGGGATTATGGAAAGGAAATGATTGTGGACACGCTTTTTAAAAAGTTGCAGGTCATAGTTCTCTGGAAAAACTGATTTTGGAAGCTTATTCCATTCCGTAGCAGCCCTGTAAAAGAAGGATTCTTGATGAAGATTGGTTCTTTTAGTGTCAATCTTGAGAGTAAATGGGTGAGACTGATCAGCGTGCCGAGTTTTTCGGCCGAATGTGGGCAATGGTGGTACAAGAGTTTTTATTTCTCTGGAGCATCTGCCATGGAAATATCTGTAAAGCAATGAGTGGTCTGCAACTCTTCTTCTATGTTCTATGTTCGCACTATTAGGAAAATCCTACGAAATCTTGACTCTAATAAGGCAGTAGAACCAGATGGAATTCCGACAATTGTCCTGAAGACCTGTGCTCAAGAGCTCACCCCAGTTCTCTGTAGACTCTTCAAGTTATCATACAGCAAAGTAGTATTTTCGTCCATGTGGAAAAACGCTAAAGTCCAACCGATTCCGAAAAAAGGAAAGAAGACTATTCCTGCAAATTATCGCCCTATTGCATTGCTCTCAGTCATATCCAAAGTTATGGAAAAAGCGATTAACACAGAACTTATCAAATATCTGGAGAAATTTGAGATAATCCATGACAGACAATATGGATTTCGACAACTTCGGTCTACTGGAGATTTGCTGGCTTATGTCACTCAGCTCTGGACAAACACTATTAAAAAGTTTGGTGAATCCCTTGCAATAGCCTTGGATATATCTAAAGCATTTGACCGCGTTTGGCACCAGGCATTGTTAAGTAAATTATCTGCCTACGGTCTCCCAACCAAACTGTGCCAATGGCTCTTGAGCTTCATGCAAGATCGCTCCCCTTACATGTGGCAGTTGACGGTATTTCTTCTGATGCGTTTAAAACTAATGCCGGGGTACCACAGGGTTCCATCCTGTCCCCCACCTTATTTATTTTACACATCAACGACCTCTTGAAAACCACCACGAACCCCATTTACAGTTTCGCAGACGATAGCACACTTGTCTCAACGTTCACATCCTATCGATCACTTTCGGTGAATGATATAAAATAGACTCAGGCAGGAACAGGTTGATTTCATCAATAGAGATCTTAAAGCAATCGTCGAGTGGGAAACCAACAATCTTGTTCAGTTTAACGCCCAAAAAACACAAAGTGCCACGTTTTCCAAGAAAGTGAATTCCTCAAATCATCCCATCACAATGTCCGGAAATACCCTTGAACCAAGTCCCTCCATCTCGATTTTGGGAGTCACGGTGTCCAATAATATGTCTTCGCATGACCATGTTGCTAACATCGCAAAGTCGGCAAGCCAGAGGCTAGGTTTTCTGTGGAATGCCAGAAAGTTTTTTACTCCTGATCAACTGTTGACGACGTACAAGGCTCAAATCCGACCTTTACTGGAGTATTGCTCGCACATTTGGGGTTCAGCACCAAGGCATTCTCTTCGTCTTCTAGATTCCATTCAGAAAAGAGCCATTCGCTTGATAAACAGCTCAACTCTCACAGATACCCTTCACCCTCTAGAACATAGAAGAAGAGTTGCAGACCAGTCATTGCTCTACAGATATTTCCATGGCAGATGCTCCAGAGAAATAAAAACTCTTGTACCACCATTGCCCACATTCGGCCGAAAAACTCGGCACGCTGATCAGTCTCACCCATTTACTCTCAAGATTGACACTAAAAGAACCAATCTTCATCAAGAAACTCCTTCTTTTACAGGGCTGCTACGGAATGGAATAAGCTTCCAAAATCAGTTTTTCCAGAGAACTATTACCTGCAACTTTTTAAAAAGCGTGTCCACAATCATTTCCTTTCTCTAATCCCTTCCCCTTCTAATAGTCGCAGTGCGGGCTGTCCGCGGCCCACACGATAGGTCTACCCTTTTTGCGACTATTTTCATAAAAAAAAAATCTTTTGATCTTTCACCGGGTTTTGCATCTGTGCGTAGTTAATATGTGATTATTCTATATTTCAGCAAAAGCGTACTCTTTCGATTGTGGAGAATCGAGCTCGGAGTCGGAGATGCGTCGCGGTCCGATGGTGGTGCAGATGGACGCCGCCGGACCCTACTACCCGGTCAGACTCAACCACGATTTGATATCTTTGGTGGAAAAGGGCAGGGTCGGCGTCAGTGGCAACAGTTCCTGTTGCAGCTCAACCACCAGCTCGATGGGCGAGAAACTATCGGCGACGGCTAGAAAGGTGACGGCCGAAATCAATGATACCCTTCAAAAGTGAGTCATATATTTATGTGGGGTACGCGAATAATATATCGACTATGCGATTTTCAGAACGCCCACGAACTTGAGAGAAACGAAAATAGACAATCGAGGTGGGGACCTACAAATCGTGGAAACTTCCACACCCATCGACGCCATGGACAATAACGCTAACGGAGACGTAAGTACATACATACATACATAAAGTCACGCCTTTTTCCCATAGGGGTAGGCAGGGACCACTTCCGCTACGGTTCTTACACTTTCTTCCTCTACTTTCATCAGTGCTCTCATATATGCTCGTCGGTTGTTGGTACTCATGACCTGGCCTTTCTTCAAAACAATGTTGATCTGATCGAGATATGTTCTCCGAGTTCGACCTCTACTTGTCCATTCACACTCGCCTTATAAATTTGTTTCGTCAATCTTCCTTCATCCATCCTTTCTACGTGTCCAAACAATCTAAGCATTCCTTTATCTATCTTTGTAACCACATCTTCTTTTAAACCACATCGTTCTCTTATCTCACTATGTTTTACTTTATCCAACCGAGTCACTTAGGCTATACTTTTCAAACTTTTTATCTTCGCAGCATTAATCCTATTTTCATGCTTCTTCTACCAAACCCATCATTTACTACCATACATAAGTGTAGGAACCAACACACCTCTATGCACCGCCAGACGTGCCTTTTTTGACACTTTGACACCATACATTCAAACCAATTTAAATGTCCTCGTGTGTATTTAAAGAGCTTTCCTGTGCTATGCAGTGCCCCATTTATTTGTTTTCCTGCCAACACCCTTCGCTCAATGTCACTGTCATACTTTCCATCTCTCGTAAACTTTGAACCCAAGTACACAAATTCATTTACTTGTTCCACTCTTTCTCCCTTATGAAAACTCCACAGTTTGTCATGCTTTTTTCTCTTTTAAAAACCATTACTTTAGTTTTGCTTACATTACGTAAGTGTAGAAATGAATTAATATTGAAAGGCACCCCAAGTGGTTAAATTGCTTCATTAACAGTTAAAACTAGTGGATAAGTAAATCAAATTCACCTGAAAACGACCCGCTTCATTTTACGGACAATGCTCTAAAATATGTGGTGCTAATCATAGATTTGACAACTTGAAATACACTAAATAAAAACACTAAATGATTTAGTCGCTTCCTGTGGTAATGATATTGCAGATTTATTTGCTGATCTCTTTTCATCTGTGTATACTAATCAAACTATAAGTCATAGTGGCAACTAGATCCTACCTATTTTGTGTATAATAAAAATACTATATTCCTATTACCAGAATTTATGAGAAAGTTTCAACATTGAACATTAATAAAGAACCGGGACCTGATGGTATTCCACTCATTTTTCTGAGAGAATTGAGTTTCGTTCTTTCTCGACCCCTATTTCATATTTTCAATAAATCTTTGCACTTAGGCGAGCTTCCTGATCTTTGGAAACGTACGACAGGATAACAGTTGAAATGCTGAAGGCTGGACAAAGCGTGGTAACTAGTCTGCTGTACCGCCTTTTTAACCTTTGTTAAAGGAATGGTAGCGTACCAGACGACTGGTGCAAGGCTGTTATCGTGCCGCTTTGCAAGGGAAAAGGTTCGCATCAGGACTGTAAGAACTACCGAGGTATTAGTTTACTCAGCATAGTCGGCAAACTGTATGCAAAGATATTGATTAAAAGAGTGACGAATGAAACTGAGAAGATGATATGGGATGTGCAAGTAGGATTTAAAAGGGGAAGGAGATGTATGGATCAGGTCTTTTCATTACGAGGTATAGTCGAAAAATTCTTGACTAAAAGTCTACTGCGCATTTATAGACTTGGAAAAGGCCTATAACAGAGTAGTGAGGAGTGAATTGTGGTCGACATTGTCTATGTATGGGGTGAGCGGTAGTTTAATACGAGCACTGAAATCACTTTACGATGATTCCACTGCTTGTGTCAGGATAAACGGAGCTTACACGGACTGGTTTAATATCGAAAAATGTGTGAGAAAGGGATGTGTGGCTTCGCGATGGCTGTTTAACTTATGCATAGACGATTGTATAAAATATTTGAAAGAGAGTGCGTATGGATTGAACATAAATGATTTGATCATCAAATGCCTTCTTTACGCCGATGATCAAATCATATTAGCATTATCTGAAGAGAAGTTGCAAGCGATGGTTAATGTTATGCATGATGCCCTAAAAATCAAAGTGATGAAAATAAATGTAGGCAAAACAAAAGTAATGGTTTTTGAAAGAGAAGAAAGCATGACAAACTGTGAAGTTCTGATTAAGGGAGAAAGAGTGGAACGAGTAAATGGGTTCGTATACCTGGGTTCAAAGTTTACGAAAGATGGAAAGTATGACAGTGACATTGAGCGAAGGGTGTTGGCAGGAAAACAGAAAGTGTCAAAAAAGACACGCCTAACTGTGCATAGAGTGGCATTAAAATAGGATTAATGCTGTGGAGATGAGTAGTCTGAGAAGTTAGCCGGAGTGACTCGGTTAGATAAATGGACAAATTTATAAAGCGAGTATGAATGGACAAGTCGGTAGAGGTCGATCTCGGCGAACATATCTCGATCAGATCAACACTGTTTTAAAAAAAGGCCAGGTCAAGAGTACCAACAACCGACGAGTATGTACGAGAGCACTGATGAAAGTGGAGGAAGGAAAAGACGTGTGTAAGAGCCGTAGTGGAAGTGGTCTCTACCTACCCCTACGGGAAAAAGGCGTAACTATATGTATGTATGTATGTTAAGTCATTATTTAGTGGTCAATGGAGGACAATTTAAACATTTACTGTAAATTATTCTTGGTTTGTTTTTGTTAGAGTGAACGTTTAGTCTTCATCAATTGTTTTTTAATTAATAAATTGTCATAAACAACTTTTGCATTTTTGTCCACTCTGTACCATTTTAAATCAACTTGTGATACATTTTTGGAAACAGCTTAGGTTATTCACCCTGTATGATAGATTATTGTTTTAAAAAATAGTAAATTAAAATTAAAAATCGACCTTTTTCGGGATTTTTTCATATTACATCTTTTGCTTCCTCTACTTTCATCAGTGCTCTCATACATGTTCGGCGCTTGTTGGTACTCTTGACCTGGTCTTTTTTTAAAACAATGTTGAGCTGTTAAGCTAATAATGTATTTATTCGTTACTTTATGGACGCACTGTATATCGATAAATTTGTTAAATAAAACTAGAGTTTCGATATTATTTGGTACTAATTTTAATTTTTTGTCATTTCGTCCATGGTGAAAAAAACAACCCTTAATGATCTTGAACGTATCCATTAATTTTGTTAAATTTTTTTAAAAAAATTATCCGGTAACCGTTACAAAATATTTAGGATACGTCGTTGGTAAACAATTCGGTTTTAATCGACAATGGTGCTGAATGAAGTGGGGGACGTTGCAGAGGTGTGCCTTTCATAATTAATTTATATCAAACGATTTAACTGAGTGTTGATAACGCGTCCATTTGTATCAGTGTATCTTGGTAATGAGCCACGACGTAGAGGATCGCGGGGAGGTTTTATCCTGCGGGGGCGGTTCCGGTTCCGAGCCGGAATGTCAAGTGGTGACGAGCAAGTGTGGTCACTTGGAAATAGCCGTACTCTACGATGCGCCCATGCGAAAGATGACAGTCCACGTTCTTCAAGCCAGAGATTTTCCTAGTAGGGATCGCGGTCAACTCACACACACTCAGGTAAACATCGTTTGCACTTCCCACATAGGAGTATTTACCCTAAAAACCTGGCCAAAAGTCTAAAACACGGTAAAATCTAATGAAAAAATTGTTTTCTGATAGTTTAATAACTTGTTAATGATAACTCGCTGTTGAAAGTAAATGTAATTAAAACTAGTTAGGCCGTACAAACCAATTTATTTTATAATATTACAGTTGAATGTAAGGATGTACTCAAATTCCTAGAAATTTGGATAATCTATAACTTATAATCTGTACTAGCTGACCCGGCAAACGTTATTTTGCCATATAAATAATTTCCTAGTAATTTCTAGTGTAGACAAAAAATAGCTTACTTATTGTAAGTATGTATGTATGTTAGAATGTGTATATTGTATGTATGTAAGAATGTGATTGTCGTTGTTCTAATCTTCTGACTTCATAGCGTTCAGCTCGTGTATCTTCTGGCTCTTCTTGATGCAATTGCGCCATTCTGACACGTGCATCAGTATTTTGTTGCTGGATTTGTTCTTCTGTTCTTTCGGATCTGCTATTTCGCAAGTTTCGAGCTTTACTTGTACTGCGGCTCAAATCAGCCCCTTTGCGTTTTCTTGGCATTGCTCACCGTACAAAACATACATAAATAGAATTAATGAAATTATTTAATGATGAAAAATGTTAAAAGTATAATTAGGGCCAGGATTTTTGCCGCAGTTTTGAAATGATTAGTTTTAATTTATGAAATTATAACAAAAATATAAGTTTTATGGAAAAAATTTTCAAACAAAAGTAAAAAATTAAATTTTATGAAAACATTGTCTCTTATAATTTTTTCATGCAACCAATATTTCCATTGACATTTCAAAATAAACATTCATAATGATTGATTTTTTGGAAACTATGAAAATCTTAATTGTTCAATTACATTTTTTTAATAAAATTAAATTAAAATTACATTTTTATAAGATCAACAACATTTTCGATATAAATAAAAAAAAGTATACTTACACCACAAAATCCGTTGTTATTGGAAGCTCGTGTCACGTGTTGAGTACTTTTGAGGTTATAAAATCACTTGATTAACTAATCGTGCAAAATACACTCAAAATTGATAATTTAATTATTATTGATAAAATAGGAATGATTAAAAGTTAATATGAGAGTTACACTGAGATAGCAAAATAATAATTGTCAACGTTACTACTACACTTGATGCATAAACAATAATGATGGCCGACAACTGTGTAGGGAGTGAGAAAGAAAGGAGACCGGCTTCGTTCTCATCCCTACTCCGTGCTGTTTACTGGGTCAGAAGTGACACCTGTAGACATCTGGCGGGGATAACTAATTAAATGACGATTGATCAGTTTTCGACCGGAGAGGAAAAATGATTAAATTACTAAAATGGCTATTAAAAAATAAGGGTTGATCGTAGAAGGGTGAAAATTGAGGATTGTATGTATTTTTGTATGTTGTATCATAAAAAAAAAGAAATTAAAAATTTTGTCTAAAAAATAAAAAAAAAATTTAGGAGTGGACTACCCCTAACATTTAGGGGGATGAAAAATAGATGTTGGCCGATTCTCATAGATACCGGATAAGCACAAAAAATTTCATCAAAATCGGTCAAGCCGTTTCGGAGGAGTATGGCAACGAAAACTGTGACACGAGAATTTTATATATTAGATAATAAAACTTAAAATTACTTACGGTTGCCTCTGTAGTTTCAATCTACTTCCGAAATATTTTGTCAAATTGACAATAATAATTATTTTTTGACGTTTAAAAATATCATTTTAAACTTGCTAATAAACTATATACTAATATACTAATACTGTATGTCCGGAAGATTATTAGAGACAACTAAAGTAAAACAATGTATAAAATAATGAATCAGTGATTAAATTATGAGGTATTATGAACTAAGTATTCTTCACACTCGCCCCTATCGTACCCTTCTCGTTACACCCCGCAGAATACAGGCCATTAAAACTCAGTCGTTGTCTAGTGTGTGCTCAGTTTGCTTGATACTTTCATTGTTTATACAAATTACATCTGCAGTTTTGAAGTAGTTTTGTGTAGAGTTAGGTTGATAAACAAGATGGATATGAAAGTTAAAGGTATGTGCTTTATTAGTAATCACACTAAATTTAATTTTTAATCCCATATATATTTTTTTAATTGCTGAATACAATCAAACAGAGGTCCCCTTTTTGAGTAAAAAAACAAACAAAATTGTTTTTGTATGTGTTCCGGGCACTTCCGAGCAATGTAGTCTCATTTTAAATGAAGTTCGGGCCTTGCTTAAGAGAAGTGCAAAAGAAAAATTTCCGCTTTTTTTCGCCATTTTGTTTAACAAACATTCAAACATGATGATAATCGTATTGGTATTTTACATGGTTTACAATGGATTCTTTTTATTTTTAGATTTCATTGGGAATTTTAAAAATATGATCAGAAAGCAGTTATACGATATAATGCAAGAATATCCGGAAAATAATACTGATGATAAGATGGTATTTTTGGAGAAAAAAATTATAGAGCTCACAAAATGTCCTGATCACATTACATTACAATTTTGCGGTTGGGCCTTTTGTATCGGCATCTATGTCACCTAGATCTCTTGATCCTCTGCGACTACCGCTGTGACTACAGGGCATCAGAATTCTAGTCCGCTGATTTTGTAAAACCTCAGGATTTCTATTGGCCCTGTCTCTTTTAGATCGCTTGGATCCATTATTATACGGCCCCAGGTTTGAAACCTGTACACCGCTAGCATCGGGCAGTGACACATAATGTGTATACTGCTATCCTCCTCCTCTACGCATAGTCGGCAGTTTTTCTCGGCCACTAGCTTAAGTTTGAAGAGGTGCGCCCTTAGTGCGATGTGGCCAGTGAGCAGGCCAAGCGTGCTGCTTAGTCTACTTCGGTCCATCGTCCAGAGTGCGTCAGCCCTCTTCTGGAGAGGTTTTTTCATCAGCTTTTTTTATGTTCTGCAGCCAGTATTTGCATTGCACTGAGCAATATGTTCTTGTTCAAGGATTAACTTCAATAAATGTTTTGCTTCGGCAATTGGCAATCCGACCAACTGGCTTCTTGGTTTCATCAGGGTCCCATTTCTTGCCAGTTCATCGGTTACCTCGTTGCCGTTTATTCCTGCGTGCCCAGGAACCCATGTAATAGTGACTTTGTTTACCGTCGCTAACTCAGTGAGGGCCTGCATGCAGTCCCACACCACCGATGATGTTTTGGTGTTACTCACGAGGGCCCCAATGGCCGCGCGACTGTCAGTGAGAATATCAATCTCACTGTTGGTCAGTCTGTTTTCTGTTGAAAACTGAGTACTGATGATAAGATGGTATTTTTGGAGAAAAAAATTATAGAGCTCACAAAATGTCCTGATAGTCAAGTGGTCAAATTAAAACACACTTTGAGTCATTTCAAGTGTGAATTTAAACGAAGGTGGGTAGCTGCAATCTACAAGTATGAACGTTTTCTAATGAAAAAAACGAACAGTGGCTTGAAAACACCCATAAATTTGCCATGTGGACTATAGGGAAGCCGGGTCGACCATCAAAGGAATTCGAGGAATGCAGCGATGGATCTAAACGAAGGAAAACTAAAGATTTGAAAAATAACATATCTACAGAAGAGTTAACTTATGCTGCTCAAATGAGTCAACGTGCTGAAGAAAATAAAGACGGGGTCTTTTAGTAGATATACCAAAAGCAGGGTTCGGGAACACTAATTTAGGCAATACTTCCAAAAGATTTTTTTCTGATCCGTATGCTGCTTCTTGAATCACTGCAATGGACACAACATTGATCCACAGGTTCAAAGTAATCCTGGTAACAATTTTAAGTGGTCATGAGATTGCCGCAAAATCATTCGAAGCCTATACATTCGAAACTGCTACTCTGTACGTGCAGCTGTATGGTTGGTATCCAATATCGCCCACTGTACATAAAACCCTATTGCATGGTGCAAATGGACAGCTTTCTGAAGAGGCTGCTGAAGCTCGCGATAAGCACTTCAGGCTCGATAGGCAGAACTTTTCCGGAAAAAAATAATAGAGTAAAATGCAATAGGACGTATTGAATAGACTTACGTCTGACCTATTGTTAAGCAGCAGTAGACAACAACCACGTAAGATAAGTAAGCCCTTTTGTGTCTTCTGATACCTGGAGCCTAAAATGCACGAACCGAAAGCAGTGATCACGAAGAGAATTTAAACGATAAATCTGACTTCGATGATTGAATTAAATTGTAAAACAGCTTTTTTCTCAATTTAATATAATATACGTTTGAAAACTGTCTCTGATGTTTATGCACGTATTTCCACACGGTACGTTTCACGAAATATTTTCACGCAATTAAAAAGTAAGTCGAAAGTCGACAGCGGTAGTTTTAACTGTAAAAAACATGAAAGATATTTTTGACCAGGTTTTGGCCTTAAATACTCTACAGTGCGTCCCAACTGTGTTATTTCACCTGGTATAATCGCGAGACGCCGCTGCTGATTTTTATCGATGTAATTTCAGGTGAGGTTGATTCTACTCCCTAGCAAAAAACAGAAACACAAAACGAAGATTCGACAGGGAGAAAATCCCCAATACATGGAGAGTTTCGTTTTGCATCGAGTTAATCCAGGTAAGTTAGTTTTATACATAACTACGGGGTGTTTCAAAAAAAGTTGACTCCGTATCTAGGATAGGTAGAAAACTGAAAAATAATTGCCTTTTTTGAAACACTCTGTGTTTAGCTGAAGTCAGATTTAATTTTGCCCTTTTCTTATTCACAAATACCCAAGCGCAGAGGATTGTCTTCCAAAACATTAGCGGAATCAGGTATTTTAAGTCACTGTATGTTGGAGAATATTAAAAAAAGTTACATGATTTTTGTTCTACAATCTTTTCATATTGTAACGATTTCGCGGTCTTCTTCTTAAGTACCATGTCCTTCTAGAACGTTGGTCACCAACAAGGCAATTCTTACTCTGTCGATGGCAAGTCTGAACGGAGAGCTCGAGTTGAGTTTATACCAGTCACTTAGATTCTTGAGCCATGATGGTTTTCGGCGGCCCGGCTTTCTTTTACCATAAATTTTTCCCTGCATGATGTTCTGCAGTAATCTGTATTTTTTGCCTCTCATAACTTGCCCGAAATATTGCAGTTTCCTTCTTTTGACGGTGGTTAGAATTTCGGTGGATTTATTCAGACGTTGGAGTATTACCAAGTTGGATACTTTTTCCGTCCATGAAACTTTTAATATTTTCCTGTAAGCCCACATCTCAAAGGCTTCAAGTCGTCTTCCTTCGTACTTGTTTATAGTCCAGGCTGCTCAATCCTTGATTTCACTTCAGTTTGACTATCCGCGCTGTTAGTTACGAGGGCGGTTTGATAAGTCAGTGACTTTTTGAATAAAACAAATTTTTTTCCGCAAATAAACATTTTGTTTTTCTATATAATCACCTTTTAGCTCTATACATTTGGTCCAGCGTTTTTCTAATTTTTTTATTCCCTCCAAATAATAGGTTTTTTCAAAGCTCTCAAAATACGCGTTTGTTTCGGTAATGACTTCTTCATTCGACTCAAATCTCTTACCGCCCAGCCATTTCTTTAGGTTTGGAAACAGAAAGTAGTCGCAGGGGCCTAAAACTGGAGAATATGCTGGATGGGGTAGCAGTTCGTATCCCAATTCGTGGATTTTGGCCATCGTGACTAGACAAGTGTGCACACGTGCATTGTCTTGATGGAACAGCACTTTCTTCTTCGCCAAATGCGACCGTTTTTGCTTCAAATCAACGTCGAATCTGTTCAAAAGCTTTGAATAATATTCGCCGGTGATCGTTTTACCTTTCTTGAGGTAATCGATGTGAATGACACCGCGTACATCCCAAAAAACTGTGGTCATGACCTTGTTGGCTGACAGACTCTGTTTCGCCTTCTTTGGTCCACGTTCACCCCGAGCAACCCACTGTTTCGATTGTTCTTTGGTCTCTGGCGTGTTGTGATGGATCCATGTTTCATCCACAGTAACAAAACGGCGCAAAAATTCGTCCGGATTACGGCTGAACATCGCTAATCACTCTTTTGAAGTGGTCACACGATTGCGCTTATGGTCGAGTGTGAACAATCGCGGCACCCATCTCGCAGAGAGTTTTTTCATGTCCAAATATTCGTGTAAAATATGATGTACCCGTTCAGTTGAGATACACCTACTGCATGAGCCAACTCACGCACTTTCATTCTCCGATCATCCAATATCATTTCATGGATTTTATCGACGATTTTCGGCGTGATCACTTCTTTTGGGCGACCTGGACGTTCGGCGTCACTAGTGCTGGTACGACCACAACGGAACTCCGTAAACCACTTCTTAACCAATGAAATTGATGGTGACGAGTCCCCGTAGTATTTATCAAGTCTTTCCTTAGTTTCAGTGATGGATTTTTTACGTAAAAAGTAATGCTTAATCAGCACACGAAATTCACTTTTTTCCATTTTCGTAAAAATTCACGAGGTTGTCTGCTTTGAACGGCTATCAAACACCAACTGCACGACGTAGCTTGCTCAAAATTAGAAAGTTGCCCACTGATAGATTATAGTTGACGACAGCACTGTTGCATTTGGAGTAACTGCGCGGGAAATTCAAAAAGTCACTGACTTATCAAACTGCCCTCGTATTATGCTGCTTGGATATTTTATTTGGTTTACTTGCTTCAATAGTTCACCCCCAACTGTTATGTTAGTCATTATATTAGGTTGCTTGCTAATTACTAATACTTTGGTCTTTTTGCATTTAATCCGAGTCCGGCCATTGCGCATTTTTCGATGACTGCATCCAGTATCCGTTGTAAATCTTCCTGACTGGAGGCCAACAGTACCGTATCGTCTGCGTAGCGAAGGTTGTTTATGATTTCGCCATTTATAATAATGCCAGCTTGTATATCGGTTAGTGCTTCCCTAAATATTCTTTCAGAGTATACATTAAAGAGCAAGGGCGATAAAATGCAACTTTGCCTTACTCCACGTTTGATCTTTATTTCCGGTGTATCATCACCATCTATTCTTGTTCAATGTGACATTTTATTTCCTTGTCTGATGTCCTTCGAAAAGCCAAATGCCGAAGTACTTAAATTTGTCTACTCTTTCTATGGGCTGTGCGTTAAATGTTATGGTGGAATTTTCAAACGTATTTAGGTTTCTAGAGATAATCATAAACTTTGTTTGTTATTATTCAGAGGATGTCAACTCGATGGGTGTAAGACTGCGTTTGTACGGCTGTGAAAGAATGCGTAGAGAGAGGCTGATAGGAGAATCGGTGGTCAGCTTCGCGAACATCAATCTGGAGCTGGAAAATAACTTTTGGTTGAACTTGGAACCGAGGTCCAGCTCGACGACGGTAAGCGAAAACTTATTTACAATTATGTCATTGTACATTTGACGTGGAAATATTATTTTCAGTTGGGCGGTTGCACGACTGATCTCTTAAGCTTAGCAAGATCGGACAGTACCGGCTCGGCGCGTTCGATGCAGCACGGCGGGGTACCCGAATTATTACTCGGGTTGTGTTATAATGCGACCACTGGGAGGCTAAGCGTGGAAGTCATCAAAGGATCACATTTTAGGTGAGTTTTTTTCCTTTTCTATGTTATCGCGTACGTCCATTACTCATATTTGCATCGTGTATCAGGATGAACGGAGCTTGCAAGGACTGGTTTAATATCGAAAAGGGTGTGAGACAGGGATGTGTGACTGGCTTCGCCATGGCTGCTTAACTTATACATTGACGATTGTTTATATTTGAAAGAGAGTGCGTATGGATTGAAAATGAATGATTTGCACGTCAAATGCCTTCTTTACGCCGATGATCAAGTCATATTAGCATTATCTGAAGAGAAGTTGCAAGCCATGGTTAATGTTATGCATGATGCCCTGAAAATCAAAGGGATGAAAATAAATGTAAGCAAAACGAAAGTAATGGTTTTTGAAAGAAAAGAAAGCATGACAAACTGTGGAGTTTCGATTGAGGGAGAAAGAGTGGAACGAGTAAATGGGTTCGTATACCTGGGTTCAAAGTTTACGAAAGATGGAAAGTATGACAGTGACATTGAGCGAAGGGTGTTGGCAGGAAAACAGAAAGTGTCAAAAAAGACACGCCTGGCTGTGCATAGAGTAGCATTAAAATAGGATTAATGCTGTGGAGATGAGTAGTCTGAGAAGTTAGCCGGAGTGACTCGGTTAGATAAATGGACAAATTTATAAAGCGAGTATGAATGGACAAGTCGGTAGAGGTCGATCTCGGCGAACATATCTCGATCAGATCAACACTGTTTTAAAGAAAGGCCAGGTCAAGAGTACCAACAACCGACGAGTATGTACGAGAGCACTGATGAAAGTTGAGGAAGGAAAAGACGTGTGTAAGAGCCGTAGTGGAAGTGGTCTCTACCTACCCCTACGGGAAAAAGGCGTGACTATATGTATGTATGTATCATTAGTCATTATTTAGTGGTCAATGGAGAACAATTTAAACATTTACTGTAAATTATTCTTGGTTTGTTTTTGTTAGAGTGAACGTTTAGTCTTCATCAATTGTTTTTTAATTAATAAATTGTCATAAACAACTTTTGCATTTTTGTCCACTCTGTACCATTTTAAATCAACTTGTGATACATTTTTGGAAACATCTTAGGTTATTCACCCTGTATGATAGATTATTGTTTTAAAAAATAGTAAATTAAAATTAAAAATCGACCTGTTTCGGGATTTTTTCATATCACATCTTTTGCTTCCTCTATTTTCTTTACGCCGATGATCAAGTCATATTAGCGTCATCTGAAGAGGAATTGCAGGCGATGGTTAATGTTATGCATGATGCCCTGAAGATCAAAGGGACGAAAATAAATGTAAGCAAAACGAAAGTAATGGTTTTTAAAAGAGAAGAAAGCATGACAAACTGTGGAGTTTCGATTGAGGGAGAAAGAGTGTAACAAGTTAATGAATTTGTGTACTTGGGTTTAAAATTTACGGGAGATGGAAAGTATGACAGTGACATTGAGCGAAGGGTGTTGGCAGGAAGACAAATGAATGGGGCACTGCATAGCTTTATGAATAGCCAGAAAGTGTCAAAAAAGGCACGTCTGGCTGTGCATAGAGGTGTGTTGGTTCCTACACTTATGTATGGTAGTGAATGTTGGGTTTGGCAGAAGAAGCATGGAAATAGGATGAATGCTGCGGAGATGAGTAGTCTGAGAAGTATAGCCGGAGTGACTCGGTTGGATAAGGTAAAGAATAGTGAGATAAGAGAACGCTGTGGTGTAAGTGGTGTAAGTGGAAGGAAGTGGTCTCTGCCTACCCCCATGGGAAAAAGGCGTTACTTTATGTATGTATGTATTCCGAATGACGGTTTTATCTTATAAACAAAAGGCATAACAGGTTGTTTTTTTGTAAAATAAACGTGATAAGCTGAATTAGAAAAAAGGCATTTTGGTTTTTTTCCCATTTTAGCTTAGCAAAATTGTTGATATATCTATGATATCTATAGCCCTGATAATAACGTCCAAGATGTGCAACAGAACTCAATCTCGGATGTACTTATTGGCGACCGACAGAAAAATTCATAACTTTAGAACCATTCAAGATAACTTAACCAACTTTTTTCCAGTCGATTTCTTAAGCTTCGGTGCATCTTTGGAGATGTAGATGGTCCATCGCCTACTACGATTTTTTGAAAATGACAAATTATAATTGTTTTTTTTTTGTTATTCTAGTTACCTTTTAAGAAACTTGACTATAAATCGAGCACCGGATACTTACGTAAAGTTACATCTAGTCAGCAGTACAGGCCAAGAACTGGCTCAGAGCAAAACAACTGTGCGACGAGGACAACCGAATCCACTGTTCAAAGAAACTTTCGTATTTCAAGTAAGTATATTTATTGATGTCGTGTAGTCGTAACCACTTTTCGGCAGACTTTTCCCGTCGAATTCCAAATGTTAGTGAGTTTTGTCAATTTTTTTTTGCAGGTGGCTCTCTTCCAATTAGCCGACGTCACGCTTATGGTTTCCGTGTACAATAGAAAGGGTGTGACTAAGAAAAAAGAGATGGCCGGATGGTTCAGTTTGGGTTTGAATTCCAGCGGCGCGGAGGAACTCGCCCATTGGATGGATGTGAAGGAATTCCAACAGGAACAGATAGCACGTTGGCATATATTGGTGCAATCATAGCTGTGACACATATCACGCGGAATTATTTATTTCATTTCTCACTGACTAATCCATTCTTTGAACGGCTCCGATTGTACTATCAAAAAATATTTTCCAATTTCGATTTTAATATTTATTCCAAATTTAATTCTCTAAGGTAAGAGATATCAGATGGTTATTATTAAGCTTCGGATAAATATGCATTAAAAAAGTACAAAATATGCATCTAAAATATTAAAAAGATGCATTTACAAACTCGCTCGCTTCTGGAATTTCGTAGAAAAGTAAGCAATTTGTCTCTATTTTATAGATATTTTCATGAGCGATGCTCTTCTGAAATATCAACAACCGTTCCTCCTTTAGCAGTTTCTTCGAGATTAACCTGTCAAGTTCAGTCTTCACGCCCCTTCGTGGTCACTTTGGAGACCTGCAGAACATCTATTTCCAAAGACTCGTTCATCGAACGAGCAGCGAGGCTTTGGAACACATTGCCTAGGGAGGTGTTCACTGAGGCTTACAACTTCCAGAAATTTAAGAAAAACACCAATTCCTTTTTTCCTTGGTTTTCACGATGTTCTCTGAGCGTTACAGGGTATCCCTTTTCGTGGGAACCAGAACAGAAAAAAAAATTTACAATAAATTTACATGTTTTTACAATTACACTTTACTATGACATGATGTAATAAATTTACGCTTATTATCACCTAAAATATTTTTAAATTTTAAAAAACATCGTCACATGATACAATAGGAGTGAATCATAGATCCACTATGTCAGTAAGATTCAAATTACTAGGAGCAACAGCAGTTCCCTCATTTTGTAAAATCTTGAAAATATTTTTAAAAATTTTATATCCGGTATTTTTATTCAAAACTGACGACATTTGTTTTGCAAAGCAACTATTTTTTAATTTACTTAACCTATCAAAAAAAATTCAACAATTTGTATGCTGTTTTCTTAAGAAAGTCTCCTGGTTTTCAATTTCAAAATAGCCTCGGAAATACGAGTGCAATTAAATCAAATCTTTGCGAAATCCTCTTTGTGCTAAAGCATTTTGAGCATCATCTACGCTTTTGGCTTCTTCAGAATCGAAATCGTTAACAATACGGACAATAAGCTCAAAATGTTGAGCCTAATAGCTTGCAGCTTCAATCCAGGTGCCCCATCTTGTAACAATTGCGCCACACAAGTAACGTGAGTCTTTTTAGAAGAAAGAATTTTCGAACCACTCATTGCTTTACACGTTTTTATGAAGCAGCATCCGTACACACAACGAGCACTCGTAGCAAATGAATGGTTCACTTTTTCCAACACTTTCATTGTTAACAGATGCGATTTATTTCTTTCTTCTTCAACTCCCAAAATACCAAAAATAAAATTTGCTATGCTTCTTCATTCTATATCCGTTGTTTCATCTAAAGATACCGAAATATTTTTATCTTTAGATTTTTCTATAATAGCAGAACATGGTTTTTTCGCAGTGTAGATTCGTCTGGAATATTTTGATTGGTATGTTTTTCCAAAAAGGTTTTAAATGTTTCATTTTTCATGTTTCATGTCGTGGTCGTGGTTCGATCCCCAGGTCAAACCAACGAATTATAAGCGACCGCTGCCGTTCGGAAGACAATGGCAAACCACCGAATGTATTCTGCCTAGTAAGGCCTCCCTAAACTAGCCGTTCGGAACCGGCATTAAAACTGTAGGTCCCTTCTATTCATGCAACACTGATTGAGCGTGCACATGAATAGTTGCAGAGAGGTCGCCGACGCCCCCCAGGGGGTATGGCACAACAAGAAGAAGAAGATTCGTCTGGAATATTTTGATTGGTATGTTTTTCTAAAAAGGTTTTAAATGTTTCATTTTTTAATTTCGCCAACGGTATGTCCACATAAATTAGAGCTTCATACAATTCCTCGTTAAATGGTGAACGACTGGGACCAGCTTTTAATATCTTCTTCTTGTGATGCCGTCTCCTTACAGAAGGTTGGCGACCATCATGGCGTATTCCTCTTTATTTTGTGCACACCGGATCAATGTGCCTACGTCTCTGACGTTGAACCATTGTCGGAGATTCCTCGCCCAGGAAAATTTCTTCCTTCCTAAGCCCCGTTTTCCTTCTATCTTGCCTTCAATGATCAACTGCATGAGATTATATTTGGTATTGCGGAATATGTGTCCGAAGTAAGCAGCTTTCCTTCGTTTCACACTGGTCAAGAGTTCGCGTGTTTTCCCAACTCGACGTAGCACCTCGATGTTTGTAACATGATCTACATAAGGTATTCTCATCATTCGACGGTACACCCACATCTCAAATGCTTCCAGCCTATTCATTAAAGATATCTTTAGTGTCCAGCCCTCAACACCATAAAGCAGCACTGATAGCACGTAGCATTTTATGATACGCCAACGTGTTTCTATACAGAGACCCCTGCCGCAAGTTAGCTTCTTCAGTTTTAGGAATGTTGCTCTGGCCATCTCTATTCTTGTTCTTATTTTAGTATCGGGATTCCATTCTTCATTCAACCAACACCCAAGATACTTGAACCGCTGCACTCTCTCCACCTCCTGTCCGTCCAGTTTCAGCACAAAATTATCAGCTCTTTGTCTGCTTATAACCATACTTTTTGTTTTCTGAATATTTATCTTTAATCCGAATTCTTGGCTCTGTTCGTTTATGCGGTTCATTAGGAATTGGAGGTCTTCTTGATTATCGGCTAAAACCACGGTATCATCAGCATATCGGATGTTGTTGATTTGTTTGCCATTGATTTTAATTCCTTTGTCAACTTCTTCTAGGGCATTCTGGAAAATAGTTTCGGAATAGAGATTGAAGAGCGTTGGTGAGAGAATACATCCCTGTCTTACACCTTTCAATATCCTTATATCTTCAGTTGTGTAATCCCCGACTTTAATATTAGCTGTTTGATTCCAATAAAGCTTCTTAATTATGTTAATATTTTTACTGTCTAGGCCTATACGCTGGAGTTGTTTAATAAGGATGTCGTGCCTAACGTTGTCAAAGGCCTTTTTATAATCAACAAAGCAGGCAAACACATCTCTTTGTTGATCCATGCATTTCTGCACCAGAACTTGAATGGAGAACAAGGCATCTCTCGTTCCAAGGCCACTTCTGAATCCGAACTGAGTTTCCCCAATATGCTCTACTATCTTTTTCCACAACCGAGTGTGTAGGATTCTTAAGAATATTTTCAAGGCATGACTCATTAGACTGATTAGTCTGTATTCACTACAACGACTGGCGATGTTTATATCATGTCCTTTAAGCGTTTTCATTAACTCTTTTAATATAGCTCGTGCTAACATCTGATGCTTACCTCCTAAGCGTCGGTTCTTCTTTTTTTGGTGCTTACTGATTTGGAACTTTTTTGTTGCTGTTACACTCACAGTATTAACAAAACAGCAAACACTGAAGTCTTTGACAAATTGGTTAAAACTGCGCTAACTGATCGGAATTTTTAACACTGGGATATTCGCTTTTCAACATCTAACAACAAACTAATGGTTTAAATAAAGGAATTTTTGTTTATGCAAAATATCTTTCTTACCGTATATTGTTAATAACAGCAATTGGAATAATTGTTTTTTCCGAATACTCTAGTCCAGGCGTGGGCGATTGAAGCTGCTCGAAGTTCCCGGGACTTCGTACCTGTGATGCCTTTATTTAACTTTTGGTGGGGAAAATGGAATCTAACCCTTATAATCATCCAAACAATGGGGATTTTTGAAAATCCCATCTACCAATTTTATAACATGCAATCAATTGTTAACAAAGGAGACTTCGACTCTAAAAACTTAGCCCATGGCTGCTCTACATCATGGGGGTTCTATTGAAAATTGAAAATAACTAAAATATGCACTTCAACTCAACAACGATTTAATTATGAATTAGAATATGCAGTTACGCAAATGCATATTTATCCGAATTTAGCTTGTTGTGGAGAGAGAACCAATGGAAGTTGTTTTGAAGGGAGGAGTTCGTTGAAAGAGAGAAGATACAGCTCGCAAAATCTTAGTGTCTCTCTTTCTTGTCTTCAGCCGGCCAGCTTGAGCGTGCAGTCAACGGCTATCGGTGATTATTTCACTCTTGTGTATTTCACGTTGCATAGAAATGAATTACTATTGAAAGGGACCTCGCGTGGCTAAAACGCGGGATAAAACGTCTATAAAACAAAAAATAAAGTAAGCGCGAATATTTTTAGTGGGAACGCGTAATTAAAAATTTATGGAATTTACTGTAAATGGGTGGCAACGTGTATTACGTAAAGGTGCCTAAAAATATGACACTGAGTTGGCTAAAAAAGGACATTTCTATATTTATAAAAATTCGATGTATGTTCCCTATGAACTCCAAAGAACCGATTGTAATGAATTTTAAGGCAACGTTGTAAATGTGTAATGATTGCTCCAACTTAAGAAATAGGATAAGCCACTACAAGAGGGGGTTGAAATACAAAAATGGCCGATATTAGTGTCGAATTAGTTTAGTTTTTGGGGTCGCTGAGATTAATAGCGACATTCCCAATTTGGTTAGAATCCCTACGAAAGGGGTGGGAAGGTGTGGAATATAAAAACGGTTGATATTATTTTCGAATTCGTAGTTTTCGGGGTCGCTGAGTTGGATAATAATATTCCCAAACCAGGCAAGCCAACGTTCGGGCGGGACAACGTCTGCCGAGTTCGCTAGTACTAAATGAAGAAGAGGATCAGAGCCGACGTGTTATTTTTACGATAAATAAAGGAGACTGACGAAAACTTTAGAGGAAGTATTAAAACCTTGTTTAATTCAGCTACCTTACTAAGAAACGTCTGCATGATTTTTGCGTAAGAGTTATCGGAATTAATAATTTTCTTGTTTACGGTTGTTTTTAATTTGTATTTAAAGTACAATTTAATGTTTCAAAATAGAATTTATTTTATTTCAGTTTTTCAGTATTATTGGCCTCGAGCTGTACAGCCTGCTTTTATTTGTTTGTGATAAAATTTCTATTTCTGTGTTAGTTTTGAAATTTTAACATGTTTATTCCACATTAAAATTCTTTATCCCGTCATCCACTGCGAAGGATAGGCCTCCTGAATTTTCCTAAGCAGTGACGTTAAAATATATTAATTATATGGCTATTAGATAACGAGACTGCGCGCGCAAAAGACGTCCTTAAGGGGTAGGGGGGGAAAAGAATGCAGCGTTGGATAGCTGGAAGTGTGTACTATGTCAGTAAGAAAACACGTTTTTGTCGCTGTAGTAGTATTTTTCTATAGAGGTTAGAAACAAACGTGTTTTTTTCTCGTGCTGATAACAATGTCTGACGAAAACCACGAGCAATGGATAAATGTAAAATTTCTCGTTAAATTAAAAAAAAACTCCGGCTGAGTGTTACAAGTTGTTAAAAGAGGCCTATGGTAAGAATTCTACATCTCGTGCGCGTATTTTCGAATGATATAAACGGTGTTCTGAAGGCCGAGAGAGCACCAAAGATGACCAACTTCCAGATCGACATCAAAGGCATCGTAATGACCGAATGGTTTCCAGAGTGTGAAACTGTAAACCAAACTTACTATTTGAAAGTTTTGGCAACGCTGCGAGAGCGAGTTCGCAAGAACCGGCCGAAATTGTGGAAAAACAAGTCATGGCTCTTGCACCAGGACAACGCACCTGCCCATAACGCGCTGTCCATAAAATGTTATTTAGCCGCTAGAGACACTTCAGTGCTCGAACACGCGCTTTACTCGCCCGATTTAGCAACATGTGACTTTTTCCTGTTTCCGAAAATCTGTTTTAAAAGGAGCCTGGTTCGAGTCGATGGAAGAGTGAAGTGAAAATCGGCGAAGCTCCTACATGCTCTTACAAAAGAAGACTACCAGCATTGCTTTGACCAATGGAAAAAACGAATGGAACGGTGTTTAGCGAGGGGAGGGGAGTTCATTGAAGGGGAGCATTTGATTGTAGAATAATTCCTAAAATAAAACTCTCGTTATTTTATAGCCAAACCTAGTATAATACTACTATTTTTAAAATCGTTCCTTACCCCTTTTTTACTGATTAATAATTATTTCACAAATTGCTTGATATAAAATAAAACTAGAATTTGTGAAATTATTATGTAGTATATTTCGTAACATTTTTTGGTCACCTACAAAGAGAGAAACCCCAAAAAAAATACATTTTCTGATACATAAATATTCGGTGACAGCTACAAATTATTTACGACTGGTAACCGATTCGGTTTAAATCGGCGCTCTCGGAGTCTACGTCTCTTTCATTAGTAATTTATCTCTATACACGGTGTATTATTAATAATGGGAAATAATTAAACTGGAGAATCTTGGGTTCAAAATAATAAGATTCAACCCAATTCACTTGGATAAAATGTGTTTCCTGTCTGAGTTACGGGGTGTTTTAATCAATAATTTAAAAATGATTTTTCCCCATTACTTTTAAACTGTTTGACTAATATTTATCATGTTTGGCAAGAAGTGTAGACACTGCAAATCTTACTAAATTATGGTAAATAAACGTTTCTGCTCCTACCAGAGGCGTTCGACAGGGGCAAGTCAGAGCTTGACCCTTCCTAAATTCTACGCCACTGGCGGGATTGTCTTTTTAACACAATTTTTCTATTCTCCAATACTTTCTGTGTAAACAACGTTTTCTACCTTCATAACGATAGTCATTATTTTCCGAGTATAAGTACGCAAATGAAACAAGTTGATTTTTTGGGTTTAATAAGATGATAATTTTCACGTGATGAGGGCGTGATCAAACACGGTAGATCACAAAACTGCACGTGTTTTTTAGATGATTTTTTTGTCGGCGTCAGGGCCGTACTGAGTAGTTTTAAAAATCAAGGAATTTCTCAAAGAGGAATTGTACAGTTGAAAGTACTGACTTCCAACAACGAACAATTTTACTAATACGTAATTATCAAAAAGTTTTTTTCACATTTTTGCTACAATAAATATTTCGGAAATACGACATATTAGAAATAAATGCCGTCAACTGTTAACTTGAGGGGAACACTTTTTAGCGAAAATGCCATAAACGTCAGATTCACCCCCTCCCTACTGATGATACCCCTTAAAAATTTTCATATTGCGTTAGGTATCAAGTCATACCTCATTTCAAAGGTCTGATTAATCTCTATTCAATCATATTGTTTTGCCTTAAATACCAGCCTACCATTGTTATTTAATCGTTGTTTAAAATTGGCTCTCTTTAAACTTTTCATTCAGTATTTTTGAATTTTGTTTATATTATTTATTGTAGCAAAAATGTAAAAAAGACTTTCTTATATATTAGTAAATTGTTTGTTAATCTTCTTATTAAACATAAAAAATTAACTTAAAAGTTTCATTTGCGTAATGAATGCAAACCTATGACCTAAAAACACCGCCATGATAAATACGCATTAAAATTGTACAACGTTATGTTTAACCTTAAATATCTCGAAAAATAAGTAAGTAAAGTATGTTATTTACACAAAAAGTATTGGAGAATAGAAAAATTGTGCTAAAATGACAATTTCGCCAGTGGCGTAGAATTTGAGAAGGGTCAAGCTATAACTTGCCCTTGTCGAACGCCTCTGGTAGTAGTCAGAAACGTTTATTTACCATAATTTATAAGGTTTGCAGTGTCTACCCTGCCTGCCAAATATAATAAAGATCAGTCAAACATTTTAAAAGATAAGGGGAAAAAAATCATTTTTAAATTATGAAATAAAACACCCCGTAACTCAGACAGGAGACACATTTTATCGAAGTGAATTGGGTTAAATCTTATTATTTTAAACCTAAGATTCTCCAGTTTAATTATTTCCCATTATTAATGATACACCCTGTATAAGTCTATGCGTAACAGACGAGGAAAGTGTGTCGTCACAAATGTCATTCTTGTCTAAAACTGATTCCAATAAAATAATTTGAGGTTACGTGCTCTGTTGATGATTTACAGACTTCCTTTTTCTAATGCCTTTAACACAGTCTTAGAGTTATAAAATCAAAGATAACGCAAATATTTTATACATAAAACTATGAACACAATTTTCTATCAAACACCTTCACGGAATCAATATCTGACAAGCTGATTTAAATTCGACAGAGGTTCGTTTTTTGACAAGAATGACATTTGTGACGTCATAACTTTTGTCGCCTATTATTTCTTTATCGTGTGCATTTCATGTTGCATAACATCGTTACTGTTAGAAGTGGGCTTTGCTAATTGAATAGTTTCGTTACGAAGAGTGTGATTAGCGGTTATTTTTAACAATTTGCGATCCAATTCAATATATTTTGTTACTATATTTTATTATATTTACATGTACGAGGTGTTACGTTATATTTTCTACCACAATATTAAATACAAATTCGATTTATCGATTTGCGATTAGAAAGTATATATTTAAAAAAAATAAAACACTACATGACTACGAATAGAGATTTTCAACGGAAAAAGTTTATATTGTTAGAAATATACGAACAACCTTCGAAGTGTGTATTAAGAAAGGGCAGAAATACAAGTTATACTTGATCATTAAAATATACACCAATTTATTTTAATAAAAAAAATTAGATTTATATAATAATTGTTAGGAATGTTGGAAATTTTGTTCTTTCCTTTTTTAATCGTATTGTTTCGGATGAGAAAAAAAACTACGAATCAAAGCGTCGTTTCTGTTCCCAGTAGAATATTAATAGTAGAAAATGCCGACCGAAGAAACGAAATTTTCACCTCAAAAATTCCTCTGGATCTAAATTAATGCCTTGAATATTATTGTCTTTTGGAACGGTTTGTACTCAGGTAAACGAAAAAGCGGTTCCCTTTATAGGTTAGCAACCACAACATCATCGGTGGTGTGGGACTGCATGCAGGTCCTCACTGAGCAAGCGACTGCCAATAAGGTCACTCTTACATGGGTTTCTGGGCATACAGGGATAAATGGCAACGAGGTAGCCGATAAACTGGCTGCAGAACATCAAGACAACTGAAGAAAAAACCTCTCCAGTAGAGGGCAGGTGCAATCTAGACCAAGCATTTGTGGACATACGTTTATATAGCAAACTGTCATTATTTTTTCATGTAGAATCACCCCCTGAAGTTTGTCGCACCTATTTTTCCAACACCCTGTACATAAATTGTCCTTCGTTCGTGAGAGTAAGTCAGTTTTCTAAAGTTCGCTAGTTGACATAAATTGTGTGTGGGTTCCAGGTCACAAGGGAGTTAAAGGCAACGAAGAAGCAGATTGCCTTGCCAAAGAAGAAGCAAATACAAAATTTTCCGGCTCAGAACCCTTCTGTGGACTTTCCAAAGCCCACTTAATAGAAGAGGTTCGACGCTGGGAAACAGATGGAATGAAATCTCACTGGCATAAAATGCCAGGACAAAGGCAAGCGAAAAGGCTAGTAAGCCTGTCGCCAAGGAAAGCTAAACAGCTTCTCGAGTTGGACAAGAAAGACTTGAAACTGGTGACGGGGCTCCTCACTGGACACTGCCCTCTGAGGTATCACCTTAAGAAGATGGGCAAAACAGAGAGTGATAGTTGCCGCTACTGCGAGAACTTCGCTGATACTGCAGAACGTTTGCTTTGCGAATGCCCAGCGCTTTTCTGCAAGAAGTTTAAGTTTCTGGAAGGGGCCTTCCTAAAGCCTTTCGATGTCAGAAACTTGGCTCCCGGGAAACTGATAAACTTTGCTCGAAGTCTCGGCATCCCGGGACTCGAATAGATTGAGGGTTATGCACGAAAGATCTGATAGGTCGAAGTGTTTAAGAGGCAGCATGGCCTTCACGACCCACCCTACAATCTACAATCTGACATAAATTGTAAAGTTATAAATAAATTCGAACCCCGAGTGTTAATAAAGGAAAAACTTTACAATTACTCTGTTGCGAAAATTAATTGCATTTTTCAAATAAAAAAGGGTTCATCAAAGCGGACTCCAGGAATTTACCAAAAATCGGTGTCGACATAATGGTAACTTCAAAAATAAAATCATGACGCGATGACAGCCCAGCCCAGAGCTGCATAAACCTTTGACTGCAAATACTTGGTGCTACCCCCCAAAATTTCCCAAAATGTCTTTTATCGTCACGTTTGTTTCCATCTCTTTTAACGATTTGGCAACACGGCGTGCGTATTTAATGGGTTCCGTAGTGCGACGTAGTCAAATTTCGAGAAAAGTATTCGAAAGTTGTGATACAGATTAACGATAATTTTGTAAATAGCTTGAAAAAAAAATTGCCTGTCCCGTCCGTATTTACAAAAAAGAAAAAATCGTTCACAACTTGCTTCGTTTCTTCGGTCACAAATGGAAAATAAACGGAATATGTATGGCTAGTGACTGACTAATTATAGTATTCGTTCCGTTTTCGAGTTGCAACAATCTAAAAAGGTTCCCGAAATGGTCGAAACATCTTTTTAAATTGAACCAACTCCCGATTTCCATTCAACCATTTGTGATAAATGTCGAATTTGCAATGATCAAAATAGGCACAAAACAATGTTAATTATGTTAATTTTTGATTGCAAGGAAATGCAAAACTATATAATCATGATTCGTTACACTGTCTAGTTTTGTCTATAATGATGTTAAAGTCTATGTTCACGTTGAATAAATAAAATTTGAACATCCCGAACAGGAATGTTTGGGTTAATACGTTTAAAACGCACTGTATACTTTCTTTAAAGCGATGAGAACATATAATGTTAAATTTATAATAATTACAAGTATTGCGGCCAATTTAGGCAACTAGCGTACTAAATAACACTTGTAAAATGAATACAGGGAGACACTTCCGTATTTGTCTCGAACATTGATGAATGCTCAAAAATTTTTTAACATCTATCTCAAGCTTGTTGCTTATAGACAACAAGCTTTCGAAATCTGTTATAAAATTGTTTCGACAATTATCAATGTCCTTGGGTTATTACTACTGATAATTGTCATCTACAAATGTATGCCGATGATACTCAGGTCCTATATTCATTTCACCCAACAGATATGCTCAACAGCTGTCGAATAATCAACAGTGAATTTAACATTATTCACAAGATTTCCCGTGATCATTATCTTGCTCTAAATCCAGGGCATCATAACCCCACCTATTCACAAAACAAGCATGTTCGAAAGAAGTTTCTCGTATAATGTATTTACTGTTTACAACTCCATACCGAGCTCTGTCAAGGACAAATCTGTTTCTACTTTTCATGAAGCCTATAGAAATATACTTCTGTCATGTCAATAGGATTCTCTTATGCTTTGAATATATCGTAGTTTATAATCAATATTTCGTAACCTCTTCATTTTACCTTATTTTTGTTATTCATTATTTTAGTTACTTATTATCATTATTATTATCATCATTACTGTGACTATTATTTTAACTTATATAATTCTCGTTTTCGTCACACATCAATTATTGACAGTTAAGATGATACTTTGGTTAGGCTATTATTGTTAAGTTTGGTTGAGTGGAAGACCATCACCTTGCTTCCAGCAAGAGATGAACTTCGCCATTTCAGTATATCTTTTCATTTGTACTGAATAAAGACTATATTATTATTATATTATACATGCACATGGTTTTCCCTGGAAAGGTACATACACTTGAATTCCCCTTGGTAAGCATTCGGGCAGTCCAGTTAGCTTTCTAAGAGAAGCATTGTTCACTTAACCATTTGACTGTGTCATCCTAAATAATCTTAATTAACATTAAACAATTTACATTAGCACAGGAAGAGTAGGGAAGTCTGAGTTTAGATTTTTATGAAAAAAATGTTGTCTCCAGGCAGGATTCGAACCTTGTTTCCATCGTCGAAAAACAGATGCCTTAACCGCTGAGCCATAGAAAGAATACGTTTAACTGGGTTCGAGACATCTATTTACCCATAAAAAATTGGGCTATAAAAGTGCCTATGACTATGAAAGAGGGCTACTTGGTCAGTCCTTATCACGTAGCCATAACTTTGGTGGGCAAATACGGAAGCGTAACCCGAATAATAACAAAGATACTTACAGACTTCAGAAGGCACTGTTATACATGAGTCTCTATCAAAACATCAATCTACTACGACCTCAATAAAATGTGGTATAAGCGACAGCAGTGTTGCCACTATAAAAGTTCCTTAAACTGTCATTAAACGACGAGTGAAGTAATTTAAATAATTAATTTTTGTTGGCCAAACTGAATTTGTCAATAGTTGGCATCACTGCGTTGAAATATCTACGTTATTGATGACGTGGATTTTGATCGCTTATTTTCTGAAGTCTCTACGTGTTTTTAACGTGGGCGTCGTTAGGGAAAATTTTGAGAGAATCGAATTAATAGTTATAAAAGTGAATTACAGTTGTATTTTGTATTCTCGAAGAAGTGATCCCTTTTTCCCCGTTCTGTCGACACCCATGGCTCTATTCAACGCATTTAGAGATGAAGTGGGTTCTAATAAATCAATGAATAAGCATTAATGTTCAAGTTATCACGAATCACTGAATGAAATAATATTTTTTATTCCAGGTAAATAAATGTCCATTGAAAAGTTACACTTGGGGTTGCAAATTTATTTTTTTGATGTGTATATGGGGGGTTAGTATAAGCTTAAGTTCAAGTTTGTGGGGTCGCCACCCTTGTCCCTCTGCCGCCATCTTGAAAAGAGGGGTGCAAAGGGTTTTCACGCTGTATCTCGTAAACTGGTAACCCTACAGAAAATTTTATAATACATTATTTGTAGCAAATTAAACCATTAGGCTTAGCTTTCTGTTATATATTTTTTTATTCATATAATTTATCATTTTCTTAACATTTCTATGATGTTATTAATTTATTATTGACCCTATTCCCCAGAGTCGGGAGTTAAAATTGGCGTCATTGTGGGTAATTAGTCAACCACACAACCACAGTTCCCGTTGCATCTGCAGAAAATTAATTTCAGAAGTTCGGGGGGTCATTTGATTGTAGAATAATTCTTAAAATAAAACTCTTTTTCATAACACATCAACAACAAAAAATTGCGTCCTCTGAAAAACGCACGCCAAGGCTCCAAAAAATGTAACATTTCAATGGACCGTATTTGAATACGCAAAATATCGACAGTTCTTCAATAGTTATTTCACTTTAATGCTTATTTTACGATTAGGAACCTAATAATAATACTTATCTCGAAAAGTTTTCTTTGTTTTCGTTTAGAGTATGGAGAATTTCACACATTTGCCTTAACAAAAAAAATGTGGCCATTACTTTTTCATTTTGGAATATTTTTGAAAGGATTATACCTTCTTTTATTTATTTGGAAGTTTTCCATGCAATAAATGATTTCAAATAGTCGTCACGATAATGAGAAGAATTTTGCCAAATTTAAAATTTATGCCAAGCACAAATTAACCGTAAGTTAACTAACTGTACATAAGGGATGGGGTATTCTATTTTAATATTTAAGGAATATATAATTACGTATTCCTAAAAAAATGTGGGCATTTTCTAAGAACGTACGACATATTTTGAAAAGTCGTCGGAGTCAAATAAATTATTCTGGAATCTTTTTTAAAAACATATCCACGTTATCAAAGTATTATTAAAGTGTATTAAGGGCTGGCATACCCTTACACGCTCTGAAATAAATTTGAAAAATTGTGATAAAGGTTATAGGGCGAAAAAAAAATTGCTGATTTCACATTTTTTATCAACATAACTTAACCTCAAACCTGTTGGCAGAGGACCTAACTGTCATCAAAGGGTTTGAAAATAGTTTGTCAATGCTGCAAAAACATCCAATTTTGAATCAGAGTAACCTGATAATACACATTAGCTATGTTCTTTTTGGGGTTTAAAGTGATCCAAAAAGTGTTGAATTGATCCACTTGCGCCTGCGCAAACGTAATTTATATCTTTCTTTTACTTACAAGTATGCGCAAGTAAAAGCAAACAGAAAATACCTACGTTTTCGCAGGCGGATCAGTTCAACACTTTGTGGATTACTTTAAATCCCAAAGAACATGGCTATTAGAATACTTACGGTAAATGTTAACTGTCAACCGTCAGTTGACAGTTGACAACGAAGTCTATTAACGAAGATAGACTCTTATAGAAGCGTACTTAGCATGGAAAGATGACAACAAATAAATAGCGACATCAGATGACGCGTCGAATAACTAAAAAAAAAACTGAATATGTTGGTGAAATAAAAAAAAATGATCTCTGTAAAAATTTAAATCGTCTTCGAAGAAAAGCTAAAAAAGTTTATTTGACTCCCGAATTATATTGGTAGGTACGAAAAATGTGACTGATATGTATAGATAATACGAGAAACGTTTGTTAAAAGTTCAAAAATTGATCAAAATAAGACATTTGTTTGTTTATGGTCTTATTCTTTTGTGGGTCAATATTTGAGCTATTATTTCTTGAGGTTTTTGCATGTTATCCAAATGCAGTCAATCTTCGGTTCTCTAATTAACGATTATAGCTTTCTCAGTGTTTGTATGGAAACGTCCACTGCTGTAATTGAAATGTTTCCCGTACCGAGTTTCGGCTGTATTTTTGTAACGAACGCAGACATTAATAAAAACCAAAAACTGCGAGATATTTTACTATTATGCAACAGACGTCACGAGTATGATAAAATAAGATCAACACGATTGGCAAATTACCTTACCACAGTTTTAGGCTTTTAAAAATGACTGCTTTCTTTGATTTGACATTATGTGATTAAAATATATTTATAAATGTATACCTAAAGTGTGATACATAAATATAAAAATACCCATTATTTTATTTACAAATGCTTTTAAAAATGCAGTTACAATTTTTTAACAATATGCATGATTAAATACAGCACTTAGCCATTGTCTAAAGTAGGGTTTCTCAAAGTGGTGTATGCGAACCCCTATAGGGGTTCGCCATTCGACGGCAGGGGGTTCGCGTCCACGTGCAGTGTATTCACTGTGCAAGACAAAATAAAAAAAATAGAATTTTGGAAAACTTGCTCGAGATCAAATATCTTTGAATATTTTCTCTCTTTTGTATGAATTTATCACGACGAACGCCTTATCCGTGGATTCCGAAATAAGGGGTTGAAATTGTTCTTCATATTTCTCAGCTCTACGACGAAATGAAATAGTAATTTTCCTAACAAGTGCGGAAAGTGATGCTTTCCCGCACGCGACTGCCGTTAACCCGAACGACGCGGAGCGGAGTTCGGGTAAGCAGTCGAGTGCGGGAAAGACACTTTCCGCATGAGTTAGGAACAATACTTTTTCTACAAGCGTAGGAAACAAATTCATTTTTTCAATTATTTATTTATGCAAATGGAAACAACTAACAAGAGTAACATTTTCTATCCACTAATTATTCGTAATATTTATTGTAAATGTACAATTTGATGTATTATGTAAATTTATAGCGGAAGCCAGCATATTTTTTGAAGATGGCTGATTTCCTGAAGAAGAAGGTAACTCGGGCAATACATTATCGAAAGAAATCGAATGTGCAGGCACAGGCATCAAATCGTCGCCGATCGATATAGACGTGGATGGTTCTAAAATGCACCCGGAAGACGATGTAGTGTTCAAATTGAGAATTTTGTTGGACATTTCTTTTTTTCGATTGTTGGAGTCTTCTAAATACCCCTCTGCAACTGAAGTCGATTTCCATCCTCCTAGGCGTTTGATATTAGTTATACCCACACCACAGTCAGCAAGTAAAGTGGCTGAGGAACGCCTGAAGCTGTGACCAGTGTAAAGCTCTGGATTTTGAAGGCGCAGATATACTGCTATTTCGGAGGGTATCTTTCCTATGGTATTGATTCCTACACATTGCACAGTACATTTTGTAATACAAGAATAAACGACGGTGAGGAGTCTCTTTTGGACGTAAATGAACATACTTTCTGTATACGTTCAAAAAATAACCATCATTTGCTTCTTCAGATATCACGAAGGATCTAGAGGAATGATTTTTGGAATCCTTAATATTAACAATTATCAGGTTTTCTTTGTCGTCTATGTCGTCAATGTTGAGTTTTGTCAGCT
This sequence comes from Agelastica alni, assembly GCA_950111635.1. Lineage (NCBI taxonomy): Eukaryota > Metazoa > Arthropoda > Insecta > Coleoptera > Chrysomelidae > Agelastica > Agelastica alni. The sequence continues at coordinate 31,576,591 of OX467716.1, forward strand.
CTTCTCGTCTGCAAGCACCAGCTAATCCAATAATTGCTACTAACTTAATCATGAGGTATATGTCATCGGGTGCTTCAGTCATAAATTTTGAAACGTCTTCTTGAGTGAAGATTTTGGCCTTTTTCGGTCGAAAACCGACATTCTGTCTTTTAATGAATGCAGTTGTTTTGTAAAATTTGCTAATATCCAAATTTTGCTTTACTTTGAATACACTCTTCAACATTGAATATCTTGCCCATAAAGTGTTCGGCTTCCATGTTTTAGACATTTCTAGAAAATAAGCCAAGAATACTTCTTCTTTATTTGGTGTTTTCACTTTTTTATTGTTGCACCATTCAATAAAACTCGTGTATTGCTTCTCATACCTTTGTTTAGATTTCGTTGGCAATAACTCTAAGTTCGCATCTGTAGCTGCTTGCACGATTTCATGTGGAAGTTCTTCATAAGATGAATAATCCATTGTGGCAATTTCACTGAATCGAAAATTTTATATAAGTAACGCTTTGTCTGTCACTCTGACAATTACAAACAAATTTATAACAAATATATAGGGTGATTTTCATAACAATACATTTTTATTTATCAATATTTGTTCATTTTTTCAATAAATAGTGCAAAATGATGGATGATTTTGAACAAACTCACTTAGTATTGCAACAAAAAAGCTTGAACTTTCATATTTTGGCACCCACCACTTATATTTTACGAGGATATCATATAAATGTTTTTCCCGCACTAGTGTGGGAAAACTTTTCCCGCACAACTGTGGGAAAATGACACTTTCCAAACTGAATTGCGTGCGGGTAGAGGGTGAATCACGCACGCTTGTAGAAAAAGGTATTTTCCGGATATTGATAATGCTAAAGATGGCTGGATTCGTAACCCGTTTGCGGTCACGAACGAGAGCATAAATTCTAGTTTGATTATTAAGCAACAGGAGTCACTATTAGAAATGTCCGTAGATGAAACTCTTCAAGCTGATTTAAAAAGGATGTCTTTGATAGATTTTTGAGCAGCTAGACAGGAAGAGTATTCCGAACTCTCATGCAAAGCGGTGAATTTCCTTTTACCCTTTGATACAACATAGGTACTTATGTGAGAGTGGGTTTTCACACCTGGTCATGATAAAAACTAAATACAGAAATCGACTTGATATGGAGAAGTAATCAAACAGGAAATGAAGTTCAAATACCTGGGTATAGAAATTACAAGTTATGTACAGCAGAAACAAGACCAGATACATCAAAAACAAAACAACTTCTAGAAACAACGGAGATTGACTCCATTTGCCATGCCTCCATCACATTAATATTAAAAAGATATTTCTTTGTTACCTTTTAATGAAATAAAAACCTTCTTTTCTTTAACAGTCAATTTTATTATTTTCTATTGGGGGGTGGGGAGATTTAATTAGTTAGTTAAGGGGTTCGCTGTCACCTGGCAACATTAACAGGGGTTCGCGGAGCCGAAAGTTTGAGAAACCCTGGTCTGAAGAAATCATAGTCAATCAAAACTATCATAAGGCAACGACTGAGCTGTATAAAAACTTCGTATATCTTTGAAGTGAAGTTTTTTTATTTATGTATCACAATATTTTGCATGAGGCATATCACACATTAGGAAAAAAAGTTTGCCCCCAGAAATATAACTTATATAGCTACGAGTTTTTATGCTATATATTTATAAAAAAAAATTGGAACCCTTTTCAGACAACACTTTTATCGTGTATATACCTAATCAACTACTAAATATAACAAGTCTGGAAAGGTAAAAAAATTGTCAATTTAATGTGTTCATGAATATTCCCCAAAACTTTTTGCGGTCAATCTCAATATGCTGGTCTGGAATAATCGCTACACTAAGAAACATGAATATTTTATATCGATACGGCTATGGTTGCAAAAGAAATCAACACAAAAATTATTTATTTCCATTATATTGTGATTAGCCGGTTTGTAAATGTTGTAAAGGTGCGAAAAACCTTGTTTTATGTGATTCTGGGAAGCCTCTTCGAGGTGGTTCCTATCTTATGATAATTGTTATAAAAATCTGTATGGAGCTTATTAATTACTTACCCTAAAATATACAGATATGGAAATATATTTGTGGAACATAAAAATTTCAATGAAAAAAAGAATCCAGTCGACCAGCACAGGGCCACAGGGTGGCTAACCGAAAACGAAACAGAGCCAGAGGAACCTTGTCAACATTTTAGAAAAACGCTCAAACCTGTCGATTTTTGATTAAAGGGGGACACTTTTATCCGGCATTTTTGACTCCCCAAGCGAAGATAAGAATTACCCCATTATTTTTATATGGCATCGGATGTCGAATAAAATGTCTTTTGACAATAGTCTTTAAATTTTACATTACTTGTCTAAGAATGTAATTTATGTTAAATTTCAATTATTTTAGTTGCTTACTTACTACTTAATTGATTAAATGTTTAAACTGATGACCACCCGCTTCCATACAATAATAAAGATTTTGTTCAAAACGTTCACGCACATTCCGAAGAATTTCCGGAGTAATTCAGGAAACGCGGACAGGGACGTAAGCAGCATTCTTGGCACGCTGAAAACAACACACTTGTCATTTTATAATGGATGAGGGTCCCCTACGTGCAGTTATGCACATGGGACGAGAAGAAGAAGTAGCAGGGATCGAGTGTCCCCCTTTAATAAAAAAACGACGGGAATGGCGTTTTTCTAAAATGTTGACGACGTTCCTGCAAATGGCTCTGTTTCGTTTTCGGTTGGCCACCCAGTATAATAAATATTCGCGATAAATAATCAAGTAATTAACTACACGATACTAATTACTATTACTAACCAGTATAAAACTGTTAGCGACCTATCAAGAAAAATACTCCGACGTATGCAAGACTGGCTATTGTTTGTCACAATAAGGTGGTTTATTTGAACATTTATTACATTGTTATGGATTTTTTTATTTTTTGGAAGTTAATATTTCGTCTTTTAATTCGTAAAATATTTATTTTATGTTCAAAGCCGTTATGGTAAAGATAAACATACATACATACATACATAAAGTCACGCCTTTTTCCCATAGGGGTAGGCAGAGACCACTTCCTTCCACTTGCTACGGTTCGTACACACATCTTTTGCTTCCTCTACTTTCATCAGTGCTCTCATACATGCTCTTCGGTTGTTGGTACTTTTGACCTGGCCTTTCTTCAAAACAATGTTGATCTGATCGAGATATGTTCTCCGAGGTCGACCTCTACCGATTTGCCCATTCACACTCGCCTTATAAATTTGTTTCGTCAATCTTCCTTCATCCATCCTTTCCACGTGTCCAAACTATCTAAGCATTCCTTTATCTATCTTTGTGACCACATCTTCTTTTACACCACAGCGTTTTCTTATCTCACTATTCTTAACTTTATCCAACCGAGTCACTCCGGCTATACTTCTCAGACTACTCATCTCCGCAGCATTAATCCTATTTTCATGCTTCTTCTGCCAAACCCAACATTCACTACCATACATAAGTGTAGGAACCAACACACCTCTATGCACCGCCAGACGTGCCTTTT